>OX387964.1:12500000-13125000 GCA_947578425.1 Eugnorisma glareosa
TTCTAAACATATGTATTTATTATTCAAATGTTACCATATACAAATATAATCTCCGTGGAATTACCGCGTGCG
This sequence comes from Eugnorisma glareosa, assembly GCA_947578425.1. Taxonomy (NCBI): domain Eukaryota; kingdom Metazoa; phylum Arthropoda; class Insecta; order Lepidoptera; family Noctuidae; genus Eugnorisma; species Eugnorisma glareosa. The sequence continues at coordinate 12,500,073 of OX387964.1, forward strand.
CAGTGCGTACCGCCAAAATATGAATCTCGTTTCATTTAAAGGTGTTAGGTAAATAGCAGTGCGGCTGCCTACATTTTAGGATGTGATAAAAATATATTTTTAATAAAGTTTTACGACCAACCCCAAGTAGCATTTCCTTCTTTATTATTTTAAATTATTCATATTATCTGTCTGATACTGTCCGTTTTAGCAAATATTATTTTCTCTGTAATATATTTATAAATTACCGTCCCAACTTGTTTCTGAGTTGGTTTGTAAGATTTCGTGAAGTGAAATTAGGGGAATGTTTAAATTCTTAAACGTAAACGCAAAGCTGAAGTGGTTGAAGCTTCGCTAATTAATGGAGTAGCACGGCAGCGCTCCGTCGTCGGCGCTCGCGGCGGGCGGCACGGCGGCGGCGCTGGCAGCGTGAATACTAATAACGAGGATATGATTGTTCCACCGCGACCATTACACAGCTGTCTTGAGAGAAAACCTCAACACCACAGGTGGCAATGGAAACATAATCATAATTCATATAAACATTGCAGCTTTACACAGGGCAAAGTGAGAATCCAAATAGTAATTTAATAAGACAAGATTAATATGAAAGCCCGGGTCCGAGTTTTTCAATTCATTCACAAAGCAGCACACTACGCCAGCGGCAGACCCTTGCAAAGGACATCTCGTAGATTCATTATTAAAACCTGCGAATGAAATAAGAGCAGACCGGCTGCTGAATCAGTGTGGCTATTCAAAACCAGTTGAAATTAAATATAAAAGGAATGTTTGTAACGGCGAAATTGATCATTAATTTATCGTGAACATAAAATTTTACACCTCGCAATCTCTCGAAGATTTCAGTTAATTTTGTTGAAACTCGCAGTTTCCTCGCCACCGCAGCAGGTGTTAAAATATAGAAAACAACTGGGGTGTCTTCAATTTCCCCACTTCCCCACTAGAATTTTCAGCTCACGTGCAATTGTAATGTACTACGCAACTGATATGGCGCAAGTTACAACGGCTTCCCAACAGATTCCGCGCTGTATCTTGTAATAACGGAACGAACTAAAACGAAACCATGACAACATGGAATATTTTTGATACGATAAAAATACTTTGTTTTTACGCCCTGTCTCGCATAGTAAACACTCCTAAATAGAAATATTTTCGGCTATTCAACTGGCCACAAATACCAGGACAATTATTATTGTAATTTCAGTAGAATAGCTATTGGAATGAAAGAATAATACACATTGTTTATTGTCGCACAAAACATTGAATGAGGGGCACGAGTTATAGTGGTGCTTAGAGGTTATGATTTAATATTGCTGTTATGGGGTACTGTGTTGCAATTTTAAATACAGTTGTAATAAATCGTACACCGCTGCGACGGGTCGTGGTGCTAATGAAAAACCATAAGACATATGTTGAATACGAATGTCGTAAGAGCATTATTCTGCTTTAATGCTGTATATTATACATAAAAAGAAAGTAAATACTGCATGCTATAAATTACTCATTTTTGTTGAAAGAAAATTCTTATTTTGAATTTAATTTCAAAGGTGTAATATTTTAGCACGAAAACTATTCTCTTTGTGTTGAACTTTACCAAACTCTTCCTAGAATACAAAGTACTGTTAAATAAGAACTTGACACCCAGTAAGAATAATACAGCCAGCACTATTTTGGTTGGGTATCAAATATACGCCTACGGGAATATAAAATGACCGACCATTTTAATAAAAAGCCCACTTTTTATTACATTTTCCAATGTTCACTTGACTGAACACAATGAAATCGAAATGCTATCGACGGCCAGTCTGTCTGTTTGTGACATATGTTTGACTGGTGCGAAGCAAAAAATTCTATGAAGAACTGGCATAACTTTTTTACGATTAATGTTTTTTCGCTGAAATACTAACAAAAAGGCTTGAAGAGTCGACTGTCTCGATCGTACAACGTATAAATGTGTATATGTATGAGTAGTTCTGGTGTTTTATTTTATACTGTGCTGAATTTGACTAGTCTAGTGCACTTGGGCGGATAGCGGAACTAGTCGCTTCTAGCTCTTGACAACCTTTTTAAAACACTTGGTCGAAATGTTCGCCGTAAGCAGGTGTACCAATAAACGCTGTCTTCGCAAGCCTTTCAGCTCACGTTCCCGGCAAGACGTAACACCAAGGCACTTCGCTTATATGAAATACCGTCTTTATGGTTACTTATTGCTACGAATATGATCGCCATACTGAACATTTATATATTTTTTTCTACGTTTTTCTGTTGCCAAGACGGGTTTTATCGTGTTGTAACCATAAAATACATTGTAACTACGCATGTTATGTCGCATGTAGTAAATATGTAATAGCATTGGATTCGTGGTCATCTTGTTATGTTCGCTACTTTTAATAGTGATTTCAATTTCGGTACATAAAGAGGCTTTTTAGTAATTCGGTCAGGTTCTTTGATGTGTACATGAAGGTCGATTTTCAACTGAAACGTTTCCTCTTTACTGGGATCACGTACTCTCTTCTTGTCTACTGTAGATAATATAGAATTAGGGACGAAAGTCGGTAACGAAAGTGGATAGGTCGCTGTAATGTGGTTGTTAGGATCGGGTGGATCAGGGATACGTTTCATTAATTGAAGTCTTTAAAACGTGCTTTCTGTTTAGAAAATAAAAGGAAGTTTGTTTTCTGAATACGTAATTAGTGTTGAGTTGTATATGAGACTTACATATGTCGCGCGTGACTCCACGGAGCGGCTGATATAATTCTAAGCTCCTCACAGACTCAAAGCGCTTAAACATGTAAAATATGAACGGTTTGTGTATGAATTGCGCGACTAGATTGCTGAATTTTCTGCTTTGCCTCTACAATTCTCTACGCGAGTAAACTTAGTCGTGGTTTGATTCTTAAATCTGTTAAATCCCATCTAGCCTATCTTGCAGTTCCGAGATTTATGACTGTGGCTGTTGCATACGTTCCTTTAGTAGCCCCTACATTCGGATTTTATGCATCAACCATAAAAGGTATTGTTCTGTTCAGAGGGACCTACACTTTACAGAATTTATGTGCAACACTACAAACTACAGAACCTCCCCATTAGCAAATACCTACTGACATATATTACCTACTTATATAGGTACTGTTTTACACAAAATTAATAGAGCCTACTTTGTTGAATACGTTCGAACCCAGTGCTTTCAAGTGCCTGAAGTATACTTCTATAATTCTTATAAAAACGTTCATTCACAACATGCATTTTATATAAAGAAATACCACTTCATAAAAATGCTCATTTCAGCTGTGTAACGTACTACGTAGGTACACACAAACAACCGACGTAAAAGCACCGGTAACATGTTTTGTTCTTCACTCCATTCTCCGAACGTGTACATGTCTGAAACTCTTCCGTCCAAGTTTAGTGTTGCGCGAGAAAACATCATAAATAAAGCTGAAGAATACTTATTAAAACGTATGAAAATAGTTGTTGTCGTACCCCAAGGCAGGTCAGGTTAAAGGTGATTTATACGTAGGCGTCCAGATGATAAATAGGTACACAATGTAAGTGGTAATTTATAGATATGTGATAAATCAAAGCGAGAGTCTCTAGGGAACAGGCGCACGAAGGTGAACGAATCAATCATGATAAATTATGCCGTGTGCTGGCGTCGAACGCTCATACGAGGACGATTCGACGTTTGGACATAAAAATGCAAAAAAATAGTCTCCCACAAAAAATATCTTTGATGGTTAGCAAAAAATCAATGTTTCTTTTTATGAAGCTTGACGCGAATGTTAGCGATCCATAAAAAATATTTTGTAATTCGGAGCTTACTTTTTACAGCTGAAATATTCGTTGTGTAAGTATAAATTTCTTATAAGTAAGCGGTTTTAGACAGATGAGATTCGTTTTGCTCTATTGGTGCCTGGAGAAGAATAAAATAAAGTTGTTGTGGGGAAGAAATACAAAGAAATAGTTACTAGTGCGGTCCCTCGCGGCAAATGCCGCCGACAGGTGTGGAGCACGGCTAATGTGCGCGTGACTACCCAACAATGACTTGGGGGAAATGATATAACTTTATTTCATGCTGTTTTTCTCAACTTTTATTATATTTATAAAATGATTTTACTTTTGTTTTGAAAGTAAAAATGACTAGCGTAGCTACTCTCAACATCTGATATCGTCTGGAAATTTTGAGCAAATTGACAATCAACTGAAATCGTCTATACATTGAAACTGTTATTCTTTGATAATTGTATGAAGTGGCTATGTCGCGGTAAGCTTACGAAAGTAGATGTTTGATTTTGGGCCACCACTATGTACACTACATAGATAAATATGAAAAAAATAGGGGAATTTCATAAAAATACTAAAAAAATAATTTGAAGAATGGTACAGTGGTACAAAAATTATCATTTGAAAAGTTTTTTTAATAAAATAACCCTATTTTTAGGGCAGCCATGACAGTTGTGTTTGACATGATGTTTGACGACTTTGACAGCTTTAAGAAGTGACGTTTTTGAGTCTTTCCTTGCTTTGAGTTTGGATCTGTAGTCTTATTTTATCGAAACGGAAACCCAAGATTTTCGAAATTCTTATTGTGATTTTTTATCGCAGGTATTACGATGCACGTCAATCAAATGTTATTGTCAAAATGTCATTTTTCGCATGCTGCTGATCTGATCCACCTTGTTTAATTTTATTTTGTGTTGCTCTCCATGGCCAAGTTAATTTGAATGTACTTTGAAACGAAGTGAAATTAATGAAAATGAACAATAAAAAACGGTTATTGTAATACATAGCGATATTTACATATAGTGTACATAGTGCTGGCCCAGGCTCCATACATTTCTGGAACATCTCCTTTGTCAATCTACTCATCATCTGCCTAGCCTTTTCTAAACTAAGTTGGGGTCAGCTTCTAGTCTAACCAGATGCAGCTGAATACCAGTATTTGTCAATCCACTTAACATCCCATTTCCCGTTTAAAGATAATCTGGTTATTCAGTGAGTTAAATTGGTTTTCACAGAGAAATGTCTCGCAATATGTGGCAGTTTATACACAGTTGCACTCTTTAATCTGGTTACTTTGTTGGTGCACCTCGAAGGGAGCTCACGGCGGGATCAATTCCAGGTGCGCTGCGATCGCAGAGCTCTTTCCGCTTAAAATGAAAACTCACGCGAACGAAACACGTACATATTGTTTATAGAAGACACGTAGCTTATTTGGTGCCAAGCGTTCAGCATGACGAGTAGAATGTGCTTAGCTCCCACAAACTTGATAGTAATCTACTTAAACGAGTCTAGCTGAGAATTTATGCACTTCATTCTAGCCCCAATATGTTGTGTAGGTGGCGTTGTTCCTCTGTTTCCGGTCGGTGTTAAGAACATGTCGACATTTAGGAAACAGCTTCCTTATTGTTTTTCATGGCCATCGTGAGCAAACATTCGCTTCATTTTCCTCAGGTGAAGAAAGTAGGCCTCCATTCGGATAACCACGCAAAAAAGATGCAGCGTTTGGATGTTCGTCTCTTTTTGTCATAAACGTAAATGTCTACCAAACTTACAAACAACTTGGTATATTTCTTAAATACATTTCTCGAGAATATCAACAAAGGGGAACTCGTATTACTGAACGTTTTAGGGAAACAGGCGGCATGACTGACGGCGCTTGACGCAAAGTGTTGTACCCTGAGATTGCTACAAATCGCGTCCTGTTATATTGACATTGTTCCTGCGTCAATGTTTTTTGTTCACATACTAAAATACCTTCATATGTGTCTAAAAACCAATATTGGAGGTATTTGTGTGACGTGTGGTTATGTGGCGATGTTTCGTTTATTAAAGATTTTTTCTTCTCGTAATGTCGGATAGTAAAAGCTTTGGGTAAAGTGGAGTGATATTTATCGTTATTGTACCGCATGTAAGTGATTAATGTTTTAGTTTTTTCTTATTTTGCGCGCCGTTATTCTGCTCTGTTGCCAGGGTGGACTAATTACAAAGAAGCGTTGTTCCATATAAAAGCAGAAACTTTAATACAGGACCGCGCTTTGCAAGTTTTTTAGCAACATTCTATTTTATATAAGCTCGTAGTCGCTGTGGCTTTTACAGCTTGTGTCGTCAAGCCAAAATAGCGAAGTGAACACCCGAAATGATGCGTAACTATTGATAAGTTGCCAGGCGATCTTTGAACAAAATCGTATCCATTTCGTACGTTGCTTTTTCGAATATTGCACGATGTTCAGCGGATGGAACTGTCTTTTGTTTCATTTCCAACATGACATGGAAATCAAAACAATCGTGTTCCATTCTATCTTTCCACTCATCTTTCACTTTTTTGTGGACAAGCTTAGTTCTGTTTTTGTTCAGTTTCGTGGCTGTATTTTTGCGACATCGCATTTTTGGTTCTTTTGCGTAACCATATGCGTAACAGTCAAGGCATTTTTCCTTAAGGTTTGTATATAAGAGTGATTTACACGCGAGTTTTTATCACAACTCTACACCCAGGTGGCTTACTCGCTATTACGCAGGGATTTTCCCTTAAGCCCGTACTACAATTTTATTCATATTCATGAATAATTACCTATTTGCCCATAAGTACAGATATTCGTGGAAACCTTCACCGACGGAATGAAATGCTTAGGAGCTTTTGTCGCATCGCTAAACCTAAGCTACATCGAAGCTACGTTGGAAAACGATTATTTGAACGTATAAAAAAACCGATTGTGGGATTGCATTTAAATAGAGTCCGTTGCAATTCCGTCGCAACGGTTATTTTCTTAGGCAATGCCGATTATCTTTGCGCGGCGAATCATTAGGGGCCATCCGGGGCTTAGCGCGACATTGCGGATTATGCTTCCATCTTGCAAAAGAAGATATTTTTAACTCCATCTTCCTCTAGATTATCTCCTTTATTAGGTCAGTGTCGTTCCTTGGCTATGTTTTATTATTTTCAAACTGTCAGCAATAATGTAGGGAAGTGCTCTGAGGCGGCGTGTTATGACTGTCCCGTCGAGATATTGTTTGGCATTGAACTCGGATCTATTTCTGATGGAATGAGGGTTTTCGTACTTGTTTCCGTTTTCCTTTTTATTCCCGGTCTCTGTTTTGGTTATATAGGCACGATTCTATCGGGAATTTATTTTATGTGATTTTTTCGAGGAAGCTGGACGATCCCAACGCTACCATACCGATTTAGATAAGAACAGGAACAGCTGTAGTGGTAGTCCTTCTTCTGGGATGTTATGGGAATAAAATTTGTATTTTTTTTAAAATGTAGCTCGTTTTTTTAAATATTAACTAAATAAAAAACCATTTACCTAATTGCACTTGCATTTAATTGTACAATTAACGGTCTCGCAGTAATAACGTCCGTGTTTTCACTGAATATATGAAGCTCGTTTACAACCGACAAATTACGACTGACAGAATAAAAGCTATTGAAGACCGAAATGGTTTCAAATATATCGGGTGTTTTAAACTAATAACAATGGAAATTATATTGGGCATGAAACACCATTTATTTGAAGCTAGGTATTGGTGACGATGATTCAAAAGCTTTCACCGCGTATATAATTTATTACATGTTTTGCTCGGCTACCAGCTCTATAAATAAAGAGTAAGCTCTTAAAAGCTGTAGAGTGTTTGAATAATACTATTACGAAAGAGAAGTAGGTATTACAACAACCTTTTACTTGGTAAGCCTCTAATAATTATGATATTAACACGAATATTTGAAATTTGACGTTTGAATTTTAAGCTCTACTTGAGAATTTTGCTATTAATATTTAATATGTATTGAAATGTCTGTTTATTTCAATACACGTAAATTTCTGTTTATTTCAATACACGTTATTAGCAAAAGTCTCAACTACGGGTTTGTGTTTTATTTCAATTTTATTTTAGCTTTTTATTTTGGAGGATATTTAGTTTCAAACTTATCTGAAAGGCAAGATTTTTAAAAGCATGATAGTATCTGCGACTTTTGTTTATAATATCAGAACTTTTTTATCATTCATAAATTGACATCTTGTTTCAAGTACCTTCATACTATCCTAGCCCAAAAAAAAATTCAAATCCCGATACCTGATTAACTATTCTGGACAAGAAAGTCTATTATCCCCATATTTCTTTTTACTAACCCTTATATTCATTCGAAAACATATAAATAGTATTTCTAAAGAATTTATGTCCATTTTGTGTTAGCAGTCACCGGGCCAATCAAGTAAGGTATTCATAAACTACCATTCTTGACTATGTGTTATAATTCTGTATACAGTTCCCAAGTTCCCGGATAATATTGCACTTGGATACTATAGGGTATGTACTATGTAGTTATGTAGTCTACTCTCATATAACTATAGTATATGTAGGAAGGTTTATGTTAGGGTTTATAGCTGTTCCCGAAAGGCCTCAGGATTCAACAACCAAATCCTTTGGTTGGTTGAAATTTTTTGTATAATATCAGCATATACTGTGTACCCTAAGAGACTCGTATCTCTATAACCCTTCTTAAGCCCTCGGAGCACTTATGTGCTTGTCTGCTCCGAAACTTATTTACATTGAATAATACCTATTAGCGTATGAACAAAATTACAAGTGGTGTGGATAAGAGAACATCTTTGAGTTAGAACTTCAAATGCGGAGTAAGGTGACCCCAGTCAATGAGCCTGTTACTAAAGGGGATACGGGCTGTCTACACATCTAGGGCGGGCCTTCAAATATGTAGTTTAGGTATTTTCTAATACACTTTTACTCTAGATCTGTAACTACATTTAGTCGAATTTATGCGTAGGTCTGCGTATTCGGAATACTTACTTTATTACGGCTGTGTCTGCGACAAAAGCCGCTTGTAAATTTCTTAGTTTTTCGAGTTGTAAAGTGTCTGATTTTAATTCAGAATCCGTTCTGAATTTGTACGTTTTATCTAAAACCATTCAGCCGTTAGGGCGTCATTAAAACACAAATAGCGCTTTAGAGTAAAATGATACTAATCTCTTTAGTAAACCGGCTCTCATTATTGTTCGCTGGGAAAGTTATTGATTGATATTTTTTGTGTAGGAGTGTGGATTATGTTTTTAATTGTGTTTTCTTTCTTTTCAGGTAAGCTTTGATTCAATAGCCTCATCCTGAGCTACTATGATCACGGAAAAATATTAAATAAGGTAGGTGTTTGTGCTTTAAAACGATAAGAATAAATTCCTGCTCCTTTGTTTCGTAAGAGAAAAACCTTATTCTTGGTAAATGTCGTCTTTAAAGAGAAGTATTTTTTTTAACCATGATGATATATTTACAAAGAACACGAATAAATAATAAGTAACGTAGTACAAGACTAATTTAATCTTCACTCCTACAACCGCAACAAATCACTGAAATAGTCTTATCGGAACGTCGCCGTCGCCGACAAAAAATAGCTTTGACATCCGACATGGTAACTCGCTTAGGACGTGAGGTCTTTATTACATTACGCACTAAATATCATGGACGAATACTGATCTTGTTTGTGTTCCGCGACGCCGGAGCTACTAACGCAATTAAACATGGTAGCTAGCAAGCTATAAAATGAATAATTCTGCCTTTGATATGACATCACAGGTCGTATATTTGGTATAACCGTGAGATGGCGACGATCGATCGCCTGCCGCTGCCCGTGTCGCCTTCGCCGAACAGAATTCCGTCTAGTAAGCAGTAAAAATAAATGACGGCAAACAGGGTTGGGTACGTACTAGGTAGTATGTACGACGAAACGTTAACAGGTCGATTATACGAGGCCATCGAGTGCGTAGGTACTTGAGCGATCCCGGACCACTCCGGTCGCGTGCCTAATGACGGGTCACGCATTTAAATAGGCGGTCCGTTCCCAACCAATCGGTTATTCCAATACAATAGGTACGCTCATATTCATTCGTTTGAGGATTTATGTTTGTGAGTGCAGGACCTCGCGCGCTTGCAGCAGGGCTTGTGTGCACAGCTTATTCATGCTAACGCGCTGCATTACGTAGAGTAGGTCGTGCCGATTTATTCTGGACATGCATAACAGTATTCGAGGCTGTAATGCAGCTATACACAGCTACATAGTATTTTATGTCGGTACGCCTTACCTATTCCCGTTTCCAATTGTACCCGGCTAGGTGATGTGAATAAGTAAGTGTGTTGCTTACATTTGCGGCCATAAAGTCAGCACTTTGATACATAGTGTTTTATTGTACCCACACACCAACGCCATGTTATGAGAAGCCATTTGTTAATGTCGAATAAAGATGTTTAATATGTTTTGCAAATAGCTTAGGCGTGTTGCCAAAATGTTAACAGAATAGGAAACTTATCCAAACCATGCAGACGCACAACTTCTAACTACTTACTGTAAATAAGTGCACGTACTTTATTCTGTTTTGTTTAGTCGGAAAATGGTCTGCTTTCATTCGGTCATTGCCTTATTTTCCCAACAAAAAGGCTCATCTTAAAATGTAGATTAACTTCCTCCCCAACAATGTCGCTATACAAGCGACTAAATAACAAGCCTTGTATATTTTTAAGATCAGCTGAAAATCAAAATTTATAAAAAAAATGTCGATTCATTTCAAGATAATGAATGGAGTTCAGCAATTCATTGTCCGTGGAAAATAATTAACTGGCTGACTCGACACAAATCGAAGCAGCCCCGTCTGGAAGTCCGAAGATTATGCAAAGTTTTATTCCTCCTGTTGAGTAGGACACCTTTGTGTCAACGGGATTGAGTAATGTTACGCCGTTTAGAGCTCGCGAACAGGTTTGGTTTCAAGAAATAATTTTAATTTAAAAAGTAGCGAGCACTTCACTTGATTTGTTGTAGTCGCTTGAGATAATTTATATAAAGCTAACAATCCTTTTAGCGTGTACATTATAATTTGGGCGGTGCAAGCGGGCAGCGCGAGTTGAGCGCGGTCGTCATTGTTTTCAGGCGGTAATTTATATTGTGCTTTAGGAAATTAGCGAGGCGGCCGCCGCAGGCTCAGGTGCCACCGCGCGCCATTACCGACCAGATTTCCTCGCAGATCTGGCGCTGCTAAGACGAGTAATTTGTTGTGTAATTATTACAGCTCATTAAAAATGTATTAACTACGCTCCCTTTATTTAATTTGACAAACAGGCGAATTTGTCGAGGTTTGTTTATAGCACAGATTTCAGACATTCATTTACTGTGTACCGTTTGGAAAAGTTTATTTGTAAATGAAAAAGTTAATTCAATTATATCGGTCTGATGAATAATGACTCATTAATTAGTGAACTCTAGCGTGAGCTTGTTCTCTGTTATTAACTGTTTAATATTGGTATCAATTAATCGATATTAAAAACTATCTGCGAACCGGCTCATTGTTGAAATGAACAGCATTTACTTTGGCGTATTGTGTTCACTGTGAATGGTAGGGCATATAATTGTGTGCGCAATTTCAGTAAATCAAGGAGAAATCATGGAGCATCATTGAGTATAATTAGGTGCTATTGAAAGGTGGGAGGGAAAATTAGTCTACGGTAGTCGTGATTTTCATAATTTAATTCGCCAAGTTTTCGGAATATGGAACAACTTCGTAGTCGTATACAGACCTACGTTAGATAATGTTTGTAAGTCTAAAAGAGCACACTGCGATTACAAAGACTTGCGGTTCGTAAAGGAGATATAAAAACTTCATAAAATAATATGTTCGTCAGTTGTTTTCGTCGTGTAGGGTGTATTGTATGTCGGCTGCCGTTTTGCAAAATTTCAGCGCGTTTTTAATGCGAATCTCTTTTTCCGCTTTTAGCGGTAATGGTGACAGCCTCCGAGTTCTCCCCGGCTACCATTTATTACGAGTTCTAATCGCGACACGGAAATTAGTTATATTACGCGTCTATTCGCCCGCCGACTATATTATATGGTTATTAACTCAGACACGAGTCACGGGCCTGAGGGTGCACCCTAAATGAAACACGATAATTATGCCACTTTGATAAAAACGACGCTCAACTTCTGAAGCGGGCTATCCAATTAATAATTTCATACCTGAATATACGTTTATTATTCGACGATAAAACTGAACTGCAGTATTATTTTCCTGGAGGCAATAATGCGGATAAATGGAGCCGATTTTTCTATCAAATATTCTAGACGTCCCCAGCGTATGCAAGCAGGTCACATCATAGTGGTACTGGTTCAAGAGATGTTATGTTATGTGTAGGTAGATACTACATAATATTAAACGTGCCAACTGTTTACGTAGGTAAGTTACCCACGTAAAATTTGTAAATAATAAGCCTTTTACTGAAAGATCATTTAATTTTTAAGTAGGTTTTTTAATGTTTAGCATGGAGTACACACAGAAAAAGTTGTTTACCTTGTTGTAAGACATGGTCTTGAATATGTACTCGCCGTAAAAAAAACTCGTCCCCAAAAACATCTTGGCTTTCGCTACGAAGTCGAGATGTATCTCGTAGCGACCCTGTGTATAAAATCACGTTTAATTTTATGTTTACGAAGGTTCTCCGAAATTAGTTGATACTTATCTGAAAATCTTACCTTGTTAACTTTGCAATTCTTAGTCAAATTGAACGAATCAACAAGAATGGGGCCCAAAACAAAATGTTCGCAGGGTTTGTTCAGAGCATAGTTCCACAACTTTTTTGTAACATTGTTGCTTCTTGTACTAACCACAATTTTAGCCTGTTTAAAATGGAAATTAGTTACTGAAATATGTAGTAAGATAGATAACCTTTTTGTAAAAATTTAATTAAAATACCTACCGAGGTAGCCGGGCATTCGCGGGGAAAGTCCAGCAGGAATACTACGTCCGACATATTTTGTGAATTTTTGATTTCAAACTTGCCGCAGTCAGCCTGTTTGGGACCTTTACATTCTTCAAACTTCTCCCATTCCATTAGATATGGACCCTGGAATAATAACACAAGGGAACGTTTAATTAAATTATCAGCTCACACTCCATTTGTACCTTCGTGGTATTATCTTTGCGACTATAGAAGGTCACTAAAGTAAATTGGGAATTCGGAATATATTCCAAATTGAGTTCGATTTACTTTCTTCAATCGCCCTCGCACTCCAAGCTTTTGCTATAATGAAAATTACATGTTATTGGAGCTCCAAAATCTTTGGATAAACAAAAATCCGACAGACGATAGGATTTGGCGGTAATCAGGTGTGAATAGATTTCTGTGAATGACGGACCATTGAGGTGAGCAAATGTCTAGGAAAGCGGATATTCCTTTGTTCAAAACTGTAGTCGTCACGGTTGACTTAATCAATGGTATCTGGGTTGCTGAAGAATAGTTTTCTATGTAATTAATTAGCTAACCCGCTCCTGCTTCGTTTGTTTTTAACAACATGAGGAAATCGAGACTTTATTTTCAATATTAATTATTTTTCACATAAACGGGATGCATTCTCTAATAATACTGAAAACCTGTATCAAAATCGGTTGCGAAGTTTAGAAGAACAACGAAGTCACACATACAGAAACAAAAAGCATCTTTCATTTATAGTATGCCAAACAATCCTTTGATCCGAGATCGCAAGAAGCCAACCACCCATTGGCGAATGTTCATGTTGTTCAAAGTCAAAATGCTCGATGGTTATATTCTCTGCATAACCTGTAGTACCTGTATCTAAATTCTCGTTCAAAATTGCTCTTGATCAAAATACACTTGTTTATTGGTAGGGAACCTCCTCGATGGCTTTATACGCAGTCAACGCACCGTCGGCTTAACGCGCTCAAACGCTGTCAAGAAAAATAAAATATAGGTGTGCCGGGAACGGTGCGGTTAGCTCCGGGGATGGCGGGACAAGCTGGGTGCCACGATACCGCGTCGACAAGTATACGTGCCGATGTGCTAATGTTAACCGTTCTCCAGGCTGAAGTAAATGTCGGTGGGAATACCAACGAAGCAAATCTGCCGGGGCTAATACTGATAAATATCGGTATCCCGAGATTCAGCTTTTAAACACTTATGTAGGTACTTACATAGTTCTTGGGGTCCGTTTGGGCTATTCCTTTAATAATTAATGAGAAAAATATTAAAACAAGAACCAGACACTGCATCGCCTCTCGCGGTACAGACAATGCCGATGTGCGACACGTTTTACACATATCGTGCGTTTGAATATTTTTTCAAACTAATAATGCACGAATTGTTATTGATAATTATTGTAATTCTATTAAAAAAACATCGTCATTAAAAATGTAATTTCCGGAGATCTGTACGATTGACGATAATTGCGTACCCGCGGATATTGAATAATGAAGGAGAGATGTAATCTGATAATGTTAAATCATTATTCGGCTCATATTTTCTTTGACCCACAAGATAAGTTGTTTACTCGAATTATAGTGTCTGTGTATAATGTGCAAAGGAATCATATAATAGTATTAATCGCAAGGGGTCGTTACCGAGAGCGTAGCTCCAGCAATCATTAGTGCATTTTATTTCACGAGCCGCGCAGCGCCGCTTCACTTCGTAGGTGGCTTAATGCGTTTTCCCATTACCTGTCACCTCTACCATATACAATCCTTTTAAGCTTATCCCGTTATTGTTTTCATATCGGAGTGTTTCATTATTTAACTACACATTCATGTCAATATGTTACGCTGTATTGTATTATACATCGTGTACAGATTACATTAATTACAGTCGAATGTAATTTGTATTGAATTTCAGTATTCAGCAACTAATGAAATGATTTCGCACCTGAGCCTGATTTGATTGAATTGCTAATATCAAACATTTATGAAAAAAATGTATTACAATTTTATTTTCGACTGTAATGTTTGTCTTCATTTAATTGCTTCGATGGAATAATGCAATCAAAGTGTTGTATGTCAAGTACGTTCAAGTGTCGGTAGTGGTGGTCGACATCGTCGAACGGTTCTTGTGCAGCGAGCACTAGCTTAGTTGAGTGGTTTGCTCCGCCATTTGTTATACGAAACTAGATATCAGTGAGTGCACTCGGTTCGGCGGCTATATCTGAGTCTTCCCGCAGACCCTCGACCTCTCTGTTTGCCAGCTTATGTGGCGATCGTTGGGCTTAGTCTAAATTGCAATTAAACGAACTTGCGCTTTTGCCCGTTCGCCGCTACGTTATTGAACTGTTTGTAGCTTGCGGGTGTGAGAAAATAATTTTGAAACAGAGAAAACGAATTTTTCCACTTTGTGGAATCTATAAAACCTCGACGCTCCGTCAGCAGTTTGAGAGATATTATGTTTTCATGGACACTTTCGCAGCTCAATCTTTAGAAATGGCTCGCACGATAAAGTGTTGGAGAATGTCCTTCTGACCTATTCGCCAGTTCGTAAAGAAATCGTTTCGTCATCTTTCGTTCTAAGTATCTTGCGAGATGGACATTATGGAGTGTGTGCGGACTCTATATGTTCCTGAAGTAATTTAGTCAAATCGATTCACCGTGTTACGTATTCTACCGGCGGCAGGTTTAATAACGTCTTTGATAAAGACGTGTACTCGGGACGGGTTGGATGAATGTGAGGCCCTAATATGCTTTGCCTTCGTCGCACCGCCGTCGACCGCTGTCGACGCCGCGTATGGGTTCCACCGTCATACTCGTTGCCGCAGCTCTCGCCCATTCATATGGATAGTGCGGCATAGTTTACATATTTTGATGCGCGGCCGCTTTAATAAAGCCATTAATTTTAATAATGCGTCGCTCACACGTTAAACATTCGTGGTCGCGTTTAATAGTTTCTCCTTTACCTACACCATGTTACGAGAGTAAGTTATTAGATGGCTGTTTAATTAATGTCGTGTAAATATTTACATTATGTAAGACGTTTATTTGAGACTAGCTGGAGAGATTGACGAAAAATAATAACAACTGAGCTGTATGTAGCTATCTAAATAATAATTAAATTTGAAAGTAATTAGTCTTTCGCTGAATTTTAATTAGATGTCTGGTTTAATAAATATGATTGCGTAGGTACTTTGATGAGATACTTGGAAGAAAAACTCGTATAAAGTGGTCGGAGGTCGTTAGGTTTCAGGTACGTCGTCGTCGTGAAGATGTATGTCAATCACTGTGCATGTGCTTCGTCGATCGGTGCGCGATCACTTACACTCGGGAGCTCTTCGACTCACACTCACTAACGATCTTGTGAGTCGAACTCCTTATCTAATCTTTATAAGCATGACGAATGACATTTTCCTTGTTCTATCTTGCATGATTATGGGTAAGAGTTTTAACGACCGTGAGTTCCAGTCGTAACCAAAAATGTTTATGATCATAAAAATTCATGTGTTTGACTTTGGCTGCGGATATTTTCTACACCGCAACTTTATTATTGTAATATAATTTCAGACTTTCATTTGCATATAAATCAAATTATCTTACTAATATTTATCCACTTAAAATAGACTTCGATAAAACAAAAAAGATCCGAAAAAGTTTCTATAAAATATTATAATCTGTTTTGGTTAGATTCAAACTTTTTTCAAGAGTTTTACATGAATTAAAAAAATGTTTGAGAGGTGACTGTGGAAAATTCATCGAAATGTAACAATGCAGAAGGTTTCCATAAGACCGAAAGTGAAATGTGATCGAACCAAAGAGGATGGATCCATCAATCAACACAATTTGCAGATAGCTATTCATATAGCTAATTATGATGATGCGGGGTGTACTTAACAAAATGCCGATATAAGGAGTTGATTATAGTGCACTAAAGCACTTAAGAGAGCTCGAAGTGTGATGAATGATCGTCTCCGGGCGTCGGCAGCAGCGGCAGCGGCGTGGAACACTGCGCGCGCTGCTCACAATATGATTGATAGTGCTTTATGTTACATAAAATTACTTCAACCATATTCTATATATTGATATTAAATTCTAATACCCTAATATACCTAAGTAAGATCTAACGATATTAAGATGATAGGTATTGAATCAAGTTCTAAAGGTTCAACTTCAATTTAAACTTATAATAGCCTTACATTATCTGGCAAAAAAAGTACCTTGAAAGACTAAACGCCCGCCGCCCGAACTTGTCTCTTACTTGACCTGACTTCGCTTCTGACTTGTATAATTCGATTGTCTGACAAAAGTCAGTTAGAGTTTTGTTAGTACTTTATTCCCAGGCGATAACGCAGGATTCCCGTGAGTAAACACGTTATTAGCTGTAGCTCATACACTTACGGAAAATATATGAACGCGTTAGTCAACAGTCGTTGTTGCTTGTTCTGTGAGTGTTGTGTAGTGCGTGGCTCACTCACCTCGACGGCGGCTCTTGAACAACAAACGAACGATGCGTAAAATGGAGTCGATGCGCTGAATCGCACCTATTTGTCTTACTTTATTTTCTTCGCATAGACCTCGTTCTATTTTGATTAACTCATTTATTTTCGAAATGGAAGTGTGCGAGGAGTGGACCCTCTTGTGACTTTCCCGTTCAGCGAAATTACCCAAGTCGGTGATGTTTGCAGTGCGAACGTGTTGAGTGTTTGACTCCCTCACGACTATTAACTTTTTGTTGCTACGAGCTACCGACCGTTTACTGTCACTCAATACCTCTCTCTGAAACTACGCAACACTACAATTTCGGGAAATTCCTTTTTTGTAGAAAAAGAGTCTTTCCACTCAAGATCATTTAATAAAATCTTTACACATATTGGTGTACTTACTAGGTGACACGTGAAATATTTTCGGAATTCCAAATTAGATATCCGATCGTGTTAAGAGCAGAAGATTGGTTCGGAGAATAAAAGACAAAAGTCAAGATAAGTCGTCGGCAGGAGATATTTTCGGCGTCGTCGTATCGTATCTGTACGACCCATATACGTGAAGATATTCATCTAGCGCTGTGCAATATCGTTATAGAAGTTAGCTTAATTCCATTGACTATTGGTACTCGGTCGTCAAAGACGGTCGCCGAGCCATGGGCGGCCACTTTGCCCGTAGTTGTAACGTATCTCGTTAATTCAGGTGACCACATTGCATGCTATACACCTAAGCGCAAGCTGATTGGTCACCTCTATTTAGAACCTCCACATTCCGGTGTTAACCTCGGGAATATCGGAATAGCTCCCATTCCTGTACCTATTTGGCTATCTCTATATTGAATAGACCTTTAGACATTGATATGTACGTACAGACCTACGCGTAGCCGATAGGTATATGTAGGGTTGTGCTAATGTGCGGGGTGTAGGTATAGGTATACCTCCCGTGGTGTTATGTACACGTGTGATTAGGTACTATACTTACCCATGCGTAAAACCTGATTAAGCAATGTAGATAATATCAGATAACAGAAAGTGGTTTACACGCAAATAAAATTTCTTGGAATGCTTAAAAACATTTCCTGGAAACGCTGGGGATTTCTTTTATTAGTAGAGTATTTATGAAAGGGTTTATGATACTTTTGAACAATATCATGACAAGATAGTGAAGATCCATGCTTTAAACAAAAATAAGACATTTAATAACCATTGTTAACGAATGAACATAAAATCGTACCTAGGTATATCACATATCAAACCTCTGGATCAAGAGTAATTTTAATAACTAGTGATCATAATTCAAAGCTTGTCAATAGTTAATATCCTAAAAAGAAAAAAACTGAAGAGACAATATCTTTGCCACTTCATTACCATTACATACCTAGTAAAAACAAAGTCGCTTCCCGCTGTCTGTCCCTATATATGCTTAGATCTTTAAAACTACGCAACAGATTTTGATGCGTTTTTTTTTTTAATAGATAGAGTGATTGAAGAGGAAGGTCACAAATTGTATAATAATTTCATGTTATTAAGAAGAATCTCGTGATAAAGCTTAAAGCTTATTTGCACTGAAACGTAGAAAAAGGAGCGCGAAAATATAAATCCTTTTATGATTGTACAAAAACAGACGTATCTTATATTATATCCCACATGACGTTCTTTTAAAAGGCTTTGCGGTATGACACATGTAAGACTTATCACGGAAACACCTACCTAGATAAAGAGTATAGCGGCCAATTGCGAACCGGATCGCACACAGAGGGTTCCGTCGTATCATACGTGAGAGGGAGAAACATCATATTTTTTTAAGATTTTTTTTTGTGAGAATTCTCTTTTGCTCGTAATTTTTGTTACTATTTGCTATAGTATAGCAGCTAACTAACATTAATTGTTACCGTTTACGGTTCTAGATTTACTGTTACATGGCATACATCTTTATATATCCTTGTAGTTTATTAACATTATTTTCAGATAGACACCTACCACTGGCTTGTCTCTGCATCACCCAAAGGTTGACTGGTAGAAAATGCCTATGGCATTAAGTCCGCCTCTGTACTTTGTTCTTGAAGTGTTAAATAACTAAATAGTATAAAACAAAGTTGCTTCCCGCTGTCTGTCCCTATGTATGCTTAGATCTTTAAAACTCCGCAACGGATTTTGATGCGTTTTTTTTAAATAGATAGAGTGATTCAAGAGGAAGGTTTTTATGTAAAACATTGCACCCGTGCGAAGCCGGGGCGGGTCGCTAGTAAATAAATAAATAAATAAATACAGCATAGGCTTAGTAATCGACTTCGGATACCCTTTGGGAAGTGAACCCTAAAAGGACTATGTTATATTCTATCAAAAGTGAGTGCAACGTAGTCATGTTGTTTATTTTCTGTCTGTTATTCTAGCCGACCGACTCCTTTTGTTATCTATGCACACTATGGCTGTTTGGACTAACTATTCTCGTGAATCTTGTGAGCCATGCCAAAGCTGTAGAATGTAGAACAGACATGAAATGAAAACTGTGTGAATAAAACTTTAGCGACTCGTGGCAAAATAATAACAGGCGCTCGGGTCGATCTTCAGGTTAAGCCGCGCTTGCCTAGGTTGGTCCGAGGATGGGTGACCACCCATTACATATCGAGTTTCCTCCGTGCTTCGGTCCCGGCTGTCATTTGTAGATCTTTGATAGTCGTTACAGGTAGTCAGTGAAAGTCTGGCAACCAGTCTTACCAAGGGGTATCGGATTACCCAGTACTAACTGGGTTGTGGAGCTCAGATAGATAGTGGCTTTAAGTAAAATACTGGTATTTAGCTGCATTCGGTAAGACTAGAGGCCGAGCCCCTGGTTGGAGGCCTTCAATTCAGGGCATCTACAAGATTAGACCGATTAAGCAGTAGCCAGCCTCATAGGCTGAACTGCGAGATGTCATTAACAAAAAAACAAAAACTAGAAGCTGACTAGATGATGAAAACTTTAGAAATAAACAAATGTTTATTTTGGGTGTCGAAGAACTGAAATGAAATGATACTTCGCTTATCATAGCACGCCTATTCATTCTCTAAAAACCAATTGTACATATTCATATAAGCATAGTGAATATAAGCACAGTAATATAAATAATGTTATTAGTAATTCGATACATTCATGCCAGCTGCACATTTTGATTAATCTCGTTTAAATATTATGATTGTTCACAAAAACATTAATTAATAATATGTTGAAATCCTACCAACTTCGTAAAGGGCATTTTAAACATTCAAGTTAGGTATGTAAATAAAATGTATATTGAAATATCTCTTGTGTCGACAAGATTTGCAAAGAATTAGATTGAAATGAATATCGAGTGAAAAAATGAACTTGAAATTAAAGTTAATTGTAGCATCGTCCTTTACCTTCCAAGATTTGTGCTTAAAATAAACGCTTTATGAGACGTTTTTGGGCTTATATTACCTAATTCACGTTATGAAGCCCTGTATTTTTTTCCTTTTACGAAGAGATGACTTGCTATGTTCATTCATCTTGATCTATCCTGAAATGTCATATGCAGAGTTCCTCTAGACCAATTTTTCTTAAACTTCGGAAGGACGGAGTAGTCGAGCTCAAGAATTCTGCAGAAAGAGGACCTGTTTTGCATCAACTCGACTTTCAAAATGATCCCTGCTTCCTGCCAACTTGATATACCTGCGTAGTGCAATTTAAAGCACATTCGACCATCAAAATAATTTCGTTTTACTAAAATTGTGACGAAGCCATTCTTTGTTGGGATTATTTTGAAAATAACATCGAAAGTTTGGTCGAAATTTACAAACTTCCAAAGAGTTTTCGTAGTTTACTAAGCTGGCGTTCTATTTGAATTTTTAATGAATGCTCTGGCTGGATTTTGCCAATGGATAAAAAATTGCGGCAGGTTACTTGACGTCGCAACACTCGTAACCTCTTTTTCAGACCTAAAAATTCACAGAAACTTCACACAGTATTCAAATAGTAAAGTTGGCTTAGTTTTTTTGACGAATGTCTCCCAGTTTATCCACAAAATAAACAGAATAAGAAAGTGTTTTAGCAAAGTGTACTACAGGTAGGAAAACAAAACATATTTTTGAAAGACGAAAAGCAAAAAGTGTGTCTTAAAACAGTGATATAACTCGCACCAGGCACCAGAGATGTGATATTTTCAAGATCCCTTTGTAGACGTTAAAGAAAATAGGTAACATTTTTCTTTTTATGTCATGCGTATTATTTTTCTGTTTCTCGTCACTACTGTCTTAGTGAATTTTGAATTTCATGCGCAATATCCTGCTGTTAGGATAACGCGATGTAAAATCGAATTCGCACGGATGCTTGGCGTAACATTCGTCGCGTCTACGCTGTACGGTAAGCTGCGTACAGCTGCAAGTATATTTTTAGCCTAATTTCAACCACTCCTCGGTTTCGTTTCATCTTCATCCGGATTTGAGGCTCCGTCTTGAGCCAAGTTGATCCATTGCGCAAATTGTGTGAATCATGCCGGCTGATAATGGGCCTCGGATTGATCGTGGGCCTATTGAAGGCGAAACGAAGTTTTGAGAGTGGTACTAATTCGCGATGTGGCGGCGGGCGGTACGTTTTGTAAGAGAACCTTTCTCTATCGGCATCTGCAGCCCAAACTTCATTTACATAATTAATCTGTGTCCGACGAGCGTGTCGGCCGGCGGCGCCCCCGTCGACCCGCCTCCATTAAATAACGATATCACAGAAGCCGTTTGTTCACATGTTAATCAACATACCATTTTATTTTAATTACATTTTAAAAATGTTGTTAGCGGAAATGTAAGTAAAAGCCTGTCGTATTTAGAAAGCGCACAGTTGCTAGTTTCAATTAAAATTTAAATATTACATTCGAGTAACTTTCCAAAATTGTGAAAAGTGACATAGCATATGAAAGCATTTTCAAGGTAGAAAATACAAACGAAAAACAACATTTGTTCTAAAACATATTATTTGCTTTTAGCTAACCTAGTCTACATAACAGACTTAAAGAAAGCTTCCAGATAAAATCTCTTTATGAATCTATAAACGCACTAGAGAACTGAATTTAATTTAGGTAATGGAAAACACAAGACGCCTTATAGATACGAGTACAAGTTTATTTTAGAGGATAGAAGATAGTGAGCGTAGCTATAGTGTAGTGTTGTGCTCGTAACCGCTCACATAGAGCAGGCAGGCTGCCCGGCTGGCATACCGGCCCGTGCCCGTGCCCGCTCCATGACGAGGGCGCTTCAATTAAAACTGTTCAAGTTTGTTTAAATGTTTGTGTCAGCCCATCGCCGGCTAAGAGTTACAACGCTACAGATTTCACTGTAAATTAACAACAAATACTTCCTTCATTCTTGGATAATACAATTTTCGAGTAACCACCTTAACCGATGTATATATACTAGTACTTTGCTTCAACAAAAACATATATATTGCAAGGAACATGAACACGGATAGTTCAAAACGTATCCGTGTAAACACTTTACGGTAAACTTTGAACTGGATGAGAGTGTATTTTCGATAGCGAGTTTCACATCATCGAATACAGTGAATAACGCGATTGTCGATACTTTAATACTATTAGGTTGTGGTTGCGGAGAGATTTACCTTGCTTGGGTCGGGTTGGGAGAAGTTGTGAGCTCTGAGTCAAGCTGACTTCGCTGTTTCATTCGGCTAGAACTCAACGCGGGTTAACCCTTGGCGCCAACCGGCCTGACTTTGTTGTCAAACTAATTAGCTGTGCCCGTCCATTTCATTTTAAATATTCGCTATTGTATTTCCTTTACATAGGTAAATTTTCCCCTCAACAAAAAGATTTTGGGTCGAGATGAACTAAGAGATCTTGTCGCCTCCGTGAAGATCGCTCCGATAGGACCTACTCAAATTAAGCCTGCTGGTCGTAGAATTAAAACCTTTTTCTTATTTGCAAGTAGATTCTCTTTGAATGTTTATTTCTTCTTTTTCAGGAGAATTTGCAATTTGAAAGTTCAGCGTACCAAATAGAATCTCTTTTCGGAATTAGTCATAATCCAAATATGGGTAGGTAGTCAGCGGGACGTCTGTGATATTTATGTAATTCTCAAGTAAGCCGTTTAATCGTCCATCGCGTACTTAATGTTTGAGCTTCTAAGAAACGTCGGGGGCGGGTTAGCCTTGCGGGGCTGGGCGGTGGCGGGCGGGGTGAGGGATCCCAAGGGTTGGCCTCGTTCTGCTAACAAATCGCTCGCCGCACCACGCACAGGTAGTGTCACGCCTCATTACTCCAACTTTATGTTCGCCAAATCACTCTAACGTCATGAATAAACAAGATTTAGGCTGATGACCTTCAACAGCACCCTTACACTATTCAGTACAGTTTACTAGGCATAGTTGGAAAGTATGTCAAGAGTATTTTTGAAATGATATTCATTCGAGTATTCTTTTTCTTAGCGTGTCGATAAACTCAAATAATATTCGACCAGTATATTGCCACCTGCACAGCTCTGTCGTTGACTTCGTTTAAATCCATTCGATATTAATATAATATTCTTTAATATTCATTCGAGTATTAGTCTTTATATAAAGCCTGGAAGGTGCTAAAGTTAAAAGCTAAAATGAATTCCGTAGCTATTTCAGCGTTACGCAGTAGAAATGGCACAGCATAAATGGTTAATAAATGGTTAATTAATATTAACCAGCATAATACAGTACTTACTGAGGTGCTTTTATTACTAACCTATAATCTATCTAAGTGTTTGTTGGTTTGCTACGATGCGTTCATGAATGAAGTAGGAAACAATAGCAGTATTCGGTACGTTAAAAATGCTGTCCTGGGATTTGAATTTGCTCCATCATGCGATGCAAAGAATATAACCTTTCTTTGAAGAGAAGCTACTCAACCCCCATTTAAATGTTCGCGCTAAGAAGGTTATTGTTTCCTTTTGAGGTCCGGGACCCTAAAAAACCATAACTAGATTAATATATTCTCTGCAGTTAAAGTTTTCATAAAACAAGCGATCTCGGTATTCTTCACTTTTTGTTTTAAAATTCTTTGCAGTTCTTGGCTTCTATTCTCGGTGTCTTGAGGAATTTAAAATTAAAAGCGTGTCATGCTATGCAAACAATAGAATTTATAAATTAAAAGCATTGTTTTCATCTCATTTTCTCAGTAGTTAATTAAGATCGGTCGGTCGGTCTCTAAATAAAATATAAATCGTATTAAAATGTTTCACGCAGCGGCGACACGTTGCACTAATTGATGATTATACACCATTGTAGTCGAATTAAACCTACTTCATTTAATTGCTCATGTGTACTAAAACAATGATTAGTAAAATGACCCATGTCGGGCACGCCACGTGCATCAGCTACAATAATTATGTAAATGAATGTCCGGATATCGGGGCTGGGCCAATAGAATATGTCGTCTAAATTAATAGGCTAAATCGCTCCGACAGTTTTAGCACAAAGCAAGCAAACCCGCACTAAAATAAAGCGTAATAGACAACACATGTTTAACTAAATGGACGCGCATAACATAGTTTGCGAACGTGATATGTAACAAAAACGGAACTGTCCTTTTACAGCTCAACGACGTAATCATGCGGGACGCTGACAAAAGTTTCTAATGGTCATAAACTTCCACATGTTTGTGTTGTTCATATTCGCATACGCAAAATATTAACAAACCCCAAATTAATTTGACCGCAGCTGTGTCGCACGATATTTTTTTACGGTTACTTAAAATTTGAACATTTACACCGAAAATATTTAACACAGTTTTTCGTAAAGCAAATAAGTCATAAGGTAGATTCTACTCTAATTAATGAAAGCAGAAAAGAGCATGCAACGTATTTTATTTTGTTTCCTATTAGTTCGATGAAAGCACCCAGAACAGAAGTAAAGTAGCGATTGCAAAATGTAAAAGGGAAAAGCAAAAAATCGTGAGCTTCATAAAAAGAATATTCGTAGGCTAGCTATTTGAATAAAATATCAAGAGAGGGAACCATTTTTCAACGCTTTGGTGATAATAATGACGCTATTTATCAACGAGTCGAAAGGGTGGTAATTATTAACGTAATATTTCGGTTTCGTTTGTTTACTTACATACATTTCGTGCGATATTTTTCACAGTTAGCGACATAACAGTAAGGTCATTTCGTTTCGCTGTGAGGGGATGGCTCCCAATGATTTATTGTTGCGTTGAATATGCATGTCGAGATGAAAAATGACGAGAAACGTGCGAGTGGTTAGTGTGTGAGGATCGGGCGGCGGCGGCGCGGCGGGCACGGTACGGGCACGCTGCGTACCGCACGCCGCCAGCCGTCGCGCACGCCGCCGAACGCGTCACATTGCGGAAGTCGTTAAGAAGATAAATCGTGAACCACACAAGACCCCATAATCCTTTTAAAATATCTAAGTGAAACCTTTTTTACACTATGTGGCTTAGGAAATGCTGAATATTTCCGCCACGATTCCACTTTTATAAGATTAACTCTTGTGTGTTAGTTCGTAGACAGTAGTTTAGACCAGTGGTGTATTCCTTCTATCTATTATTCTGCCTTTTCATTCCACCGCGGAAAATCTGAAAGTTTCGATACAAGTTTCCACCAGACAACATTTTCAAAGTGTGAGACATTCTCAAAGTGCATCCAAGAGCGAACTTAGAGGTATGGGTACCAGTTTTAATAGTTGCCGAAACAATAGCGAAGAAGTTTTACTTGCCGCTCGCTCCGGTTCCGTACCCGGCCCCGTTCATTAATACGGCTCGAGCACGGCACCATGGTACGTTAACTCGTTCAATTTTCGCAAAAACTGCACCATGTTTTTTTACAAAAATAACATCCATCAGGATCGAGAATAGGTTGGCTTTAATTTCCGCCACGATAACATATCGCTTCGAATTAAGAAGATAAAATAACGTTGCGGTCTTAAAAAGCGAAAATTTATTTTATTGGTACTTTCTTCAATAGTTTATTGCTTTCGGTTACTATTTCAGTTGAGCTTTCTATTTACACTCTCTTAGACTTTTATATTGTTTGAGAGAAAGAGGTAAACTTGAAAAAAAATACATTTCTCATCGGTTGGCTATTGCCTAGTCTGGCTTCGTGAAAATTGCTTACGTAAAAGTCCGAATAAAAGTGTAGTACATGCTTTATTATCTTCACAAGTGTTTATTTAGGTTAGTGGAAATGTAGTTAGCATTGAACACCATGGCAAACACGAATCGACCGGCTCTGTAGCAGTGGTTCGTTTCTCATGTCAGAGCCAACCGGTAGCGTCGTTCCTTTCAATGCTGGCTGCGCAAACAAACTATCGAACAAACAATTTTACTCCAATTAATGACGTCTCTCCGAAACATTTGTCAGACTGTATTTGTAGGTCGAGCAACATAACAATAAAATCTGTTTTTATATCTGCATCATCAAGTAATGAATAAACGTACGTCAGATTTGTTTCATAGAAATTCCGCCTTTTTTTCAGTGAAAATTTTGTTTCCTACTGTATTTTTTACGGTTTTTTGTTTAGGTCTATTTGTGATTTCATGTTTTTTTTTTATTTCGACATATGCAATAAGGCAAAAAAAAGTGTACTTCTACCTACGTAATTAATTTTTTTCAATAGAGTTGCTTACAGTTCGGTCAGATAACCTGTTTACTCATACAGTGCACCCAAAACAGACGTTAAGCGCAATAGTAGAAAATAGGACACCTCCCCCTACACTCCTTCGGAGAAGCGAGCCGAAATGTTTCTCGTCACCTTTCGTGTGGGGGCCATCCGAACGGAGACTCAGTTGAAATGCAATTCGATCGTCATGATTATTTACTCCTTTTACGCTACAACAATCGTTGGCATAAATATATTATCTTTTTCAAACTGAAACATATAGCTGAATAGATTTGGAGTACCTACATATTTGCTGAAAACTCTAATTAGAATATTTTCGAGATATAATTAGGTACAAAAACCCATAATTTTTTGTCTTGATTCCTATTTAATTCCGAGCCTTAAAAGCGGACACTTCGCAGCTACATTTGGGTCATCAACGTCGCCGTCATTCATTTCGCAACTGGCTGCTGGTTGGTTAAAAGCCATAATTAGTGGTGAACATTATGCAGAAAAATATTTTCTTTCACTCTTCCATTTGATTTTTGTTCTGCTTTTAGTTTTGTATTTTAAGTCGCCAATCTGCAAAAGGGGAAAACGGCAAAAAGCTTTGTAATTAGGGAGTTGACTCGACAGGAGCTTAATAACACTCAGTCCCAGTTGAAAGCCTTTCTGAAATGGATTCTAAGCTACAACTAGCACGACTTCGTGATATTCTGTTTGGAATGGGATGAAGTATTTTAAATATTTCTATTACGGAAGTTCTTGTCATGGCTATGTGTGTGTGACGAGCTCTAAACATGTCCAATCCACTATGTTATGTGAGATTCACGTTTCGAGCGCTAGTTTCATTTGATAGTTTTGGAATAGGGTCTTGAATTTCTTTTCGCAATTCCTTTTCGGTCTATTTAGATAAACGTAACCAGTCGAGCTAGAAATTATAGAAATTCCGAACAACTATCAGACAGCGAACAGTAATTCACTCTAGTTAACTTTTTCTTGAAGATATTACAAGAGTACCGCGAACAAAAGTATCAAGATATTGTCAAACTTTTGAAGAAAACCTCACGAGTTCCAGCTTCCAATACCTATCTATTTTTTATATGTGAGAACTTTAAACTTTCGAAACTCACCGATGTAGTACTTTGCTCTTTATTGAGATTCCTTCGATAGTGAGCGAACAGAGTGTATAGCTTACAAATAATAAATAATGTAAGCAGATAAACAAGCTCGCCAAAGTTAAAATGTTCCTAGAATTTAAGCGATTTAACAAGCTTGAAAGGAAATCTAGATAATCCGTTTATGGATGAAACATAGTTCCGTTAGTAGTTGTAGTTAGCTGTAAGTGCAATCAAACAGCCCTCAATGAACGGCGGTATTGTTTTGCCGGTTATTGCGATTCCGTTGCCGAGACACGTCCGGAATAAATTAAACTGCAATTTGGGGCCTTTAATATGGAGTGTTGTTCGCGCTATTGGGCCATAGTGGCGTGTGGCAGCGTGGCGATATGAGCGGCATTCGAATGAGTACACAAAGGGGTTCGGCGCCATGCTGCCCATCGGTAATGCAGCCAGGCACATGATTGCAGCGCGACTCTCCAGGGACACCGTTTTGTTACCTACCTGCGTACCTACGCATGATCGATTTAACTGTCAAATTTTCGTTGCACATTTAGAATTTGGCAGAAAGCCCCGCCGTGGAATAGCCGTGAGCGCTGAATGCAGTAGTCGTTGTAATTGCGCTGAAATGGCTACGTTTAGCGATTCTCAGTTGCATCCATAATTTATTTTGCAACAAATACGATTTGATAGTGGGTTTAAAGCATCAGTATTAAGTTGTTTATTATGTTTTATGCAGCGTTAATCTGTAGGCTGCTCTAGCCTTAGGTTGTTAGAAGCAGAAAATGTATTTTGTGAACGGACACTTCAGCATGAGTCTATAACCTATCTACAAGTTATAATCATAGAACTTCAGTCGTTATAGTGGACGACGAGGCAGCAACCTAAATAGTACTTACGTCGCGCACGTGTCGGTAAGCTATGCAACTAAACTTTACTCATCAAAGTTGTATCTGACCAATGGACACTCCCGATATCGTAATGAAATTAAGGTCAATAGCAGCCAGTCAAGATATGGTAGTAATAATCATTGACGCGTAAGCAGAAGCATCACAGCATTGTGTTTATTGCGTGCGCAGAATTCTATGGCACCATTAATGCACGTAGCGAGGCGTAAGGTCTAGTTGCTCGCTCAATTTGCGGTATTGCTCTGAGCTACCGTCACATAAACAGAGTCAGGAGCTCCTACAGATCCACAATCGTTCCGTTGTTTGTCCGCCCACATTCCTGAGCAGAACACGTTACGGCTCGCAGAACGCATTAGTACTTCCATAAACACCACATCCATTGTGTGCACGCGTTACACGTTGCAGCCATTTTC
The DNA here is from genome assembly GCA_947578425.1 of Eugnorisma glareosa. Lineage (NCBI taxonomy): Eukaryota > Metazoa > Arthropoda > Insecta > Lepidoptera > Noctuidae > Eugnorisma > Eugnorisma glareosa. The sequence goes on from OX387964.1 coordinate 12,529,328, forward strand.
AATAGCATTTATACATTCACTTGAACGACGTACCTGCAGTTCGGTACGTAGTACCTACATGGCAGTCGTTCAGCTGATAGCTACAGTCATTGCTTTGAGGTGTGTAAGCGTATGGCATTTATAAAGTCGCTCCCACGGCGACACTACACTTCAGAGGAGCTCTGTTTTTGTTCCCGAGGGGGATCGCGATCAGAATTAACGAGACCTTTACCTTCATTCTCGCAGTTTGGTCTTTAACGCAGAGGTAGACAATCCATGCCTTTGTACAAATCCGGTTTAACAATGAACTTTGTGATGTAGATAAAGAATATACTTTTATTTTATGTGATGTATTTAGATTAGACACAGCCTTTAGTTGCAAAGTCCCCCTGTTAAAATGTATATTTAAATTAGATAGGGCTCTTAATTTCAAGGCCCAAGAATTACAATTAATCGTATTACCCATTGCCTTAATGCTTAGATCTACGACAGTTTGCTTTTTGTTTGGAAGCGGTCCAAATATATATCTATCAGCGGCACTTTTATTATCTTTAATGCGTTCGACGTGCATTTGTATGCTTAACCTCGTTCCTATGAATGGATTTTATTGCATATTAAAAAGTAGCACAGTATAGTAAAAACCAGTTCTGCTGACAAAGTCAGATAGTAGTTTATCTTGTCTGAACAAGCGGGTGATTACGGAGCTCTCGTCAAATACCAAATCGAGCATTTGATGTTTTGATCATTAATAAACTTTCTTGGGTACGGTCTGCTTTAAATGATTAATAACGGAGTCCACGGAACGTGCGACCGATCAAACGCGGGCCATCGCCAGACGTCGCTAGTTTAGTGTGCAGTCATCTAACTATGTCCGCGCACTGTGTACCTCCCTAATGAGATTCTATCTTAATTATTTTTCAGTGTTCGTCGTAAATTTCCCTCTCGAGAGTTGCTGAGCCATTCCGTGGCGGAAACATCCCTTTAGAGCTTAATTATTTCCTTTTTTTACTGTGTTCAATATTCATTCCGATTTTCGTCGAGCAGACATTAAAATTCATAACTCAGCTATTACACTCGTCAACATCTGGCGCCACTTGAACGTTATTATCTTTAACTCTTAGAAAAGCATTAATTAAGAAGTTACTTTTTATGTCACTTTGAAATATAATAATTTTTATGCGAGTTTATCGGGAAAGCTGCCGGCAGGTGGGCGTGGTGGCTAGGGGGATTGTTTCAATATACCGTAAGGCCGTAACTATACATCTTTACCTATTCAGCGCCTGAAGTTGTCCCTCGATTAAGAGTGGTCATTTTACGAGTTTCGCCTCATAACACTTGAGAGCTAGTAGCTATTGTTCTATTCATCGAAGAGGCATTTTATGACGCGGACACACTCGTAAGGGGTTGTCTTCTCGAGTTCCGCGTCTGGGCGCACAAGATAAATTTACGTCGGCGGTTCACGCCCACGAGCGTCGCCAACTCGTAAAGCAGTTGACGGCGGGGGTAACCTCATAAATAAGGTCCGGCGGCCCGCCCCGGGCACCCAGCACCCACGCACGCTTGCATACCCCTGGCGGCCATGGCGCGCACAAGTGCACATGCGCTCATGCACCTACTTATCTAACCCTGCAAAGTGTCAAGAATATGAATGGCCAGCAGCTATGACTACGACAGAAATATGGCGCTTGCCTCTCCAGTTTATTATTTTAAAACGTTTTTTAAATAAAAATAAATCTTTTCTCATTTAGTTGTAAATGAGCAATTTTATTCGCGCTTAATAATGTTAGCATATTTCAAGTGAGCTTTGTATAGATGAGGCTAAATACGTTCTTCTTGTAGACTGATAAATAGTATCTGAGAGTTAATTGAATGTGTTGCTGTGCCTTTGTCAGTAACCTCGGATCAAATTGACGATAACGGAGGTAATTAGCGAATTGTACGAAGTATATTGTTCGGTGCGACTGTAAATTTTAATTATTTAACGTGTTGATAATTCAGAGTACCGTTGTGAAAGGACCTGTCCGATAATTAACAATTATCGAAATACGTAGAAATGGTGTAGGATGATATTGAGTACATTTGATTTTTAAAATTGTTAAAAACTTACTTAAAGGAACATTCTCGTGTGTAGTATATGTACTATACTAGAAGTGTGCCAGTGCAGCAGTCGAGCGGTGAGTTTCCCAGAGACGTCAGCGGAACACTCGATACTAAATTTCATTTTGTGAAGCGACCGATCCTCAATAGCATCGCGTCACTTTACGGAAATTCTCTCTTCTCTACAACCCTCACCTGTTTTCTAGTGTTCTTCGAAAAGATAAAACGAAATTCAGTTCCAGTAACGCAGCCAATTAGATATCCATGTTCACCTAGAAAAGCAAGTATATAAACAATGTTAAAGTCAATATTTATTATTCAACACGAAATAAAACCCGATAACAGATAGGGGTGCAGTGTCTGAATAACAATAGGATAGAAAGGGAATTGCTGTTGCTCAAGATACCGCAAAAGATGTTATTTTTATAAGAAATTGTATTATACGGAACACTAATCGTGAGCTGCTACTGACTCGTACCAGAGTTTTTTCGCATTCGCTCCACTCGGAGCCGTTTTACATTTTTATTTTACTCCTTTCAGTCTAATTTAATATGCGGCCTCGTAGAAGAAATTGCGTGGATATATTTTTGCATTTGTTAACTCCTCCTTGAATAAAATCAGATTTTACCGGCGAATTTATGTCGAATTGTACGAGACAGGTAGAGAAAGCTTCGGCTCCTCCACATGCGTATTTAAATCACGTACTGGGTTTATGTGTTATTTGTGTTGCAATATCGAGTTTATGTTGTCGGATCGTGTTGTCGCAGACTTTGATCAGACTGCTGCTTTCGAATAATTCTCTATACAATGACAACGAATTGAGTCGCTAAACTGCGCGATAAATGTATCGGCGTAGGCCACCTAAATTGAATAGGATTTCATTAAAACCTTCTTTTACAAAAAGAAAAAATCTCATCGTTGCTTGGAATTTAGACAAACGTCTATTGCAAGATTTTTAATTAAATCGACTTTGATCACAGGACTGGAATGTCTCTGGTAAAACGATTAAAACCGGTATAAAACAGTTGCTGTGTAATCTTTCCGCGTAACATCCCCACGTAACGATTTAATCAAATGCTTTTAATCATTTTTTTATCAACAGGATTCTATCATGTTTTGTTTCTGTCTAAGTTTGTACCGGGCTCATTCATTGCAAGCTTAGGTAGGTACACAAAGTAGAACAAAGTGAAACAAAGTAAAACTCTGTAGCCTCAATCCGCAGCTGTTAGTTTTCACCAGCTATTCTTCTTTTGTGTGACGTTGTCGACGGCTGGAACATAGAATTTGTAACGATGAGTACGTCTTCGTTAGAGCAAATATCAATTAAGGCGGCCTACGTGTCGGCGATAGACGGCGGGAGCGTGACCGAGCGTGCGACCGGCCGCCGGCGTAGCCACACCGACCTACGCGTCGGAGCGCGTAGCCCCTCGTAACGCATCGTAGACGCTTGTAGCTCGTAGCTACGCGTAGCAATATGCAAAGGTGCTACGTAGTGCTTACACCTAGCTACGAGTACGAACATCTTACTACGAACATGCATACAAACTTCACCTTCAAAATTCAAAACGTGCTATTGCTTAAACAGCCACTTACTTAAACTAAGTCCCACTCTGTAACTCGACCTGCTGTTTACTTATTTATTAATTAAGATTAGGTAGGTGGGTGCCATTAGAAATGTACCCAGCGGGACCCCTTTCAGCCCCTATGTTTTGCACATCGTATTAGTGGCAGAAATAATAACATGGTAACCGTGACGTTGCTACTCCTGGAACAAATAAATTCGTGTTATGCACGTTGCGTAACTTGGCCGTTTGTTCCCACAATGTTTTTAATAAGACCGTCGATATGAAATGAGGGACTAAATTACGAAGTTTTTGACCGTAAATACGTCATGACTTTAATTAAATTGTAGTAAGTACCCAAGGCTCTTCTGTTAGTCTACTTCTATTAGTCTTTGTAGTCTAAAGGTTAATAATATTTAAAGAAAATTTTAAAGAATTCTCATACCGTGACGATTTAGATTTTAAAATAAATGTAATTATTGTTCTGTACATTTGACAAGGCTTCAAGGATGTATAATTTATGAAGCCAAATAAAACAAATGTTAAGAATCCCAACCTTCGAAGTTAAACTAAAATGTAACAGTAGGTAACAACAAAAGCCCGCAATTCGCCTCGAAAGAATAACCCTAATTACAACAATAAATGAACCTTTTTTGCTACTTAATATTCTGTAATACAAGTCAAAGTAACTTTTAAGGTTTCAGAATTGTTTGAACTGTAATTTTAGAAAATTATATCGTGATCTTTGATAACAAAAGCGTCTCTGAGGACGTGTCCCGACAGGGTACCGGCTACCTGGCCACCCGGAGGACCAATTAAAGACTTTAATTAATCTAAGCAAGGGCTTGTTGGAAACTCTTCAATGACAGGAGCGCATGTTCCTGCAACCGTTTTGAAACTTGACTAATGAACGAAAACTTCAGAAAGGCGAAAACAAATTTTATTTCCAATATTAAGTTTTGACTAACAGTCCCGAAACTTCTTTGAAAGATAAACGATTCTGTTTAAATCTTCAATGTCATCTCACTAAAGTAGGGATTATAATGAGATACAAAATGGGTTGGTAGTAAGATACCTTAGTAACCTTAGGCGACGCCTTTTGGGTGTAGAATTTAAAGTAAGCGTTATTTTTATTGAGGTACTATTTTATTCATCATTACGAGGATTTCATCAGCTTTAACCCTTAAAGGTCCTCTGAACGAGGGCCGTTGACACTCACAAATAACGGTTATAGGGGTATTGTCATTGTAATCATGCTGGTAGACGGATTGTTGATCGCTGTATTTTATACATGAACGTAACATCACGCCTCTAATCCCAGCAGGGTTAGGCAGGGGTGTAACTAATTTCACCCACATTTTCCTAGTTATGTTTAGGTCCCATGTAATAGGGGGCGAGCCTATTGCCATCAACCAAACAGTCAGTCAGTTGTCAGTCTTGTTTCCAGACTCCATGACTGCTACTGAGAAACTGATGGAAAAATCCCAATAACTTTTTGCACGTCCTGGGAATCGAACCAAGAACCTCATGCTCTGCAGTCACGCTTCCGACGACTAGACCAACGAGGCAGGCTGTATTTTATAATAGGTTGTTAAAAGGCGCTGCTGCATTTATTTAGACTTGTTTTCTATTAACCAAAAAAATAAAAAAAATATTTAATTATTATTAATGAGTATGCATACTTACACTTCAACCAACTTATCTGTGCAGACGGGAAAACACAGAACTAAAATAAATGTACCAAGTTTGACATATCGATGCAAATTTTCTTGACAAGCAGCGCCACCTTGAACTGCACATTTAAAGTGGTCATACTATACTACTACTATACTATACTAACTGTTGCCAACGGCCTTCATTCGCGTGAAATATTTATAAAAAAATATTACTTCTCTTTTTGAATCGGATTTTTCAAAGTATTTAATTTTTGCACGGAATCCAATTCTTTTTTCTGAAATAATAGTAGTCTAAATCACACCTTATAATCCTTATAAACCTTATATCTGCCAGTAAAAGTCCCGCCAAAATCAGTCCAGCCGTTTCGGGGATTAGCCGGAACAAACAGACAGACAGACAAAAAATTAAAAAAAAAAGTTTTTATTATAAGTGCCGTATATATTTTCATATGCTTTCAGTAAAAAGCTTTTATTTTGATATTACAGACACTTGAACTTTATTTGTATAGATTATCTTCTGTCTATAGTAGCTGTAGCTCATCTTGACAGATTAACCTCCGTAGTCTATGTGTTTTGATTAATGGAAAAGTTCTCTGTCTAAGTTTTAGTATTTTCATATAAGTGCACGCGAGCGGTACGCGGCCCCATAAGCTCAAGTATTTCCGTATATTTCGTAACTATGGCGGAAAGAGATTAAAAACTCAAATTGAATAATAGTCTACATTGAGAGAGGAGTCGCATAAATCTAGCCGTTTTAAATTGTTTTTATTGTATGTCTGTTATACTTTCGTATCTCGAAAAGTGCGGCATCGTTTTACTTTATTAGTTTTGTACTATTTTGCTACTCCGTTTTACGAGATTTTTTTCATTCTTTTTGTTTATAGAACTATTTCTCAACGAGGTCGTGTATGATTGTTTTTATGCGCTGTAATCGTTTTTGCTCGAAACTTTTTCTTAAGATGTCTCTCAGCGTTCGTAATTTATATTTTCTTCAGGATTTGTTGTAGCGTAGCGTTTGTTAAAGGTTCTCTGTTGTGTTAACATAATAACATTGTGTTTTCAAAGTTGTTTATTATAATTGTATAATATGAATATTGATTATAGATAATATTAGTTTTACATACTCTTGCTGGGAGCTAAGAATTTGCATTGCATACATATTTAATTTTGCAGCACATTTCCGTGGCCCTGAAAGTTAAATCCCTATGGTTTTCTTTAAATATTTATGAAGGCCCCGAACGTCCAACGACTTTTAATACTTTGAAAATATTATCATATCCTTGTCATAAGCTTTTCCAGATAAATATTTTCTTTGAACATCTGTTTCTTGAATAAAATAAGGGTTTTTATTGTGATATAAAATAATATTGATAGCATTTTATCCTTGATAAAATCAGACATGTACGGGACAAACATTACAATGATAACAAAGAAATACTACATTTCGATGTGAGATAAATTCATTTGAAGCTGTTCGATGATTTATCAGAGCCAGCAGCGGGAGGTCGCGTGCGACGTCATCGTCGCAGCTTCCTCGCACATACATATCGTTTTGATAAATTGCGAAGAATCTCTGAACGAGGTGAAATTCAAAAATAAAATCGTATTATTTCAGGAGAGACTATTGTTTAATAAAAGTCTACGTATGTGTTATGTTTGACACGTTAAACTTTACGGAAGAAAGTTCGAGGTGGCGTGGCGAGGAAATTGTAAGTAGTTTCAACTCTAATGTTGTTTTGCATAGGTGAGCAGTCGGAACGTGGTGGAGATGTTTCGGCGGTTAGATAGGGCCGTTGAAGATATTTTTATCGAATGTGAGGAGTCGCGCAAGAGGCGGGCGCGCGCCAGCTGCCGTTGACGTGGCTCAAGCGCCTATTATGCCGCTCGGCTTTTATTTATGATCGGGTTGAGCGGTGCCTATTACGACTGCGGGTGCGGGACATGTTTCATATGCCAGCCTTGTTTCTGCGCTAACTTCCTCCTTGACGCTTATTGAGCCGTTCGTTTGCAGTCATCCTGCTCCTCTACAGTTACAAATTGCTGATGCTGCGTTTATTTATCACGAGCGTAGTAACGATTTTTAAATTTCAAATTCATATCCACTGTTGTGGAGCGCGCGTCGACTAATTACTTTCACTCCTACAACTTGGATTAATTTGTATAATTCCAAAGTTTATCTATATACATAAATCACATGTCAAGTTTTGATGATATCTGCCGCCGGGGGTTGCACAAGTTCAGGCACACTTATTGTTATTCACGGCGTATCTCGAAACTCTGCAGTGATATGTGTTTCACTAAGCCCCGACATATATTTCGCCGTTTTTGTCTATCACTTGGCAGCAACTTCTCCAATGTTTTCTCATTCGCCCGCAGTCTTCCCAAAAGTTAGCTCATTCCTGTCTCGGTGGGTGCCTCAACGAATTACGAACTCGGCACTCAGCCGCCGATGCGTGTAAAATGTCTTTACGAGGTCGGTAAATCCCGTGATGTGTGTCACCTCACTCTCACCATTTTTTAATCAATTAGTTGTTAATCGAAAAACTTTAGAGTGCTCAGAGTGTACCCTACTTCAATCAGATGATCTGCTAAACTAATTCAGTTACTGCACAAAAAATGTAACAAAATAGGTATAGGTTCGGTAGCAAATTATGTTTTGCAGCTATTGATGAAAAACATGTTTCAGTAAATAAACGACAAAACAAAGTAAGGCAGTGATGTTATCGTAGCGAATTTAATAGACTCCATTTAAGTTTAGACTGAACTAGGTTTTAATTTAATACATTTAATATCCTTTTACCACAAACAGAAATCTGTAATGTGAAGATAACGAGAATTCTAGGCACTACCCTACAACATGTGTATCTATCTATAAGAGTCGGTTAGCTATACCGTGTTTCGTGTTAAAACTCGGATTTCAATTGTGCATCAGAATAGGAGAAACGAAACAAACATGTTGAATGCAACGTGACTGCGTCCGACTATTGGAAGCATTATTTTGTTTGTCATAGTTGGTTTCCATCCGAACTTAAAATTTATGAAATGATCCCAGTTCAGCGCTTCAGTGTATCTAAATATAGAGAAAGAGGACAATTGAAAATAAAAAAATGTATTACAAATTCGAAACGTCAATTTTACGGGAATATTGTACTTTGTTATAAAATATTACCTGACATTTTTTAGGTTGTCTATTTGATTACCTTTCAGTAAAAAAAAATGTTTCGTTTTAATGAAACATTGTAACAAATCCACCAAGTAAACCAAACTATTTGTTATCATACACTTGTTTCCATTGTAACATGGGTGTACAACGTTGTTTGATGGTTCTGAGCAGTAAGAACATCTACAATTGTGTGGCAGATCCTTAATAATATAAAGCATGTATGCTTTCGCGGTGTTCCGAGTGCGCGGGAAGACGTGACTTTGTCTCGGTCACTATTACTGAAAACATTCATAAATATTCATCTTGTGCATACTCCCGACACCTGCAATTAGGTGTGATGGCAATTTTGGTAATGGGTGTGAGTACATCTTTGTTAAAAGTATATTTAGTTTAATAAAAAAACTTACCGTTTGGTGTCATGGATACTAAATATAAATGATCTAATGATAAATGATGATGATAATGGATCTTGATATCGTGAAACAGAGCGAATGGTAAAAATTCATAATAGGTCTTTAACTATGAAATGGCCGTGTTTTGTCTTCGATTTGTACTGTGTTTGTACTGTTTGTAACTTTGACGTATAGTTATATTCTTTCGTAATATCATTTTTAGTGGATTAATTGTTAAATTACGTACCTTTTAGAGTTAAAAACCTTACTAACCGTAACTTAGGGTAGTGTGTCAAAACACCTGTTTCAATGTGCCGTCGGTTTCACTACTTCAAGTAGGTATATTTTTGTTAACGACTGTGTTTTGAAAATTTAAGATACGCAGTGCAGCGCAGCTTTTTTCACTCTAACTATAGTTTGAAATTGCATCATAATCGGTTCAGACGCTCCCAAGAAAAAAATATGTTAGTATGGATATAAACTTTTCACGAAATCTTCCATACAAATCGGCAATTTCATACTCTAACTCCTAATATTTATTAAATTATTCGAATAATCGTTTAGCCAGTTACTTATCTAGTTTCTACGATCTGCATCTTTGATGTGCATGACTGCAAACTTTAAGTGCGCCTTTTGTAACTCAGTCACAATGTACAAGAGTACTTAAAACTTACTTCACTTAACTTGTGTTTAAAATAAAAGGTTTGTCTAAACTTGGCAGAAAGTAGCCCAGCCAAAACAAATTACTTAAAGATTGTTTCATACTTGTACATAAACGCGATGAGTAGGTATTCCCTGCAGAGTCCCTGCAGTTTACTCCATTAGACATCAGGCTGCCAGTGACTGGCGACAGGAAACGGCCGTCGTCGGCATAACAAGGTTAACATCTTGCAATTCTATCAAAGTCTTATGTAATAACGTTATCAAGCTCCTCGCGCCGCCGCCGCCGCCCGCCTGCTACCAACAATGCGGCACATTCAGCTCTACATGTAAACACTAATTAAAGTTTTAGGTAGTTAGTGATACCGCTAGCAAGTTCACAGAAAAACTTAGGAACTGTCTCACTTGCAAGATAACGTGAAAATAAATCCGAAACCTTAATTACATTTTATTTGTTCTCGGCCAAAATGAAAGGTTCATTATAATTAGTGCGGGAGTAAGTAATACAATAGTGAGTTTCCTGTGCTTTGGATGATCCTTATTTTTTAAACTTTTAAGATTTCGTATTTCATATTTTCCAAGTGTGCCAAGACTGTAAGCCAACGTTAAGTATTCTTCGCCATCTCCGTAAGAGAGCCGGCGTGATGATAATTAGGCGACGCATTTACATCAGCGCGGATACAGACGAAATGTTGTTTATTATTTTATTTCCGTTTTCGTGTTCATGCTGGATAAATACGCTCTTATTTATCTTTGAAGGGAATCTCCAAAAATAAACAATTTTTTTCCTGTAAATCATTCTTTCTGAGCAGTATATTATAAACAGAGGAATTTAAACCCATATTAGTTAGTCGTTAAGGCCAACCTATATCCAAAACGTACAGAAGACATAAGAAACATTTTGTTTCAATTTTAAGATTGAGATTACTTGCTCGATCTGCATATGTACATAAGGATGCAAGAGGAATCTTGTACGTTCATCTTACGTACCGTGTAGCTACACAGTATGCTTGCTTTAGTTCCACAAACCTTATTCACGGCTGGCAGAATTAGTGTCTCAGCGGCTTGCTGATTGAATAGCACTGCTTGTACCTACTTCGCAAACCGTGTACGTTGATTTAAAAAGGGGTTAAGATGTATTAGCTGAAATATAACGGGTGGATGAGTCAGTGGTTCCGGCGCGCGTTGAGCGGGCATCGAGCCACGGATCCGGCAGCGTTTCTTTCGAGCTCGTTAACGAAACAATAAATAATGATTCGGACGTCTCCACCACTGCAGGCTATTGTGCGGCCATCATATTTTCCGTCGGGCCGTCGGCATCAGGTCGTTGACGTGACGTCACGGCTTCCTAACCGTCGATTTGTCCATGCTACAACCAAGCCGCTGTGTGTTTCCGCTTGCCATTGTTACATTTAACCACGCTTTCCAACTTAAACACAAAGTAATCGGTGAAAGTTTAATTTCCATTTGTTTGTTACAGGTAAGCTGAATATTTTTGGAACTTCGAATTTATTTTCGCCTTCTCGAAAAGTAAGTGGTTCTTAAATATTATTAGCGTTATACAAATTTAAATCTGGCACTTACAATATATAATTTCTGTGTGTTTGGATAAATAAGTGAAATAAAATTGGGCTTAATTTAGTAAAATAAACGAGGTCTCTTTAGAAATAATTAAAGGGAAAGATGTCAACTGAAGAGCCTTAAAATTCATATCAAATAAAAAGTTTTAATATTTTTGTCACTAGTCGCAAATTAGCTTATTCTCATTTAAAATCTGGTTTCTGGGAAATGTGTTAAAATAATATAGTTTTCTTCTTTTCTTGGAAAGTAAGTAGCATTAGATTTCAAAGTAATGTGTTTTCATGACACCGCGTCCTGTTCGTTAGAGCAGTCTTGTTATGGTGGCAAGTCGTAAAAAATGATGAATGGATCAAAATAACCATAAAAATTCAATAAACGTGTAAAAATTGGGTGCGACACGACCGGAAGATTGTTGCCAATTTATTTATTACAAAAGAAAGATAGAGTTAGTGAGATTTTCCGCAAACTCTTCACCGGTGAAGGAGACAAGTGACTGAATAACATTACAAGTTGTTTACTGTCTACTTCACTGCACATATTTTCCTATAATGTTGTTCAGTCATAAGTTGACTAGCTGTTGTTTGTGACTTGGAATCATGGGTTTTTTTTGACTCGTTTCATACCTTAAACTCGATTCTAAGCTCTTGATTTTTTATTCTATAAAATACGACTACTATATTTTCTACCTATATTTACTACCTTCTATATTTTCGATGTATCGATTTTAGGCTGTCCATTTCCGTCAGTGTCAGTTACGAAACTGTTATATACATGTGTACATAGAAGATTCATGTCCACATGACCGCATATGTCACCAACCGCTATGAGGCCGGAAACTTGTCAAATGAAATTACATCCCAACTTAAATTAATTTAGCTGTAGCTAATACAATAGTCGTAGGAAAAGTCGTATCTTCGAAAAGTTTGTATAACACAGGTTATACAAACTTTTCGAAGATCTAGATCTACCTACTTACCTGGCTTCATAAGAATTTCCTGGAAGCGTTATAAATGTTTCAAAGTTGAGGAAATTCCAATACGTGCGAGGATTTTAGCTTCAAGAAATAATCTAATTAAAAACTCTGTGAAATGACGTGATGAAATGTTTGTACTTTTTTTTGTGAAAGTTGAAACATAAAGCTTTACTCGCTCCGCTCAACGTTTATTTATCAGAGTAGTATAAAATAAAGAGATTTCGGAATGGTGAAACAATTGTTTTTGTTTCGAGGTTGTGTAGGCTTCGGATTGGATATCGCATTGGTGCGCTATACAAACGAGACACCTGAGGCAACGGATGGAGCATATCGGAGCATATCATTCTACGTTTCAAAGAACTGCAAGGAGCGTCCGGCGCTACAAAAAGCGTAAAGCGCATTGTTTTCGTTGGTAGAGGAAACGTCCAACGCTGTCAGGCGACGGCCGGGTCTAATGGACCGCTATTTACTTTGACTGAAGGCTTTTACGATGAAAACAATACAACATTTGGAGTACACAGGCACACGCTCTATAGCGATTACAAATTTTAGCTAGAAATAGTAACTGAGGCAGCAAGTCACTCACTTACCTCTTCTTACTCACTTACCTTATCACTTATATCATTTAGTATTTTATGAGAATGTTACACCAAACAATGGTTACTTACGACACGAAGATAATGTTTTTGGTTTCCTATTGTTCGTCTTTACCGTGTCAGTTTATTATGACGTACTTACGGGGATTACTGTGACTTATCCGATTCCGTTGTTTTCGTCGTATCAATGAGAAAATTGGCATAAGTCTTCTCTTTGAACCGTTTGTAATATAATTACTGACATCGAAAGTAACAGAGCTCCAGATAATAAAATTACAAAATGGAAGAAGCATATTATTATATATGCGCACGTTTAACGGTGCTTTCTTTGTACGTGTATTAAAGCTGTGTTCCATTTAATATGTTTTCTAAGAGTTTTGTGTACGTAGCATTCGGTGTACAATAGTGTGGATTTAAATCATAGTATTGCACGGAACAAATGCTCGCATTTTGCTTATTCAGAACTTAGTCCCATCAAAATGCATAGGATATGTGCCAGGAAGTCGGCGGTAAAACTTTGATATCTAATACTGCCTAGGTTTTCCTTGGCAGGACTTATGTTATCTGTGGAGAGAATGTGAGAAAATATTCTATCCCACCCTGGCAGCCTTAATATATCATAAAGTAGTTAGTTAATAATGATTAGTTTTGTGTCTCCGATGTACTTAAATACACACATCAAAAGTGTCTAGGGATCAAGCATTTTTATGTGGATTTCTTGAGATTGAGATGTGGCTTTGTAATAAATTTATGATTTTATAAATTTATATGGATCCTTTTTGGTGCATTTCATAATTTGAATCAGGAACTGTGAATCAAATTCGAGTAAAAGATGAAAATCAGCTGTCAATATTTTCCCTATAAAAACATACAACGCATTGAAGACATTATTAGTGCTACTGTTTCCCTACTACTGATTAAAACCAACGTTATTATGGAGCGGCGACGTCATTTAAGCAGGGAAGAAATGCTCAGAGCCGTGGGAATGATAGAAGCTGGTTCCCGGCAACGTACTGTGGCTTTAGCTCTGAATACAAGTCAGAGTGTTATCAGTCGACTTTGGACACGTTACCGAAGCACTGGTACCGTGGCTGAGCGCCATGGAGGACGGTATCGCTGCACCACACGGAGACAAGACCGATACATTCAAATCTTAACTCGAAGAGCTCCAACAATAACCGCCATGATGTTAGCCGTGAGGCTTCATCACTCTTCAGGGAACTTAATTAGCGACCAAACAGTCAGAAACCGCTTGCATGAAGTGAACCTTCATTCCCGAAGACCGCTACGGGTACCACCTATAGCAATGCACAATCGTAGGATACGATATCAATGGGCTCTTGAACACAGAAATTGGGCAGAAGAACAATGGCGTTTCGTGTGCTTTTCTGATGAGTCTCGTTTTGGTATGAGACCGGATACAAGACGTATACGACACTGGAGAACCCCTGGACGCCAACAGCGATTAAAATCCTGCCAGGAAGTCCATCCTTATAGTGGTGGAACCATCATGGTATGGGCGGGTATTTGGATCGGCGGAAGAACTGAGTTGATTTGGATCAGAGGCAACCTCAACGCTCAAATTTATGCTCAGACGATTGTATCAGACGTCATCGTTCCTCTACAAGTGCAAATCGGTCCCTTATTTCAGTTAATGCATGATAATGCACGAACGCACACCGCAAGAGTTGTAAGACAGACTCTCGCCGCAGCTAACATCAATGTCCTGCCCTGGCCTGCTCAGTCGCCAGACTTGAATCTGATTGAGCATGCATGGGATATGCTACAGAGAAGAGCTCTGCCGAATATGGAGGGTATCCAGTCGCAAGAAGACCTTTTTTTGTTGTTGCAACGAACATGGGCGGCCATTCCACAGCGTGATTTGGATGAACTCATTTTGAGTATGCCAAACCGATGTTCTTGTGTTGTTAGTGTTCGCGGTAGAAACACGGATTATTAATTGTTTAAGTTACCCAATAAAATTTTAAAGAAAACTGTTATTTCAGTCTTTTTTTCTAACTTTTGTGTTAGTGGTTCAAATGTCAAAAATCCCTTTATTAGGAAAATGGCAAATTTCTTTATTAATGCAAAGGTGACTTGGTTTATCGTTACTGTGACAAACGAAAACACTTTATTTGATGAATCCTTAAAGAAAATTTTAATTAATATCAATCAGGAGAAAAGTTATTGCAAAAATATATGTTGATCCCTAGACACTTTTGATGTGTGTATTACTTCATAGGAACAAGTCGAGAGTTATAGAGTATATAAGGATAGAGACTCATGTGAAGTTATTGCTAAGTATAAAGCTTGAGTAACAAAATTTTTATCTTTCTAGCGTTTTCATAGTTCTGTGCCAAGATCTAGTTAGCTCGAAGTAATTGGTCGGGCGCTATCGGTCCGTTCATTTATGTTATGCACAGTTTATAATTCATTGCAAAGTTACACCCTTCTAACTTTTTCAACCATTATAAAAACTTAGTTTGCTTAGTAACTACAGTTAGTTTTACGTAATAGTAATTTCTGTTGTCAATTTAACTTGGAATATTAATCCTGCTTAGAACTGGGGATTATTGTTATTATCATATGAAGCATCTTACAGCCTCCCACGCACTGGATGGAGGATGGAGGCCTCTTCTAAGCTCCACACACGGATAAAGTCACTAACTACTAACTCCACATAAATAACTTACG
This sequence comes from Eugnorisma glareosa, assembly GCA_947578425.1. NCBI lineage: Eukaryota > Metazoa > Arthropoda > Insecta > Lepidoptera > Noctuidae > Eugnorisma > Eugnorisma glareosa. The sequence continues at coordinate 12,544,701 of OX387964.1, forward strand.
TAGGTTTAAGTCACTACTATCTATGGCCAAATAAGTACCGACACCCGCTTGCATACATATTAGTAGCACCTGGAACTCACTTACCCCGAACTTTACATATAAAAAGGGAAGTTGTAGTTTTTGTTTTATTCATATATGTTGGTAAATTGACTTACATAGTCCCGAACGTGAGGTCGACTTCTTTAAAAAACTTAGTGCGTGGGTTTATAGGGATGGGACAACCCGGTGGCCGCAGCTGATTTAATCCGGGTTGCGGACAATCTATCCTGGGTATATGCGACACGTGACGTATGTAGTAAATACGTCGCAATCACGGTTGCTGACGGTATAATTAAACCCTAAATAATAGTGAGCTGTCGGTTAATCTGACGCTTTGGACTAGCGATTATTAATTTCACATTTTATTGGCTCACCGCATTCGATGGTGTTTAAAAAGTAAAATACTACGTCTCGCTGAGTCGCTGCACTTCTCGAATTTCCATCCAAAAATATGACTGGATCAAAGACACCTACAATTTAATAAAAGTTCGTTAATTTTGAGGCTCATAATTTTTACGTCAGCTATCATGGAAATGAGCGAAGTTTAGGGGTAGGAATGCAATTAGGCATGTAACTATGTCACAAAATAAAGACTTAATAAAATGTGGGAGCTAGTTTACCGCTGCGAGTGCTGGCATGATCATTTGTTGTAAGCGTAATTTAAATATTAAGTATGTACTCAACATTTTTAATTAAAAACGTGAGAGTTTAGTGCGTAGGCCAGCGCGTGTGGCGTTTTATGCGCGTGTCGGTGGCGTGGCGGGCGAGCGGGCGCGCGCGCGGAGCTGCCGGGCGGAGCTGCCGGGCGGAGCAGTGGCACGAGAGCCCGCGTCGCGACCACGCGTCTCGCCCGACCGCGCCGCTTCCCCCCAACTTTCAGCCGCCCGCCTAATACCGCGAGTTTCAATTCCAAAACACAAGATAACTGGATTAATGAGGATCGTTCAGTGAGATATCGCAGTGACACTTGTGATTTTTGTGTGTGATTTTATCTAACAATTAACAAAGTAGGTCAATAATTAACGTAGATCCTTTATATTTATGCGTTAAACTTAACTTTGTATTTAAAACCCACAAAATATCGTAAACAAAATAACTGGATTCAATGGATATGCATCATAATTAGTTGTTATTGTAACCTAATTTTATTCCAAGTATGTTTAGATATTATTGTTAGTATTCTATAAAAAGTACATCTCTCCACGTAAAAAGCAACAAAGACATTTCCGCACTATATTGAAAAAAAACCGATACTAGCGACGGCAGAAAACCACGGAAGCGGAAACTTAATAAATCCGCTGTTACATAGTTTTAAGTTGTAGGTATCTACAAATTTTCTTTGAAGTACCAGGAGCGGGGCATTAAGACATAAGTCCTGAAAAAACCCGTGCTCCAGTGTGTGTCATGTTGATGTGTACCTACCTATGATATCAGACATGGTGATACATGTGTTGTGGCAATTTGGATGCTGTACTAGTCATGCATATCTGTTAGCTAAACCTGAGCTTAAGATATTCGCTGTCGGGGCAGGTGATTGGCACACCCGCCTCACTCACCATCCGTCTTGTTTATTGTCCCCGACCTACATACTAAACACTCTGATTAAGAACTTGCCGAAACTATAATTTTGTCAAGGAAACTGGGTCGTGCAACATACAAGTGTATGTATCACACGAAATATATGATTCTCGTAAAAGACGGCTTGTGGCCACTTAATAGTTGCCAAAACAAAGAGAACCTTTCGCCAAAGTAGAGGAAAAACTTAGCAATGAGCTTACAGGTCCAAGTAGCTAATGTTTGTAAGAAAAACGTCGGCCATTAAAAGGGGAAATTCAAGAATATTTATGCGCTTGACAATATTGTAAAATGCTTTGTTGTTCTCATCAGGTGCACTTAGTTCTAGGTATTGGTTCAGGCCGGTTCAGACTAAATCCCATTATGCATGATACACTACCCCGGGCAGTAATTATAATCATGGGTTTATGGAGGTATTATCTTAACTAACGTATACATACACTGTTTTAAACTTTCAAGGTTTACAACTACACATAAACTGTCATTTACCCTTAGATATCCCATCTTCCGTGATTGTCTTTTATTTTGAGCTCCCGATATTTCGACGCTGTTGCAAGCGCCAACCATACCATATTGGGAGCTCAAAATAAAAGACAATCACGGAAGATATCCCGTAAGTGACAGTTTATGTGTAACGTATACATAAATATATAGGTAACTTTAAAAATTCCCAAATATGGTTACATTGTCACACTGTCGTAGTAAATGGTAATCTCGTCTTGATAAAGAAAATGTCACTACAATTTTCAATTCAGAAATTATTATTTAATAAGGAAATCCCAGAGTAAGTTACTAATTTGAATAAACTGCCAAAGAACAAGAAATTACCATTCCAACTTAAATTCTTAGAGGAAACGCCACGAAACGCCTGCAAATGACTGTCCGAAGTTACACAAGTTTTGCGCTCTTTGTTATAACTCCAAATAGTAAACCTGCATTTTCTTTATCTGATGGGAAATACTTTTCAAAAGTAACTAATTTAAAAAATGTAGAAAAGCATTTTCATGCGAATGTCGTCGCCGTAAAAATCTTCGCTCCTAAACATTCCTTAGGTATAAAAGATTATTCCGCGTGAATGAATAGCTATTGAAAGTAGAATTTTAACAGTCCTTCGGTTTCTTGCGAAACGTGCCCATGGAAGGAACCAAATCGGCTTCGTTCAGGTGTATCGGCATAAATTCGTCAGCGCAGCGGAACAATGCCACATCTTGTTACCTTGGTTTGTATCGCCATACAACCGGATGTTTAATTTATTTAAACTCAGAATTGGATTTCGGCTCCGTACCTTGAAGCCTTTGTAGTTCCAAATCCAGGGAACACACACTGCGGTACATAGTTTAACAATCGTATTCCATTCAACAGACACGCTTCACAAAAGCAATAGTTGTTGACTTGTTCTCAGCATCTCCAGGAGGAGCCACCGAGCTTGTGAAATAACATGTTTGACCTGACTCCAATTTGGGGACACCTATCGTATTCAAGACCCTGCTGTCTGTAGCCGTTTATCGTCCCCATACTGTCCGGTAAAGGCTATTAGTATTCTTTCTCCGTACTACACGGATAAACTTGTGTCCCTTAACGTCAAATTTGGAGGTAAAACACAATTTTAGAGGGATTACGTACTATCTAGGACAGGTTACCTGACTCCGTTCAAAGGTTTTTTGCTGTCAGCATACATTTGGTGGTTTGGACTGGACGGGGCAGTGGGCACATATTGTTTGGGTATGTCGTGCGTGCTATGAAATACTAATGCAACCAACGCGATAAGGCAAACTTTATGTAGTCGGTATATATATTTTTGACATGCTGTGCGACTAAGCACGTCTTAAATGGAATTATGTCATGCTAACTTATTTGATAGTTAGTTACTTTAGTTCCGAAATAATTTTAGATGGGGTGCGGGCTTCTTCTCAATTTCATGCAGAAAATGTTTTGTCTTATATAGTTCTAAATAGAGTTGATAATGCTGTAGATAAATGTTACGTCGCTCTAACTATACCCAGTTCAGATATCTCCTGTATATTATTACTAAAACGGATGAAATAACCAGGACACATAAAATACAATGGTAATAATAAACAGTAAAAATATCATGTTCTATCATTTTATTAAATCAGCCTCCTGGTAAATGATATTACACAATTTTCCTACGTTCCGCTGTGAGAGGTTTAATGATGTAAACGGACGTGTAAACATCATACAAGCAAGTAAATAAGTGCTAACCTGAACATACAGGACCACGTGTATTAATACAGTATTGTGTTCTGTATCAAATGAGTAATTTCATTTTACAAATGGTACAGCTCCCGCGCTTGTATTTCATTTTAAGTATCCCTTAAATTTCACATTCAGGTACAAAAAAGTTCAGCGCCAATTTGAAATTAATAACGTTCTCGTAAAATAGAATGTGCTCGACGAAAACTGACGAGATGTCGAGTTCAAATAATACTATATAATGAAATTCACCAAACCGTTATATTTCCGAGTCGTTTGACAGTTTTCTATAATACACATAATAATTTCTATTAAACTACGCTTTTGTAAATAGCAAAGTTTTAATAGTTTCTGAAGTCTGAAATTGGGTCGTTTATTATTAAAGGTTGTAAGAGCAAAAACGAGTTAATGTAAATAATTAATAAAAGGAACGGAGTTAGTGCCTATTGAGGTTTAACAGCTAATGTCGGCAATACGTCTATAACAGGAGAATGAACACGGCAAGTTTGCGTGGCAGCAACCTTAATAACTCGTTTATAATTCACAAGAAACACGTACAATTCTTTTCCAACGGTTAATTAAAGTATCGACAAGGATCAGTGTTCAGTTGATTGGTAGTTTGTTTGACTTGGAAACTGATTGATTGGTTCGCTAATAAAGCTATTGAAAGTACATTTATGCGGCGCATTCGTATCCAGCGCGCCAGCTAATAGGATTCGCTGGTGACATTAATGGCTATTTGTCATCCGTCATTCGAATTACACGTGATTACTTAATTAAGTATTTATTAATTACATTCTCGACACTGATCCGATATCGATTGGTACAAGTTTTATTTGAATAAAAATTGGTCAACGGTAACAGGAAGCGGGAATTTTACTTTGGCGCTGAATTATTTGGGAAGTGATATTTTTTCAGTATTTTTCGATCGTATCTGCCTTTATGAAATCGCTATCTTCCTGTCGCTGTGCAGCAGTTACATACGAGTACAAAGAGCGAAGCGAAGGTCCGCTACAGTGAGCTTCCCGGTTAAAACAACGCTAATTTTAGGATCTTGCTTTTATAACGTTTTTGTTATCAATACTGTTTCAGCGTAGACGCAGTTTGTATGCAAATTAATAAATTCAGTTTTTTCTACATTTAAAAAAAATGTCATGTTTCTGTTCTCTCGTTACATCTCTTTTATCATTCGTGTTTTGTACTAACAATAACCCATTTTACCTACATAACATTCGTATCCCTAGTTACGATTTCAGAAACATTTCCATATTTTAGCTACAAAAAATGTTATTTGTAAATACCTTGCTTGTGTACGTATCTTGTTAATATAATTGGTCGTATCTTATTTAGATAGAAACAGTTACCAAAAATAAAAATATATCCTGTGCCAGAGGGTTTTTGTTGAAACTGACGTTGGATTAGCGGCTCGTTGACCTGCCAGTCAATCACGAAAAATGCAAAATGTCCGCGGCGGGTCAGCTGCCACTATAGCTTATGTGCTTAAAATGCAATCACCTGCATCCTGGGAACACAGGGACACGTACATTACCTTACCTATGAGTCCATGACAGTTAAAATATATCCAGAATAAATCCGGCTATGAGTAACTCGTCTAATGTAAATGGACTGGAAAATCAAGTGTGAATTGAAATAAGACCTAGAGATTCTCTACGTACGCTCGATATTTTTTTATTACTTACGATCTCTTGACTCAAGTTTCGCATTCGAGTATAGTTTTAAAGTAAACAATAAGCATTATGGCAATGAAGTCATTTTTTTTTGGGAAATCATCTAATAACCCCTCCCGCTCTGGGCTGAGCAGGACGGAGTGTCAGACTTTTACTGACTAAAACCCATCCATGTTCCTTCCTTTGCCCTTTGTGTTCCAGGGCCGCGGTATCTCTTTCGAACAGTCCCGCAACCCTGGGTGGCAATGAAGTCTTAGAGAAATTATCGAGACTTTTTCTGAAGTGGTGAAGTAACAAGGAGAAAATATTATATTATATAAATATAATATAATAGGAGATAATATTAATATAATATATTAATATAAACTTAAAGTATATAGTTCGCTAACTTTAAAACATGCTACGTTGAGCTATAGCATTAGATTCAGTTTATTAATTATATTCAGTTACAAGCTCCTAAAAGATTACTTTGTCTTTGATTACGAGCAAATCTCTTTACCATTTTTAATCACAATATTAAATCCGTAAATCTCCCTAAATAAAAGTATCAGTCTCTCTTATCCGATTTATTTTACCATGGATGTTCTTAATTCTGAAAATGACGTTTATATAAAAGAGATCTCCATTTAGGTATATTCTCCCAAGGGAATGTTGGATATAAATGGATTACGGTTCTTCCAAATTACGGTGTTGTGTGCTACGTGGATGAATCTGGCCCCACGATAATACTCCATACCTATTTTTTGTCTATTTTCGTATTTTATACAAATATTTTTTGTATCCAATGTTTTTTAGCTATGGAAATCATATTACTTTTAGATTTGTTGTTGGCTCGAACGATAGATAGAATCTCCTTTTAAAACTTTCAGTTATCTTACTAATCTCAACTTGAATCTATTCTATTAATTACAGTCTGCCCTAAAAACTAAAGTGCCTTTTCTGTACTGGTTTTTCCTTCAAAGTAAGATGAAGAAACCGTTATTATTTAAGCTGGGTTCTTCTGATATTATTAGAAGTACTTACTTCTATTTACATAAAACCTACTCATTTAACTTTCATTTGTAGGTCGCCTGAATAAAACCAATTGTGTATTTTTAACAACTGTAGTCTGTAACTGAGGGCTTTACGATTTGTTTGATAAAAGGCGTGCATAAAAAATATTTTTATCGCAATTAAATCTTATCTAGGACATTCAGCGTCCAAGTTATAACTGCCGGCAGCATAAGTTCATAATCAAAGATTCAAAAACTTTAAATCACCCATAGAAATTTTAACATAGCGTTCACCGAACAAAAGAGAAATAAAATTAAAATAAATAACCAGAATAGTGAATTTTATTAATTAGAAACAATTCACTTAGTCAACGATGAATATATTTTTCTAAACGTATTTTTTCTCTGGTTTCAAATACCTATATAATAAATTTACCCTGACACCTATTCTTGATTTGTGTGGTCGAAAATTCCAACTACATGGTACAATAGTGAGGAGAGTACCGGACCAGACAAACAAAGGGTATTGTGTCATAAATGAGGAATCGAGTCCCACGATAAAATACACTTGTGACATAAAGGGTTTTTTTGTTGAACTTTAAACCGGTAGATAAACGTAGATTAATCGAGATTTAGTCTGTTTTCACTGTACCACAGATAATTTTCGCGTTTCATGAATCCGTTGACATATATCCGTTGTTTTATTTTTATAAATGTTTTGTTATGTAAAACAATACCTAGTTCTAGTAATCCGCGTGTAATATATAAATATTATTTGGTCGCAGTACGGAACTCTTAGTAGATACAGAACGGCGACTGCAGTCAAAGTGGGGTTTACGTTTGATCCAGCGCAAATTGGAAAAATAAGATGGTACGTTTTCCTCTGCTGCCTTTTAATATAAAATCTCGTACTATTGCAGAATTTAAAAAATAACATTTAGAATAGATATGTGGCCGTCTTCGGAATTGAGATAGTAAAAAATCCAAACGACGTACGTGCTTACAGCCATAATTGAAGGTCGTTTGCAAAGTTTACAATGATGCTAGGAACATAATATACAAGTTCGCTCGTAAAGTGTAACAGCTGCATGGGATGTAATGATACTACACTCGAACCGCGCCCCAATGGGATATTGAAGAGGCCAGGATACGGAAAATACTAAAAAAGCGAAGGAACAATAGAGAAAAACACCAACACTACGTTCTATGAATAAACGAGAACTTACGAGAAGCTATTCTCACAAAGGTCTCAGTGGCCTGACAAAGCGTTATTATCATTTAATACACAGTAAATAAAACGACTTCCGCGCTATAATCAAGTAATCACCTTTTGTGTTGTTATTTTAGCTAAGCGCCTTTATTATAGGAACTATTAAATGTTTGTGTTGATTAAAACTCCCGTTTACTAACGGCCTTCAAAGACTCAGTTAAATATGCTTGTGCTTTGACGACTAGTCATTAGGTATCTACTGGCCTTTATAATACAGTCAGTAGTCACTTCAGAATAACGAGGAACCAGTTGTTTGCGCTGGTTTAATTAAGTGTAGAACTATTCTGTCGCAAACACCATTATGTTAGTACGTAGTATGTGTGTATCTATGAAATATTTGCTGTTCAACTGCAAAGTTTGCCTTGTTTAGCACGAAAACAATAGGTGTGGGACATTTTCATCGTTTTAATTACCCCGATGTGTATAACAATTGGCACGGGGCCCGGAGGGACCGCAGGGCGGTGTGTGTGACAGGCAGGTGCCATGAAGATGACGTTATAGCGACCCCCGGGGCGAACGAGTGCGCGCCTCCTCTTGTACCTGTCATTAGGGGAAGCGCTCCAATTCACCGGCTATTAACCAATATATTACTGAGGTTCAACCAGTTTCATGTCAAACCGTGCCTCTCTTGGTTCGAGGTGAAATAACATGAAAAATCGTCAAATGAATCGCAATCACGAAACTTCTTACTTACGATTATTTTATCTGAATTTAACTTGTTTGTATTTTATATAATCGGCACTTGGAAACTGGAGAGTTTTAAAGAGAATATTCATTTGTTTTCTAATGAACCATAATAACCGCGTCTTTATGTTTCGTTTAGTTGTTGCTTCTAACAACGGCCATAGTGTAACTCACAGTACGAACATCAACGGAACGTTTTATTGGTCTTCTGGGGAGGATCACGAAACTTTTGGATTTCTTAGTCCAGTTCGGTCAATAGTCACATAAAAAGCGAGTTATTGCATAGGGTACAGCAGTTTATGTATTCGCGCGTACACACTCGTAGATACATTCAATTACTTCTTTTTATTTGTTCTGCAATTTCATTAGTCTAGTTAGTTTACGTTTACTTTAGGGGATGAGACATTCAAATATACTATATGGAGTCTAGTCAGAATTTAACTTAGTAGATTTGTCGACACCGGTCCGGGCGCGTCTGTTTGCAGGACTCGCAGCGCGGCATGATTCGCTGAACAAATTTGTGAAAATCGCGTTTGAACACGTCATACATTCGTGTTTGTGTATTTTATCATGAGTCCGATCCAAACCGGTGACATTTTTACGGGCTGTGAGGTATGTACACAGATTCAGCGAAAGGGTTAATATGTGAACACAAGTCTTTTTGTAACTGTGACCGACTTTTGGAAGTCATTTAACTGTAGGATAAGTTGTTAAGCGGATGTCGTTGACGGTGAACTTGAACGTTAAGAGGCTTCTGGTTAATTAGCATGCGAGCCTCCAAGGAGCCATAATGACCACAGCTGTGCGCGCTGCGGTACTTCTCGAAAATGAGAACCTTCCTTATATATACTTGTGTACACTTCGTACGGTGAATTTTAGACTTTAATTAAACTTGGTAATAAATTAGGAAAAAAACACATTTTCTTTTAAGTCGTCTACCAATGTGAACGAAATAAACACCAAATATAGTACTTGTGAGGGAGACATTACTTCGTTGATAAAAAACGTCGTAAATGGTTTGTTGTACCAACTTGACGACAGTTTGCAGTCTCTTTTATTGTCACAAAATGTATTACGATTCCCTTAATCTGTTGATTGCTCGCGAGACTTTAATATACTGCCATTTTATACGACCTGCTCTACCTATAGAAAAGTCGTATACAACTCCTTTTAGCTTGAATTAAATTTAAATATTTTCTCACGCGAAACGCAATGGTATTTCCTCTCCACTGGGATTTCTCGTCTAACAAAATCTAGTTTCTCCCGCCTTATGTAGTTTATGCACGTACTGCAATTAGGTACCTGTACGGAGTTAGGATTACCTTTTGTGTCGTTACGAGAATGTGTGCTGTGCACTCTCCGTGTGCGTTTCAGCATTCCCCCTAGGAACACGCTCCGCCCAATCTAATTAGGCTGCAACTACGGAGATAGCAGCGATCGAAACTTGCGGCTTATGAGGACGGCCAACACGACTGACAAGATTACCAAACTTTTAGCCACAACCGTACCCATCCACTGAGCCGCACAGAACCCGGATATCTGCACCATCTCGGTTGCTATTTACCTACTTCTGCGTTAACGACGCAGCCACTTCTCAAAGCATTTTTGTAAATTGCTTATTTAGGAATCTGCGCGACTCATGACGTAATCACCGAGGACCTCAAGATAAAATCTTTTTGTTGTGAATACTACACAAAAGATTGAAATTGCTTTACAATTGCGGCGGATAGCTTATCACAAAACGTCCTCCTGAAAAGTCTTGAATCAAAATTAAGATCGCTGAGCAAAACGTACATTTACTATTCTGAAAAAGTACTCATCGTAAAAAGTTATTTCTGCTATAAAACGGTGGGGTCCGGTTAAGCGCGTACATAAATTTAATGACATTACCATAGGCCGTTAAATGCTGTTTTCATAGCAATTTTTAATTGATGAAGCGATGTAACAATTGGTATATTTCAGCGGTATTACAAAGAGTTGCGACGTAACTACGTACCGTGTAGCAGTTACCGTTGTCCTAGAGATAAATGTGTAAAATTCATTGAAACGCAAACTCACTGATACGACTGGTACCTACCCAATACCCACTGGTTGAGAGGATGTACATAATACAACATACGCAAACATAGACAGCTAATATTATTACTGTACGAGTCGAGGGTTTGTAGAACTTGTTACCATCACGTAAACGCGATAAAGTAAAACGATTATTACAAATGGAAATAGTACTAATATTGTTGGAAAATAAATGAGATTCATATTAAATATAGCTTTTCATAACGTAGGTTTCTACTAACGCCTTCGGTTTCTCGCTGTTTTTATTATGACGGATTTCCTCGTTTAGTCTCCGTGCGAATGTTGCAATACGATTTTGGTTCAACTTTGTGTAGTGAAAACAATGCAGAAAACGCGTGGAATCACATTTGATTGAATTTCCCGATTTGGGAAACAAAAAGTCGTATCTATATACGCTGTCAGTAATACTTGTTGTATTGTAACACGTATACTGGCAACCATTACGAGCTCTCTTCCAAAAGAAATAACATTGCCTCTATCTAGGTGAGCATCACATTGTCGGCACCGAAATGGCTTTTATAAATAGCCTGATTGTGTTTACATGAGCTGTTACAATTTACTTATCCTCGCTAATTATTACTGGTCTCTTTGTGATGCTGTGTGCGAACGAGGATATACTCGCGACAGTTTGCATTAAATTGTTACTCGCTCGTGTACTATAACGAATGACTCGAATTTGTTCAACTCGAGCGGAGACCAAGTATGGCGTTGCTTGGAGGCTCCTCCGCTCCGCTGCTCCTCTGTTCCTCTAACTACATGTTTATCGCAGCTCGAGTTACAAATCGAACTTGTGTATTGTGTGAACGGAGAATTATTACGCCGTATACACGAGTTCACGACGCCTTGCTCACTCAAGCTACCCTGGATTGATACATTTCAATTTAAAGCCTACTCTGAATTTCGTTCGACATACTCGTGCAGAAACAACGTCTATCTGCTAAAGTTTCCATTCGCTAGTCTGTTGTTTGAAGATTGTAAGAACCATTCCAGGATAAATTTGAATAAAAGGGCGAGGTAATAAAATCAAGGTTTGGGCGGGTCCGGATTAATAATTTAAAAGTAACGGAATTTTAATAAAAGCCGTGCAAACAAGTGTGAACGCAAAAAAAGCTTTACTCTGCGGGCGCGCGGTACAATTTGCTTAATACCTAAGCTAACAGAGGCGATATCAAACACCTTAATTTGTAGATCCCTTATAATATTTTAAATGTTTCTTAAACCAGGGTCCTTTATTTAAAAATCTCGAAAATTCAAACAAACGTACGTCCGGCTAAATTAAACGGTTCGTACTGTATTCTTCAGAGAATGAGTTACTTTTAGATCCTTTTGGCGAGAAAAATATTCCCCTAATAAAAATAAGGGGAATTTGTTATCATTTGCCTCGCTCGAGCTTTGGGCTAACTATTAAATTATTTTATCACTAAGCAAGTAAATAGTTGTATATTTTAACTACCAAATGGATGAGTAAATAGATTATGTAAACTCACTTAATAGCAACTGGTGTTATGTACGTCCCTTCGAAGTAAAGAGTTTCAAACACTACACCACAACACTCATAAAACCTGTAGTGGTCAAATTGAGATTTATCAGCCATTAAACAAAGTGTCAGAATCCGTATCTGAGCAAACGTATCGTTACACAAAGCAAACAGTTTGATACCTTTTTATATTTTTTCGTCGAAAAATGAGGATGAATGAAGCAGTTTATTTTGTTTCCCACCAAAGTCTGTTCTTTAAAACGAACGTTCAACGTATCTACTGAGTATTTGTTTTTCATTTTGTTAGAGCTTATTTGCTTTCTTGGAGGTCGTGGGGCGCGGGCGGCCCATTGGCGGAGCGGGCGCGGGCACAAGCGCCGTAGAGGGCGCGGGAGCGGGCGCGCCCGGATGTTTTCCCGACCGATGTTTCCGACATTATATCAACCCTGTTCTTGACGCACTTGCCATTTTCCCCTAACTCGTTTCCAAAGAGACAAGGAATTGTTTATGTCGTGTCTTTTTTAAAAACAATGCTATCGACACGGTTTCACAAACCTCTCGTGACTACGTTAAAAATAAATGACAGTACCGATAGAGGCGTACTTTTATTGTGTCGGATTTATACGAGCGGTAGGTAACTTAGTTTCCATGTTTTCATCGGTCTTTTTCGATTTGTATCTTTCTGCTCTCTAGGCGTTGAAAGCTACCTACTGTGCTATTCGGCCATTGAAAATCAAAGCGATTTAGATTTGTAGCCCGGAACTTAGATTTATATTTATCGGCGCCGAACGTTATATTGCGTTTACTAACCCTGGTTGAAAAATATTGGTATAGTGGATGTGGTACTCGTATGCACATAGGTTGGAATATGAAAGTAAATATGGTAGAGGTTATTGATAGTGATTGAGGTTGAATAGTCATTAGTAGTTAATTGGCTATCGCTAGCGTCTATCATTTAACATGCAGTAAATTAATGATTAGTATTATTTCCAAACACAGCTACTTTGTAAAGTTAATGCTCGATGCAGTGTTCAGCGAAGCAGCCATATTTCATTCTCGTCGTCGTCGATGTCACGGCTGAGATGCGATGCTCCCGGACAGATTAAGCTCAAGAATTATGCGAGAGATTGCATTGCTAAGCGCTCGCAGATTGAGTGAGCACAATGCATAAAATGATTTCGTCTCAGCACTTGTCTGCGCTCGAACACACTCGGAACTATGATTGCCGTCCCACTTGTTACTCTCATATACCGACTCGAAAGTTTTCTACGAGTTACTTCAAGTGACGTTACATAAAAGAGCTCATGAATCCGCCTCGGATGTCGACTTTCCATATTATGACGCATGCCACTGACGTTTATGATCACTTCGTTAGATCTGCGTTACTGAATATTAAATTGATATCCCTTTGCGTCGTCGGAATCTCATTTTCATTGATTTATATTGTACGAAATTGGTTTATCGAACTACACGATGATTGCATCGAACAATTCAGTTTATTGAACTGTTCAAAATTGAAAAGTTGGTAGCCGCTTGCAATATTTCCCCGCGTATGGGATGTTAGTGATCTGTGTTCAACAATGTTTGCAGTGCCTATGCTACGATAGAGGTATATTTTTTATATTTTTCATATAGGTGTATTTGTCTCGCTTGAGAATTAAATTGTTTTTAGATTGCAATTTAAATGGTTTTAGTCTGTTGGCCGTATAACCTGACAATATTAATCCTGTTTCAAGAAGGTAGCCAGCGGCAATTTACGCAGCTCTATATAACTCAAGTCCGCTTCGTAGATATCTCTTTTAGCTAGAATTTGCGCTTTCCACCTCGGCCCAGCTTAATGGGCACACGAGAGCCGTACAACATCCGCTGTTTTCCATCTCCTTACTCTGCTTCTTTCATTTGTTCACTACCGACCACTAAAATGCCGCCATAAATTTTGTAGCCAGTTATTTGTTACCTGTGGTCAGCGTCTTTTTTGCATAAAATGTTAGTTTCCGTTTTCATTTAGCTGAGAACTTCTGTTTAAAATAGTAATTTCGAAGTGGAACAAACTTATCAAGCAGATGAAATTCAAAATTTCACGTAGGTACTCGTAAATAGGCTCTTCGCATTAACTGAAAACTAAAGTTTTCCATTCGCTTAGCTTTGTAAGCGCCGTTGGTTTATATTACGAGTACGTGGTGAGTGTATTCGTCGAAGTTCTGAGCTTGGCTCTACGCGGGTGATGCTAGTCGGTGAGCGCAAGTCCCGCACACCGGTACGCGTCGCGCGTCTCTGTAACGACTCGCCGGCACCTGAACGCGCATCATACTTGACAAATTAAATTCCTCACTAATGCTTTCCTGGAGGACGAACAGAACGTTGAATACAGTGGCAGATTTCCACATCGTTTCCAATTCGATTTAGGACAACTGCACACATTCAGGGAATGCGATGTTTCAAAAGGGAGTGACGAAGAATTCGATTGAACGTGGAGTTCTTTTATTGCATCTTTATTTTATTACGTTATTGACGGTGTCGTCGGTACTTGCTGGTATTTTCGTAGAACTGAATTGAATGTTGCACGCTACATGACAGATGTTCGCTGTCGAGGCCGCTCGTTGTTTGCTCTCAGTCACTGTGTCAGGGAAATGCATTTGATTCGTGTGCGGACGTGACGGCACCCGCTATTTTACTGTGAACAAAACCTAAAGTTTCACAAAAAAATTATGTTTTCACGACATAAACTTACATTGGGTAGATATTTAGTAGTGAACTGGTAGTTATGCGTAATTTATGTTAACTTGCATATTTTGCAATTTTCCTGGGATCAGATTATAATTATTTACCTCTTCCGCCACTTTTGAAGATATTGTGCTTCACATATTTTCATTAATGATCTTCTCCTAATTGGTCGTCTCACTCAAGCCAACATCCCAGTTGGTAGATGTAGCGTTGTTTGTTGTAGATTCCCTTGAGTGCAATTATCTTGGTTACAAGTTTGCTTAATCAAACAAACTTGATCCAATCAGATTAACCTATTGGAAAAATCTCTGATAAATGTATCCAAGTTTAGGTATAGCTGCGTCTCATAAATTGCGATAATATCGCAGTTCCTGAGACAGCATCGCAACATATCTCAGAAACCCTTCGAAGATGCCAATCTTGACAGTTCACCACACATGCATCAAATTAAGGCAGCTATCTTCCGTCCATTAATAGTTCATACTTCGTGTGAATAGACATCGAATGTCAGATATACATAGTAAATGTATACAATATTTAGTGCTTCGAAATCCGGTGGTATTCAGGGTTGGCCGCGAGCGACTATTAATAACGTGTCCGTGTGTGCCTGTATCCACAGAATCGGCCGACCTCTCGACCCTCCGGCCTTCTATTGATCACACTCTTGTCATAAACACATTTCCTCTAATGGACTCCGGCTCCGTCTCGAAGACACTATTGTTTTTGTCCACAATCAAGGGTACGCTCCGGCAGACATACACCATGTATCATCCCGAGTTCCTGCTATGAATCATTGGTAGCATTATGGAAGTTATTAATGTAAGCATGTAACAATAGGCAATCTGCGTACATCCGCAGATGTCTTCCATGTTTGAACCTTAGAGCAGTTTACTGTTATGCATTGTTTATGTAAACATATTTGCCAAAGAAGCTGGTTGATTGATTTGATACTGGTTGCACCCCGAGTTTATTAATACACAATGAGGATATAAATCCTTATCGTAGACTCTCGATTTATGATTCAATCCTGCCTTTAAGATCACAATATAAAATAGCATCTTTTGTAGGCTCACATTAATATTGATGGGATACTACTAGGTTCAGAAATCAAATAAATTGCCTACTTTTGTTGGCCCGAATTCCAACGTCTAGTTTCGTAAATTGGTTTGACTTCCCTTTCATCGGTAAACAGAGCGGCTTTTATCGCCGACAAAGATTACTTTATCCCAACGGAAGCGACGAGATTGAACTCCTTACACGTTGAAACCAATATCCTGGCGTATTTCCTCGCCGTGGAGAGCGCTAGTCCGGCAACCTTGAGGCGCCACTACCTCTCGCCTCAATCTCCAGTAATTTAATTATGATCAGACGGAGCGGAGCACACTACCTGCTACGCTGCGATGTATCAAAATAAATACAGAACGGACTTTCGTCTAATTTCGTTTGTAATATATGGACACTATTTTTAATGAAACAGCGCACCGTTTATTCGTAATTCGTACTGGAACAGGGAGTGCTTATTACGGACCGAGTAAGTTCAATCTCTTTTATCGCGGCATTATAGCGTGGAGAATTGAACGCCGCCTCGTATCCCAACAGTTCCTATAGCGAGCGCCCACTCTCCCGTAAAATTATGTTAAACTTGTTCTTTGTTTTTTATATCGCTATCATTCTTCTTATAAAATTCTAGTTGATAGTCTTTTCTATGAGGGCGCGTTGATAACATGCCGAGGAAATGTTCCCTCGAAGGTTGCGTCTCACCCTGATCGATTGCACGCAAAATATTCCTGTCGGAATACTTACAATCTGTGGTGAGTCAGACCGGTGCCAGATCACTCGTTTATCATTTTATGTCGGGCACAGGTTTCTGCGGGGGGCATCCGTATCCGCTAGGTGGATGTTTCTAATATTATGGGTATATTTTTTGCTTTATGACACCGAATTTCCGAGATGTCAGATACATGCGCTTGATTTCCGCAGTTATTATGGGTATCTCGTGTAGCCGAACGGCCGAATTTAAAAAATAGCTTGCCGATTATGCGGCGAGCCGCGCGGCGTGGTGCCGTAATTACGGCGTCACTCGGCTAAAACGACGAAATAAATTGAAAAGCGAGCTCCGGTGAAAATGCGAGCCGGAAAAATATATCTCCACGGCACTTGGGCATCCACTGACACGGACGCAGATAATGTATTTGTTTTTGCTAAAATCTCATTGTTATGCGTGAATAATAAATTATTCCTCCGTGACAATAATTGCATTGTACTTTTACTGAATAATTGCTTCATTAATGTTAATGAAGCGAAGTACTGTCCAAGTGTCATTAATTTTTATTATTAAAAGTATTTTCACAGTGTTCATCGAAAGACCAGTCCTACTTAATAATGAAAAAGGTTCTGTGATTTAATGTGCTTCTAGATTAATTACATTTCTCTACATTGACCCAAAACTCTTTTTGTGATTGCCAAATATCGTTACATTACGGAAATTCAGTAAAAACAATTATCAAGAGTGGATTGAAAACATCAATCGTGTCTGTAACCGGTGGTAGATAAATGGATGGAAATCTCGTCACATGTTGAAAGTGATAGACTCTTACCGCTTTTTCATACTTATTTAGTCCCATACCTTGGTTGGGTGTTCCTTAAGTACCTATGCCACAAGATTATAAATGGATTTATAATGAGCTCAGAATTTTGGAAGGAACCCTCGTTATCGTAAAAAACATCGAAGTCTCTGTATACTGCCCTTTTACAAATAATATTTAATGCTTTGGGGATTTCATACCTACTTAATAAAAAAAACACTACTTTTACATTATATTAAAAGAGGGGTACCTACTGCAATACATATAACTTTAATTATTTTTTTATTTGCAGCCATATAAAATAAACCTCCAACATAATTGTTTGTCCCGAAAAATTCTTCATTAATATTTAGTTCATTCCTCCTGCCGATAATGGAAAAACAGATGAAACTTTTTTCTTTTGTAACATTTCTACATAATGAAGTTTAAAATTATCTGTGGCCCGAGAAATATTTTCAGTAATGTAACAATATTATAAGTGATTTCTACCCTATGTAATTGGCTAACGTCGCAGGGAGTTTGGACGTGACTGTAATAACTTCAGTTGTCTTCGAGATTGTAAAAAAACGGAATTCACTTGCAGCCAAAGATTATCTGCGATTCCTCCCGGGCATGCCTTTCAATGTTGGCACTGAGTACAACAATCAGAGATGATACCACCCAACTAAGACTATAATTATTGCTTCTGGCATGCATCATGTTAGTACAATCCGATATACAGTCCGCATAAGTTATAGTAGTTTGTGACAGCTTTATATCTCCTTTAATACCAGTTAACGATCAAACTTCGTGACTAAGGATGTGCGAATTTATGGCGCATATATTTGTGTTACTGAAACCCCAACTATACGGTTCCGTTCGTGTAACGATTGCGGATGCGGTCATTCTGTCGAATTGTATAATTTGGGTGAACACTATGAATTTTATAAGTGCCTTTAATGTTGGTACACAATCGTAAAGCGGTTGCACGTCGCGGTCACAAGCGACATGGTTGGTGTTATCGGGAAAATGAATGGGTACCCACGTAAAATATTAAGTTTTAACACGGAATAATTTAAATATATTGTGGTTTTTCTTTCCACGAATATGTTTATACGTTTGTGGGTATATAAAAGAAAGTATGCTGTTACAAATGAGGGTCAACCAACCATCGTTAGGTCATCATCACTCACGAGCCACGGCCTTTCAGTAAATGTGCGACAAATTCGAAGGATTGATCTCGACGCCATTAAAGCAATGAGTGACATCCTTTATCCCGCAAGACAAAGGTGTGTTTGAACGAAAACCGTCATTGTCTTAATTCCTGACAATCCGAATTTCTATTATCATAAGCTATAGTAGATAAAGACAATTATAAGGAGCGCCCGGCCCTATTTAGACACCAAATAAATTACGTGCTAATTTCCTTATTGCTTCGAATTACAGCTACCTACATATCTTTCCCTTCAGGGCTACCTTGAGTTTATCTTCCTCATTTGTAGCAATAGCACTCTTAATCATAAAAAAATACATCATCTTACATCGGCAATTAAAGTAATTTTTTCTTTTATTTTCTTAAGAGCATTCATTTTATTTCGTTAACCAACGCTTTTTTATCACGATTAATGAAACAAAATAAATTTATACGTGTAATAAAAACCAGATTGGTTTCGTGGAAACAAAATATTCAAAAGAAACCGAAGAAAAATTGAAGATATTAAGTCTCCACAGATTCATTCAGTGTTAATATCTCTTAGCAGAGTTTCGTTTTATTTATACAACTGAAAAAAGAGAAAATAAACATAAAATGTGACTTTCCGGGCCGAAAGACAGCTTGAGAGTTCTGTAAAGAAGTGAGTGCTAATTTAGCAAAACGAATTGTAAAAGAGAATGATGAATCCGCCTGGAAATTAAGCTTAGCGTGCAGAAACCTTCACGATACGGAATCCACTTTGTGTAATTGGTAGTTTTTATTTTAATTGCTCAACATAAAATACATTTCAGGGGAATGTTTTGATTGATGGTAATGTTTTTCTAATGTTACCAGTAAAAAGTTGTCGGCAAACAAACCCGCTCGTTGTTGTAATCATTTTCCCCTTTACGTTATTGCCGTAAGCACAAGAGGATGATAATGGCAGATTTAGCTCCAAGTTATTGTACTTCTCGGAGTAAAATTGCAAACTGGCTCACATCCTCATGGAATGAGAGTAGTTATGGCCCCCTGAAGATAGATACCTACGTTTTTATTTTACGCAGAACGGCGTGCCTGAGCCGACCACGATAAATTATCTATTGTTGGGCTCTGAATTCAACAAGAGCCGTTTTTGTTCAATTCTTCGTCTCGTCGTCAATGGGAAATTTATTACCTCCTCTGCCGCATTTAAATACGGCCGATTATATCAGTAAAGAACTTAAAATGTTGTGAGCACTCAAGTGAAGATGGCAATTTTCGCATTTTATTTCTCACCTTTATTGGAGGTGCAAATTATTTTACGCCATTAACTGCAGCTTAAGATTTTCTGTTTACTTACGTTCCCAGTAATAATCTTACTAGTTCTCAGATATGGCTTCGTTTCTATTTCATAAAATGTATCACTTCAGTAACTTTAGTGTTGTTTTCCCATTTCTAGAAATGTTTATTAGGTTCGAAGATAGGGAGATGTTCGGAATGAGTTCTTAATTCTAATAAATTGCACTTGTTAGCTTCTTACTGTGCTCAATAGCGTTGTAATAATAATTTATGACAGGTTAGTGACCTATATCTATATCTTTGTAAGACTGTCCAAATTTAGAAACTCGTGGTACGAATTTGTCGTGTTACCTACATTTCCATACTTGGTAGTTTGACACCACAAATTCGATAGAACTTTTAATTGAAACATTTACCAAAGTACTCTCTTTACCGTGAAGATTAAAGAAAGTTCTCAGTTACGTCGAAGTGCTCTCATAATGGCGCGCGGATCCAGGACCTCAATCGTTCAGCGTTCATTTGAAATCAAAGCAGCTTTTTTATTGATCTTCTGAATGGGCCCGGCGCAGGTTGAATAAAGTTGTAAGCGTTGACCGTAATCTATTTTGTGCTCGATCCCAACAACGTGTGACCGGCGTCAGTCGGTTGACCTCACATATTTCTTCTATTCGCCGGTGCTCGTTACTTTCGTGAACACCGGGATTCCATCTATCATTTTCCTCTCGCACCGATGATCTTTAACTCGACGTCTGGGATTTCCTCGTGGAGCGTCTCCGTTCGTATTTTTTATTACAAAAGACTGTTAGACAGATTGTTGCTGATTCCAATATGTCAAACAGCTGCCGCCGGAATCCACCATGATAATGGAAAAGGATCGAAAAATAGATGGTTACTTTAATAAGAGGTGGGTGTCCGTCAGGCCGGCCTTCCCAACTTAGGAGAGTCTAATTTGTCACTCCTGCGCTCCCTTGATTAACCGTCTGCTGTTGGCTCTGAATCGTTTATCCCTTAATCATTACTGTTTTTGTTCCTCGCAGAGTTGTGTCGATATATTCTTATTACGTATTGCTTAATAGACCTCGACACGGTACGAGTTGTTCCATTAATATCATGAATAAGTAAGACGGCAGTTCTGCTGACAGCGATGCCGATCTTTCACAGAATATGAACTGTTTCATTGTAGTTTCAGTAAGCTTGCAACGGTGTTCGCTAAATCTCTTAATTTGGTCTTGATCCCTCTACACGTTTGAACAATTAAATCGATCCGATGTTTCGAAGCTTTCCGTTGTGCAGAATCCCTTAATGTCATTCTAACTGTTTCGCAGTTAAATGGACGCTGTTTCATTAGCTATCTCGCTGTTAAAACTGGACAGTTAAATACTTTTCTGAGCTACTTTTTTTATATAATCTCGCTGTTTAAGAAATTGTAGAATAACCACTTCAGAAAGACAGTGAGCATTTCATTCATGACGAGTTTAGGGACTTTATTATTTATTCAGTCATTAAAATTGTTCAATAAGTTAAATAGCTTTTAAACATGTATCTACATTGATCGTTACTTTGTAGCTACCCCAGGGAAAATAACTTGGTGTTTCAAATTTCAGACAATAGACCCCACTTGTAGAGGTATACCTATTAATAATAAGTAAGTAGAAATATGAAAGTCAGTTAGTTTGTCCCACTTTCTCTGGTTGACTGGCTCGCTTAGCATACATATAGCCGGTGTCATAGAAATGAACGCAGGACACTTTGATCACGGCAGATCAAGTTTGCAAGAGATGTTCAAAAAGCTTATGTGATTTTTTCAGCAGATATGGTTCTTATTCTGAGCTAGTTCCAACTGCAAGCAATTCCAAGTACTTTTAACTCCCATATCTTGATCTAGAGTTGGTTGGTACTTAAAGTACACTTCCGAAGGCTAGGTACCGCAATCGTCTGCCAGGGTTGCGGGACTGTTCGAAAGAGATACCGCGGCCCTGGAACACAAAGGGCAAAGGAAGGAACATGGATGGGTTTTAGTCAGTAAAAGTCTGACACTCCCTCCTGCTCAGCCCAGAGCGGGAGGGGTTATTTGATGATTTAAAAAGGCAAAAAAAAAAAAAAGGTACCGCAATCGCAAACATGGTGCTAGTCATTTACGGCTGCCGTCGACTCTGAAATTGTATCTTCATAGATAAGAAACTAGTAACTTTGCATAAAAGTACCAGAGCTATGAGCAAGAACTTACTTAGCACTACTTGGCAGTACTGGTTGTACGTATGTTAATGTTATCAATCAATTAACACAAAATCTTCTAATCTATTAATTATTATGCTGTTTTTACTAGTCTTGCCCTTGGGGTAACACAACACAGGAAACAAATGTTTTTTTTTTTTTTCATCTATTGTATTTATTAATTGAACGCTATTTTGAATTAACGCCTGATAACGATAATAACCTTCCTAATGAACGTGGTTTAGACGGTAAACTGTAGGATTATTTTTGAAATTGTGCCCTACATTATAATAAACCAGTATTTTTCTTCAGTTGTCCAATTAAATCGGAGGTAAATTAAGTTATTAAATTCCAAAAACTCAAACCAAACTAAATAGCTGAACAATCAGCGTAATATCAATTAACCGAAGTTGATTTTAATTTAGCTGTAGTGGCTGACCTATTTGAAATATTCATCGGTTTCGCGCCTCGTTCGGAAACCAATCGATGATTTTCCAACCTTTTATTTAACTAAAAGAAATCCACAACTCCGAAAACTGTTTACTGGATCCTTTGAGTTGAATAAATACTTTTTCTATTTGAGTCCGCGTAAATGCGAACGGATCCATCGGTAAATCCTAGTCGTAATATTTTATTACTTTAATCACAGACTCGGTGAATTCCTGATCCCCCGAAAACAGTTCTTTCAGTTGGTACGTTGGAATTCCTTTGTCGATGGCGCGGATCCTCACAGACATCAATTTGCTGAATACCTATTAATTACATTCTTTCGTGTGTTTGAAAGTTACGTTGAAGTTGCTCTAGTCTTTGTCCTGGACAGCTCTGAGTACCTACATCATACTCGTTCATTTCAGTTCAGTACCTACAAGAAAAATCAGGGACCTCTTGATTGGCACAAATCTAGTCGAAAATGTCCTAACAAAAAATAGGGTTTGCCTATCACTAAACTTATCCTCAGTTTCTATGTCTAAAAGAAAATCGTCAAAGTCGTAGGTAGCCTTTGAAAAGACTGAAGAAAATGTTATCAAGAAACGCTACTAAAGGATGAATATGTCTCCTAGGCTAAATTATAGAAGACTTCGCTACGATATTGGCGAAGATACGAAGGTGTTCGTTTAACCAATAACGACTTGTAAGATAGGCATCGGGCAGCCTGTTGCAGTCTACTCTTGAAGAAAGGTAGACCTTTCTCACATAAATAAGAATGCCTTTACATAATTCATGTATGTATTACTTCCTGTTTATCGTACCAAACCCATCCAACTCCTTCCAATTCTTCTAGTTAATATATTCTGAGGTAGTTCTTCGTGTTTTTTCATCTGAACAGAACCTTTGATCTATCTTCTAATAGTGTAATTTCGATGGTAATCGGAAACGGTCTGATTCAACGTTTTTAGTTACAAATGAAAGCGATTTCGGATCGCGTCGGACATGATTACGTTGTGCCCACATCCTAGCTTGCAGATTATGTTAGTTCCTGCCTCTGAATTATTGCTTAGTAGGTAGCTTTGGTAATTGCTCCAGTGTTCGATATTCGTTTATCTTACAATCCTTTTTGATGTACATATTTAAGTATCTTAGGCTTTACTGTGTTCATTATTAATTTATGAAACCTTAATTACTCTATGTAGTCGACTGTTTGGATACTGTTTCATGTAAATTCGTCTACCAAGTTTTTTTGGCAAAAACTTCGCATTAATTAGTGCTACACGTAGTATAAAAGTTTACTCGATATTAAGTTTCGAGAGCAACCGTTAAGACGTGTTAGCAACCGTTAAGACGTGTTACATTATTCTCTCTTAGCGGGTACAATCATGAATATAAACGTGAGTAGCTCTTTCATTTCAATTGGAGATTCCCCTCCGCATCACTCCACTCACCTACAAAGTACCTTCTTCGATTAGGTAGCGCTATTAAACGGCGATCAGTATTCTGTGAATGGCACCAATCAGACAAGGCCAACCTCACGCTGCGGTAATGGACGTATAACGATAATTTTACGGTCCTTATAAAACTCTTACAGGGATTATTGCTATCGTGCGTGAAATATACATGATCTGAATTTATATGTGGTAATCTCTTTACGTAATATTTAGATTATGCTGTTTGATTCACCCAACAGATGTTTATATTCAGAATATCGTGTGAGTAAAAGGATGGCTTCAATAAGCATATTTCTGTTACTATATTTTCTCTAAAATTCATCGAATTCTGCTCGTGTTCTGTCTGCTATGAGTAAAATGCGCTTTCCGAAGTACCGCAAGTATTAGATTGTATTTGTTTTGATAGGGTTTAACTACGCTTTTTACTTACAAGGATACACTGCATAGGTTATGTATTAGTTTGGGTATCATTTTAAACTTGCTCACGTTGGTAGCCTGCGTAAATGTATCTACTGTATATACTTTACATATCTGTCAGGGCTTATAGATGATTGCCCAAGTAAATATACATTTGCATGCACTCGTTACCCGAATCGGTAATTAGGTGCGTAAATTACCGAAGCCGCATGCACTGTGCCGAACTGCCGACCGATTCGTGAATTATGCGAAATACGAATTGTAAACATAATCTATGAACCTTAACTGACATCATTAATTCAGAACTGATGTGGAGCATTGATTTAACTATGTGTCCTATAATCCAAAGATTCAAGTAATCCTTAAGGGTTGTAGAGTTTGGTTGGCAGTCGCTTCGTGAGAAACCGCAATTTCGCCATATCAAGATTGAAGAAACTTGTCTTACGGTTGCTAATGAGGGCACGACACTTCCTTAAAACAAAGCGGAGGCTGGCAATAGGAAACCGTTAAAATGAAGAAGAAGGGTCGGGGAAGCAATCTGGTATTCATTGAAGCCGCATTGTACACTCAAGTTGGCAAGCAGTTTCGTCTGTATAACAGAATAATGGAATTTACTTAAATATATACAGTGTTATTTTATCAAGAGACCAACACTACACGGAGTGAATCTGTCGTGATCTACTTGTACACTCGTAGTGACAAGTTGCAAGTTGGTTGCACACGATCTCCATATCAGATCCTTTCCCCCGATTGACCCTCATAACTTACGCGGTTTGATAAGCATCTGATATACCTACCTAAACATATCCTATATCTTCAGCTCTGTATAAAAATATGGAAACACATATTTTTCGTACCGTATACATACAAGTTTGATTAATACAGAAACGAGGGGTAGCTAATGAAACCCAGAAGTAGATAATATAATACTCGCCGGAATGTGGCAAAAGAAAAAATAAATCAGACGGAGTCGAGATAGACTTTGGCAGCCCGGGGAGTAATTAATCTGCTCCTTGAGGCCGGGCCTTACCGCGGCCTTAGCATTTAGCGCCTCAAGTAACGAGCACCGGGCCTCACAAGCCTGATTGGCATCTTTAATATGCAAAGACGCGTGATTGTGTCCCGCAGACCCACTCCCATGTCCACTGACCCGCACGTCTTCGAGATGACGACAACATTTAAACATTTCCGTCTAATTGCCGATATAAACAAGCCCCAAACTTTATATTACTAACGTTATTCTGTTGGTTTAGTGTAACATCTAATTAATACTAATTTCCCGACGATGTTCCTTTATGTGCGTACGGAGCGGAAACGAGCTCCATTTTGAATCACTAGCTGTAAATATCAT
Source organism: Eugnorisma glareosa (assembly GCA_947578425.1). Taxonomy (NCBI): domain Eukaryota; kingdom Metazoa; phylum Arthropoda; class Insecta; order Lepidoptera; family Noctuidae; genus Eugnorisma; species Eugnorisma glareosa. The sequence continues at coordinate 12,570,339 of OX387964.1, forward strand.
CCCTTTTAAGTGAAGATAAAATGTAAGTATTGTGACCGACCTCAGAGAGGATTACTAACGTAAGTTTATTCGTGTCTTCAGTGAAAGTCAAACGTTGACTCGCTGTTACTGTGCCAACTGTATGGCTTTTCACTGGTTTTCTTTTCATAAAAGATGTTCTTAACATCACTTCGTTATTATTTGGTCTTAACAGTAAATTCGAGCAAGTTTAAAATAGTTATAGAGTAGTTTCCCTTACGATAAATGATGATTAATGATGTTTATTTTGCAAATAGGTTTTTAAAAACACTTTTACTCGTCTCTTTTTTTAGATTAGATGGGGCCGGTGTTTCGTACCTGACTACTCTGAGAAGAAACAGCCGAAACATACTCAGAGGTCATAGTCTCTTTTAAAGTCCAGACATAATCTTGGTTAACTCACATGAGGACTATGCAGATTAGTGTCTGAGATGGTCTCTTGAAGAAAGAACCACACAGATTTGAGTGGATTAGGTATATAATTTGTAGGTAGGATAAAATATGTAGACAAGATCTTAGTAAGTTAACGGCGACTGACAGTATTCTTTGGCACTTGAACTTTGTAATGGCCCTAATATTTCATTGATGTCTGTGACTAATTAAATTATCTCTTTATTTATTGCCTAATTAGAGACAGAGCAATTAGAGAATTAATTACTTAGAATAAATTTTGTGTTACAATTCAAAGCGTTATTTTACTTCTATCTACAAAGGAACCCGTGTTAGTTTCATAGTTAGTTTGCCACTAAATATTCACGCCACACTAAAATTCTATCGAGACAGAAACAATATTGGCAACACAATGTGAATTGGCCCGAAATAGCTTGTCAGTTCCATGAATAATAAGGTTCATGTGACCTATAAGTATAATGTGCTAATATCAATGTAAATGTCTCCGCGATGCCTGTGGAGCACTCAATGTAATTGTTATGTTGCGACATTCTACGTACCGAATATTAATTGTTACTTGACACTTAATAGACTCATCTAGAATTACAGATAATGTATCGAAACAGACTACAGATTTTCCGGGAAATATCGTTAGCTTTTGCAAAAAATCACTTTAGCCTTCCACGAGAAAAACTATTAGGGTAGTTAGCATTTATTGCTTGTAACATCCTGGCCGACTGGTAGCATACGGTCGGGCCATTGAAAACAGCTGGACATTACGTAAACATGCCCAAAAACAACCTTTAAAGACAAGGAACATTTGGCTGTATAATTTTTAAGTAGAGTAAGTATTTAAAGTTCCGTAATATTCTTCGAGGTATAAAAGTACGACGTCACGTTTTAAAATTCGCGCAGCGTTAAATCGCCACGTTCGCGTGGACCACATTCAAAGCGTAAAGCTTTGTTGTTTTTATAAAAAAAGAGGCAGAAAGTCGACGTACCATATTTCTAGCTAGTGTGTGTGCGGTCCCCACGAAAACTTTATTACAGACATAGCATGATAAATATGTGGGTAGGTTGGTTAAAACACTGTATGAATACCAACAGTCTCCATGGAGTTTATAACTATGTACACCGCAGCTTTCTTCCTCGAGTCTCGCGGAATCTTTGAGCTTTCTCACTCTTTTGTAAATGTTCAAAATTCTTTGCCTAGAGCTTCATATTTCTTTCCGTGTTTCGAATTATTGCGTTGTTTACAACAACTGGCGTGCCAGTTAAATACTCGAACGCGTAAATATACCAACATCAATTTTCTAAATTTTTGCCTGTACCGCTAGAGCTTAATTCTTTCCTAAAACCGTTTATGCTTTTTAAACCTAATGTAAACAGACCACAAGCTTACACTGAACTCAATAGATCAAAATAAAAAACATTTGGAAAATATGATTTTAGTATTTGGATATCGAAGCAAAGAGGTCAATATTTGTAAATCATTTGATTACGATTATGGAAATACGTGCGTCCCTTTCAACCAAATCCTATATTATGTAGGCGTACGCGGTGAAGTGTATACCTGACCTGTTTATATTTAATGGTTTCGTCCCCTCATTTGGTAAGCATTACCGCTGTATTTTTCTGTTTTAGGTGTGAACAATTTAACGTGATTCAAGTAATATTGCATTGTTTATCGTGTTAAGTGGGTCGGTGTTATGTCTTCGTGACGGGTGCGGCGCGTTAGAACTCCGCCAGGCAGCATGTTTTTATCTTGGCGGTGCAGGCGTGGCGCAGTGGGCGGCGGTCCTGCCCACGACTTTACTGTAGCTCCACTCTACAGCCTGCCCGCCGGGCCGCGTCACGGCTCACCACACAAATCACTACGACGACGCACCCCTTTTAAACACTTTTTAAACCGTGATTTATTTTGCGACAGCATTATCCACACTGCTAATCCTCTTGTGAATTATTATTCTGAAACTTTGTTGTGGCTGCGGTTCAAGTAATCTAAAAGCTTCTAGTTTTTATGTCGTTTAGGGGAGACTTTTGTAATCAAGTTTAATCTCGATTATTTACATTACGCCCTTTTCCTGTAGCGATCGCTGTTAAAAGGGATATGGCGACGCTTCATCGAATAATAACGTGAATTTATTTTATAGCATTTGAATACTGCTCGCGCCGGCCATTGTTTCGGGGAAATTGTTTTAATTACGTTAATTTTCATTTGAAGTTTGTAATCCGATTTTCACTCTATGTAATAGAGGTCGAAATTAATAGAGGTTGTGTGTAATGGTTGAAGTAAAATCAAAAGTAGGTCCTCGTAATGTAAGGTTCGCATGAGGTGCCCTCGGTTCTTTGTTCGGGTCCTTTCATGCTGTGGCAGTGGCACTCCAGCCGACCCGCGCCTGTTTGTATTCCGTTCACGAACTTTCCGAATATATTATTTTGTAGGGGTAAGTACAGACGAGAAGGAAACTGTTTTAAGAGTTCCCATTCAATAGGGCTCTAAAAGTGCTCGGATAAATTCTCTCCGCCTACATGCGTGTCCTTCCAATCGGCCACGAGTGCGGTTACTATTGTGCGATTGTTTATCGAATACAGTTTATTGATGTTTATAGCGTAATAAAACATAACATTATATCGTAATAAATACATCGGCCCTTTTTTCATATTCCCTAAAGTTTTCAGTTACAAAAACAAAACGAAAAAAGTTATTGGATGGATAGCAAAGTAATTCTAGTTATGAAAAATTGGCGTATAAACGAAATCAATTTTAGAGGTAAAGGGTCTACTAATATCAAAATACCTTGCATGCCGTAAGTTTTGATAATCCCATGCTACCCCATGCATACATATCTAAAATTGAAAAAACCTTACATTGGCTTATTTTGTCGTGTGTTGCCACAACTTTTATTTTTATTTCACCGAACTTGGTCGCTTCCTAGAAACCAAATATCCATGCAACACGCTTTCACGGTATCTATAGTAGATAAAATATACCACAAAGAAAAATACAGACGCAAAACGAACTAAAACAATGTAGTAATGTAACAAGTTTATTCAGTTTCAGGTAGGTTTGTTTTTCGTAGATTTTGTGTATAGATGAAAATGAAACCGTACGGCTGCAGTAGAGAGTTCGTTTAAGCAAAAGCAGTGTCACTAAATAGTTTCTTTAGAAATTCTGTTAAAACGACGAAAAGGGATATGTCTGCGTCGCCTATAAATGAGTGTTTAGCATTTTTGCCATGTTTTTGTTTAGCGGCGGCGAGCGCGCTGTCGATCGGCTCAGCCAAACAAAAGAGAACAATTTGCATTTTAACCAACTGATAACTGGACCAGCTCGGCGTCGCGCCCTCTAATTTCCTCTGGACCCACCGGAGACAACGTAATTTTCTTTTTTTGCACAGACTTAAAGATAAAGAAATAATATTATCTTTTCCCATGACGCCGAGATAAACTTTCCCCCGTTTTAAACTTAATCCGTCGGCACGTTTCATTATAGTCGCTTCATTAAAATCAGACACCTGTAAAACATTCGTTATTGTTCCAAAGGTTATTGTTTAGACCGTTCCTCATTCGCCGGCGGCATATTCATGAGCGGAGAACACATGGCACAATGGCTCCGATACAATTCAAACTGCTACGGCTATCGTAAAGTATTGATTGATCTAGAATCAAAGGCCGTCTCCAACTAAGTCAAAGTCAAGCGATCTACAATAACTTATGTTCGCGAATAAAACTATCTAAATCTCGCTTAACATGTGCTGATAACTTTGACAATAGTAGTTTTCGCTGCTCGTGAGACTTATGATAGTATCTCCATGGGCGGGCGGGCGCAGGCCGGGGGCGGGACTCGCTTGAGGAATTTTGTAGGATTAGTTTGAATATAGTAGATCCAAGCCTTATTGAGTAATCTGATGTAAAGGCCTGCTTTGTTATTTTGTTGTTGCATATTTCATTGTTTAATTTACATTCGAATTTTTTTTTCGTCCCAGCGGATATGAAAAGCATTGTGGCTTTGTGAGAACAATACCTTTTATTCTGATATCTGTAAAATGAAATATATCTTGTACAAAAGATACGTAATACCTTTTCAATAAAAGTTAAATGAAGCTACGTTTTCTATTTAAACGTGGTAGGTAGATATACTGAAAGTAATATATTTTCGGTGTAATCCTAAAGTAATTACACTTAAAAGATAACGTTAGGACGATAACGTCCTTTTACTTTTCCTGATTAAAATATTACAAACAGTGTCCCGCAATAAATCACGGAGGAGCGTGCATTTATTCTGAACCGTAAATTAAAAAAGTTACCTACGCCAATTTTGAATGAGTTATTGTGCAATATTCAGTTCTGGCATCTAGTACAAGTGGCACTGACGCCTGCGATGTTGTGTGTATCAGGAGATAATTAAACGACCCCTATAATTACCAAAAAGAACCACAAAAACATTTCAGTAGTTAATTAAATATTCGTCCAATCTAAAAGTAAATGGGCCTCAATAAATGTATTTGTACGCGTTGAGGTTTCTGTTTCATAGTTATTAAAATAAAACTTCATTGTCTCTGTGTGTGTTAATTAAAACCGTTGTTATGTACATAACATCAAAATATTTGCCTAACGTTTTGTTATTAACGTTGTTGATAAACCGCCGTTAAATTATGTGCGACATAGAAGATGTATTAGTGTTGTAGCCACCACTGATCACAGCACGTTATTACGTTTTCGACGTTCTGATAAGAAATATGGAAGCACAGTTCTGATAAGAACTAAGCCACGTTTTGACGCTCTGATAAGAAACAGTTCTGAAAAGAACTAGTTTAACGTTTTTGACGAATTCCGCAAGGAAATGGGAGTGTCAGGAGCTGTGAGGCCACTCTTCTAGTCTTCGGTCAGCGTGTCTTCATCTTCTGTCAACTCGATCCGCAACACAACATCACTGCGTCTTCACTCGACGGCGGCCACTCTTGACACTGAGGCGCGAACTGCACGCCGCCTATATTTATGCCTTCGGCGCGTTCTCGCCCGCCGCGAGCCTCCGTGAGCACACAAGCGCCCCTCGCGGAAATAACACGACAACAGTGCTGTGACGTGATTGGTTGAAATTCCCCGATTCTTATTGGATTTTTATTTTGTAAATATTGATTCTAATTTAATGTACATGTTTTTATTGGTTAGTATTAGTTTGTAAAATAGTATATAAGACGACCTTTTTTGAAAATAAATTATTCACAGTCATCGAACACGGAGTTTCTCTTCCACCTTCCATCGACCTAAAAGTGGTGACCCTGCCAGAACACAGCGAAGAACCAGGAACAAACCCCTGCCAGAACACAGCGAAGAACCAAGAACAAACTCCTGCCGGAACACAGTGAAGAAATTCAAGATCACCGAAGCTCTGCCAGTCTGTGAATCACTCCCACACAAATCAAGATGTCGAATACAGAAGAACAATCCAGCAGCTCAACATCACATCCAGTCCCAAAGGCCGAAGCAGCTGGAATATCGCTCACCATGCGCATTCCACCATTTTGGCGCGATCGACCACGGCTCTGGTTCATTAGCTTTGAAGCAGCAACCAACGACCTTAAGAAAGGCCAAGCCCAACTCGCCCAGATGGTTATCGCACAGCTCGAGCGCCAAGACATCGAGCAGATTATGGACCTACTTTACAACCCACCAGAGACGGAGCAGTACCAAGCCATCAAGGAGAGGCTCATATCTGCCTACGAGGAATCCGACAGCCGTCAGTTCCAAAAACTACTGTCCGACATGGAACTCGGAGATCAGAAGCCGACGCAGCTACTTCGCCGCATGCGAAACCTCGCCAGAGACAAGGTTCCCGACTCCACCCTGCGACTCATGTGGACGAACCACCTACCATCACACGTCCGTTCAGTCCTCGCAGTCAGCGAAACGTTCAGCACCAAGACAGCGCTCGACGAACTCGCGCTACTCGCCGACAAAATAATGGAGCAGACAGCACCAACAGAAGTCGCAGCCGTCCATGCACTCGCACCACCTGCACTACCCGCACCGCAAGCAGAAACGCAATACCTCATCAGCGAGATAAGAAAACTATCGCTAGAAATAGCGGAGTTAAAGTCAAATCGCCATCACAACAACTACAACTATCGTCGTAGTCGTCACTCATCTCGTCACCGCAGCTCATCACGTCAACGCAGCCACGATGTTTCTCCATCACCATTCTGCTACTATCACCGCCGCTTTAAAGAGCAAGCTAGACGCTGTACATCACCTTGTTCATTCAACAAGCAACAGAAACAAAACACGGAAAACTAGTCGGAACGTTGGCAGTGGCGGACACCGGCGTTCAAGAAAAATCCCACCGCCTATACATCACCGACAGAAACTCCAAATTATCATTCTTAGTCGACACTGGAGCCAACATATCCGTGCTACCGAGAAGTAAAGGACAAGTACCAACGCCGCTACCATTCCAGCTATACGCAGCGAACAACACAACTATAGCTACGTATGGCGAGAAAACATTATCCCTCGATCTCAATCTACGTCGCCCGTACTTGTGGAAATTCATCGTAGCTGACGTCTCAAAACCTATACTCGGAGCCGATTTCCTCAAGCACCATCAACTCATCGTCGACCTGAAAAACAGAAGATTAATCGACGGTGTTACGAGCTTAAAGGTCAATGCCCCGGTACGAGTATCGAATGTGCCTACAGTACGCAGCATCGACATATCGCAATCATACCACGACATTTTAGCTCAGTATCCCGGCATAACGAGATTAACATCGATGAAATTAAACTCCGATATCAACGTGCAACATTTCATCGAAACACGAGGACCACCGATACACAGCCGAGCTCGACCGATTCCACCACATCGCTTCGAAATAGTGAAGAAGGAATTCGAAAACATGATCGAACAAGGACTATGTCGACCTAGCAAAAGTCCATGGTCATCACCTCTACACATCGTCCCAAAGAAGAATGGCGATATAAGAGTTTGTGGTGACTATCGCCGACTCAACTCCATCACCATACCAGATCGCTACCCCGTTCCACGCATCAAAGACTTCACACATCACCTATCCGGAAAAACTATCTTCTCAACAATAGATCTCAACCGCGCCTACCAACAACTGAGCGTGAGAGAAGAAGACATCGAGAAGACAGCCATCATCACCCCGATGGGATTATTTGAATTCCCACGTATGTGCCCCGGTTTGAAGAACGCGGGACAAACATTTCAACGCTATATACATGAAGTACTACGAGGATTAGATTTCGTCTTCCCGTTCATAGACGATTTGTTATTGGCATCTGAAAACGAAGACCAACACAGAGAACATCTCCAAATCGTACTCAAGAGATTAGAAGATAATGGCATCACTATCAACCCCGCCAAATGCAACCTAGGCAAGTCAGAAGCCCAATTCTTAGGCTACACCGTATCAAAAGAAGGCATCAAACCTCCGCAATATAAAATTCAAGCAATCAGCGATTACCCACAGCCGACTACAATCGAAGAATTACGAAGATTTCTAGGAATGATCAACTTTTATCGCGATCACATTCCTAACGCCGCAGCCCTACAAGCCCCACTGAATTCATACCTACATAACGTGAAGAAGCGAGACAAGACTCCGATCACGTGGTCCGACGAAGCAACTCAAGCGTTCCAGCAATGTAAAGCTAGCATCATAAACGCAGCTCTACTCGCTCACCCATCACATCACGCTACACTCGCTTTATTCTGTGACGCATCCGACAACTCAGCTGGCGCCGTTCTACAACAATACATAAACGAAACATGGCAACCGCTCGGATATTATTCTAAGAAATTCAACGACGCGCAGAAGAAGTATTCTACCTATGACCGAGAGCTACTCGCAATCTACATGGCAGTCAAACACTTCCGCAAGACATTTGAAGGACGTCATCTTATCATATTCACTGACCACAAGCCGCTAACATACGTAATGTCAAAAACTCAATCAAGTACTGAAACACCGAGACGAACGAGACAACTCTTGTTCATCAGTGAATTCACCACCGACATACGTCACGTGAGCGGTAAACAAAATATCGTCGCCGACACACTCAGCCGCATCGAAACTATTTCATGCCCATCTACAATAAACTTCGAGGAAATAGCCAGCGCGCAAGAAAAGGACAGCAACATTGAACAATTATTGCAAGAAAAAAACATTACTCTCAAGAAAATAATCATACCTAACACCGACGTCGAGTTATACTGTGAAACGTCTACGCCTTATGTACGCCCTTATATACCAGAGGAATATCGACAGGAAGTTTTCACCAGCGTGCACAACATCAGTCATCCTGGTACGCGCACGACTCGCAAACTCATAACTCAAAAATACTTCTGGCCATCAATGAACGCAGACATCAGCCGTTGGACGCGAACCTGTATACATTGTCAGAAAAGCAAGATACAACGTCACACATTCTCCAACATCGCATCTTTCCCGCCAAGCGATCGATTTCAACACCTACACGTCGATATCGTGGGACCGCTACCTACAACAGCCCAAGGTCATCGCTACTTAGTTACAATGATAGACCGACTCACGAAATGGCCTGAAGCAATCCCTACCGACGAAATAACAGCTGATCGAATAGCCGATATCGTCTACCAACATTGGATTTCAAGATTTGGATGCCCGACCACACTTACAAGCGACCAAGGTCGCCAGTTCGAGAGTCAGCTGTTTCAAAACCTAATGAAACAAATGGGTATCAAGAAGAATCGCACAACACCGTATCATCCTCAAAGCAACGGGATGGTCGAACGATGGCATCGCTCGCTCAAAACTGCATTACGCGCCAAATTATCCGACACGAGTACATGGATCGAAGAGTTACCTACGGTTTTACTTGGACTTCGAGCCGCACTACGTACCGACACCGGCGTGAGCGCAGCCGAACTTACCTACGGCTACAACTTACGGCTACCAGGCGATTTCTTCGAATCAAATACCTACACACCTACAATGGGTTATACCTACGTCGAAAAACTTCGTGACGTCATTCAAGCAAACAAACCGCAAGCCGTCACCGAGCATCACAGCAATAACAAACGCGTATTCGTGCATCAAGATTTACTCAAGTGCAGTCACGTGTTTGTTAGAACCGATGCAGTCAAGAAACCACTCCAAGCTCCATATGAAGGCCCTTATCGAGTTATAAGCCGAACTGATAAAGTGTACTCGATACAGTTACCGAATCGGCAAGCCAACATTTCAATCGATCGACTTAAGCCTGCATATGTCATCTCAGAGCATACCATTACCTTACCTCCAAGCAAGATTACCATCACCAAGCAAACTCAAGCTGTTACCACACCAACCATTACCAAGAAACCCAGTACCACACCTACACCAACCGTTACCAAGCAACAAGCAGAAGTACCTACGGCCATCGTGACGTCACAGCCCGCCATCAACAGGTCAACGCGCTCAGGCCGTGTCGTCAAGCTGCCGGTACGCTTCGCTTGAGGGGGAGTACTGTAGCCACCACTGATCACAGCACGTTATTACGTTTTCGACGTTCTGATAAGAAATATGGAAGCACACAGTTCTGATAAGAACTAAGCCACGTTTTGACGCTCTGATAAGAAACAGTTCTGAAAAGAACTAGTTTAACGTTTTTGACGAATTCCGCAAGGAAATGGGAGTGTCAGGAGCTGTGAGGCCACTCTTCTAGTCTTCGGTCAGCGTGTCTTCATCTTCTGTCAACTCGATCCGCAACACAACATCACTGCGTCTTCACTCGACGGCGGCCACTCTTGACACTGAGGCGCGAACTGCACGCCGCCTATATTTATGCCTTCGGCGCGTTCTCGCCCGCCGCGAGCCTCCGTGAGCACACAAGCGCCCCTCGCGGAAATAACACGACAACAGTGCTGTGACGTGATTGGTTGAAATTCCCCGATTCTTATTGGATTTTTATTTTGTAAATATTGATTCTAATTTAATGTACATGTTTTTATTGGTTAGTATTAGTTTGTAAAATAGTATATAAGACGACCTTTTTTGAAAATAAATTATTCACAGTCATCGAACACGGAGTTTCTCTTCCACCTTCCATCGACCTAAAAGTGTCATAGATATTATTTGTTGAAAATGTACAACATTTCAGTAGCTACTTACTGTACTTCATGCTCGCTTGCCGTGTTAAACTGCGTTTAATTTCGGACTACAATACAAATGGGTACACAAGTGTGGGGAACTTGTGTAGCCATTTGTTTCACGCTGCTCAACAGTGGCGTGCGGTGCTTCCCGAAGGCAGGCAGGCCAAGCAAAAAAAAAAAACTCGCAACATCACATCGCTCTACTTAGGATGACCCTCAAAGTAGTCACATCTATTGATATATTCACTAACCCTCCCAGGCCCCCGCATCTGTCTTCTAGTCTTCTTCATCGTCTTTTTAGTAAGCAACAACAACGCCAATGAGAAACAACGCCATCTAGCTTAAATATAAGGAATTTCAATGGTATTCTGTCAATACAAGAACGAAGGATATCGCTTCGTTACAAAAAAACCTAAAAAATAAAACAGAGGGCGCTGTAAACAAAAAAAAATAGTTTAGTTTTCGTTCCGTACCCAATTTTGAGCGTCTGACCAGAATATTTGAAAAACAAACATTGAAAATAAGCCTGTAAAAACCAAAGTTATAAATACAAGAACTCACCACATTAATCAAGGTTCAAATCACGATTTTCTGACAATGCAAACAGAAGAAAGATTCATTTGAAATACCGAGTACGAGATGAATTTTGGGTTAATTCTCGTAATTCGGGTATCTACACATTTTCCTTTAGACACAACTTGAATCTTAACATCAAACAATCGTGAATACTTATTGTTTTTAACTTCTGACAAACACATTATCAGCGCAAACTTCACAACAGAACACCATTTTTAAGTAAATAAACAAATACAACAAATAATATTTACACTACTGTACGTTTCAAAACGAATTACAACCGTCAGATATTATAATAATCAAAACATTCAAGATCACGAAATAAATTTTGCTTGTCACATGAAACAAATATGGCTTCTAAGAAAAATACAATTGTTATTTTGTCAATGAAAAAAACACTACCAAATATAATTGCATCACCGCATACCGTTTTAGCCGGATAATACTTTGTGGGGCAGCCAATCAGTGGCCAGCTAGCCAGCTACACTCGCAGGAGTTTACGCCCCTATTTACTATGTGTGCCGTTCGTATTTCCGTGTATATACACGAAAATACTTATCAGTGTGCTTAAATTTATCAATGGAAATTAGGCCGGCTGGGGCCTTGCCTAGACTCGTAATATTATTACCAGTTACGTCACACGGCCGCGACAAGTTGCTTTAAGTATTATAACAGGCGTTTTATTTTTTTATTTTTGATTAATATAGTTATAATAAATGCATTTGTTGCGTTGTTGGTAGGAATGGTAGGGTAGGCTAGGCCTAATTGCCTCTATGGACGGCACGCCCCTGCTGCTCAAAGAAGAAGAAATGAAAGATACCGCGATAGTAGAAATAAATGTGACACACACATTACTGGCTTTATATCTTACGAGATAAATAAAGCTTTAATCTTCCATTAGGTAAAGTCTGGAGATTAAATGGGCTTACATGCTTAGATTTTAAATATACGAGTATAGCGTAAACTTTCAGTTTTCAGCTGAGTTTCAAAATGAACTGCCGACGGTAGTAAAACGTATATATACGTTGTAGCATCGTCGACAGTTCATTTAGATTTCATTTAGTAGGTACTTGATATTATCTAATCATTATTAAAGTAAATGTTATACCAAGTGCACGGCAGTACGGTATTTAATATATAAAACACACAACATTGTAGGCTGCAGGCGATTCTGTAACGTAATTTTAACTTTCGAATTTCGTGGAATTGAATCAGCAACCCGAAAGTTCTGTTAAAGAACAAATCGAGTGGTAATTATATTGAACATTGACGTGCAATGAAACATTTTCCAATGACTTTTAATGTGAAATGTGGATACTTGTGTGGACAAATGTGAAGCTAGACTGTGATATTTGGCGCGGTGTAGTGCGACGGCGGCGTCCGATGTGATGGCTCGGATTCGTGTCGGTGGTGCGTGTGCGAGAGAGACCCATGGCTAACTCCCCGGACCTGGGCCTGCTCGCCGCCAGCCTGCTCCGGCTCATCATAGGTAAGTCCCTGATGAACAGCTTGCCAGCCTTGTTCCAACCACTCATATGTGTCTGTAGTGCGAGTGTAAGAGAGACCCATGGCTAACTTTTCAGACCCAGGTCCAGATCAGGGTTTTGGTCAATGCTAAACCCGGATGCAAAGTTCCTGGAGAACATCATGCCATCTTTGTCTCCCTGACTTGTTTCTTGTCATTAAGTTGCTGCACAGTCTCTGGAGATAGTTATATTACCAGTAGTACTAAGAGTTACCTAGTAAACACTAATGAATTCACGTCCTGTGATAAAGTAGGGGTACAAAAAATAAAGTGCTGGTTAGTGGCGTAGAGTTTTTCCGTCAGGAAATTCATAATAGAAGCCTGGATTCCTTATTTATGCGTGGTTGAAGGCTTTGAACCGTATCGCAAGCCACCTACCTAAACATAGCCTTGTTGGCGTTAACAAGCGTGATGTTTTGTTTACGCCAACTGTTATAGTTTAGTCTTATCACTAAAGTAGGTATGCAGACAGTCACGTACGGATAATAATGAAAGACTTTCGAATTCAATTTACGGGTCTTGCACAGTCATGTAGAAGAATTTGAGAAATGTTTTTTATCTTAGACCTAAAAGGTACGACATGAGAAACAACTTAGTCCCGAGAAAGAAAAAGAAAAATAAACTACCCGTCTTTTCATTATTCGCCTGGATACTATTTCTAGACAAACATGTGTGCTTTATCTTCATTGATCTATATTAAACTGTCTTGGATCTCATTACTTTAATGTATCATCCGAGTTGATAAATTAAATACCTTACTTATTTTTGTCATGTAACATTTTGTACGGTATCGCAGAAAATCTGTATTCAAATCACGGACTATCTTTTCGGTACCATCCGGAAAAATGATGCTTTCTTCGAAAAGTTTCATCAGAACATGATCTAAATATTTCCATGAAGTTTGCCACAAGTATAGATCCTCATCGCACGCGATGTCACAAAATGAGAGTTTTCGCTTCATTTTACCTTATGTGCGGATGCTGTGCGATAGATGCGGATATTACAGGATATATCACGGCTTCTAAGAACGTTCATAAGAAAACGTATCTGGTTAAATTCGTTACGTCACAACCTAAGAAATGACGTGAAAAACTAATGCCGATGCATATTGATGAGGGCTATAAATATGCAGGAGTTCACACAAACTGGGAAATATGGCGGTTTCAATCAATAGGTCGCACAAATTTCATTCAACATTATACACGAATTTGTGACATGTTTCTATGAATCCGAAAGGTTGTGGGGAATTGATAGTGAGCGCCAACACATAAGATACTTATTACCACAGACTATTTTCAACTGTTGTATATAAAATCTTCTGAATAACGACAAATGCTTCTACATACACTGTTTCAATCAATTATAAATGTAGCACATTATAGTATTTCAGAAAGTAAACAATGGTACGCCCTAATATACTCGTGTTCATGCGAAGGTAGTTGTATTATGCCTTTTGTATCCTCAAAATGTGAGAGGAAATTGGTACCGACGAGCATAAATCTTGCCCATAGCTATGTCTCTGTCACATTTGTGATAATAAACGAGACAAAAGTATCAACATTTAAAATAGTGTTTTTCTCTCTTTTTGTGCTACTTATAGTTGGGTACGTGACTGTTGCCATGTGTCCTAACAAAGCGTTATACAACGGTCATTATGAAGTTCTTCCCTTCCCGCTTTTGTTTTAACATTTACATGGTCGAAAGAAATGAACATGGAGGAAAGATTGCTTTTCTCTCTTTATTTTTATACATGTAGGAAGCAGTATTTAGCGAGGAACGGAGTTATTTTCCAATTTAAATCTTCATTCGGTTGGAACACAGCAACGTTTAATGTTACTCAGCTAACAAATAGATTATCATGATTTGTCTCTATGTTGGAGAAATAACATCTCTCATCCCTGTATAACACCGTTAACAACAAAACAATAATTCAAATGTCAACAATTGTTGTGCTGGATGCAAACATTTCACTTAATAACTATAGTGCAACTACAATACTAAATACATTTAACCCTTTGTTTAATTACAGTTGAATTGATTGCCTTATTACGTATAATAACGGGAATAATAATTGTGTTGAGTATGCATGTAGAACGTGTTCCTATTTACGAAGCGTGTGTAGTAGATGACAGTGCAGAGACAGTTGCTTCGCTTCTTTGCTTTTACAAGTTTTAATCTTCCTAATGCGTTCGTCTGGTGCTCACACTTCACAAAACGCTCGCCTCCGCTTACGTTAACCGGCTCTGCTTATGTTTAATATTTGTTTCAGCATTACGCTTGTTGGCTTCTTCAACTAATAATCGCCCATTCAAGATGTTGTTTTTTATAATGCTAGTGCGCCTTTATGAAATAATTTGTCTATGACTTTATAAAAACATACCTATACGGTAAAAACATTTACAGTAGAGATGTAAATTGAAAATCCAACACGTTGAAAACGAAATCACATTCTGTAAATTATTTCAGTTTAAAAGCTCGTGCTAATTCCCTTAAAACAATATTTTATTTTGAAATGCAAGTTAAGTTTTAACAAATAGTGGTGTGACTAGACTGGTGCACCCCTCAGCTCGCGGCAGTTGAGCAGCTGTTACCAGCGGCGTGACTAATTCCCTGCGTCTACTGCCATTGTTGTCGCCATCTAGGTGACAAAAACAACTGTTTCGCTTCATATCGCGGCTTACAATTTGACGTGGAACGTTTTATTCAGCCAACGGCATTTGTTCACGTTTTTCAACGTCCCAACGTTATTTTATTCATGTTCCTTTCAAGTTTACCTTTGCCCCGCAGTGACACAAAAAGCTGTTTCGCTGTTTTTTTTTCTGTGCTTTTATCGTTTCTTTTCTAAGGATTGGATTATGGGTATATCTATAATTTACGCGTTGCGATACTGAAGGGATTTACAAATTCTGCTCAAATCCGTCTTACCCGACAAATCCATTCCGTTTGGGAGGGAGCGATGCGTAGGAACAGTGATACCGTGCTACGCCCACTTCCGCGCAGAACATTGACTACTTAAGTCTTTGCATGTTGGGAACACTTGTAGCTTTAATTGGTCTAGGTTTAGTTCGAACTCGCTTTGTGACGTCACGTAAACGATGTGATGGCACAAAGCAAAGTATGTGAGTTTACTGAGCTTAATTGAATTTCCCTTAACTATGTTTAACGTTGGAATGAGTAGCTGCAGTTCTGTGAAACAGTGGCAGAACTAATAATCATTACGATTGAAACAATGACAACCCTATTATCGATAAATGTGCAATTGTTGACATTTCTGTGTTGGTAATATTTGATTATTTTTGTGCTTGTTAGTATAGTTTGTTCAATAGAAACACAGTGTACACAGGTACTTAATTACCGTGTTCTCGTTTTAATAATACACATGTGGGATGTTACAGTTTAATAATAAAAGTATCACCATCGACAGTTTAGATACTTAATTGCAACAGTAAATTTACTACATACAACACTGAACGAAGTGCCAAACTCAGCGCTCGAGGAACTTTAAAGTTAATTATGAACTTCTGAAGATAATTAATATCTGTGCTGTTGGTTGTGACAGCTTCACATGTCGAGGATACAGTACAGAGATAAACTAACACTGGACTACAAAATGGACAGAAGTTTCATTCAAAAACTTCATGTTTATTCTAGCTTATGCAGCAGTTTATTCTCAAATTGTTTATGTACTGCGTTAAAACCTATCTAAATGTGAGATTGTGTTTACCATTATCCGTGCTATTATTCAGTAACAGTAAATAGTAATATAAAGGATGAACGTGATCGCAATAAAAGTGATGTATTTGTGGTTTTATTACCTTTTGTATTAAATTGACAAAATGGCGCGGCGTCGATCGGAGTCAAATGATTGAATGCCGATTATGTATGAGGCTGTCTGCGGTTCTCGCTAACGGACTACGGATGTTGGTCACACACTGACTACCATTGATGGATTATGGGTCACCACAATCAAGCTCAAACTCAAAGCATTTATTTCAATTAGACCATTACAGGCACTTTTGAAAGTCAAACAAAAAAAAAACCTAGCTACAGTCACAGTCACAGTCACAAGGCATAATAACTTAAGAAAGAACTGTAGTTGCACATTCCAAAGCGTAGATCTCTATGGAGAAGAATGGGCAAGAAACTCCATGGACACTCTTTTTAAGCAAAATATTGTTACAAAATCTTGGTTACATCATTCACGTTGAGATTATACATATATGTGAGAACGATGTAGAAAGACGTGCACATTAAAAGCGCCTAGAGTAGAAGATTAAAATAATCAACACTTTCAAAATAAAGTAATTAAAATAAACCGTTATGCTAAGAGATGACCAGTCCCAACTGACAGCGCCCGTTCACGAACATGGCGCATGGCTCAGCGCCATTCAACTCAACCATATTGAAGGGAACCAATAAGCCGAATAAGCCTACACTAGACCAGTGGACGTAAAAGCACATACCTACTGGTTACAGAATGACCTACCGCAAAGGAAAGGTTTCTTCCCATTTAGAGGCGGAACGAAATTTTTATTAAAGAGAAGGATTTTAACTTTTTCATCCAGATTTTCTATTGAAGTGTTTCTTTCATTGCCGTGTTCATGGTTTTAAAAGTACTTATGAGTCATAAATCTCCAGTTCTCCACAATTAGCTTCCAAATGTATTACACCAACCCCTGCCGGTGGGTCTCCTTGTGGCCCATTTTTTCCCGGCCATCTTTTCAGCCACTATGACGTTCAAACTTTTGGAATTAAGAACTCCTTCGGGATCTTCCTTTAAAATGTCAATTTCAACTTCACTCAATAGATTTTTCCAATTCTTAAAACATTCGTTCCGTAAGGGATCAGTTGGCGCAGAACTACTTTACTCTTTTTAATTGAAACTTGGATATCTAAGAAGGGATTTTATTCTTTTCTGCATTATTAGTTTCTTAATAACAGTGTATTATTCTATTGTGGTAGCTGTAATTATTCAGACTGGCGTTATCAATGGAGCGGATGAGTTTATTGTTGTTTGTCGGCGGCCGACGAGCGGTTTCTTTGAGAATTAAGATCTTTTATTATAAAGTATCATTGCTTTAAGCTTTTAGCGACTATTGTTTTGTAGGAAGTTCAATGAACTTTATGCGGCGACGTCGCCTCGTTTTATACGACGCATTGCCATTATAATGTACGATGCACACGCTGCGAAATCCAAAATGCACTCAGATTTCCTGGATTAAAAATGCTTTACAAACTTTAATAGTAAACATCTTAATAAAAGTTTCAAATTCAAGTCACAAATAATTTTCGCTTAAAACTATCGTAAGAATATGAAAACATTTGTGAGTGCTTACGAATTCGTAATAAACGAATAACTACAAACGTAGAAATAAAAGGCAAAATATAAAATAATTGAAAGATTTAGACAGGGCGGTCGGCGCGGGCGCGTCCCGCGTCGTGAGCGGGCGGGTCAAGAGGCTATGACGCGCACTCGACCTGCACCACCTCAACACGGCTTTTAAACTTTTTCGAAACCCTACACAGGCTTTCATTAAGCCACGAATACTGGCACCAGCCTCGGCCGCGGGTTTCTTAATGTTCACAGTATTTACTTCAGGAAATAAAACTAGCATGTACCATAAACTGTTAGTTTATGGTTTATGGTTTCTGTTGATTACAAAGTATACAATAAACTATTACGCTTATAGAAATATTACCTGCTTGTATTCAATAATCAAAAACCATTACATAAGACTCAAACATAGCTAGCAGACACTCAACGACAAATAAGTAGTGCATGATGTGCTTACCTGTAAGAGGTTGATACACATGTCTGTGACTCTATTGAATGTATCTTGTGTCTTTGAAGCAGTGTATTCAATTGGTGGTGAGCCAAATAAATAAAATAAAATAAAATAGCTGCCGAAATGTGCCTGCTAATCAAGTTGAAAAATAACATTTTAAGACAGCCCTTACATCACACAGTATATCTTCACCAGTTCCTAGTATTTTCTAAGCACCTAAAGGAAGAAAATGAAGTGAATTATAATAGATAGATAAGCTGCTTAAGTAGCTTAAACCAACAAAGCTCAAGGTACTCGCTGAGCTATAATTCCACTATTGTACACCTCTATTCTTGTAGTACCTACCTATATGATAAACACAACATCACGCTAGTACCTACCTAGTAACCTCGAAGAATTAGGGAGAGAGGTACCTATTTATAGGAGACTCACAATTTGTTAAGTCCTATGTAAAAGGGAGTCAACCTATTGCCACCAACTATGCACCAATCGGATCTACTGCTAACTAACAAAGTCCCAATGAAAAACCTAATAAAATAGCCTGAACTGTGGATCGAACCTAATACCACATTCTCAACAGGAGTGTCAATACATATATCATCTGGCATATTCTCTTTTCGGGCATGTTTGTATCGGTTTCCAGTCTAACAAATACGACTGTATCAATATATCACCCTGAGCGTCTGCGATTTGACTTCCGCTCCCAATTACGGGGACATACCGATACCCTTGGGCTAGAACTGTTGTCAGATGATTTTGGACTGATTGCTGACTACCTGCATAGCTTTATTGTAGTAGGTAAATATCAGTAGCGAAGGGTACATTTTTGTAAGAGGTAAGCCGGAGTACATATATTATATTTATGTGATTTTATTATTTGTCTATAAAATACTGACTGTGCTATTTTTCAAAGGGAAGCCGGTAGGAATCGAGTTGTATGGAACCTTCGCCACTGGTAAATATAAACACTATATATTGAATTTAATGGCAGTCTTCTAGTCATCTTCAATTTCAGGAGGTGAATAGAATCGTAACAGACCAAAAAATATAAGCACTGTGAAAGAAAATGTATTAAAGGTACCCATTTTCTAATATTTCAAAGTTGGTCCCTAAGCAAAAGTTAGTCATATTCAATATTCATGAGCATTAACACCTCTTAAAATATTGTAGAGTTTATTTATTGACCTTATTCATGGTTAGACGTTTTGGGTAATTTGAGCCTTTACAATTTATAAACCACGGTCTTATTAATCATTTTAATAACTCTCCTTTTGGGCTTCGCCGCAGTCGGGTAAATGTATATGAGACTGACACTACAGAAAAGCTTTTGTTAATCCCGTTGAAAGGGATTGTGGAACTACAAAGGCTTTGAAAGCTATTGCCGTTTATTTCGGCCCTCTGCCATATCAGTCTTATTGCGGAATGATAATACAGTCATACCAAATATTATTCTATATCTGCAACAAGCTCGTGGCTACGAAAGCTTAACTACCAGTCTTACCAAGGAGTACCGTATTCCCAGTACTAACTGGGTTGTGGAGGTCAGGTAGGTAGTCGCTCCATGTAAAATATTGGTATTTAGTTGCATCTGGTTAGACTGAAAGCCGACCCCAACGTAGTTGGGAAATGGCTAGGCAGATGATGATGATCTGCAAATGCCAGTCCCTATTCTAAGGCCCGGACTCCAAGAAAGAGGAGGCGTGCGGAAACGAGGAAATGCTTATGAGCTGCGATGTATCCACCGAAGCTGTGCGGAGATGCGTACTTGGTAGACCAGAGCAAAAGAAAAATGTTTATTCGACGTCAGTACATAAGGCACACACGCAATAATATTTAAAAAGTTATAAAAAGAGAAAATACATAGTATGACTGTACTGTGTGCCTCACGGCTGCGCCAAAAAGGAGCAGAGACGTGTAAAAGCTACTCACGCCCATCTAAGTGACTGCCGAACGCCGTTCACCGCACGCCGATCACATCTCTTCTCGTCTCCATTGTATGCTATTGCCTGCTTAGCCAATCAAATATCTCGGGCCTGTGGACGGTGAGTAGTGGGCTAGCTCGCCGTCTGTCCGTCTTATGACGACGCGTTCGTGTTCCACGCGCCTCAATGAGATGTCAGCAAACGGGAAGAGGTCCGAAAGGAGCGATGCCTGCCAGGGCTGCGGGACTGTTTGAAAGAGATACCGCCGCCCTGGAACACAAAGGGCAAAAGAAGGAACATGGAGTGGTTTTAGTCAGTACAAGTCTGACACTCCCTTCCGCTCCGCCCAGAGTGGGAGGGGTCATTTGGGGATGATTTCCCATCGGAAAAAAATGCCAATCAAATATGAGCCATCTCTCCTCTCAGCTCAACCGTTTCCATTAAAACTAAGTGGATACAAGAAGTGTAAATAACGAAATACTATTGGTGGTTTTCAACGCATATCCGCTCCTCAGGTCTCGTCTCCGCTTTAGAAGACCAGGCCTAAGCCAAATTTCAATTTATTAACCTCTTGTTAGTAACCACAGCAACCTGATAAGACTCAGTGATATGACGACACAGGTCGCAAGGTCATGTAATTATACCCTTTTGATAACCAGTCAATAGGGCCTAGAATTGTATAGCCGTGTTTATTAAGGTATAGTACTGTGTGGGTAGTTGTAGGAATAACATCTGTCTAGTCACGTATTTATCGTCAAATTTTGTTTAGGCAAATCGTCAAGAGCGTGACTAACATTTTTCTAGTAGACTTTGTATGGTATGTGGTACATGAAAGGATGAACTTCTCAACTATTCGCTTGATATTACAAGGTATGATGTAGCTATTGTATGGATTTTACACGACATCTAAATTCTCATTGAGTTTATAGATCACAATAGGCAAAAATTCTCTTATAAAACTTGGAGGGACACCCTACCAATAGAATTTCCATATCTTCCCATAATAGCCATGGGCAAGGCCCCTATTATGTGTAACTCAATACTGTCACCACATTGTCAAATATGTGTGCACCATAATAGACACCCTTTGCCTAAACCTTTGGGATCAGAGGATAAATGGTTATGGAGTTAAATTTAATAAAAAAATTACACTCGTATCTGCGATGAAAAGTCGTTTAACAGAATACCTACAGGAAAGGTTCATTTTGTCAGTTTTATGTTATGTTCTCTGTAATATGAATTAAAAAATACACAAAATATAACATTGATAACATCACGACAGAGGTGGTGGTAACATCCACATTAGGCTAGTAATGCTTAAGTTACATCTAACAGGAGGCGAGTCTATTAGCATCCACTGGGCTAAAATAGACTAGACTGGTGTACTACTGGGACATTCTTGATGGAAAAAATGGAAATTAACCTCATGCAAAAAATGCCACAGAAATAAAAATCGCCTAGGTATTCTACAGCGACGTTTCCATTTCCGACTTTAGAGTATCCGCATCTACAAACAAAGTGAATTTGTATTTGTGCAATTATACGGCTCTAAGAACAGCGTAGACAAAATAATCCGCAAAGGTATTTATTTCTACAAACGAAGGTTTTTAATTTGCTGTTCAGCACGCCAGTGGTTTGTACAATCTCATTTATTCTTTGTTCTTTTTCAAAATAGGTCAGACTGGAAATATCTTAGTATTATTGATTTTGTCTTATAAAAGCTATCTGGTAGAAGGCGGGTATTGAAAAATAAGACTTTAATATTTCAACAATTTTTTTTATAGCACCTATGAAAGAAAATCGGAAAATTGACTTCAAGATTTTATAATATTTTCCTGAATTTATTTTTGATTCGTAATACGAGAGCATGTTATAATTCTCGTTCAGCCAATCATACTGTATTCACGGGCCTTCGACCGAATACTAAGTTACGTCACTGATCACGAGATATTAAATGTATGTCACGCTTCACTTACGGATTCGCTCTTATCATTCTGTCTATATCAAGGATTTCGTGTGACAAGCTTATGAATAATTACGTGATCTGTTGTAGTACACATGTCTGTCTGCCATTGGCGCTAATTAGCGTTAGTATTAACGCTCATTAGAAGCTGACGCTGTCCCTTGTGGCCGGAGCCAGTTCGGACATTTGAGTAGTTGTGTACTAAGGACATCACACGGAGATAAGTCTAACCAAATTACTAATCAGACGCTTTAGTCGGTCGGTTTATGAGTATTATGTTCATAAGGAACAATGCTGTTAATTAAAATTGTACCCGGTCAACACAAAACAACCGTTTTGACCGCTTATTTAAAAAGTAAAGAGTTTTTTAAAACAACAACCACAAAAGTAATATTCTCTTTGTATTTGTAAACTAATTATATTCAATGACTCCATTGGTAACAGCACTAAGCGCTGCAGCTTACCGTTGCCTCTTTGCAGTGGTCGGGAAAACTATAATTGAGTTTTTCCTTCACAAAAATTCTCAGTTATTTTCTTCGGTTAAAACTGTGCTACGAAATCCCCAGCCTTTATAGCACTACCTATTAACGCCTTATTTGAATTCAGAATTTATTTTTATATTAGTAGGAACTTAATAGTACCTTCAAATAACAGGAATAAGGACGGACATAACCACGTAATTAAATTTCATCAAATTACATCGCATTTCCTGGTTCTATTTACCACTTTTGAGGTAAAATCGAGTTAAGGTACCTTCTATTCCAAACAGAGTAATATTCTTGTTATATAAAATGTTGATTGTTGACGGCTTCTCAAATATAATATCGTGAAACAACATGGATTTTCAGTTAGATACGTAAATATAGAGGCAAACCGAGACAACAGAGTTTGATCAGCACAATACTGCCGGGTACACAAAGGGCGCGGCCGAGGACTAACCAAGTGGCTGTAATTTGGACCCTTTGTGAGTCGAGGAGAGCCTCTGTGAGTGTGTGGCAATCGTCATCGAGCTCGAAGATGTGCGGCCTCTCTATTGCCTACATAATGCGAGATTTAATAAGTGCTGGCCGCAGGCCTCTATTCTCAACCTCTCCCTCGCATACAAAATGTTGATGCCCTTTGTACTTCCACTCTCAAACTTCATTCCCCGAGATTATTCTTCCATGAAGTATAGCCGGCATAACTTATTTTCATAGAATTATTTGTTACCCCTAGGGAGGTATCCTAGTTATCTGGAGGTATACAAACAAGTGTCTTTAGATTGTTCCATTTCTATAGTTTATCACTTCATATATTTTCCTGTCGCATTTTATAGAGTACAGGTAATTTATTCCCCCGGCTCCATTGAATCGGGAACGTGTATGAAACAGTTTATAGTTCTGTCTTTTATGTCTGCTCCGTATATATAAATCATCCAATCTCGTGACCATCAACATACATAAATACTTGACTTCGTGCATAATATAATGTAGCTAGCATCCTGTTTTTCTGCCACGTACAGGAAACATTTTCCATAAACATGTTACCAACCACGTAGGTAACTGAGATTGTTTCAAGAGTGTATTTACTTAAGATTAATATACACGTATACAAGGGATGCCTCTCCTATTTAAGGTAATGTTCAGGTCATGTGGGTAAATTGCTGCATTAAACGCGCCGGTTCGGGAGCGCGCGTGACGTTGCTGAATAGAAGTGTGTAGCATTTAAGTGGCGCCTAAAGCTGGTATGCGTTTGGAATTAATTAGCAAATCTGGGCGCGAGATGCGACCGCAGCCCGCCGTCCGGCGCACTGCGGTCGGGCTGCGCGCGCCCGTCCACCTGTCCGGTTCAAGCTTTCGCGTTCAGCTGTAATCCGATTATCATTCTCTGTTTCTGACACAGAAAATAACGCTAATTGGCGTTTCGTAACGGACACTGCTGCTGAGGGATGCTACATGCATTTTTATTCAGCACTGCACAATAGAAGCATCAAAGTCTGCGCCAGCGGCTGTGAACAGAATGGACGCACCACGGCTCGCGGAAGATAATGTAATAATATACAGAGTCTTTTGGTTGTAGTCGTTGGGATGCAATTTTTCTGCAAGGCTGACATTAAAATATACGTACGCGTTGGAGGTTTGTCATTTTGTTGCAATTGTGGTAGTACCTATTTTGCTCGGTTGGAATTATGCGCTTGTGCAAGTCACATTTGAGTATGACAAAATTTTTTGAACAGTGAGTGCGGTTCATATTTGGGTTTGCATGTGGCAGACTGCGCTAAAATCCTATTTGAGGGGTGCAACACGAACTACGGCTAGATGTAATTAAATAAAAAACCGCCACCGACCGGCGGTTTTTTATTTTATTTCATGTAAGCGTTTCAAACAATGTTTTTGGCCAACTGGTATGACTTCTCTCTCTCCGCCAGTCTAAATTATTTAGTATTACATCAAAGTCATTTATTGTTTCACCCTCATGACCAATCGCATTTAACATATTGCGCTTCATAGATTTCGAACAAACTGTATATATCTACCTAATAGCCCTTTTCTGAGATGCATTTTAGTGCCAAAAGGACAAATTCATAAAAAAATAAACTTCTTTTTTGTTTTCGTACTACTGCCATATTTCAGAAACAATATGTTTTCCAGTCATAATACATATTTCTTATCGATTCACACCATTTTGTGCTTACGGTTGTATACAGAAATGAATGGTTAACATTTATTGGTTGAAATGATGATAATATTTCCTTCTACTCAAAATCTAGTCTATGCCAGCGGCATTTTTCTTTTCCAAAACTCTATTCTAGAACCGTGACCCACGCCAACTTAACAAAAGGACCCTTTTGTTAAGTTGGCGTGGGTCATTTTCAGTAGTAACCAAGTTAAGAATTATGAGTATTAAGTGGCTTAATATCTTGTTCGTAATGAGTTCTAGAATAATCTTTAGAAGCTTCTCAAGTATCATTAATATTATAAGAGATATTATCGGTACTCTCTACTAATAAAATTATAATATCAGAGTCAAGTTCAACTAGCCAACGACGTCTAGTTCTCGACCATATTTACAACTTGCCTTTTCACAAAATAATGTGCCTTGGCTGCAGTTTTCGTAACTTGTAAGTTCACTGCACAAAAAGTTCTTGTCTTGTACATAGATTTACGAGGCTAAAGTAAATTGCCAAATTGACTAATGTTCCCTGAACAAGTTTTGCCTGATTGCACTCATTTGTTTTTAAGTTTTCTGTTCTATTTTGTCTATGCGCTGTGATTTACGATTAGCTAATTGGAAAGCCTTTGTGAATAACTCGTTTTCACTCCAAGTGGAATCCGGTCGGCGTCCATAATCATAGGGAAAATTTGTAAAATAGAAACTGTTTCAACTTCACAGTAGCCATGTTTTTATCCGAAGAGGAAATGTCGCAAAAATTACTGAGGTAGCTAAAAGATTGATGACGATTGATTTTTATTAAAATTCGATATAAGAAGGAAGATGTCACTGCACGTTCTTTTCATACATTTTCTCGAACCTATATATAACTTCTTATCGGGCTTTTTATGTATGTATGTATTAGTCGACTAACGGTATAAATAACTTGACATTTAAGTCAAGTAATTTATTCCATCAGTCGACTAATAATGAAAGCTAAATTAAGGATACCTTTAGCAACATCCACGAAATTCTTTTTCGGAAACCATCGACCCAAAAATTGTTTCACAACTTTTAAAAGCCAGGAGTTTTAAATAATCTGTGACAAAACTGTAAAAGTCTGTAATTTTAACGATACGGCATAATGTTAGAGCGGCGAGTCTAGGCGCGTGTAATTTATAGCCTATGATAACATGAAAAGTGCACTATTCCAATGCGATTTATTTCACACCCATTCATATTATTTATTTCTGTGACTGCAGGATTTAATAACGCCATTAAAGCAACAAAGTTCCATATGTTTCTTTCTACTGTTAGATTAAATGTTATTTATACGGCAACATTCTTTATACTTTCTAAGCATGAAAGCAATAAAAGTTTCGCTTATTTCCCGCTCCCTCTAATAGCTATTTATAAACGTTTCGCGTTAGTATTTACTTGCTCGTTATCAAGGTTGTCATCACATCAATCATTCATGTAACGCTAAAGCAGTGAAAATAAATATGATTTCGTCGTGAAAGTTCTTCTCATGTTTTTAGTGGCGACATCTGCTGCAAATGTGTTGAAACTCTAAGAATTTTCCGCCTTACGCTGGCAGCGCCATCTGTGCCACATTTCCTTACCGACTTGTGTCATAATCTCACAACCACCCGCTAGATGGCTCTGTGTGTGTTCGTTTCAGAATGCTACCGCGCGTATCGCTTTACTTGACTGAAGACTTTTCCTATAGGTGGCGCGGTGCCTGAAAGTTGTTAGAGTTTTATTGAAAATAGAATAGATGGCGCTGCTAGTCTTCTTACAGTGGGTTGCATAGATGGCATTAGGTAACATGTTCTAATGAAGGATCTAAAGTCAGATATATAAAAGAAAAAAACATAGTGTTGATGTTGTTAGTAATTGCTGTTATGGTGATTTGCTACTAGACATACACAGGAATTTACGTAAACGTAATATTCCAAAAGCTGTGATGTAGCAATTTTGCGCATAACCAAAGAGTCTTTATATCTATTCGCCACAGAAATAAAATCTAAATTAATAATTACTATTTAATTGAAATTAATTAAATCGCTGCGGAGTTACCGTACTAATTGGCAATTCATTAAAACTCTTTAGGTTTCTGGTGAAGAAAAAGCCACACCCCGTATTTCGCTGTTTGACGGATTGGTAGGGAATCTTTTAACGGGATTATCTCAATGGAGTAAGCAGTTTCATTCTCATGGCCGCTAATATAAACAAGCTTATTCTGTGTAGGACTATAATAGTAGATATCTAGACTATTTATTTGATGAAAATATTCTGTTTCAAAGTCTGGGATTAATTTCTTTTTTCTCGGCACAGCGGCAAAATACCCCCATGAGTTTTATCGAAGCAGTCGAATAGTTGGCATATATACAATAGTGAATGTTAACGGCTCGTCCAAAGAATTACAGACCCAAAGGAAACATGAAAGTGTAGAAATGCGTATTATCCATGTATAAATAGTCAAAAGGTTCTGCTCCCTGACTAAAGAATTTAATAAACGATGGCATTAAATTTTCCCAACCTATATTACTGTTTCCAAATAAACAATAATCCACATAATTTTAATCATCGTTAATGTTCGTTACTCTTAATCATTTTAATTAATTTATGTAGATTCTTATGTTTATAGCTAGATCGTTAATATTATTTCCTGTATACATAAAAATACAGGGTGGAACAAGACCCTTAACGAAGCCATTAAACAAGCATTGTACATCAAACTAAGGAACTTTACGCAAAAAATATTGCTGGGAAACGACTTTTTTTTTTTGGGGTGAAAAATCGTGTTTTACGGTGGGACTCAATGTAACGCACACAAAACATTGTGCTGATGGGTGGATTGAATAGTACGGGGCTCGTGGAGGTGTTTACAGTAAAAATCTTAAGTTAAAAATTGTGAAAAAGTTGGAACTTTGACCCCCATTATCTCCGTAACTAGAAGGTTCCCAGGTATGGTTTAGAACAAAAAATAATCCGAATAACGGGGAGAACAAATACCTTTCGGCTTAAGGGTCTTGTTACACGCTTTATTTATTAATTAATTCACTTTATGATTTTCCAACATTTTGATTGAATGCCCGTCCTACAATTATTGTAAAGCTACATCAAAGGTAAACTTCAAGGAGCGTTCAATCACTCTTGACCAATATTTAATATTTACAAGGCTTTACCTCTTTACGTACACTATTCAGTAGAAGGAAGACTGTTGCGGAATATTTACCGACTTATTCATGAGAGCAAGTAATCAATTATCGTTCTTTGTTTTCAGGTAAGGGGAACCTATCAGCGAAACCCGAGCTCCACCAATCCGATAAGTATAAAAATACTTTCTCATTGCAATTTACAAGTGAACTCGAATAACGACGAATACCCAAGACGTATCAGAAATAAACTTACAGATCATATTCTCGTTTTAAATTAAAATTAAAAAGAAGTCTATAGGGGCCCGAAGCCAATTTAAATTGCTGAAGCCACTAGTGGATGAAAGGCCTTTCATTTCGTTATAGGTAGTCGGTGTACAGTTGTGTAGCCCACTCATAATATTACTCACAAGTTTCGATCAATAGCTATCGGTAACTTTTGGGAACTACTTATGGATGTTATTAGGGAGGTGCCGAGCCAAATGGAAACAACATACAACACATAAGCACACAATTTCACGCCACACAATAAAATAGACAGTTTCGTGTCGCAACAACCAAAATGGCGGGTCCAATAAATACATAATGTATATAGCCGTATGGCGACTATTCGCTATAAAGGAAGTGCCCTAGCTCCTGAACAAATATTCGGAGAGGCTGAGGCGATAACAAACGTCGTGACCGATTTCAATAAAACAATGTAGGTCGGTGCTCATTGCTCTGTGACTAGGGGCCGACCAAAACCTAGCCCAAAGGAATGTGCGGTCTCGTCAGCATTATTGTTATTTTTCTATGTAAATGTAACAGCGTCGTAAAATATTCCTAGAAGTCCTCGAAACAAATGGAATAAGAAAATGTTAAATTAAATTCTGTAAACCAAAGTACGATTTTAAAAGTATTAATATTAACCACATAAATCAAGTTACAGTATACGTATAAGAAGATTACACAGTCATTATTCAGTTCTACTTTGATTAATGTGAGTAATTTCCAAATACAGGCTGACTGTTAGACATCGCAGCGCAAAACTTTTAGTTTCATTCGTTTATATTGTTAAATAGAAGATTTATGTCAATCCCGATGTATATACTTAGTAATTTTTTTGTTTTTTCTTAATGGATTCCACAACTACTTTCTAAATGTTACTACGTTATTATTATATGTAAGAATATAATATGTAATACAACCTCGTGACCCTGGTGATTGCCTCGTTGGTCTAGTAGTCGTAATTGCGACCGCTGAGCACGCGGTCCTGGATTCGATTCCCAGATCGGGAATATTGTTTTTTTTTTTTAATTTATTTATTTTAAACACATACCAGTATCATCACAGGCTTACCTAATACAATAGTGTAGTTATATAGTTAAATTTATAATAGCTAGATTACAAAGATTAGAATTACAATTATATTATTTTAACAACACTGAGTGATTTTACAAAACGCAGCCTGTGTGAATTCACTCAGAGTACAATTGAAGCAGTCAATCAAGTGTTAATGAGTTTTTCCATCAGGAAATTCTCAGTAACAGCCACGGAGTCTGGATTTGTGCCCTGTTGATGGCAATAGGCTCGCCCCCTATTACATGAGACTTCGACATAACTGGCGAAATGTGGGTGTACTATTAGGTACACCTCTGCCTACCCTTCGCGGAATTATAGGCGTGATGTTATGTTATAAAGAGAATACAGACGCACATATTGTAGGTAGTTGAAATGTCTGTACAACACAGTGACTTAGTTACTCACATCAAAATGTAATTGAAATGTCGAAAGCAGAAGTGGTAAATTGTATTGTTAATAATTAGGAACTACAATCAGTAAACTGTCACCCTTTATTGTCATGCAAATCCCCATTGTAAAGCTGGGAGTTAATTTGCAGTAAATACCTCTATAAAGTTTGCTATTACATTAATGGAACAAATTGTTAAGCTGAACACCCCGTCCATTAAGGAGCGGCCATTATGTTTTTAGAATGTGATTTACTTTGTCAAGTCTTAACTCTTTGATGAGTACATCTATAATAGCGTTACCCAATGCGTATTCTGTGCTGCCAGCATACTTTTTATCTTCTACAAATAAAATTCTCTTTTTGTTACATATCACACGTAGTGTAACACCGCATTCGGTTTTATTATCAAACAATTCTATTCCAACAGCTATAAAGTTTTTTTGGATATTGTGTCTAGCCCCAATGACAGTTTTAGTTCTTTTATAAAAAAAAAACTTTGATTTTCGAACGTAGCGAAATACGTCAAAAGGCAAATAGAAACATATATCTTACATACGGGCACCTGGTCGCTGTCATTGTGTACTAACTGGGTCACGTAAACACGTATTTTACGTAAAACTTAAAAAAATATATATATTTATAAATTGATCAAAGAAACAATATTGCGACTTATTAGCATTCAATCCTGAAAAGAAAATAGCTTTGTTCGAAGCTCTACAAAGCGCTTAGAAATGGTTGGGGCTTTGTTTAAATATTTCTTAACACGCCCGTCTTAAGGTAAAAATAAAAAACATGTTCGCAAACGTCTGGATATTAACCTAAATATGTTAGGTTTACGAAAGGCCTCGGGCTTTCTAGAGTCTGACATATTGTATAGCATGTTATCGTTAATATTTTGCATGGCTCAACGAAAAAAGTTTTACTTTTCAACATTGCGTGACCTTTACATTTTCCTGCTTAATTTCCAAAGTACACAAACCGCGCGCCGCAATCGTGTTTACCTCACAATATTAAAACATTATTCTCCTTTTAAAGCATTTTCTACATCGGGCAACGCGGCCCATTTGGCAGAAGTTGCATTTTTCCATTACATGTGCTTCCTCAGTACATAGCAATAAAAATCACGTATTTGTAATTCGTCACATATGGTAGCGAAATGAAACAGTTTCTGGAATAACTCCTACAATTTCTATTTTGGTTTGGAGCTGGAGTTTTTGCTGTATGTATCGACATGTTCAGTAATAAAGGCTGCAGCCCTGGCCCGTAGCCGTGCAGTGCTTACATAGCGGGTGGTTGACGGACGGGAACGCCGATTGTTGCGGCCGGATGCTGCTACCATTTCCGTGTCCAATGCCCACCATTCACCCGCCGAACGTTTAACGTTGAACGCGACTCGTTATCGACCAGCTACCTCTGTAGTTACCGTACAGGACATCATTATTTTCAGTACCTTTCTGTGTTGTTGTAACAGCCATTAGCGCTAATGCTAGAACCGAAAAACTGCCTTGAAAATAAGAAAGACTGACGGTTTTTGTTTGTCTTTTCCTTATTTATTACAAAGACAATATTATGGTAATTAATAACGTTATTCGTTTCGTTGGCCGAGCTGAAACGTAACATTATCATTTTACGGTACCAAGAATCTCTGTTCCTCGCAAATATTATTTCTACGAAGCGTCTCTGATATTTTGACGTGCGACGTTAGTTAAAAATGAGTTTTGGCTTTGTGTGAGGATTGCGGGCGGAATAATTATTTTTTGCGAAGCTCGAGGGCGCCGTCCGCGTCCGTGTTCCCATTTATCTAGAGCTAAATGCTTGCATTCAAGCGTCCGTTTCGGCGTGTGTTGGGTTTAGGCTGCGGTACCCAGTCCATAGCGCTGACTGAGCTACGTACTTGAATACTTGTAATGACTTAAAGCCTTGACGAGTTAATTAGCGGACAAAGCCGATTGTTAGAAACGAGTCCTACAACATTTGAAATGTCTTTGAACATAAAATATTCAAAGCTTTTAGCTCTCTGTTATTCTCTTGTAGTTTAAAACATTTAATATTCATTGTATTTAAATTAATAAAAGTCTAAAATTTATAACAACTATACTCAGAATAACTCAATTAAAAAAACGAAACACTTTCGTACCGAACGTCGGCATCTAATCACTCCAAATGTTTCACTTTGCCGTTCGTTTTGTTTCTCTATGCTACCTTTACACAAAGCTTTGTAGTACATTTTAAGCTTGCCCTATACTGATGACCTGTAACTCCTGGTGAACTCGGCACGCCTGTGTTTCAGCGCTGGCAGCCTTTCTCGCATAATTACCGGAATGCATTGTGCGCGCGCGGCCGCACTACGTGGCCCGTTTAGCGCTGTAAATTGCTCAAAACTAGTGAACTATAAAAGCGGAGAATATAAACCTTATACCCGAAATTGGCCTGCTCTTATATGTAACTATTCATCACATGTCATCACCGTTATAACCCCGGACGAGAAAGCGTAAACACATTGCGGTTTCACTGTGTTTTACTCTTTGCTGAGTGTATTACTTACTTACCTGTCTATTAATAACACTTTGTGTGACTGAGTTTCATGTTACATTTCGTGTGCAAAGATTTTCTGCGAAAATTGTTTACACATTTATTACCTATGTCAAATGTGTGTTTTAACTTAGCATGCATAATTGCATAATTTTGGTTGGTGTTAAGATAGCGTTGTTACGTCTCTATACAAATTGATTCAGGAAACTCATGCAGGCGTTGGCCTCGAGCTCGTCTCGTCGTAAAAAGCGAGCAAAAATAAATGAAAGTCTTGAGTTGACATTAAAACGACGTGTATTATAAAGACGACAGTCTCTACCAGCCGTAATTGCTACGTTCTTGTACACAAACGCATTCTGCGCTGCGTGATGTAAGGTTAGCGATGCGTATGTTTTTAATTGACGAAAACATAACACGAATTCGTCAACAATTACTTAGTTTACTCTGGTGAATGTTATTTCAAAACGTAGCGGTAGTAGCGTCAGACGGACGCGGTTTCGGCAATGCCTAGGTATAAGTTCGGTGCAGCGTCGGCGTGCTGTGAACAGGCTCGGTTTGTGAGATGCGCTGAATAGTACCTACCGCAAGCGTAATTTCGCTCGTCGAAATAGCATTATTTCGCAGCATCATAAACCGTCACACGATTTTGGATAGATTTGCGGCGAACACTATCGATCGAGGCGTCCGCGAGTTATGAGCGCGGCTGGCTTGTCTCCGATAACACTTGTCAGCTGTTTATGAGGCTCCATAACTGTCTCATCATAATAGTGCGCGCTTTTGCATACAGATTGTAATATGTTTTTATATTTATAATTTTATAACGAAGGCGAAGGGTTGCGTTAGTTTGTTTACACGCTCAATCATAATAAGCTGAAATTATTTTTCTCCCGAGTGTTATGCCTCGCGTTGATACGGGTGTTTCGAACGCGCCTGTCTCATAATACATGTTAATACCCTTTCTGTGCCTTGCTCGCGAGTATTTTAACTTTAATATTGTGGGAATATTTTCTGGTTGAAGTTTATAATAGGTGTGAGCCTACCTGCGAAACCTATATGGGGGCTAGGTTGAAGTACCTACATATAGTTAGGTTCTGTTAGCTCTAAAGTTAGGAGCGTAGGGAGAGGTAAGATTGGGAACAGTTAGAAAGTCTGTTGACATGGTTTCTCTTCAGCTAGTTGTACAACGCAAACCCCACCTCGTTCATTTATGCAACTCAAATAAAACTAAGTTTCGTTGACGCTCCTGTACGCGAGTTTATCTGCATATTTTAGACTACGGTGCATGTCCAAGTTCTACAGACAAATTGAACTTACTACGCGTCTGAAGATTTATTTTAAAAGTTATTTGCTGAATTCTGTTCAAGTTTTTTTGATAAGAATTTCATCATTGCTCCAGAGATATAAAAAAATTGTTTTAACTTTCATCAAACGTAAAATTCTCGTTTTGGGATTTCATAATGAGTAATTCTTATTCGGCGGTCCCGTGTGCCTGAGCATCACGTGGCGACGCGACGGGTGGGTGAAACATTTGCATACTAAATCGAGTGTATCATTTTTAAGTACCCCACTTAAGACTAATTGCTAACGTGGGGTTAAATACATAAAATATAAATACTGGTGGAATCCGAGTGGTCGTAACGGTGGACAGTTTACAAGTACAGGCGTGGGAGCGGAGGGAGCGGCGGGAGCGTTCGGAGCGGTCGGCTCAAACCATTATTATGAGTTAGTGTGCTTATCAGTGACAGTTTTAAATTCCGTCTCAGTCAGCCGACGCTATATCTGACAACACGGCCGTTTCGTTAGCAGTATGCTAATATACTGTGGAAAGAGCCTGCTAGGATTAGGCTTGTAATGATTGTATTATTATTGGTGATACCTACTATTATGCGATGCTACATATTATAAGGCTATCTTCTACTTAATAAGACTTATTTTAATTATTTTATTAGGTACTTTTTAATATATTTTTTAAATATTTTATTTGTCTCCATTTTATTTTTGTTGTGTATGGGTATTTTGCCTGAAATATAACACTATTTATTTTATTTTATTTACGGCTGCCTACACGGACAAAACCATCCATTTTTACAAGAAATTCGTATGTTACGAAGGTCATCTCCAAAATTGGTAACTTTTGCTGGTGGGAAACCTCTTCGAGCACTCATCTATTCAATAAATTAAAATACGTTCGATAAATCTGATGAATAGACTATTGTTGCAGTAATAATACAGCGTTATTGTTATAATTTTATTGTAACTACCCTCGATAAAGAACACAAACTGTAATACCTACCCAACTAAAAGTTGGAAACAGAATCGACCGAGGCATATCTGCGATTCTCGCCAGAACAATTCTTGCCGTAGTTTCAATCCCTTTCTTTCCATTCTCCACAGTTTTGTTTTGTATTCAGCGGTTTTTATGAGTTATAGGTTAAAATGTAGTTAAAGTCAGCTCTCGCCGGCTATTTTGCAAAACGTCGGAATGTTCTGCCAGATTTATTTGGAATTTTTGTGTGTTATTCAAAAAATATTTAAAATGCTCTGCCCAATTTGAACTTTATGCAAATGCCTGGATTTATTGAGGGGTACTGGATTTACGGTTTGAAATTTCTTGAATATTAAATTAAACTCTAATGCTTTAATTTTCGGGACTCGTTTACATTCTGATTAGTGCAAATGGGTAAGTTAGAAAGAAAATCTTACAAAATTAGTACTTTCATTTGCAGTAATGATTTTGCAACAAATACATCACTGTTGCACGATTTCAGGCAGTTGACAAGCTCTGAACACAACATCATCATACCAAACAGAGGTATTTGATTCAGTTTGTTATAAGATTGCCAATCTTTTCCCGAAAAGGAAGTGTAAATTGTATCATTTCGTCTCATACAATTGCAATATTGTTCGACTGATGTTGTTAACGTGGTACTTGCTCCGCAATTTCAGTGTCTCGGGGAAACGCTGCAATTTCCCTCTCAAAACATTTTATCCTTATATTGTATATGTCGTGTTGTCCTGTCGGATTAATCACGTTACAGCTTGCCAAACATATTTCGCTACGTTTTAAGATAAGTGCGGCGATTATTTGTAAGTGTTAAATTAAGTGCTCACTCATAACAATTGTCGCTTCATAAATATACATCAAAAATTTTTCATTTCCATTTCATTTATTCGTTAGCAATTTACATTGTGTTGAATATATACACAATCGAATGCTGTCTAAGCAGTGAGGATATAATTAAGTCGTTGACTTCAACATCGAGTTTAAAACGTTTAAAGAACGTCGAGTGCAAGTTCAAAGCTTCCTGTCAAGTCAAGACGGGTGCATCGGGAAAACTGAAAAACATTCAAGAATGTTTGATCTGCCTTGTGATTGCATTTAGAATATAGGGATTCGATTTTACGAGAACCGTCTCAATTTCCCGGCAGAAGAGAGCAATTTCCTTGCGTTTGTCGGAGTGTGCGGGTGCGACTGTCGCTCGTCGTCGATTACCGACTGCGACGAGTACGTAGCCCGCTTCCCCAGTTCCTCAAGTCCCGTGGATCCCCCGATGGACAAGCTAGCTCACTCGGAGCTTATGGCCTTTATATTTTCTATACAATTTGTAGAGCACACGCGAGTTCGAGTACTTCTTGTTATGCGGACATTTTATTTGTATGAAGTAGGTATTATCGTAAAAGCGTAGTCGCGTTGCACTTTGTTTTCTTTCGAGCGTTATTACTTTAGCTGCCATCAATGTTTTTGTGAAAATAGAGGACGTATAAAACAAATTGGCCTAGCATACTTTGACATTTACCTAATCATCTGCTTGAAGAGGTGATGAGACCTGGCGGCGAGGAGATAATGCCGCACATTTCATTAAATAATATTCGACTTTTGCGGTTGTCATCTTATTTCTATTTATCCGTTTTGAAATACAAAAGCTCGTATAATGCCCGCTGTATTTTGAGCACAGCTGTTGTGATGTCGGCTCATAGTTCTCAAATGTCTCCGTAAGTCGTGTGATGATACCAGCAGGGTAGAAAGTCGGTCACTCGAGCACGTCCTGTGCTACTAAGCTGGAATTCGAAGCATAGTTTGTATGCACGATTCCGGTATTTGTTACGTTTGAAATATCTTGGGACTTTTGGATTTAAGCGGCCGCGATAGATAAGGAATTTAAATACCATGTGCTCGTGCTATTCATGCTTTTGATACTGTGAGGAAGTTGATCTTTTAGGAAAGACTAAAATTTTCGTCGGTTCGTTTCGTGCAAGGAATGACCTTTTGTTTTGACCTTTGGGTTTTGTTGAAGGTAACTTTAGGATAAGGTCAGTAGGATTTCGTATGTGCTAATAACAATATACCGCTAATACTGGTATGTTTGCCCAACCAATATGGCCACTATGACAATATTAACAAGATTTATTTTTGTAGCTATAGATCTTAACCTACTTACATTAGTGAAACATGTTTCTGTAAAAGACTACAATATTTTCATTAAAAGAGATAGTAGTAATAGAAAGTAGATCTCTATCATTTCAGCGTTACCTTCCTATTAAAAGGTCCCTTTCGCTCAAAAGGATTAGTCGCGTGAAAGCGGTCATTAGCTAGCGCAACTACTGAGTTTAACCGTGACATAGTGCCGACCTCCGCCCTTAAAGAAACCAGCTTTACGCTCCGATGTTATCTTTAACTACTGCTCACTCATCAACCTGATATAATCTCTTAGATCATTCGTTATCATAATCTTAAGTAACCGCTTAATGTCACAAAATTATTTTAGTGTGCACATCTATATTTATTACCTATTTTTACAAGGCTCTCAAGTTGTCACTCTCGAGTAAGCGAATATTACTAGTTAATAAAGTAGGATAGTACTTGCTCAGCAGATTTCAGCTCATGTAGCAAGTGGCGTGCTTTAGATCATAAACAAGGCGTCGGCGCACACGACGTTACTTTTATGGAGATTGCTCTTCAGAAAAGAAATTCCGGAGATATACAGTGTGAGCATGTAATGTAACATTCATTTTAATATTGAAGCACATTGTTAAACTTACGTGCCAAGGCTAAATCTCGGCAAAAAAGCCATCATAAATAATAAAGTAGGAAGGTAACGATCATGTTTGTGTAGTAGTCAACTGAATACAATCATTCGATACATAAAAATATTTCCCTTAAAATGCTTTCAATCCTGGTTTACTTTTAGTAATACCCCAAATTGCCCATAAAGCACAAATAAGACAGATAACAGCTATAAAAAACATATGAACCGT
The DNA here is from genome assembly GCA_947578425.1 of Eugnorisma glareosa. Classification (NCBI taxonomy): domain Eukaryota; kingdom Metazoa; phylum Arthropoda; class Insecta; order Lepidoptera; family Noctuidae; genus Eugnorisma; species Eugnorisma glareosa. The sequence goes on from OX387964.1 coordinate 12,607,966, forward strand.
AATCTTGTTTTATTGTTCACTGAGGTATGTAGAGATGAACACAAATAAACAAAAAATATATAAAATATTTCAAGCAAACTGATTTATCAAAGTTTTTTCTCATCAGGTTTTTACTCAGAAATGCTTTTAACAACACGCTACGAATTTTGAATGGCCACATTTAAATAAAAATAAGAAAAGGAAACATACCAGAAAAGAAAAATTAAACAGAACTTGGCGACACGTAAACTCGTATAAAATGTGTGTCGGTAGGTCTCATTACAATTTGTAATATATGCATGTGATGTTTGAATGGGTATGAAATTTGTAAAATACAAGTGAGCATCAGGCAGACATTTTCAGCTGAAGCTTTGTTTCAGCTGTTGACGTTCTTTCAGTTTCAACGTAAACCAAAAAGGGACGGCGACAGAAATGCGATGCTGCGGGCGCAGCGGGCTACACTCTGCCGCTAACGTGTCGGAAATACCAGCTTAAGACAATGCTCTAAATTGAAAATCGCACTCACGCCCAGCATTTTTATTTCATTTGCGACTTAGCACCGCACTTAGCAGAGTAAAAATTAAAAGTGAGTTATTGATATATTTCTACACTCAGCGGTTTATAATCGTTTAGGTTTTAGCGGGAGGATAAATTACAAAGGAGATTGCCCACGGACAGGCTCCACTGTGTGGCACCGTGTCTTAACTTTATGCTATACAAAATTTATATCTTATTTTTTCATGTACATGTGTTTCTTTATAACATTTATATTACCCTAGCATCGAATAACGTAATAAATGTTTATCTAACTGAATCACGGTTCATCCGCTAACTAAACCAAACTCAAATGTTGCCAGATGTCAAACAATATTTCAATAAAAATCGGAAGCGATTGATTGATATCGATTATTAATTTGAAAGACTAGTTTACATCCAACACTGACTTACCGTATTTTTAGTAACGTTTTACTATTGCCCACTTATATGACATAAAATCAAAATAAATTACAAAAATAACTATATTTTTATATATTTACAAGTTAACTTTTTTTTGTACAAAGTAACAAGAATGTTCTATACATAAATATGCATTTTCCATAATAGACATGTTCTATACATAAATATCATTTTCCACAAAACAACTGAATGAAAAGATGTATGTTAATGAATAAACCCAAACGCTTGAACAGAGAGTAATGTTATTTTGAAAAATACATTCAAAATCGATATTGAAAATCGATTGAACAATAACTGGCAACACTATACATGTAAGACAGAGATCTATCTGTCAAATCAAACAAATCAATAGCCAGTTAACCGTTTCGTGGTGTTTGTTTTGCGTCGAGTTGAATTATATTCCTCTGTATTTACGACTGTTACGTTACGATTCATTGCTATCGAGTTGAGCGTTTGCGTTCCTCAAGTGGTTTTGTTGTGTGATATCGGACTTTTGTTTTATTGTTAAGTGAGCGAATTGACTCTAGTTGTAACAGAGAAAGTATCTACACCGGGTCGAGATCGGACCAACCGTCCAGTCTCTCGACGGTGTGTAAATTGTTTCCTTCTTTTGGCGCCAAATCTTCGTCCTAATCTTCGTTCTTCGTTTCATAATCTCAATTTCAGTAACCTTAAAAAATGATTTCTCTTCAACCAGGGTGAATAAATGGAAATCGTTTCCATAACATGAAAATATATTTATTTATCTACAAAATAAAATGAAAATACTGTGACACGAAAATCTTTTATGGGGGCCTATAGCTCCTAAGACAATGGGCAATCTCCTTTATATACCTACCTACCTACTGATTGCTTTTATTTTACTTTCAGATAACACCTTTCCAATTCAAATGGTTATTCTTTACAAATTCCTTTTTTATTAATCTTTTCTTCCAATCATTAGATTTTTTTATTTTTTTTTACTTTTAAAAATATATTTTACTTGTAAATATTTCTTAAAAAAAAAAACAAAACTTATACCACTTTTGTAAATAAAACGAACTAAAAGCCATTAAAAAACTGCAGCGCATTTTACAGTTTCCTTTGTACGAATTTAAATTTTTAAACCGCCTATTAGTATCAAATATCTTTTAACGGGCGAAATTTTGGAATTTATGAAAATTGTTAACCGTAAGTAACACGAACATCACGCTCATAAAAAATACTGACAAAATGTAAAAGAAAATTGTTTAAAACAACGACAGCTGGGACTGGGGGCGTAATTTCACGAACTTTCACAAAAACAACTTGGAGATAGAAATTAATGTATGATGCGAGCCGGACTGTCCGCGTTGAATTTAGATAATGTGATTATGATTTCATTTCAACTGTCTACCTGTATACTCACAATTACCATCATATTAAAAATTGGCACGATAATTGCTAATTAATGCTATCAAACGAGTTGTAATTTGTTTTCATACGTAGGATATTTTATTCATAAAAATATCTGACATGACGATTTAAATTTTTGTGTTTAATGGTCAGAGAATAAAAACATGACGAAGATGTTACTTTGCTTTTAGAATATCCTCTTAGGTACATAATATATTCAGATGGATGATTGCTATGGAACACCGCATTATTCACGGTTTGTGGTTTTTATGGCACGTCGGCATCCGCCGCTTCACTTTATGATATCCTGGTACCTAATTTTTATAGACATCCTGAGCGAAGCCTTTACTGAAATTGAAACGGTAACCCGGTCATATACGATTGAAGCATCATAAAATAAAGGACATTAAACATACGTTGCGCAAAAATACAGGATACTACGCATACTTTTACACTAAAATTACTATAAGCCACAAGAATTTTCTAACAAGCAAGTATTACAAGTCTGACAAGAACCACAATAACTACAAGAAAGTACAAATAGCGCAGCGTAAGTTTTAGTTCTTAATAAATTACGCCGGTAGGTTTAACTTATTAGAAACTAGAAGTTGCCATGTTTATCTGGAGGTGAAAGACGGCCGTCTCGTAAGTTTGTAAGAGTTGTACCAGGGAAGTAGGTCGTACAGACGTTCGAAGGTAGAACCTGAACCACCCTGTCAGTAACTAGTGCCCGTTCTGATCCTTAACCTAGTTCATCCAGTTGAACTTCTGGAGTTTTACGCGTGTAAACATGGTATACCTACCTCATCCTAGCCTTTTCCCAACTATATTGGGGACGGCTTCCATTCGTCCAAAGCAGCTGAATACCAGTATTTCAGCTACAAATATTAAATAATAATACCAGCCTATTACTGTTCCACTGCTAGGCAAAGGCCTCTTCTCAACAGAGAAGTCACGAGCATTGATCACCACGATTGCTCAAGACGGGTTGGCGGTTTCAGACTTTTATAAGTCCAGGTTTCCTCACGATGTTTTCCTTCACCGATGTCTGTTATATCCAAGATAAACTTAGAAAGTACATATGAATTGAAAAAGTCACATTCATACTTGCCCGGATTTGAACCCACATGCATGAGAGGCGAGGCCTTAACCTCTGGGCCATCACGACAACTAATACTAAAAACACATATATTAAATACTTTTAATTTTATCTTCCAGACTAAAGTATCGAATTGTAATTATTACGCTCGAAAACGGATTGGTGGAGTATGTTGCTCTTATTACAGAAGCGAATTTCACAAAAATGTATCGACATACGACATGCAGGGCGAGATTTTTTGTGTCTAATTTCTTGTGAGACACACAGATAGTTTAAGATTAAAGGAAATGGGCTAAAGACAGTATGTTGCTCAAGGTGCTGGGTTTGAAAATCGATTCCAGGAACGCGGAGCTCATTATTACTTGCATCAACATAGATTAATGTCTCCCTCTTAACGGTAATGAGGCACAGCCTGCGCCATTTGCCTCCCAGCTTCCTCAGTTTCAATCGCTACAGACACCTGTATAAGGTACCTACGTATATGTACTTAAGTAGGTACATCACACGTGAACAAATACGTACTGGTGAAACAATGCTGCTATGGAAACGTATGTATAAGCTCTTACGCACTAATGATATTCAATAATTGCTTCACAAGTATCCAGTCGTTAATTTTAATTAAGTAATTAAAATATTTTAAGCCGTAAATTATTGTTTACATGTGTTTATAAAACACAGTCTCCCTGTCGGAATTGCCAGGCTTGGCGCATTGCTGCTCGTCAAAGCATACGTGGTTGACGAATTCAAAGTTTTCTTAAGATAGCAGCTTTTATATTATTATCTAAATTAAGTATCCTTAGAAAGATACTTGAATAACTTGTATTAAGTTATACCTACCTATGATATTTAATAAAAAGTTGGCATAAAACAGCGCAATATCAATATTTAGAGTCACTTTGTATTTTATTAATGAAATTTGTAATAATAATAATATAATAAGGGGGTTCCTGTCTCTGGAGCCCTAACCACCGGTAGCTTGGACCCTGCTCCCGATACCGGCGGACCACTATTTTTTATATTTTTAAATGTTTTTTTTTTAAATATTAGTTTATTTAGGAACATTTAAAAATGTAATTTATATGTATGTATATGAATAAAGGAAATAATATAATAATAATTATTTGTTTATTTTCTCTAATCATCATTAACAGTACAGAGTTAGATTTCACTGCATAGAGACTGGTGTCTGTTTTAGGTAAAACCTGTATTACAGATCACCAGGCTAACCCTCCGTCGAACATCTATCTTATCACATCATTAACTGCGTTCAATTTATATACACGATGAATGTAACATAATAAAATAAAATTAGCAAATAAATTAACAATTTTAGAAAATCAATTAAAACATTATTATGGTAAAAAGATATAAAATAAAATAAAATAAATAATAATAAAACTTTATTAATATCATCCACTAAAGTGAAACCAGTCTGGGAGAAAGGCCGGAGCCATTGCCCCCTTCCCCAATATAGACAATAGATTCAATACCCGAGTTTTACTCGAACCATTCTATTTTCTAATTATGAACTAAGATAACTAACTTATTAAATTTGTCAACGATGAAACCACTTTTGAGTAAACAAGCGTAAATAATGTTGTTTCTGTTTTTCAACGTTATAACGAAGACAACATTATCCACTCTTCTTTGCCAGCCCCTAAAATTACGGCCGTAAAACCGAATGTAAATTAGTTCCTTTTACATGATTGACCTACTAAAAGAAAATACGAAAACCCTTTTTAATTTCTTCTCTACGTTTAGGTACTAAAAGTCTCTTGAATTAATTTGGAATTATAATCTATGGCCTTCTCCCTTTTTTATTATTTGTACATAGATATGCGGTTATTACTCAGTATAATCCGTAAGTAGGGTGAAATAACCAGCTCTTGGCCGCCAGCCTATTTGGTTAACTAATTTGTGGTATTATAAATTGCAAATTGTAAGTTACTAAACCTTGAAAAGCGACCTAATGTAAAGTTTAATGATTCGAAAATTAGGAAAATGGTGAACTTTTAGTCTCGACCTGCGCTACGCACGGTATGCCCAGAAATCTTTTCCCTTTGTCGTTCACGCTGGAAAAGTAGGGGCGTGTCATGTTATACATATAGTACCTAGGTATGTACCTACATAGGTCTATGTGCGCCTTGCTTGTATTACGAACACGTCGAGATGAGATGGTACTTCCAAAAATTCTGCTTTGCTTAGACTTTGGACGTCGATAAAAGAAGACAATATAATATTTCCAGTAGAAGAATAGAGAAGATTAATGACGTTCCGTTTTACCGGTCGCCGCCCTCCTGTTATTATGTGCTTTACAGTTGGCATACAAGCTGTATAGCTATTTGTATTTCGTAGATATAATTTCTTTCAGAGCTTTTGTTTGTAGATGAGTTATTGATTTGGCCATAGGTATTACACAAGCACGTCCACTAACGAAGTGGTGCTAAACAGGGTGTAACAAGACCGTTAACGAAACTGTCAACCAAGCATTCTGTACATCAAACTAAGTAACTTTACGCAAAAAATATTGCTGGGAAACGACTTTTTTTTGGGATGGTAAATCACTTTTTACGGTAGGACTCAAAGTAACGCACTCAAATCATTGTGCTGATGGATGCATTGAATAGTACGGGGGTCGTGGAGGTGTAAAAATCTTGCAAAAAAACAAGTAGTTTAAAAAAAAAAACTTGTGAAAAAGTTGGAACTTTGACCCCCAATATCTCCGTAACTAAAAGGTTCCCAGGTATGGTCGAGAACAAAAAAATGATCGCAATGACGGGAAGAACAAGTGCCTTTCGGATTCGTGAAGGTTCTTGTTACACCCTTTATTATAATAAATATGCAAGAAGGTCGATAAAATCATTTAGAGGTCGTTCCCGTGAAAAAAAATAATCTCCCTAATTTTCATGTTCACTGAGGCATGGTCTGTCGACCTTAATACGTCTAGACTTAAAACTTACAGGCTAGGTAATAGGCCACGTCGCGTACATTTTTCAGACAAAAGTGCCGATGCGTGCGTGACGTAATATCCTCACATTAGGGGTGCTCGCGGCCTATCGCGCCACTTTCTTCCGTCATATTAAATTATCGCCAAATGTTGCGTCCCTGATTTATTCCCAGTATGTACGCACGGAGGTACCGAGCCGTCTCAATATCGTCGCTCAAACTACCGATCGTTTAAAGTTGAAGCTCACGATCCCTAATATGGCCCGCATTAACATACGAGTCGTCGAGCTCAAGGATGTTTTGTTGATCTATCTGAGAGATAGGTACATAAATAAACATCTTCGGTTTCTGCAATGTGTACTCAGACCGATTTTATGCACACTACTTTTATATTGTGCACTGAAATGGAATGCACAACACTACGGATTTGTTACGATACTCCCGTTTAGGAAGTTTACACTGCGTAATCTGTACAGTTAATATAATTTGTGGGAGCTTTTACTTAGATAATTAATGAATAAGAGACGACGCTAGCACTGTTTGATCTTGTCTAATGAGTGTGGTTTTGAGTGTATGTAACACACTTAAGCTTAATAAAGCCACTCGGTGTCGTGTAAACCCTCCTAGTTTATTTGTTATTCGGCGCAAAAGCAAACGTATTTAACATTATAAAGATATTATTAAACTAATTCCTGGAACAACGAATTAGTGGCTGTTTTGTAAGTCTAGCAGAAAATGGCTTTTAATTTTCTTCATTATGTTTTAGTGTTGTCGTTTCCGAATATTAAACCAGCAATGTAACATTTTGAAAGCTTTGAATACAGGCCAGACGTATTTTACTTTTTCTTAGCTCTAAGTATGCATTAAAACTGGGTAGGAAATAGCGGTTTTTGAACTACGTAAACTACTTACACGTAGAAATTATACGTTGCACAACCTAATAAAACTTACTAACCGAATACACAGTTGTGAAACTGCGTACCTACATGTTTGGTAAGTGGTTGTAGTATGCATTTAGAATTTTCGGAATAAATTGTGATAAATTCTTCGTTATACAATATTAAATAGGAGCAGCGGTGGCCCAGTGGTGGCAGGCCCAACTTACGAACAGTAAGGCGTGGGTTCAAACCCTGGCAGGCACATTACTTTGTGTAATTTATTTCATCATCACTGCTCTTAAAATGGCCAAGGAAAACATCGAGAGGAAACCGGCATGTCCTAGAACCAAAAAAATCGAAGACATGTGACATCTACCAACCCGCACTGGGCCCGAGCGGTGGATTATAGCCCATTCCCTCTCGTAGAGAGGAGGCCGTGTGTTACAGGCGTGGGAACATTATAGGCATGCCTATGCTATACACTATTAATATACCTATACTGTGAGACTGGTGCATGGAAGAGATTATGGACGTTTTTTTTAAATAGATTACTGCAATTATGAAAATATCATGTGTTAAAACAAAATGTAGGTATTGTATTAAAATATCTTGTACAGTAACATAGAAGCAAAATAAAAATTTGTACCTACCCGCCATAAAAAAATGTTGAAACTCGTGAAAATATAATTTATGGCCTCAGAATCGGTAAAGGTAAATAAATCTGTAATAAGACTTTGATGTTATAAAAGAAAAATATACAATATTGATGAGATTATGTTCGCATATCAAAGAAAGTATGAGATGTAGAAAATAATGTCTATACGAACTTTCCAAAACGTGCAAACCCAACGGCTGTGAATTATCTGACTAGATATTTATTACCTAATTTCTTTGAGAAGTTTCCCATTTGATAGGTATTCCAATTAAGTGATAAATTGATTTGAAACTTATTGTGTTTCGTTCCCGAAAATATCTGCCATAATTCCTTTTGACGAGTTCTAAAACTTGGAACTTCTTCGCAGTTTAACTTATTGTACTCATAATTTTCGAATCAGATATTATTCTAACCTTAGGTTGAGCCACGGTTGAGCTCAGAAAATATACGTATTAACATTTTCATTAATATTCTAGACTTAAAATTAACATAATGTAATATGCATATTCTGTCTTTGTTCTAATATTTTCATGCATATTTCTAACTATCACTTTCCTCATAAAATGACTCGAAGTAAATCAAAGTAAGTAGGGAGTTTGATATACTCGAACATAAAAGTAAAGGGAAATTGCAATAAAAAGGTAGTAAGGTAGGTAATATTTCTTCACATAAGGTACCCGCATCTCTTAATAAGTACCTATTTACTTTTAGCGAAAATTATTAGTAGTTTAGCTACGATCTTCAATAAAACATCAAGTATATCAACAGCTGCCGAGCCGAGCCCTATAATTATTCCAATTAGGTTCATAGTTATGAATAACTATTCTATTTAAAAAAAGTCTTATTATTCAATTTCACTGAATCATTTCAATAAGTTACTTCAAAGTCCATGAAAAGAAATAAAAGGATTGAACTATTTTTAGAAAACGTTTATCTCGGTTCAGTTATTTTATCCCTCGATAAGGTAAAGTAATGAATGGCAAACGATTATTCTACAGGAACACGAGTATTTCATTTAAGTTTGGCTGTGCTCAGTCAGGACCACTGACACAATTAAGTACTTAGCGGCTATGCGGGGAATGTCTGGCAAACGAGGTCCGCAGAGGGCCTGTGCCTGCACGCGACTAAGTGCTCCACTATACTATGACACAAAACATTTGCAATTCTGCGGCGGACGCGCGATGCACGCGCAAACAAACACTTCTATTAACAAGCAGCCCCTAGACCTTACAATGTCGCCCCCCCCTAAACTTTTTAGTTTTAAGTTTTAATTAAAGGCATAAGCAGACGAAAGCTTTTTGCTCATTAATCAAAAAGTTTTCACCTCCAACATTCAAGGAGGGCACGAGGAGTACTTTGGAATTTCACAATTCGTAACCCTTAGTCGGTGTCACCGGGTCGTTGTCGCTCAGTGTTAAGTGAAACGAGCCGTGTCCCGTTATCGATATTGTGATAATCTGGAGGTGTCGTATAGTTTAGATCTTATTCCTGATAATATATTGTTCGAAGTTCCAGCATACGGAAAGTAGTTCACATTGTTTATAACATACGCTTTATGTTGCCCGAGAATATCGAAACACAGACTCCATAAGTCGTCTAGAATAAGTTTCCATGCCAAAGTCCTGGCAGTGTTTCACCGCGACCGATACGAGCCAATCCAATTTTCTATCTCCAACCGAAAATCCCGGGCGCACTGCACAAGGACCATTTTGCCGTCGGCGCCCGACTGACACTGGCAACACAGCCGACATGCATTGTATCCTCCATTCCTGCCTGACATTATACTGACAACACTACCGCCGCGTACCGCTATAGACTTGTTGCTCTGTTATTTGACTTGTTCGCGCATGTCCAATACATGCCATGTTTAGGTAACACACTTAGTAGCTTATGACATCATCCTCGCCTTTCAAGCTGAAAAAAACTGTTCTAGTTGCGTTACCTGTAACACGCTATATTTTGTAACCCTAACATTTTTATACGTAAAAGTGTTAGCCAGGGATAGTAAGGACCTATTAAGATGGATTCATACGTAAACGTATCGTATCTTTATTCAACAAACGAATACCTTAAAGAAGGGTACAAATCTTATTATCATGTCACACGTTAAAAATCCCTTCACGTTAGTCCGGTCGCCGGTCGCCGCCGCCGGTCGAAGGCGGGATGTATCGGCGAGACGGTTCCATAGATCACGTTTTATGTGTGACAAATAGTCTCGAGTTAGGCGAAATTGCTTTCCGATCCACTCTGACAAATAATGTCAGCCCACTGACGCGTGACCTTAGTCGTTCTCGTGACGATCACAATTTGCCTATACTCTGATTCCGGATTCGAGAAGGGATCGCATTTTTGTATGCGAATAACGGATGTGTCCGGTCCTTTATTTGCTGTAGGACCTCAACTACTTATAAAGTAGAACTCGGAAATATATTTTTTCTCCCGAAAGCGTTGAAGTTTCCCAACTTGTAAATAGCTAAAAGTTTCTTTATAGACGTAACTTTCTCCGTGATATTGTTATGTCACAACTTAAATTAAAACATCGATGTATTTTGACACTTTGTTTATATTTACCCTCCTGGAAATTGAGTTTTCCAACGTTGCCGTTCGCTAGTATCGTAGGTACTTGGCGGTACCTCTGCCGAGTGGCTTATATTTGGAATTCATTGTGTTCAGATGTTTTGAGTGTGCAATACCGAACATTGTTGTGGCGAATGTTGTCTGTGTTCACCTTTAAATTAGATTGTCGGTAGCGATCCAGATATATATAATAATAGAATGCGGTCGCTAGGCCGCTCACTGTATTACAGTGGGTGCGTTGTCGCTGTCCTATTGTACCCCGGCCGAGCCCGGGATAATATACGAATCTTTTATTCAAGTGCCCTGGCCCCCGAACGCAACAAGAAAATAACACAAAGATGAAGTCAACATTCATTGTGTTTCTCTCAATAGGATTTTGACGGATTTGAAGGGTCAAGAAACATTTAACGACTACAATACTTTCCTTATTGCTCTTTCTATTAAGAATTTTAAACAATGTTTCAACTTGCTACTTTTCCTGAAAAATGTTATCTTAAAATTTTCTTATTTGCTGTCATAACGTTTCTCGTTTCTATGATAACGCCGGTCCTTTACAAAATGAATTCAGGATTCGATTTGTTTTCTTTCACTAAAGTTTAATCAATACGGCAGGTCTGCGCCGCTAGCCCGGTAGCTACAGCACTTGGTAGTTGTGTTCACTAACAGCAATATAGCTGATAATAGATTTCGGTCAATTGTTTTTGTTGTCCTGATCAACATTTATTGCCTTATTCGTATGCAGGACCAAATCTAAAAAGGTTCGGAAACGTACAATAAAATTTTATTTCGTTTTAAGAGGAATGAGCTGATATACAGTTTGTAAGCTTGTTACCATCAGCGATATTAAGGATCTTGTGGTCCTGATACAATGTCAACAAATTCATGGCCGTAGTTCGAGGTTACTTGTATAACTAGTAATCTTAGTTTCATTACAATAGTTACGATGGCTGCGGCGGAATGTTACAGTTGGTGTCCTATTGGTAGTAGTAACTCCAAGTTTATAGCGTTTCATAAACATGAACCGGCTTCGCCTTTTGACGGGGTTATGACCACCGGAGACAGCGGCTTGAGCCTTTGCCACGTCATTTACATTTAAATAGAGACTAAGCCACCAAAGCTTCGCGTTTTATTATTTTTTATAATGAAGCAAGAATCACGCCATTAATATTACTTTCCAGCTTAATTTATTAAAAATATCGTTTAGTATGATAACTGGATTACGACATGTTATGACTATATAAATTTGGACCTGTAATGCTTTTTTATTTTCATAATACGCTCATGAATCCGAAAAATCAGGTTTTGGTTCAAACTTGAGACCTGTTGACTTGGTAGTCCGACGGCCACACCACTAGGCTATATATCATTGCTTTCTAAACCCACCTACCTACTCCTGCCTAGTTACTGCTCAGGAAGTAAAAAAGGATAAAATAATATGTCTTGTTATTAAGTAAACGCTGAAATTACCTTGCGTAAAGAAATACACGTGTATAGTTTTTATCTCCGAGCTTTGTTCGCAAGCCCGTATATAAAGTAGTAATAGTAAAATGTACGCAACAATATTATGGTTGTCCTTTTTCTTGTACGTCTCCCGTCGGAAGTGGGTTGAGTACCTACGACTTAAAGGTCGGCGATAAAACGAACAAGTGTCATTGCGTTCGTCGAGAACCTCCTGAATCCAGACGTAAGCAAATGTGGATAGCTGAAGTTTAATGAGCCGTGTGCTTACCCCGCATCTAACTTCGTACAAACTCCTATTTAGCTATCGATTTTTCCTTTACTTTAGAATTAAATAAGTGAAACACCATTTAAACTTCGTAAGTGCTCAATCTTTATACGAGGTATTATATTCGGTCCTGTGAGGCGCTCGGGTGAACTCGCTCACGCGGCGCGCGGCTTCGACTTACAACTATTACAAATGCAACTGTGTGTTTTAATTATCTGTTTGAGAGCGAAGGTCGGTTCTTTAGGGATAAGAGGATATCTTTATCTTTCCGGCACTGTAGTTCCTCTGCTACTCAAAAAACTCCAGTAGTTACTAGTAGACACAAAGAACAAAAAATGTTTAAATTGATTTTCAATCCTGTTCGCAAACTTTTCACTGGAAAAGAAGTCGTCTGTAGTTTCTTTTAGTTAGGTATATATTAATAATAAAATCGAGCTTCTACTTTGAAAGTCCTCTACAGGTACCCGAAAGGTCACCCGGTCCACAGACCACAACGGTATTTGCACCTTTTTAAATAACTTTTTGAACATTGCTTTGCGGGAAAACTTTGGTGGGATTTTATTTCGCATTTGGCACGCCTGTGGTGCTAATTTTAGATCTATACTAGAATTGAATACGTGCCCGCATAGTGGGGTTCTCTACATCTAGTAGGTTAGAGATTTTCCAAGTTTATCTTAGAATAATATGAATACTGGAAAGGGTTTCTCGCCCGCATCCTCGAAGGTAATTTGTATGTAGTGAGTGAGATCACATTTTCCAGTAGAAACGTAGCCTTATTTCCGCGAGTGTTGGTAAGTTCGCGTGGTTACCATTAATCATACATCGGCACTATCTATCAGTGACGTGCTGTGTGTCTAACGCGCACGCCTACTGAGTACGCAATCAGCCCGCATACACACATTTAGCAAACTCGTGTATACAGTACCATCATTTGCATTCAGTGTATTGAATAATTCACTTATGATATTGTACTACTAAATCGCGTGAACATTGAAAATTATATGTAGACATACGCGTCTGCTTTTAGCGCCGTGCGTAAAGTCAGAATAACTTTACATTTCAATGAATTTGGTGTTCATATGGAACACGCGCACTAGCACGTTTGCACTTGCTGGTCTACATTTGGCATTTTAAAATGCCATGTCGCAGAGCATGGTCAGTGCATTGTCCGCACTTAAAGCCCCATTATCAGCAAGTGCAGGCAAAGATCACAACCGAGCACACACAGAGAGCAGATGCTGGCTTATCTCCGCTTAGCACCACAACGGCATGTTCTCTACTTCTCACACTATTAATTATCGTTACCCGTGAAGAGTAGGTAAACTCAAATAAATTTGGTCGTTAACTAGAATATACATAGAGTGGTGAGCGGGGACAGTGCCGCGCTTGCTGCCACGTCTTGCGAAGATAAAATGTATGGCCGTAGATATTAGATTGATACCGCCTAGTCAGCCGACCCACGCTCGAATCGTGTACACTACATACGCTGCATAGGCACAACGTTGCCCTCAACTACCCGCACAGAATATATTGTTATCAGCACAACAGCAATATCTATGGCAGTTTGTAGTCGTACGACCGCATGTCTCCTCTCTACATTGATAACTGACATATGTGTCTATTACATGTGCACTGATATACTGGCTCTGTAACTTTCACTGTGCGGACGGAACACTCGCACTATGAAAATTGCGATCTGCGAACAAACAAAGATTTTTGTTTTTACGTTTCCGTAGCCGGATGGCAAAAAACGGAACCCTTATAGATTCGCCATGTGTGTCTGTCTGTCTGTCGGCTGTCTGTCTGTCTGTCCGTGTATGTCACAGCCATTTTATTCCGAAACTATTAGGACTACACAGTTGAAACTGAGTAGGTAGATGTACGCTTCCAAAGTGGTAAAATGTGCCCCTCCCTCTAATTTCTAAAGTAAGAGGAGGAAAATTCTGAAAAAATTTAGATTGTAGAACGAAAATAAAACTTTCAACAAAAATTGGTTTGAATAAGATTTGATGTTTAGTTTTTGAGATATGGGACTTTTTCATTAACATATTGTGAAAAATAAATTTAGTTTTGCTACTGAATGTAAAACAATACAACATAATATGAATGAGCCTTCAAAATATTTTTGTTATATTGGTGCTACGGAACCCTATGTGCGTGTAAGTACGACTCGCACACGGCCGGTTTTTTAATTCAGGTCACAGCGTTTGCAGGGTAATCTTTAGTTTCGGTTCAACTACTGTTATTCCTAACGCCAAGAATAGACATCGCTGTCAGAGTGCCGCTCACTAGATGATACTATCACTCACAAGTACACAGAATGTATATCATTTACGCTTACTTCACCCTTTCACGAGAGCAAAAAATATACTTCCTCTAGTTGATGGGGCCAATGATGTTTTTGCTCATATCATGACTAGAGCATTCTGCGCTACGAGCACTTATATAACACGCTACGCAACATAGTGGCCACGTCCAAAGACTCACAAATTAATTAAAAAGCAGGTTTTGATTTATTTAATTAATTGCTTCCATATCTTTCGTTTCACGAACTTTTTTACAACCTGAAAGTTTCGGGCTAAGATATTATTCTTGGGAACAGAGTCCATGAATACTTTACACTAAGTACCTGCAGCTTAAAAATACAAAAGAATGTTGTATTTCTTAAAATGTAAAGTACCATTCACTTAATCTTCGGTACCTCTGAGGGCTTGGTTTTTTCCTTTTAACGGGTTACAAAGAGTAAGGTATTTGAAAAGTTAATTTTAAAACTTAATTTAATGCCGCTGGATCCCATTAGGCGGTCTGTTTGCCGAGCATTGTGGCGGCGGGTTCGTCCCGGCTCGGGCGCGCTCGCCGGCTTCTCTTCAGCCAGCTCGTGCTCCGCGACCAAGCTTATTATCCAGTAATGAAATTACTATTCATAGCACGTCTCGACAATTATCTCGTACTTGTCAACGTCATCAATATTTCATAAAGGCCGCGGACTTATCCCGTTGTTAATATTGTGAGCTATCAAAATGTTGTTATCGCGGTACACAATGACGTATTGTAATAACATTTCCGACCGTGTGTGGTTATTATGTTGGTAAACGAGCATCTAAATTAAACTAGGATTCACAGTGAAGTGTAGGCACATTGTGTGCGGATTTTAGTTTATGATTGATTATACAGGCGCAATAGAATTCATAATTACTTTCATTCTAATTAATTCTGTGTTATTTCGTTGAAATAGGAAATGCACGTACTAATATTTTACTAGGGTGTGTTCTCTCTCGCTTGATATTGAAAGTTAAACCAGAACAGAACATACTCCTTTTATGGAAAACCCTTGTAAATATACCTACATCCATTTCTTTAATATATAAATCATATCATACATAATTATCACGTGCAAGCCTACTGTATGTGGTGTAAGGAACGTACCTAAGTTATAAGAGGTTACCAACAAGTAATATGATAATTGTCGGAAACAGTAATCCGGTAACAAATAATAATAATCTGTGCTAGTTACATTGATTTCACGTTTATAATAAAAACCACAACCGCTACGCCGTAGCGGCGTAGCGCCGTAGCCAAGTACGTAGCGATACTTTCTTATTGGTATGTATATATTGTATCTAATTCTCGTTATACCTAACAATATTAAATACGTTGAAGTACATAGTGCCTATTCAATAATGTGGTCGTATGATACCAATTAATTTTGTGATAAGGAAACCGTTTGCAATATTTTGTTAATAACCTTTATACAACCGGGCCTATAAAATCGTCCATTTTGAAATTTACACAAATTAATATAAAGAACATCATATCTTCATTTATGGACGCACAAATTTTTATATTTATTAAATATTCCCAAAAGACATAAAACAATGTCGATTTTTCCTACTCTAAAGGATCCTTTACAATGTTAAGGATAAAAATGTAATCTAAAGTTTACGTTAAAAACTGTGCTATGCTGTTTTACGTCAAAGCGTTGGTTGAAAAATTGTTCAAAGTCTTATTCCAGTTGCATTTCGGAGAACACTATAAAAACTGGAACTGTGACAAAAACGTAGGAATTACTTTATTAATTTCGAAGAAGATTTTTCAGCCACTCTGTAATGCAACGCAACGTTCCAAAAGCATTCTGAAATAGTGCAAAGATAATGGGGCGAGTAAATTAACGGCATATGCTTAATGGGGGAATCGAGGTTTGCGAATCTAGGTTGAATCTGCAGCCCAAATAGTGTGCGGCCGTAGAAGGCACGTAGAACAATATTCCGTTCTGTTCCGACATCGCCCTCTCACAGCGTCCAAACTACTTTGAGGTCATACACACAAAATAGTTATCAGCCCCGACCGGCCAAAGCGGTATTCGGTGCCATAGAAATTTATATACTAGCATAATAGTGGCAGTCCCGTGTGAGAGAATCTATTCCGATGTCCGCAACTCCGCGCGCTGGCTGATCATATCTTTGTGTTCAATCGAGATCCAACCAATGCAATGGCCGGCTCAGAGAAGTGTCGCTTAACAATTAAGGCGCATCTCTAATAAAGGCGAGCAATACGCTTTATATCGCATTATCACGCTGGACTTTGAACGATATCTGAAGGTATTAGTCGTGTGAGAATTCCACACAAACGAACTCCATATTTCTCTCGTGCGCCTGTCGGTTTCGCTTTGGAGATTATAGTCAGATATATAGAAAATAATTAATGATTAGCACTGATATTTTGTACAGACCAATAAATTCGCTAGTAGTTACGCAACCTAGGCAATAATCATTATTATTGCGTCCTACGCACTCTTTATACTTAATCCTCTTTATTGGCCGGTACACAAGGGTACGCCTGCATGTCAACTTGAGGTATTATGTAAGCCAAGTATCGGTCGTCGGCTAGGTCCTCGTATTAACGACCTGCTTCGCTACTTTCCCACTTGGCTGCCACCCTCAACCGCAAGCCTTGCGTGATTTCTCTTTGTTTTCTCAAGAATAATCGCAGCAGCCCAGGGGACGAAGGAAACGACTCACTGCTAAATTAGCTGCAAACTTTTTTATTTATACAATATACAAGGCCGTCCCCAGCAAATATTCTTTAAGATTTTCATTATATAGGATATTTGGTGGCTGGCACAAATTCTCGATATTATGAAGGTAAAAGCCGAAACATATTTGTGCGGTTAAGTTGTACATATAATATTACTTTGGGCGGCCACAGTTTTCGCTCCTGCTAATACACTCGTAGAGTGCGAAAGTGGGGCAATTGTGTGAGTTGAGTCATTAGTGAAGAACCCACTTGTATCCTTCAATGTTATATGAAAGTAAGAAGACAGTAGAGTGTAACTCGTGACGTCGCCACACAATAGCGCCAGCTTGAGTCAATATAAAAGCGTCTTTATTTGCACAACACAGAAAAAGGCTTGTACAAATATGGGAAAATTTTCAGTAAATATATTTACTATCACAAGTAAGGCACACTAAAGAAAATATAAAAGAGTTGCTAAAGGGCTATTGTTGCCACGGCTTATTTAATATTGCCAAACATGACTTATTTTATATTTTCGTACACAGAAAATACTTTTATTGCGAACTAAATGGGAAAAAAATAATTATTGTTAGTGGCAGGTTCCTTTACTTTGTGTACCTACGTATTTATTTGTTTGTGCAACATTGTAGGTTAAACTGATTGGTAGCGAATGCCTGAGGCTTGTCTGAAGCCTCTTAGTTAGGAACATCAACAGCATTGTCGAACGCTACTACTTCATTGTTTAAAAGATAAACAGATTGCCTTTGCTTAAAACTTTATCTTTCACAATCAACGCCAAAAGTCGTTAAACTGGTTATATTGTCAATATTATCATTGATCCATCGTTCCTAAGCCATGTGAACCGCCTTAAATTCTCGCGATCACATCATTAAGTGAATCTGAAGCAATCAATCACCGCGCTCACACTGTCACTTTTCCTAAAAATTATGTAACGAATATACTTGTGGTAAATAGACGTATCTTATATGATCTCGTATTTATTGAAGCGGCCTAATGTGGGACCCTCGTCAGCATTATGGTACCCATGAATTAGTTACAGCCCTTTTGTCCCACTCAGCGCTCAATGCTTTCACTTTCTATGTCAAAAACCACCTGCTACCAACAAAAATGAGAAAAAAACATTGTTAATATTTTGCTGTCTTCATTTTACCCTAGAATCAAAACCGAGATGCTTATTTACAATTTCATTGACACGACGAGCTTTGATCATAGCTGTATTACAAACATTTTCCTTCATACCAAAGGGAATTGGGAGTCGAGTGAGGTGAAACTTAGAAAAACATCGTATAAGAGTTGTAAAAGTGCTTAGATTTATTTGTTATCCTATGTCCTATCCGTGTTCAGCTCGGAACAATCTCATTTAAAACTGACTTAGGTAACTTTTCAATTTACTGTATGATACTTTATCGCTGTGTTGCTGCGGTAATGTTCCAACGATTTGGCTTGTATTTAATACTGATTTATGACTTATTTATAGATTATTCTGTGAAGTATATTGCACTGCAGCATTTTGTTGTTACAAGCTACTTGCACTTAATCTTACTTCTTAAGGTTAATGTTCTTGGCAACGTCGTTGTGAATTTAGAGAATATTTTTTAAATTGTCGCAATTTTCTTACTTTTCCCCCAAGTCTCTTAATAAAATGAATAAGCACATTGCTTTAAACAGACTACGTATCTTCAAATCCGCGATGTAACTCGTTTACAAGTACCATAAATATACGGAAAGTTTTGTGATTACTTAGGCTTGTATAATCTAGGCGTGGCTGAATGTTTTGATTATAGCTGCGATACCCAAAATAAAAGTTCTGCAAGCGAGTTTGAGGGTTCCAAGTATTATTATATTAAATTTTAACCACAATAATGAACACAGTTCCACTTTGGACCTAGCAATGTTATCTTTCTGTTTATACTCTGGAGTTTGTTGTTTGTAGTCTCTAGTAGTGCTTTCATGAAAATTTGTTGACCTTGTTAATTAATCGTTTTGTATGCAGACGGCACGAGGCTATCCTTAAGGCGATTGTTATTTGACGATCCTCACGGGATCCATATCAGAGAGCTTCTCTCCGAATCGGAGTTCGGGCAATTGATCATGTAGTGTTGTGTGCGCGCGTGGATGTGTCGTGACTCGTGATATAAACTAGGAAAGGCTATCGTAAGTGCGTCCGGCGCGGGCCGGCGAGATGTTTGACATGTCTGTTTATACTATACCGCGGCGACTCACTTCCTGACTAATGGATCGTCGCACTCGGCGGAACCTGGGCGGAACTGGCTCCGTGATTAATGGCAATCTTATCAGATTCCAACACTATACATTTAACGGGCCGATCTCACGGACTTAATCGCCAGACCTGCCGCCCGAAAGGTGCAAATTAATTACACAGATAGCTTTAACTCTCCGATACATTAATTTGTACCTAATTGATTATTTGTAGGGATCGCTTTGATTAAAATCTCCTATAAAACATAATTAATTTCGTGATCGGAATTTATACGCAAACAGCTCAGAGTCGGGTGTAAGCAAATACAGCTAATATTATTCTGCGGTGTATTTTGCATATTCAAAACGGCAGGCATAAAATAATCTTTGAAGTACAAGGATAAGGAGTTATGTTCATGTTACTGCTAAAAATCCTGACAATGTAATAAAGTTGGGAAGTTTGGTAGATGTTTCTTGGCAACTAGTTATTTTTATAGTTATCGTGTCATCGTTAATGAAGATTTCGTGTCCATTAGTATTATCGGAGGCTGTTTTTATCATTGAAAAGTATGTTGGTTGAGGTCGCGTCGTGGCGGCGGGGTGCACGCCGGGGCGGGCTCGCGTCAGTTCGCATCGGGCTACTCGCCGTCCGCCCGCCTCGCGCCTCGCGCCCGCCTCGCGCGACGCTTCCTCTCGCACCCACACTTCAATGATAATTAATTCCGTACACTCGGAGTCGGGAATAAGACCGCATGTGCTTAGTGATTTAATATTATGAATAATAGTTGTTTACGTGTGCCGCTCACTGTGTTTGTGTGTGATAATAATCAACGTTGACAGTTAAAGAGCGCCATGCGGTGAAGCGCCGTCGGTGCTACATGCACGCGCGGATATGGTGGACCCGCTGAAAATATTTTGGGTTCTAACAAATAGCACTTACTTAGGTATGACGGTATTTTTCTTCCAGCTATTTGCACGGAGCAAATAAAATCACGACGCACCACATCACCTCTTTAGTTTATTGCCAAAATTACTACTACTATCATATAAAGCCAGTGGCACGATTTTTCCAATAATCTTATTTATTTTCTCATCCGTAGAGTAGGTGGGTCATTTATGACTTTTTTATGGTCCATTTGGCATTCGGCACGAAGGCGAGTTTTCGCACGTCTCCTCATGAATGCTACAATTTGAAATTGTACCTGTATACTAACAGGGAACCCTTCGTACATATGAAGGTATAGGTTGGTGATATGTGCTACCTATGTCTTCAGTCTTGGCCTTTGCTTTCAATTTCCTATTCAATTAAATGAAGATAATTGAAATTTGGTTCCCAACTAATGTAACCATAGCTCTTTAATGCAAACCATTACGTCTTTGTTGGTGACATCTCAGATATATATGTCGGATGTTATGTGGAATGTGTGTGTCTTCATGAACATTCTTTCTATTTTATGTGACAACAGAAGAAGCTAATTGATAAATCACATTCATCTCATTTTGCGTAGCCCTATTGTTTTAAAAGTCACTCGGTCATTAAGCCCATTGTCGGCATTATACTTTGCATCTATACCCGCGTCTCATTACAGCAAAATTTATTAACGTCAAGTTTCCCCGACCTTCCTGTGCAAAATAGCTACCTAATAAGGAAAAAAAAATACTCCAGATTTATTACACAAATTATTGGTATCTGCGTTTTTCTCGACGAAAACTCGAAACGTAATATTATGTCAAAAGTATTTTTTGAGTCTCCAACAAGATGTAAAAAAGAAGGCAGTTTTAATAAAGATAGGTTCAGATTTGCAAGTAAGGTTGGCGCGACAAGAGCGCTGGAGACTAACGGCTTAATTCAATTTTAAAGTTTCTGTTTGTCGCTCACAGTACCTACCTACATAAAATAATAATATAAATTATACGCGGACTGCACTGCACTGCTCCGCTCTCTAGTATTTTTGATTGAGTTCATTTGTAAGTTTGCACAAGTACCTGAAGTTCGATAACAATGTTCCACTAGTTAGTTACACAGAATGAAAATCTTCCAAATTTCATTTAACACAATGTCTGAAGACAACTCGGGACAAGTTCTCACGATGTTACCAACGCTGTGTTACGTACTTATTGCCACTGAAACTTAACTTATGTAAGTACTGCGCTAAGTATAAAGGGTGTAACAAGACCCTTAACGAAGCCCAAAGCCACTTATTCTCCCCGGCATTGCGATCATTTTTTTGTTGTAGACCATACCTGGGAACCTTCTAGTTACGGAAATATTGGGGTTCAAAGTTCCAACTTTTTCACAGGTTTTTTTCTTAAATACATGTTTTTTATGTAAGATTTTTACTTAAGACACCTCCACGACTCCCGCACTATTCAATGCATCCATCAGCACAATGTTATGAGTGCGTTATATTGAGTCCTACCGTAAAACGTGATTTTTCACCCCAAAAAAAAAAGTCGTTTCTCAGCAATAATTTTTGCGTAAAGTTACTTAGTTTGATGTACATAATGCTTGGTTGACGGCTTCGTGAAGGGTCTTGTTACACCATGTATATGAAGTAAACTCATAACATGTGTGTACATATAAGAAAAGAGTTTGTTAGTGAAAGTAAACTGTATATGTACAACATAAGATGTTATTTCTTCCCGTGCTCTCTGTAAACGCAACATCTGGAACATGTTATAATATAACAACATATAAGGGTATGAGAAAAGGACATAATATACATTAAGGAGTATGGCGTAAAACAATATGGTCGACAATTAGAACGACATTTTCACAGTACCGTTTGATTAATAATTTATTTAGTAATTAGTAAGGAGTGCTCGTTACATGTCCATTGCTTTCTTAGGCGAAGCTAATCCATCGACACTTACACTATGTTTTTGTTCGATTCTAACGTCAGGAATTAATTGCCAGGTTTCATTTATTACGTGCTCTCATTTATTGAGCCAATTCGGTAACTCAATTCAGTAGGTACCTAATCAACTAATCAAATTAATAACTATTGGTTTATATAATTATACCAAATTATAATGATAACGTTCGTGCGTGGTACGTATTACGGGGTGAAAAGAGGTTACGTAAAATTGATATCACAACAAAGTTTTCGCTGATAAACATGAGTCAATTGGACCAGCCTGTCTCTAAACAGCTTTAATCAAGTTTGTTTGTCTGCGTATTCGCCTGAAAACTATGTAGGTAGATACTTATTTAAACGCGTGAATGGATGCTTAACATTCTGATGCGGTCTTCACTAACTTATTATAAGTTCTTGAGGGAACTGTACTATTATTAGACCGTTGTGACGCTAAGACAAGTTCCTGACAGGTACCTATTGAATATTGGTTGGTGCCGCCGCCCGGACAGCAACAATACAGTAACCGTGGGGTTCGACCGGGTTTCCGAGATTAATATGCGTTTGCCGCGGTTTGTCGCTTGTGCGCTTGAGTTACCACAATTCACTTGCTTTGAGGATGGTTAAACTTTTGATCTTGTCGTTAATATAACCTACGACAGGGACAGACATGTAACATAACATGGTCTAAAAATAGCTCCATCCTTAGAATATCAATATTGCCTAGTAACTAGATAACGAAGGTCGGTGGGCAATCGTTCCGTGTGAAATACGGACTTTCAACCGCTTTCAATGTACGGGATCCCGACCCCAGTATAATTGGGTAGGTAAATGTATGCTGAAAATGACAGGCATCAAATATGGCACTGGAATTAGACGGCCTATTTTATGGTCAACCAACTACTCAACATTTCGTCGGCTAAACGGCATCAACTTGTAAGCCTAGATGTGGATTGTGGTGCGCTGTTGTCAGACTAATATCATAATACACTTATTTATGATATATTACTTGATCAACGACCTCTTGAATTTTTGCAGGGGGCAATTTTTTAGGGGCGGACTTAATAGGAAAGATATAAGGCCAGTTTTTATCCTAGATTAGCTTTTGCCCGCGGCTTCATAGGTGTGGCGTTCGGAAATCATCCCATAGGAACGGCTACCGGGATAAAGAAGTATCTTTAAGGAAGCATCCTTTATCCTAATCCAGGCCATGGTCTACCGGTGTGTGCTAAACACCCAAATGCAACCGAAAGCGGTAACAGATAGTTACTTTTGCATTTATTATATTAGTTTAGTATGGCTAGTATGAATAAAAGTGCGGCAAAGCTGCGGACAGAACTTCACTACATATTATAAAACAAAATCGCTTCCCGTTGTTTGCCCCTATGTAAGCTTAGATCTTTAAAACTACGCAATGGATTTTGATGCGGTTTGTTTTTAATAGATAGAGTGATTAAAGAGGAAGGTTTATATGTATAACATTGCACCCGTGCGGAGCCGGGGCGCGTCGCTAGAATTCTATAATATTACTAATCCTTAAATGAACAAACATCAACTCAGACATACCCATCGCGTAATAATGTGTACCCTTATCAATCAACAAAACCTTAAGGATTAGGTGTACCTAACATAAAACTCCATTAAAATTCTGAAAGCCCTTTTTTACTTGATATGCGTAGGTACAGGAAAATGTTCATAAAAATCTGGCTCCGTTTTATAAAAATATTCTAGCCGCTATCGGAAGGGTTGAGTAGAGATACTGTCTTCGTGTTGTAATAAAGATGAACTTTACTTGGAGAAAAACTAGATTTATAATGAAAAGTTAACTTGTAAACTAATTAGTAGTTAAATAGGCTAGTATTAACTATTCTAGTAATTACTGTAGCAATTATAAAAAGAAAAGCCACTCAATAACCGTAGTTATATTGTCCGATTCCCCTTGACGACCGCAATCAGTTAAAATGTAATATAGTTCCCGTTTTCTCAATATTGCAGCGTGTGCGTAGCGTCCAAAAATATATTTGTTACTTAGTTTCATATAGAATATAAACATAAAATCTCTCGGTAATAAAAAAAAACTCAGTTCGACATGTTGACATTTTTAAAACAGCGCTTTAACCAAGCGCGTTTTTTTTAAATTTCCGCTAGATATTTGCAGTCTAGCTATGTTGCAGAAATGAAATAGGTACCTACGATATTTCGTTTTTTTAAATATTAAGCGTTTCGTCTTTTACAAGGTACTGCGTCTGCAGCTGACACAAGCATCCTGTGAATGACGCGTATTAATTACACATCACATTGAAACTACTCGATCAAGACGTACCGAGTTGCACAGCTCATATACCTAAAAATAACTACGTAGTACAAACTCTAATTCCTAATAAGATATACATATATTAATATGTAACTGAAATTGGCATTCAGAATATAAATATCTTATTGCGTATCATGATTAGATGCAATTTCCGCCAGCATGCACCACAACTCATTAAATACGTTTATCGCAATAATGAAAAACATTTTTTTATCGCTTGAAGATGAAAGAAACAGAATGATGTTTTAAATACATTTAGTTTTGAATGCATTTAGTGATGTGTGGTGGCTTAGAAATACAACTAATTCAGACGTTATTAGACTCATAATTTAGCCGAAAGTCAACTGTCGTCCACTCCACTGGACAACAATTTCGACGGTATAATGTTATTAAAATGTGATTGTAGACCGGCAAGGCAGGCAATCTGTCTCAACATATTCTAACCTAAATGACTACCTATCCATTTTAATAATGTTTGTACTAAATATGTAATATGTATACAACGTAAACAAAGCAATAACACTGCGACAAACAGCTTAGCACAAAAATAGCAACACGTCTCCATGCAAATAGGATTATATTAGAAAAACGGCATTAGTGATGCACCTGCGCTCAGACCGGTCGTCGGCGGGCGTCGGCAGGCGTCGGGCAGCCCAGCCGGCGCCTTCGCAGAGACAATAACTCAATCCGCGGGGACCGGTGTGTGCACGAATGTAATCGACACAAGCCAGCACAATGGCCAATCCACGACCATCCGAACCCACTTATACTAATGCGTCCTATTGAAAACCACTAACGAGAAGGATCCGGACTGCGTGCGAGTTAGTTTATTCTGATTTATATCACTCTTCTATCGTGAAAGGTGGTCGAAGTATTAGACATCCAATAATATATTTAATGAAAATTCTCTTTGAATAATAATATCGTTTCATTTTGGCTTACGGCGTAATATTCATCTTCGGTGTGGATATAGAAGCGTAATGAATTACTGGCGAATTTTATGAAGCATTGATCTGAAATTTAAATTTTAAATCTTGGTTCTACATTGAGATATTGCTTATTAGTTTTTACAATATCGAATTTTACGATAGATAAGAAAGATTAATGATTAAAGTTTGGGATTATGTCCTCCAATTAGAGGGATGTAGGCAGGCGGCCCTTACGATAACTACAACCTAGGTAGCTACCGAGCCAAGTATTGCTTTTCGTAGAAATAAATTTTATAAGATATCAACTAACTAACCACTGTAGCCCCCAGCCTTGGGGATCAACCCCGTGGTAAACACACGGAGCAAACATTGACAGGCCTCTGAGTCGCCACATGTTCAACATAACGTCTTGCTCAACACTCAAACAAAGGAACTTTATGTGAACTACGTTAGTAGCCATATGTTCATCCAGATTAGCCTGATATATAAACAATAAAACTAAGCCATAAAACAGGGAGAGCTATAAAAAATGCAATATGAAACGGGTGGTACGCGTTTGCACATGTATTGTTTGTTTGTGACGAAAATTCCAGTTCGTTGTGCGTCGCTACAAGAATCTATGAAAAATCAATTAAAATTCAAACACAAAGCCCGGTATTGTTAACTTGTTTTGTTACTGGGAGCCACTTCGATTCTTTTAATTGCTGAAAAAATTCTCTATTGGAATACTTGGGTTTACAATCGCTTTATTGAAACAAATATTCAGAACAGACACACACACGCGTGTTTTAATCGAATTAGGGAAGAGTTATAAAAATATACTTGCAATAACGGAGAGAGGTACGATTATAGCTGCGTAAGACATACCGATATATCACAAACATATAAACGCAGTATCCGAGCGATGCGCACATTTCTTAGGAATGCCGCTGCCGCGCCCTCTGCCAAGCAAACACGCGAAATTAGTTTTCTTACAGTATTGCTGCGAAAATATGCCTTTGGGGAAGTTTCAGCTTGTAACACCATCGGAAATACGTGAAATGTTTCCGATAGCCTTCCCGTCACACCTTGCCGCCTGTCCTTTGACGTATTCAAGTAATTGAATATTCTGAGCGTGGTTGTAAATATAAATAAAATCCGTTAACAATATTACGCGGCGTAATGGTTTATGACAATGCGCGTTTTCGCAATAAATTCGCTAATAAATGCAATCTAGTGAATCATTATTATGAAAACGTGTCAAGAGGCCGCCAGTGGCACGCGCCTCATACCTATGCTAGATTTTTATGCGGTCCAGCCCCCCCTCTGGGCAGCATGGAGTGCTGCACTTACACGCTGTTGTTTATTTAACCCGCCCACGCGTTCACAATGTTTACTATTACCGCCCACTACATGACTTCCGAACACCACGTAATTCCTTACGTCACAACTTATATTTTTACAAAATCTACCTTGGGTTTCAACAATAGCTACCTACATGTAAGTAATTGGATATATCGGTTTCCTTGAACTTAGGATGTTTGTCTTAAACTTGATCGTGTTGATGGCCATTCTGCGGCGCGAATTGTTGCAGTTCAGTAAACTTCCACACGTTAATATCATGCTAGTACGTTGATATTTTGGCCCAATAACTAATATTTGCAGGAAGTTCCTACTATTCGAAAAGTTTCGCAATTAAGTTGTATCTATTAAAACCCTTCTTTATCTTGACGTATACCTAATATCAAACACACATATTCACAGTTCTATTTCTAAATACCGTACTGTATTAGTTGTGCCCACTACGTAAGTTCATGTTTTCTATTTACCTTATCACAATGCAGGGTATAACAAGACCCTTAACGAAGCCGTCAACCAAGCATTATGTACATCAAACTAAGTACTTTACGCAAAAATTATTGCTGGGAAACGGCTTTTTTTTTTGGGTGAAAAATCACTTTTTACGGTAATCACGTTGTATTACATGTATTAAAAAAAAAACTTGTGAAAAAGTCGGAACTTTGACCCCCAATAGATCCGTAACTAGAAGGTTCCCAGGTATGGTCTAGAACAAAAAAATCATCGCAATGACGCCTTTAGGCTTCCTTAAGGGTCTTGTTAAACCCTTTTATTTACACTAGCTACCTCGTGTGTACCTAAAATAGCATGTTTTATATGTGTACGCAAAACAAGATTTGTTTATTTTAGAAAAAGGCTTTGATCCTCAAACACGTCAACAGTAAATCGTAGACACCTACGTCTACAACCATCCAGGTTTGGAACTTCTATTCTCTCACAAACATAAACAGCCCATGGGACATGTTAGAGCTTTTTCAGACAACTTACGAAACCTCAATTTATTCGAAAGGCTAAGACTAGTTTCGGAACATGTCCAAAGTAACCGCTTATATATGCTTAAACCGAAAGCCACTGCGTTTGTTTATAAAGTTCACTCGGTTTTCTACTTCTAGGGCTAAATATTTCCAGAACACATTTACATTAATAAGTTTAATATTGCAAATTATTAATTATAAATTAATTAGTTTGTAGGTATGTGAATATTGAGTATTTCAAACAGGGCTGTCAGTGACTACCTCTATTCAGATTTTGTGCATAATTAATTCCTGGTTTTAGCTTATTAAATTTGCATCCATTGACAGGTTTAACAAACACAGCGAATATTCTTCGTAACTCTATATCGGTCGGGATGTTAGTGTCAACCACAGATGTATTATCATTACAACCCTTAGCCGCGGGCCCACGGCGCTGCTTCGCAAAGAAATCTATAACATTTTTCATATCCTTCGCTCCTCATCTGAATATTATTCGATTGCTTTCCGCCTGTGAGGTACGAGTATATTCGTTTAGGAAATTGTTTTTTCTTTCACCCAGAAATATTGAATAGATCTGAACTTTCCAACAACAACTTTGATATTTTAGGACGTTTTAAAATCATTCGCTTCGTCGTAACTGTACGTGGGGAAGTTTATTCTTAAAGTTTGCCGATTTATTTGAAGTTATATCGACCTGAATCGAATATTGCGTAGTCGGAGCAGTTTGGGTTTATCGCGTACCTTCGTCGTGAAAATGTGAGACTACGGGACCCTCGTAAATATGTCTTGTTTCTCCATTTACCTTTGTATCGCCAATCTATAGATAGAGACCCGCGTCACGCTTCTGCCGGGACTCGTCGAACGATCCTGTGGCATATCGGGGATGACCGCGATCATACACATACGACCGGCAGCATTCCTTGGGGAAATCAAAACCCGATTTGTGATATTCATCTGTGTTTTTTTGTTGTAAAGACATACCTATACACCTATTGTTTGGCATGATTTTATCACGAAACGAAAAAGAAACTACCTGAAAGTTTTTATTAGGGCATAAGTAATTAAAGTTCGAATGGGAAGTCATGACTTCCATTTCGAGTTGTAAACTAATATATCTTGAAGGCTGTCCCAACTCTTAGCTTTTACCCAGTTTGTCTACTTGGAAAGTTCGGTTAACCGGTAGTTTAGCTCAAAGACAATGACAAACTGTCGCGGCACACCTCGTCAATGAATCCAATTAAGGAATTTTACACTCGTCCATTAAACTTGGCTGACCCGTTTTGAGAGTTGTAAAGCGTCAAATGTTGCGGTGGGTCGATGAATGGAGACGGCGAGGCGGTGGACAGTGGTCAGTAGTCACCCCCCCAATGAAACGAAATAAAAATACACGTGGACAATCAACTAGCCGAATTCTATAGTTTGTTTGCGTCCAACCAATTACTTTAGCCAAAGATTGATTTATAACTGGATATGTTGCCAATTATGTGAGCGCGAATGTATCTATACGTATGTTTGCATGGACACAGCTTTATGTCATGTGCGAAAACGCAAAGCTATACCATTCGTAGTTTATTGTTTCCGAGACCATTACGATACACACCGTTTAACGCAAAAAGCGAACCGCTGAAACGATCAAAGCTTCGCAAAAATCCCGTTCCTACTAATAATTGAAACGGGAATCGGAGTAATGAACGCTATGCATGTGTACCAGGGTTTATAAAAGAAAAACAAAACGGTCTACCTGGTTTTTTATTTCAGAAATGTGAAGCAGTATTGCGTTTCTATTCTGAACAGTGCACGATATTATAAAATATTTTCTTGTTAAGGTGGAAGCGCAAGGGTAGCCCGCGAAATTTAAATTTTCTTAAGTTTATTGCCATTTGCAGATCAGTGTCAGGTTGTATGTTGATGAAATTATAAATCGCGCCAGTAATACATATAGAGTTACAGAATTATAATCATCAATACAGCCCTCCAAGTTCATATAACCCCATTCAATAGCTATTTCATGAAAAAGTCACTCAATGGGATTAAATGAACTTTGAGGGTTGTATTGATGATTTGAATTATTATAATTCTGTAACTCCATACGTGTTACTGGTGCGATTCATATTTTCATCAACATACAACCTGACACTGACCTGCAAATTGCAATAAACGTAAGAAAATTTAAATTTCGTGGGCTACCCTTGCGCATCCACCTTAAATCTATCTAAGTCTAACCTAAATGTTAAAACATGATAATAAGCTATCTAAAAATACGCAATCTGTATTTATATAAAAGCTTATACTAAGTGCGTTTGTCTTCAACATAAATCTCTATAAAAATACAAGACTATCTCTAAAGCTATTCTGTTTTTGAAGATCCCAAAAATACTCAGGATTTATCGCACCAGAGAATAGATTTTAAAATTTAGCACTGGTTTTCAATCGGTTTCACTGAAAGAGAACAATCCCCATTTATCTTCGAAAGTAGTTCGGGCAGATCAGATAAGACGATTGCAGAAGGGACGGTGGATTTTTACGGATTCGAGGCGCGAAGTCGGAACCCGCTGTTCTAGTCCGTAATCGGACAAGACGGACAGGCGCGGTCCCAACTCACGCTTATTGTTAGCATCCCAACTAAATGCACTTAAGCTTTTAATTCCCTTATTAGTTTATCACAAAGGAAACTCTACTTTTGAAAATGGTTAAAGGACTGCACCTTGTTGTTCGCATACGCAGTCCTATACGGATCAAAACACTATTAACTCTCACTTGTTCAGAGAGTGGATCCAACCCGCAGCGTTCTCGCCCCTTAGAGCTAAACGCCATAAACGAAATGGGTTTAATAAGGCATTCATTGTAACAGGTTGCTAGTCCACTGCTCACAGTATTAACCTTTTCCTTGGTCCATTTTCGTAGCCATAGAAGCGAGCTTTATGCCCTTGAAGGGATTTCGGAGGTCCTACATGGCCGAAAATTGGAGAGCAGCCGATACAGATGGTCGTATCTACTTTGTTTCCATAATCCGGCCACTCGACCTTCCGCCAGTCCGCCGTCCTGCCGGCTACAGGCACGTCCCGCCACTCCGTGCACCTCTTGATAAAGAATTTCATTATCAGCACACCGCTGTATGAATGTGTCCTGCAGATAAGCTCCTCGGACAACGGCGCTCGGCCATTTTTAATGAACAAGCTCGCTTCATAGAATATTCAAATCGTTATCTTAGGACCGGTGAAATAATAAACTCTCTTAACCCAAACGCACACACCTTCTACAAACCACTGGTTTAATTACGAAAGTGGGCTTAGTACATTTTATCCTTTGAAGAAAAAACAAACCGATCTTCAATTTAGTTATCATATTATTTGAATTGTTACTAAGGCTATAAACCTTATAAAAATATATAACTTATTTGTTACCGAGTCCCCTCTGTTTTGCACGAACTTTTGAGATTATGCAAATGTATTTGCAGCTTAGTTTTAGTAAATACAGTTTGATGTATATCTTTTTTGGACACTACAACTTTGAAACTGTAATTGCGAAACTCCTAACAACTATTATCCAGTAATATTTAAATGATTCGCATACAAAGCCACAAGTTGTAAATACCCTTGTTTTTGTTTGTGCTGAAACAGTGTTCCACAAATCTGTACACGGACCACTTCACATTTGTAATGATTATTGTTAACAGCGCAATACGTGTTACTTCGGCGTGGCATTAAGTGGTTATTACTTATTGCCTTAAGTTATGTGTTAGATGGGGAACATTCGACGCTCGTTTCAGTGGGGCACACAGCTCACTCATCGTGTCGGGCCGGGCTCGCGGCTGTTTGTCATTACACGGAATGGAGATGAAAACAGCTTCATAAACACTCACTGGTATACACTATTCAAAAACTTAACGCGTAGAACGCGCTGAGCGCTTGTGTGAATGTGCCCTTAGGCCGCGTTGTATGAATACGTCCGCTGATAGCAGCGCACTGACACACAACCACACTCGTAGGTAACAGGATATAGTTTGCAGGAAGCTCGTTACGCCGCTGTACCGCTGCGTTTGATTGCTGTGCAAGGGGAATACTAATGTTGAAACATATACGATTGATCAAACGGATTGCCAATTGAGAAACGAAGCTTATTCCCAGTACTCTATTTTAAGATTCCTAAACTCTTATTTCTATTGTGAGCTCCAATCAAGATAATGTAATAAGCTTTGCTTTACTGTTGCCGAGTATAATCGATTCCATAATTTACATGTTTGTTTGGGAGCGAAAGAAAAACATGGGAGTTCTCACGGATGTTGTAAATCAACATGGGGAAGCAGAATAATGTGTTTCTCACAAGAGATCGGTACCGTTCTACATTATTTTCGTTGGCGAAGTCTTGGTATCATAACAGTGTTATGTCAATTAGTCCCTATTTGATTTAACATAATGTTCCTACGCGGTATACCCAAGAATATTACAAGTTTAATTTCCCGATCAAGTAGCGACCTCACCCAAACACAAACAAGTCTATAAAATTCAATTTCCAATAAAACGTACACTAAAGAGTAAAAAGTATATTGATTTTATCGACTTGGGGTTATTTAATTATAACTGGGTTATGCCGGTTTCGTTTTATGCGACCGTTGACAGAAAAGTTCGCTAACAAAATTGTCCCGTCAAAGTTTGGGATAGACCGCCACTCGCGTGTTTGTCAAAAATTCGGTTTCGGCATCGTTAGACCGCTCTTAGCGTCCCTGATTAGTTTTTATAGGAGTCTAATTCAACTCAGCTCTGCAGGAAGGGGAAAGCGGTGCGATGTTTCACGGTCATCCTCTAACTGGTAGTAAGGGATTACGCCTCGTGCGCACCGCCGCGCGCCGGCGCCGCTTTAACGTAACGACTCTTCGACAAACTTCCCCAACATTCTAATTTAGTATTCAATTCAAAATTCAACGTTATGTTCTTTTAAACGACAGCACACGGACTTTCCAGATTTATGGTAATAAAAACAGCTTTTCAAGAAGAGATATATTTGCCTATCTGGGCGCGGTTCTTAGTGGTCGAATACTATCATTTTGTGGCCAAGTATCGTTGAATAAATATTTATGAAGGAGCTAACTTTAACAAATTCAAATAATGCTCTAAAATGTCTACAAATGGTCTGAGCATAACAAAGTTTCTCAAATAACCAAATTAATTCTAGTTATGAGTTCGGCCAATATTTGTAGTTACGATTTGATTTGTAATTTTCCATTAGCTGGGTGTCCTGGAGACTTTCTCATCAATTCGTTACGGATGAAGTCGGGCTAAGCGGTGGCGGGTCGGAAGAACGTCCATTGTTTTCCATGTCGCCAGCGGCTTTACGTCAATGAAGATAAGGGCTAGATTACTGGAGCTGGGCTTAAAAGCCTCCGTATGTTTGCTAATAAAGCCGCTGGACATTTTGCCCAGAGGGGCCCTAATTTATCATTGTTAGAGTGCGCCTCAAACGAAAGCAATTTCCGTCTAGAATTCGTTTTTTTAGATACGATTTCTCCCGAGAACTCAGCTTAGAGTTCATTTGATGTCGTCCAATTAGGATTCTATTACAACGCTTTTACTCGAATAAGATCAAATTAATTTATACAAATGTACATCTTAATGCATAGGTACTTCATAAGATTTACTTAAACCGATGCTTTTTTCTTATGATCAAATGACAATTTTCTTTAAACGTTTGTTATCTTGCTACTAGGTATATATCGATTTTGCGCTCTGCGAAGATACTAATAGAAAGAAATATTTGTTAGAAAACTACGCAAAGAATATAGCAAGACTGTCTATCAAAACGGAAATGAACAGAACATAGCGGAGAGCAGTTGAAAAATACACTGATAACATCTCGGTGCTGAGTATCGTGGAAATTAAAGGATTCTATTGTTTGGCAACAGTTATTTTCTGTTATACTTGTCCCCATTTCGGAGATAAGATAAGATAATACCTTGCAAAGAAAATAATAAAAGGGTGCTAATTCGATCGCAAGGCGCCTTAGCAGTATACAAGCGCTTGTCTCACATTTTAATATCTTTTACAAACATTTCGCTGTAAACGCACGTCAAGTGGTCGTGTCTGAACTGAACTCGTGTAATATTCACAAAATGCCAACATTGAGAGCAGCTTCAGATCTTGAGTCTATCGAGTATATAAACACGCTCAATGCGAGTAGGCATACAAATTCATAGAACTGTGCATAATTCACGTTGACGTACAGTTTCTTGTGCAAAGGTTTTTACTTTTTACTTATCTATTGGAGCGGGAGACCTCAGATGATAACCAGTGATTCGTGAACAAGTTCTTGTTCGCTGTTTGCCATTTCTTTTGCCATTACAGAATTATTTGGGCGAAATAATGGTACATTTTTGGACAAATTGCTTTAACGGCGAAAGTAACGTAATAAAACCCAATGAAAATAAACTCTGATTGACTGCTTATCGATGTTGTAAAATATTTTATAAAACGTTTCAATAGTTTGGTATTCAGAGCGCACCCTCCCTATACGTAATGTCAGTTTCGCGCTGAAAGCTTTCTTCTGTCCTCGCGCAATACATCATTTTATTTTATAGCCAAACAAGCGAGAACTATAATATATTTCCGTACGCATAGATCTTTCCTTAATATTATTGTCGCGACTTTTATATTTCTACCTGTAAGTATCCTTTGTAGTAACGTCGGTTTCTTTTTCCAGTGACTAAATTCATCCGCATCGGGATTGCTGACAAGAATGACAACCCGCCGTACTTCGACAAGGAGCTGTACGAGGCTGAGGTCGACGAGAATGAGGACATCCAACACACCGTACTCACCGTCACCGCCAAGGATCACGATGAATGTGAGTACATAGCTTTAACCTCCTCACAAGTTTATATACTCGTCAATACAACACGACTATTTTTATAAAACTTGTGCCAAATTCTTCTTTCACGAAAACACACATAGCGAGTGGCGTGTTTATAGAATAAATATACGAGGCGACCCTAATACAAGGCAACACTGCAACAAGGAAAGAACATCTAAAACAAAACAAAAAGTCCCGCACATGGCCGCTATATTTTATGCCATCGGATCAAGTTCCGCTTAACTTTATACAAAGAAAATCACTCGCTGTGTCCCGAAGATATTCCGCCTTACACACGGATTGTAATCGAATGGTATTAGCTTCGAGAAGAATAATATATAACGCAGTAAAGATGATATTACGTACGAACGTCTTCATAATGTACCTCACCTGAGCGCTGTATACATAGATTATGGGTTTCAATCTTGTGCCATTTATTGAAATTGAATAGAGACGTTGATTGTCCCGTAACTACCTAATACCGGATTCTCTACACTGGTGCAAACCCGTGGAGGCTTGCTACATTTACGAGATATTACATTCTGTTACAATAATGTTGTGAACGTGCATCGATAAAACAGTAAAAATATGACACTTCAATTATCCTACCAGTACCTCGCAACTTGCTCCCGAAAATTGCTGTTAACAAATTTTCCGTGCAATGAACAAGCGAACTTTATTTTTGAGCTGATGAGTTAACAGACAAATTGGAAGGGTTTCATTATTAAGGCATGCTTATAAAGCGTGTAAAGTAATTGCAAGTGGCCGACCATCGAAAACAAATCTTTAACATAATTGAAATCGAAGTCAATCTTTTTGAATAAATTTTGCTAAAAGCTTGGATTGACAAAGCATTTTGTACTTAGTATGTATTTTTCTTTAGCTATTGTTCACACGCTTTGTTCCGCTGACGCTTTGTCCGTTTTCTTTTAAGTCGATCTAAGAAATTGTTGACGTATTATTATTGTTATTAAAAAGTAAGCATTGTTGTAGTTTCCGGTCTGAAATTACCTTCGTATTAACAAATTTCATTATAAAAAGACCTATTACGCCATACTATGCTACTTGTTGAAAACGCTTATAAATATCATTTTATGTTCAAAGGGATTAACCGGGAAATAATAATCGCGGCTACGCATACACCTATACCATTCAACATACAGATCTGTGTATTTTATACCTTATGACGACATTTTCTAGATATTAAAGACATAAATTTTACATTGGGATAAGCCGCATAAGCATTTTCTTTTATAAATAAAGCCGAGAAGGACATTCGTTTGAAA
The DNA here is from genome assembly GCA_947578425.1 of Eugnorisma glareosa. Lineage (NCBI taxonomy): Eukaryota > Metazoa > Arthropoda > Insecta > Lepidoptera > Noctuidae > Eugnorisma > Eugnorisma glareosa. Next base: position 12,643,929 of record OX387964.1, read on the forward strand.
ATATGATACTCCTTGTATTCAGTAAGCTTTAAGTATTAATTATTATTTATTAAAGGATACGTGAGAAGTCATTGATTAATTCGGGAGAATCCTCTGTTTTCATAATAATTTTGGGAACTCTTTTTAAGTTTACATGAAACAAAGACAGAATGAAAATAATTTTTTCTTTTAAAAATAGATATTAAAAGAGACCAAAAATGGTGCCAGTTCCTAATTTGAGTATTTGAATAGGGATCAAATCAAGTAACGTAGCACTCGAAATTCTTAAAACATTGTGTAGGACAAGTCCTAAACTTAAAATATTACATTCAGAAACCGGCAACGATTCGCATACAAAAACTTAAAATAATGAATAATAAAAACAAAATGTGAGAGCCGTGGTGCACTTCATAAAGTAAAAAGTATTGTAATATCCATTAATTTATTGGTTCGAGATCCAATCCTCCATATTTTTTCCATTAACCTGTTTGTGCTCAATCATTCTTTTTGTAAAACTATTCGAAAGAGAGTATAACGAGAAAATATGATATAACTCAGAGTGGTGCAACGTGCATAATATCCCTTATCCAAGCTTTGACGCAGAATCGATGGCGTTATTATTTTGTAGTGCCTAGTAGATTCAGGTTTATGAATATTGCTGGCATCGACAGTTTCGTCGGGCGGCGCGGGCGGCGGAGCTAGTTCCGAGTACGAACACGAAAGTTTCACACGAGAAGCGGGAAGTGTGCCTACGTACTGCACGTACGACGTCACAGCTCAACGACTGTAGCGCTTTCGTTTGATCGATGAGTTCACACAGTTGCTGCGATACATTATATCGGAGAAATCCGCCTTCGCTCAGCGCTGCTACACGTCGCCGCCACCGAGTCGCCCCTGTATTAGAGGAGCCCTTATTAAACTCACAACCTTTCCTGTACCTTTTCATAATGACATTACTGACGCAAATTGTCTGACTTGATTATATAATTAACTTAAGATGGGTAATGCTTTAAATTACCGGCAATCTGGTCATGATGAAAATTCTCTTGGCGAGCACAGGTAGTCTGGGCCAGCTATTTTATATCACACGGGAGACCATTTTTGGAGGTGGGTAAGAATTGAAAGTATAATAAAATTTTCTCTTACTACATCGTAAATCTTTGGGGTCGCTGATGTCCAACCGTTTGTTTTCACCAAGTGCTACTCAATAATGAAATTGAATTTATTTTTTGTGCCAGCGACGTATCTCTTCGGGCATTTTATAGATTAAAAATGAATTTCTATCTTCAGTCGAGTTTTTCAAAGTGAATTAAAAAAAATCTTTTCAAAAAAAAAAATGCGGGCGGAATACATAACCTTCTCCTTTTTTAGAATTTGGTTAAAAAGACTAATATCATTTGAATCTTTAAAAATCTGAAACTATTTTGCGCTCATTTATTTATTAAATTATTTTGGAGCAGTTATTTGAATTACTTCAGTTGTTAGGTAGTTATAATTGATGATAGAGCAAGATCTCGTTGAAGTTATAAATTCTTTTCGTCGTTAGAAAACTTACGCAGCCGTAGGTCCTACAAACGTTTAAGAGCTCTCTAACATTCAGTCGAAAAGTGTTTTCAATCTTTTATTACTTTCGTCTACTTCCAAAGTATTTTTTCCTTGTCTTATGCCATATTCATCAACTGAATTATTTGCTTGGAATACCAGTTAGTCTAAAAATGTATATTATAGAATTACATTACATTATTGTCATAAAAAAATAAAAAGGTTCGGCTTGAACCTAGAAATAAGTACGTAAGTATCTGTTTGTTATCATGAACAGATGAAGCAAATAGGATAATATTAAGGTACCTACTACGTTCCGAAATTATCTCCATGTACGGACAAACGTAACAAAGAACTTATATACTTACTTTCCGCCCAACGTCTGAATCCATATTAGATTTTCACAAATAAAAGGAAAAATCTTATTGTTATTTTCTTTCCGAAATTAACTTTGGCGAAATGGCAGATAAACGTATGTGCTCAGACAAAAGTGTAACTAAGCGTGTCGCAAGTACATAGAAGTATTGTGTTGTGTACGTTTACTGCTGTGGCGCAACTCTGCCACAGCCCGAGTTATCACTAAGAACAAACGACACCCGCTAAGCTCTTGATGCCATGGGACGATAAACAAAGTTACAATAGCATACGATATACGTACAATACAAGTTTTCCATCAAGGCCACGAGATAGGTAACTATTTAGAAATGGAATCGTCTTGCAAACCATGCGCGTCTGTATTGTGTCGTATCGTAAACATAGCAGTCACTATCGCGAAGACAAAGAGAAAATGTAACAACATCCCATCTCACTGGCTTACTTCTTACTGCCATCTAAAAAACATCGAGCTGCTCTCAATTTCACAAATACCAATTCATCCAATTTAATTTTCCGAAATCGCCCAAGTTAGTAGTGTCAAAGTTAAAGTAACGACCTCGGTGGCACTCGGATAGAATTTCAATGTTTTAAAAAGGTCAATAAGTCGGCTTCAGTGAAAATTCTTCATAAAAGTAAGATTTAAAAGGCGTAATTGTAAGTCGTATTCTTTGAGTTGGTTTTATCTTTTAATTTATTGGATTCGCGTTTTTTGTACGTCGTCGTAGCTCCGCGCTACGCCGCGTAGCAATGCGCGTAGCGGGGTAACATTGCTACGGGCGCTTGCTGCTGCATTATTTCGTATTAAAATCTCCGTCCCCCAACAGATGTCGCCGAGACGTACCGATTCAATCTTGCTTTTAAACTGCCTCCGTTTCTTTTCTCGGGAAAATTAAGAGTGAGGAAACATACGTACAACTAGCGCCCTCACCGCGTGTTAATAACAAACTAGAATTTTATCTGGCGTTGCAACTGGACCAGTGTATATAATCGTCCTGCGTATTTTCCGGTTTGAAATATAGCTTCATTTTAAATAATGACTGTATTTTCGCCAGGGAACTGTAAATATTTTTACCAGGTTTATTGCGTATGTACGTGCTATAGCGACTTGGACGCTTCAGTACTAGCTAGCGTGTAAAAATATTTATGTTTGCGAGACGGTCTGTTTGCCGTCTTTTAATATAGTAGGAACTCGTTGCGAAGACTTGTGTCTTTAAGTTTCTTTGTTACACAGATTAATAGTAATAATGTAGATCTAGATTGAGATTGATTTAGGTAGCAGACAACTTAAAGGAATAACTTTGTCTCCCTCTCCCGTTAATCAAGTGAACAATTTCATGAGCGCCGGAGAGGTACCGTACCTATCTGAGAAAGCTTTTCAAACAGTAACTTATTCTCGTTAAGTTAGTTTAGCAAACGTGGTTTACATTTCTCACATTGTTTTAGTGAACAAAGGTATCGCATTACAGTTTGTAATTTGATACAGTTGAACATTTCATGTGACACGTCGAGTTGTAAATGGGAAATTCGAAAAGGTCCGATGGAAATAAAAATATAGCGACTGCTATTTTTATTCTTAAGTTAATGGAAATTTCGGCGGTTAGTAAAATGTCACAAACAACGCTGGCATCGGGCGTTTACAAAAAAAAGTTGTCCAAACGATATTTTTGTTTGCGACAGGCTGAGCAACAGATGTCGTTGAATAATCAGTTAATATCTGTCCCACGGAGCCTCAATTAGCCGCGCCATTACACCGTGGGTCTGGAAATAAGTGCCGTTGTCTAGGACGACACAGATCCTGCGTCCCACATCCAGCCCATTACGCTAAAGAATGAAGATTACGTTCGCTATTCAATTGATTGACCACAATTAGTATAAATTAAGCGAATCGGACATGAAACCCGGCTTGTATTGATAAATTCGTTCGTTTGTGAGCGCTGTGTGTGCTTCCGATATGCATTTTTGATTTGTATGACTGGGACGCGAGAGGCTTCTTCCTCTGAAACACTCACACATGGAGCCTGTGCCTGTACATCATACAAACATGAATGAGACTTCTGATTCAAAATAAATTAATATTTTTAACCTTATCAATACAACCCTCCAAGTTCATATAATCCCAAAGAGTGACTTTTTCATGAAATAGCTATTAAATGGGGTACAGCCCTGTATTGATGATTTGAATGATTATAATTCTGTAACTCCATACGTGTTACTGGCGCGATTTATATTTTCATCAATATACAACCTGACACTGACCTGCAAATTGCAATAAACTTAAGAAAATTTAAATTTCGCGGGCTACCCTTGCGCTTCCACCTTAAATGAACGAATTTTCTAATTTTTACGCTGCATGAATAAATAACTAAACATTATTAGCAGCCCGCCGGAAAATATATCGTAGAAAGTTAATCTGTTCTATATGTTTATATCATCATCATCTTTTCAGCCCGTTGTTGTCCACTGCTGAACATAGGCCTCCCCAGTTGATTTCCATCGTGTCCGGTCCAATATGTGGTGTCGTGGTCGGTTATGTTTATATGATATTTTAATAATATCAAGTTTTTTTTTTTCTGCCTTCGCTTCAAAGTAATCAAACTATTAATTGTTACGTTCCCTGAAAGATAGCCTAAAATCTTTCATCAATAGGCCCAAATTAATTAACCTCATTTTGAGAGATCTTTCTTAAGTTTTCTTTTTGTAACTCACGGAAAACATGCATCTGTAGGTAAGCACAGTCAACTGTCTATAGAGACTTTGCATGAATAGCACCTTTATTTCGAAGCAGTAAAGCCAGCTTTCGTAGTTGATTTTTTTTTTAATAATTACGTGAACGTTAACATTTTGGTTCTAATCTCAGGCTTTGATTCACCATAATGAATGTCGGAGCTTCACAATGTGGTAGCTCAAACCGCGTTGACTGATGACCCTGTTATCGCCCCTCTCAGAACATTACACACAGATTTATATGAACACATGGACTGCCTTATGCTTCCATAAATCTAATTGTTCAAATAAATGAAATGGTTTGATTCCTTTAAATTGGATTTTAACTTGTCTATAGTGCCAAGATATATAAGGCATTAAATCAGCCTCTGACTTGGACTGGTCTACTGGTCGCAATCGCGACTGCTGAGCGTGAGGTCCTGGGTTCGATTCCCGGGTCTGGCAAATTGTTATTGGGTTTTTCCATCAGGAATTACTCAGTAGCAGCTACGTAGTCTGGATTTGTGTCCTGTTGATGGCAATACGCTCGCCCCTATTACAGGGACTTAAATATAACTGGCGAAATGTGGGTGTACTATTGCGTACACCTCTGTCTAACCCTTCGGGGATTATTAGCGTGATGTTATGTTAAGTCAGTCCTCGTTCATTTTTGATGCTTGAAGTATTAATAGACAAATATATTTTTGCGAATACAATGTTCTAGTTTTACCAGTACAATATTCTAAACATAATTTTCGTAATGTTCAATCAGTAGTTCATCAAGGAGTTACAGCAACTGTCGTAAAAGGTTTATCATTTTACTGCGTAGGACTTTAACTACGCGGAATTTACCGCATAAAACCCAACTCTAGTACCTAGCGTTTACAGCACGAACCGTCATGTTTTATTTTTATTACTGAAACCATTCGACGTTACATAACAAAGACGATCGATAGAATTTTTAAAATAAATATAATGTATTAATTACCCGACTGCTAAGGTTATGTATTTCGCGCGTATCTTGTATGTTTCTTTGTTTGTAAATATCTTTATAACTTCGTATGTTCCAAATGGCTGGATGGATTTCAACGATTACTTTATCATTCGATAGATTCGTCTCAAAAACCCAAATGCCCATAGAAAAGAGTTTAAAAAAAATGGCTTATTTTTGGCGCTAAATTATAAGACGTTAATATTTTTTTTCAACCAAACCTAGTAGTCAACCTAGTCGAGTAGGGTATCAAAATGAAGGAAATTAAAAGGAGATTAGAAATATATTTATAGGTACATAATACAATTTGTAGTTGGGTTTTTTGATACTTTTAACTAAATGTTACTTGTTTATTCTAATAGTACCTAACTAGTATATCAAGGTCGATGAACATTCTCATTTCTTAGACTAGCAGCGCCAGTAATAAAGCAATCACGGCGAGGCGGCGAGAGAGCACAATGACTAATTAGACGTCATTCCCAAACTCATATTACCGCACACGTTATTATTCGCGAACACAGACGGTAATGAGAAGCTCGCCGTCTGAGCTCGCTCCCGTCCACCGACTACAAGATAGTATTAATATAAACGTCAGGAAATACGCTGCGCTCCTCGCGGTGCCGCGGTGCCGCACGCGAACTGTCACAGGTAATGAGTTATGAGACGTACAGACACTATCCCTGCCTCTAACTCGCTAGATTGAACTATGTACACCTAATTACGCAGATAACACAATCATGTAATCACTTACTTGGTCTACGCTCGCTAGTCGTGATTCTACTAAATAAATTATGATGTCGATTAAATTAAAATCTAGGCCCCAAACCTCAACATCATAAATAACGATGCGATCGTTAATTCGTCGTTTATTATCACAGTGCGTACTCTGGGGTCCATCTATAAATTACGTATTTTACGAGCTAAGCTAACCTCAATTACGTCAATCTGAAATTAAATTATAGATTTGTTGTATTACCCAAATCTCATGTTTTATTTATGAAGCACTATGAATCAAACTGGAATATTCATCGTTAATAATTAGTACAGACAATGGTCATGCATATTGTAGGTAAGTACCTTGATCTCCTTGTGACGCATCTTGCAAGTGGTACTGGGTGGAATTATTAGAAACGTCATACGGATAAAGTAACGGTTGGCGTGCTTGCTAACAAGCGTCCAACCAGTAACAACTGTTGACAGGCAACACAGTAACTCATTCGTCTGTACCTTACAACTATTTTTATTCTCTACCTCCAATAGAAATCCTTATAATTGCTAAGAATAGATTGCTATTGCAGTAGAGTGAGAGCATAGTTCTTTGTATTCACTTGAGAAAGTATTATAAAACACAGTAAGTATAATTTTGAGCGTCGCATAAATCATAAGGTTACTTTATATCTTGAGTTAACTCGATCCTCAAATCTGGTAGTATCTTTTCGAATAGACGTTATAAATCATCCGACAGTTTGCACTATCGGGCGTGCGCGTTGCTATAATTAATTCTGCAGCCGACGCATTAATAACGTGCTTTAATTGTGGACGTCTTTTGCTTCTCTCATCTTTAACTTGCGCGATTACATTCACAGAGAGCTCTCCGACCGCCGCCGCTAATGGATGATAAAACCAACGTCAACGCGGCTAACAACGGAATAAATTAAGGAACCCTCTGAAATGCTTGATAAATTACAACGTGCCTCTAACCACTCGTATGTTTAAATAGTCGCTCGTTAAAAGCCCTACACATACCGGTCTGATATAGTTCATATGCTAAAGTTCTTAATTCCTTTTCGTGGCGTAGTTTATTACGGAGAGACCCAAATTTTAATAAATGTTCCTCGATGTTCTGAATCACTTTAATGAGCATACAGCGCCTTGCGAGAGCTTAACAAATAGTAATCTGTCGAGTGTCGACTTAGCTAATTGATGAGCAGTAATTGCTGGGCCAGATATGGGTAACTGGTAGCGTTTGCCAGATGACACAGGCGTCGGTCAGGACACATTTGGGTCAACCTTAGCTAGAGGGTCACTCGTCTGGAGTGTAGTCCTCCATTTGCGTCCGCAGGGCCGCTCGAGGCACAGCGTCACGTTGAGTGATTGTCTCGCTAATTCGCCGTGACGTAAACGATCAGAGTCCGACACACCGCCGCCCCGCTCACCGCTGCGCACCCCCGCACTCCCCTGCTTGCCCTACATGCTTATTGCTCGAGACCGGTCAACGTCGCTCAGCAATAATGGAAAGACTATCTATGTAAGCAAGTTCACAGATTATGAAAATATGTCAACCTTACCAAACTTGTTAACGGGAATCATAATTTAATAAACAAGTTGCGGTACCACCGCAGCAGAAGGCACAACTTTTCATCTGTATAAAAGTTGTTAAACATCAGACTAACTGGATCTAACAAATTATAATTACCCTCCACGAAGCACAAAGCAAATACACACATCAAAAGTGTCTAGGGATCAACATATATTTTTGCAATAACTTTTCTCCTGATTGATATTAATTAAAATTTTCTTTAAGGATTCATCAAATAAAGTGTTTTCGTTTGTCACAGTAACGATAAACCAAGTCACCTTTGCATTAATAAAGAAATTTGCCATTTTCCTAATAAAGGGATTTTTGACATTTGAACCACTAACACAAAAGTTCGAAAAAAAGACTGAAATAACAGTTTTCTTTAAAATTTTATTGGGTAACTTAAACCATTAATAATCCGTGTTTCTACCGCGAACACTAACAACACAAGAACATCGGTTTGGCATACTCAAAATGAGTTCATCCAAATCACGCTGTGGAATGGCCGCCCATGTTCGTTGCAACAACAAAAAAAGGTCTTCTTGCGACTGGATACCCTCCATATTCGGCAGAGCTCTTCTCTGTAGCATATCCCATGCATGCTCAATCGGATTCAAGTCTGGCGACTGAGCAGGCCAGGGCAGGACATTGATGTTAGCTGCGGCGAGAGTCTGTCTTACAACTCTTGCGGTGGGCGGTCGTGCATTATCATGCATTAACTGAAATAAGGGACCGATTTGCACTTGTAGAGGAACGATGACGTCTGATACAATCGTCTCAGCATAAATTTGAGCGTTGAGGTTGCCTCTGATCCAAATCAACTCAGTTCTTCCGCCGATCCAAATACCCGCCCATACCATGATGGTTCCACCACTATAAGGATGGACTTCCTGGCAGGATTTTAATCGCTGTTGGCGTCCAGGGGTTCTCCAGTGTCGTATACGACTTGTATCCGGTCTCATACCAAAACGAGACTCATCAGAAAAGCACACGAAACGCCATTGTTCTTCTGCCCAATTTCTGTGTTCAAGAGCCCATTGATATCGTATCCTACGATTGTGCATTGCTATAGGTGGTACCCGTAGCGGTCTTCGGGAATGAAGGTTCACTTCATGCAAGCGGTTTCTGACTGTTTGGTCGCTAATTAAGTTCCCTGAAGAGTGATGAAGCCTCACGGCTAACATCATGGCGGTTATTGTTGGAGCTCTTCGAGTTAAGATTTGAATGTATCGGTCTTGTCTCCGTGTGGTGCAGCGATACCGTCCTCCATGGCGCTCAGCCACGGTACCAGTGCTTCGGTAACGTGTCCAAAGTCGACTGATAACACTCTGACTTGTATTCAGAGCTAAAGCCACAGTACGTTGCCGGGAACCAGCTTCTATCATTCCCACGGCTCTGAGCATTTCTTCCCTGCTTAAATGACGTCGCCGCTCCATAATAACGTTGGTTTTAATCAGTAGTAGGGAAACAGTAGCACTAATAATGTCTTCAATGCGTTGTATGTTTTTATAGGGAAAATATTGACAGCTGATTTTCATCTTTTACTCGAATTTGATTCACAGTTCCTGATTCAAATTATGAAATGCACCAAAAAGGATCCATATAAATTTATAAAATCATAAATTTATTACAAAGCCACATCTCAATCTCAAGAAATCCACATAAAAATGCTTGATCCCTAGACACTTTTGATGTGTGTATTATTATCGTGAAAAGTCATCTTATATCAGAATAAGCAACAAATCTACATAAGGCTGTTATTTATATTTAAATTACGTATGAATATTTAAAAATTCCAAAGTTTCTCATCTCAGTCGCAAAGAGACATTTGCAAGTTAAGACGGGAAAGTATTATATTTTTAGTAAAATTAATTGGTCTCTTTCGTAATATAGATTGTTCTTTCAGAATATTAAGGCCTTAAAATGTTTACGAACGACTTAAGGGATATTTATAGAAGATTATTTTAAAAGGTACACCGTGTCCTGAATACAAAGTAGATTAAATCTAATAAGATAATGAAGGTAAATTGTGTTAGCTGAATCAGGGCAATGTCGCCGTGCCGATGTCATCAATACGAGGCAGAACATGGTCATGATGCTTGAGCGGTATTCCCTGGCGAGGTGTGTACGCATTCCTCAAGTGACACTTGACAAATTACATTATGATTTTGCTACGGAGTCAGCTCAACACAGTTCCAACTTAATTTCAAGTTGCGTGCGTTAGCAAACGGGGAACTTATTTTTTTCGTATCAACGTGAGTGGTAATGCGGTGAACTCGCGGCAAATTGTGCTGCTGGCGCGAGTGACTCGACCGCGCCGCGCTAGCGAGCTCGTGCGCTGTCAAGCTGTCGCAACTTGCTTACCTACTTTATTTCTCACGCCTCCTATACTCCCCACTGATTAAGAGTCCCACTACTCCCGAGACGTTGTCAGTTTCCTCCACTTTAATTCTCTACTGGATGCGTGTTTATGACTGCTAAACTGATACGATAAATTAATTTCCATCGTTTCGAGTTCGACGCCGAATAATAAAAGAGCCGTTTCAATAAAATTAATGTTACTCACTACGCTATTAAAAACATATTTCAAACGTCGTTTAGATTTATCATCGCTTTGAAATCGACATTATGTTCGTTTCCGAATATTAAGGCATAAAAGAGAGCCATTGAAATAACTTGAAAGCCGTTACGTATGATCCAAACAAATTAAAGTGCTTTTAAAATTAAATGGCTACTCAACAGTACTGCTCGGTTACGTTAAACTTTTCTACTTTTATATTTTCATGAGACACTCGTTTGAATATCGTTTACAGTTTTACTCAAGGGGTATTTTGTGATTTTCTGACTTGTTTCGGTTTTGCACTAAGCCTTTGTTCACAACAGTTGTTATAGCGCAAAACAAGCAGTAGGTAACAAACGCGTAACTATCAACAGTCGTAGCACACTAGCAACGTGCTACGAGTATCATATGCTACGCGGCTACGAATACCTACGAAACGAAGGGAGTCTTGTTAGTGATCCGCTAGAAAACCAATTAACTTTTTGCAAACATAATAACACTGGCAATACTTATATTAATTTTATCATGAGGAATTATTAAGGTAAATCATTTTTGTCGCAAAAAAACTTCTCTAATAATAATATTTCAGAAAATTCAACAGTTCGCAAAATTCCGTAAAATATTTGACATAAATATTTTTGAAGCGTCGTTGAAATGCTTTAATGTAAGAACATTCTTCTTCGTCACTCATTGTGCACATGATATTTTTGAGCGCGTTATCCGTGCCTGCGGTGTGTACTCACCGCGCTCATTGACGGCTAAGCTCAAACGCCTCTTTGACAATGTGTGCTGATAACAATGTACTTCACGTAAATGGCTCCACGAGCTTTTCACAGCAAAAAATATAATGAAAAGAGCTCCTAACCCGTACTTCATAAAGAGATATGACAAGTTTGTTTTTCCAACATTACTTCGCGAATTATAATGAGAAGGAATATTATATTATTTAAATAAACTGGTTTCGCGTAATCGGCTTACTACCAAGTCTTTCTTATTGTTTCGGAGTTTCCTTCTGTTCGAACGCACGGAAGCGTTGATGTGGGCGTAACTCCGTAATTCATATGTCTTTTATAATATCTTACATTGACATAATATTACAACATACCTTGTTTTACTTGCACAAAAAGTTCGAATTGTGGTGTAATAATACGTCATTATGTCTTTGTATTACATTCTAAGGACGGGTTTGCAGTCTATTTATCCAGTATTGTTCTAGAAAGCGGGTCAGGAGTAAGCGATGTGGATATTTAGAAACCGCAGATAGGTAACTGAAATCCGTAGGGTTACCGGGATCAAACGATAGTGGCTCCACGCAAATCCAGACGTAACTAGCCGTATCACAGATGGTGGAATGAGTAGCTATGTTTCACGCTGTGAGGGTTGCCAAACCATGTTCTGTTATAGGCTAATCAGGCTCTCATAATTATGGCTGACTTTAGACACAATAGAACCGGCGAGTAATAATACTCAAGCGAAATTAACAACCTCGCGATACAAAACGTGTTCATCGAGTTAATGAAATGTACATGTATAGGTCGTCATTCCATTCTGCTGCATTTTGATTTTAGTTTCCCAGAAACATCTCGCCACACTATGTAAAACTATGTCAATAACGTAACACTACAAATGTAATCAGTAATAAACGCACTCGTTTATGAAAATTGCATGTAGGTTTCACCGAATCATTAATATTTTGGTGGTTTTCTGTTAAAAGCGGTAGCTGAATATTGTTTTTCGACGGTTTCTATCACGACGGCCATTAATCTCTGCGCCGACCACAAAAATAGCGGAAATACGAACGTTCGGAAACCACAGACGCTAACAAAATACGAAGAAAAATCATCACAAAAATAATATGATATTCCAGTGTTTTTCGCACAATTTCCTCCTGACTCTACCCTTCTCTGAGAATTAAAAACGACACAAACTATTAATCATTCCGCTGCAATTTGTTATAATCAACTGAAGTAAACAAATTGCTTAAGTACCTCGTGCTGATGGACTGGCTACCTACTTCACTATTTATAGAACTCAACCGAAACTTTTGGTAAACAAAAAGAAACCTCCTTTGGACACGCAATACTTTTAGGGTGAAATAGTGTACTGTACAAACATATGGAAAACTCCACAGCACAAGTTATATGACTTACTAAATAAACAACTTATGGAACTTAGGAAGTAGAGAGTAGCTTATAAAATAACTTTATTAACATTAAACATTATATAACATTCCATGAATCCTTAACAGATATTACACCATATTTATAAAAAAAAAAGTAATTTATAGCTTGAAATATAATACCGTTGACTCTTCGAGAAAAATAGTGAAACGGAGCACATTCAATCATTTTCCTGTAATGGCATCCCTCTGATTTTTAATCCCCAGGGAGGAATCCTATTAATCTGTAATCTGGATTATCTTGAACACAATCATGTTCGAGACAAATAAGTCATTAAAGGCCTCTTATACTTATTTCAGATTGGGGTAGAATAATCCTCTTAGTGCGGTTGTAAACATAGTACGTTATCCAATACCCCCAAATACGATGGGATCGGCTTCCAGTCTAACCGGATGCAGCTGAATACCAGTATTTTACATGGAGCGACCGCCTATCTGACCTCCACAACCCAGTTAGTACTGGCACAGAATAATATGGTACTGGGTCATATGAAACACTTTGGTAAGACTGGTGTCATACTTTTGGGCCACTCTGTCAAAGATGTACTAATGACAGCCGGGACCAACGGCTTAACATGCTTTCCGAGGCACGGAGGAAACTCAGTATGTAATGGGTGGTCACCTATCCACGGACCAATCTAGGCAAGCGCGACGTTATCCAATAATATGGTAAAAAAAATACCAGAGAGGTACGAATCGTTACTTAGTCATGATTTCTTATGCTACCGAGCAACTGAATAGTAATAGCACCTGCGTTACATTCCCGCTTTTATCATTCATGAATACATCCGATTGATATATCCGATAAGCTTGTTTCGCATGTATCAAGTAGGGAACTGTTTCTCTTTTGTGGTAATCCTTTAAATTTGTGCTGGGTTAGTCAATTTATGTCATGATAGCTAGGCTGAATTGATGCTTTATGAAAACAGGGTATGTTTGTAAGCGTAGAAAAATACAGTTTTCACGCTTTTTGGAAAGTTGAGCTATTTTTCGGGATAAAAGTAAGTACTTAATGTCCTTTATATGTTTAAGCTCTAAGCCTGATTTCGTTAAAATCGAATGGGTATTATAATTTCAATTCCAGCAGTGAGCTGATTTAGGTTCTGTATTCTGCCTTTCGGAGAACTGTAAATTGTTCCGTGCAGCTGTGCTGGGAATCGCCCTCAGTCATCCACTAATTTTATTTTTCCTTTCGCATTTCTCCGAAGTACCGTTTTTGAAACGTTTATTAATACCTAAACTGAAACCTAAACTAAACCTCAACATGAAAATATTTTGATTATGTCCCAAAACTATATCTCGTGTATTCTGAACATAAAATAAACATGTCTGGAAATCCGAACAATATCCCCTGAATTAAACTTTGACATAATTTAAAGACCCAAATGCTAAGGCTTATCTCTGTGGTCCTTACTCGAGGATACGGTGTTCAGTATGTATTTATTATCGAGATGCTGAAACCTCGGGACCATTATCTCGGTAATTAGACTCACGGAACAGTCGATTAATTCAGGACCCAAGATTTAAGGACCCCCAGTTCGTCGAAAACTAATCGGATATTCTGGATTAAAAGCCATCGGTGACTTATTGGAATTCTTTGCCGAAGGGAAATATACAAATGTATTTTCAATGTTCATTAGTTCGGTGATAGGCGCAGCAGGATGCCGCTATCGACGGTTTTATGTTCGTAAAAAGTTTATGATGGCGTACGGGGGTAAAATATTTTTGAAGAGAAAGATGCTTTTGGTATATTATGGGTATCTATTTGTTCGTAATTTGAACAAAATAAAGCTATTTCCTCGTATCTGTGAGGCGCGCGGCGGCAGTGGTCACGACTAACGACTGCAGCGCAGACCGCAGGGTCTCGGTCGCTGGAAGATCTTCGTAGCGTGATAATTAGCCGCGTCAATATGCGCTGTGTGCGCTTTCTGCTCTCTTAGTGGACCATTTGAATATTTCCTTGCGGGTGAAGTTTGTGGCATGCTCGTTAGAAACGGCGGATATAGTTTTATTAATGTCCGACATGATAACGACATGCTGCGGTCGCGCTCACCCGCACCTCACACGCTTAGCTGACTGAATAACTCGCTTAATCCACAACGGACGTCATAATAATTTATTTCAATTCCTATTTTAATGCTACAAGGGCTGCACAGCGCTTTGGTTCAAAAGTTTCGTAATTTTAATAGCCATTGTTTGACAAAGTTTTGACAGTCGCAGTCGTTTGTCTATAGTGCTTACCTGTTTCACAAAGCCCTCTCGTGAATATAAACACAATTTACAAATTTAAGCGACACATGTCTACACAACACGAATACAAAAGGAAAAGAAATAAGAATATTTACGATACGAGGAATGTTAATGTAGAAATTATTAATACATGCGATTGTAATATGAGGGTCGGGAGGCACGAACGGACGCAAAAAGCACATTGTCGCGCGATTACGAGACCATGTCACTTCCATCTCTCGTTGGCCCGAAGATTTATGTCGTTGCAATAAAATCTCCTCGTTTGAATAAACATCTCCACGGTTGTGGGCTGTGACAAATTGCTCGCTGGGCCCGCCAGCAGTCGAGACGAACATTAGCCGAAATAATTCTTTTTAACGGCGGCGAGTGGGCCCGACTTGCCGCCTAATTATTCATGTGCGACCGTCGACCGGTCCGATACGCCTTGCCAACTTGCCGCCGTTACGTCCTGTCGTGACGTCACCTTATTAATTAACTTATCGATTTATTATCAAGTCATTATGAGAAAAAGCTTTAGGCAATCGGTTGTGCCTAAACTGACAATCATTTAAGGTTAGCTCTTCACAATATTTACCTAAAAAAGTGCTTTTACGGAAATCAATATGCTATATAATACTTTCAGTAACATAATAACATAATAAAACACTTGATTACCAATCGCCAAATGCAATCCCAAGAGTTGGGTTTCCGTGAAATTTTATTACATCCGTGTTAAACTATAAATCAATGTGTTGGAGCGCGACGCGCGGCGCCATGTTTGTTTTCTACGCACACCTCATCGTTTTACATATTTTTTCTCCCACTAATTCGCATTACTTTTCCTATTTCTCGCAATAAACATGAAGTTTCATATGCTATTATTTCTTTAGATACCTTAATTTATTTCATCTTTTATCTTTAATTTCATATTGCGATAATCTACGAAAGTTAAGCCTGTTCAATAAAAATTTCTTGTTCTTGTTAATCAATATCGGTGAACAGTAATTTAAAAGAATTCATAAAGTTTAAACAAGAAATCGGTTGATTTGCCTTTGCCAAAGTTAGGGACTGCTAAATTTCCCGTTACTTTAAAGGCGGGTAAGGTCGTTGATCGTCGAACAAAAACTAATTAAACCGAACATCGGTATGAGTAAAGTCGAAGAGTAATGAATACTGGAGGCAGATCTCACCTCTGGCGCTACGTTCTCTGAAAAAAGAACTTGAATTGAAGCAGTGCGTTTTACTACGAACTAATTGAAATCTTTTAACTAACTACCTCATCTCCCTTTTGTAAATACACTTACTTGTTCAAATGAATAGAGTTTAAAACTAGTTCTAGAGTTGATAATATTCTTCTATTTAAATAATGTGCTTATGATAGTGCGTAGTTTAATTAGTGAAGTTCGAGTAGGAGGTGGCAGGTGATAGAGATTAGCCTGCGGCGCAAGTCGATCTGGATATGAGTAATTCTACCCGTGTCGGTAATTGAGTCGGCGTCGTCAAATCGTTCATTTCCGACGTCGGCCACGCGATCCCGACGGACTAATCATACAGCTCACCAGCCTGTGATCGAGTTAATTGAAATATGAAACTTTTACCTGTTATGGACTCCTACTGGTCAACGTTATTACTGTCATCGACACATTTATTTATACGAACCAAAACCATTTAAAAAACTCAACATTATTAACATACACATTTAGCTGACACCAGAGATTGCGGATAGTCGTTCATTCCGGCACTTCCTGCGCACCGTTCGTTTACCTAACTTAATTGTACATTCAGCAGACATTACGCAGACGAGCATGAAAACAATAAAACAGAGCTGCAACGTTAACCGCAGTGTTGTCGCAAAAACCATTCAGAGTACACCGTCACTTTAAGTAATGAATGGTGCAAACTGCTATAAACTACAACACCTTTTCCCGTGAGGTGCCGAGTAGTCGCGCGGGAATGCCGAGCAAATCGTGACGCGGCGGAATGTCGGCGCCGCACTCGCAGGACGTGATAACAGGCGAGATGGCATATTCGCTGACGCCTCGCGCGTGTCACGCGACCCTCGCCGCGACAGTTTATCATCAGTTCAGTTCCGCGGACTCAGCGCGCGATGTTCTCACAGCTCTCACGTCTCCACCCCAATTAACTCTCATTGCTCCAAACTTCTTCACTCGTTATTTCCATGAATTTTAATAACTTCTCAGAAAATAAGCTTTATTTTTTTGGCACGCCATACTTTTCTCCAAATTGTTATTACTTACAATTGTACCACACAGCAATATTTAGGTAAAGTGGAAAGATGCCAACTTTCAATAATAAGTACACTTTTACGAGTATCTAGGTCTGAATGCGTTTGAGCTGTTCTAAACTGAATGCTGAAAATCCCGAAAGCAGGAAGTTGTCTTCTTTTACGAGCGATATTGCTTCTGCCTGCCGTCTTACGACAGACATTCACGTACATTTCGTAGAAATAAATTTTCCGATATCAGTAATTTATTATAATTTTAGCTCGGAAGTGGAGACATAGCTTAGTGCGGTTATTGTGCTGATAAATATGTGGACTTTGTGGAGACCACAAATATTATACCGTATTAACATAAGCTAACGCTTCTATTTCCATAACGCAGTGCCGTACGTGATTTATATGACGCTGTTGGGTACTCGATTGGTGTACGACAAAGGATATTAATAGATACTAATGATATCGCTGTTGTAGCGCAGTGCTATACCGTATCGCAGTGCGGTGATACGATGATCCCCAGTATTAACATCGCTTTTGTAATTTGATGGTATTCGGGTAATCTGCACGAGTGCGGGTCGCGCAGCCGGGCAAGCGGGCGGGGCGGCCCGCGCGGCACGGCGCTGTCCGGCGGCGGCGCGCGCGTCGCACCCTGTCCGGGGCCACTCGGATATTATTCCGGAACGAGCGGACCATCCATGCATATTCATGTGCTCGATCCAGAGGCGCGTATTAATTTGCATCCCGATCCGACACCGGCCTCGTTACACTGTCCATTTTCGTTTCTTTGCCATAAACCGTAGAGCGTCGGACAGTCTCGGCGGTGGCTCAATGGATCGTGAAATCGGAACGGTCATACCATCCCCGTTGATTTGTAAAACTCAATTTTAAATTCATTGCCCACAAAACGGTTCCCGTTTATACACGGAATTACTATTATGAATGCTTTCAAACAGATTGAGTTCTTAAATAAAATTACTTTCTCACTGATTTGCGCGTATTGGGAAAAGACGGCGGAAGGGTAGGTTCCGAAGTTGGGTACGACTCCATTTGTACAGAAAGTATCTACACTGATCATGGGATATCGGGTATTTATTGCTACGTTTAATAATAAATTTGATAAATTGTTTGTTCGCTACGTTTTAAAACACTTGAGTTGTACGAGGGACATTGGTTTAAGTGTTCAATAAATCAGCAAACGTGGTGGTTTATGTGAGTCAGGCGATCGTGATTCGTGCGCTTTCGGAATTAAAACCGATGCGGTTGAAAACAACCAGATTATTTACCTATTTGTTTCAATTGTCGATAGGAATGTTCAATTTCAAGTCATGCTAGTTAATTAAAATTGCTGGTAGTTTAGACAGGTTGTGGGTAGATACCATCCACAATTTGTGTTAGGCTATTTATTGGGTAAATTTTATACAATTCTAACATAACACGTGCTCTACGTTAAAATCATTTAACTGTCGAGGTTAGTAGAGACGCGTGCCCTATATGTCAAATAGAGTAAATAAATATAAATATTTTTCTTTTCTATGAAAATAAAATGACATGTAGCATATGAATACAAATGTGAACATTTGGTACTATGAAAGTGATGATCCAATATTTATTTCGTGTTCGCACACATCGTTCATACTTTAGAGGTTAAATTCACGAGCATCCCGTTGCGGATAAAAATATATAATTTACGTAACGTCATTAAAACTGATCGTAATAAAAATAGATATCTCCATAAAGATACCGACGGAGAAATTTTAAATAATGTATTTTACTGGACAACTTTATGACCGTAATTATGGTTTTAGAATTTAAACGCAGACAACTGACGCCCCGTTTTATGTACCTTTTAGGATTACGTTTCGGTGAAATCCGCACAAAAGTCTCGTGTATTATTGTAAAGTACCGAGATTTATCCTGCCGGCGAGATATACGCGGGTGGAGCACGTGGCGCAAATTGTCCAGTGCTACTACTCATTGTTGTAACTGTAATACAGTCGGCGGCCATATTGTGTTGCACATTCATAATGCAGCCGGCCTGCATACAGAATTTTCTACGCAAAAATATTTTCGAAGCTCTTACCTATTTCGCCATTTGCCGTTATGAACAATCGTGAATTTTACGGTTTTGGACGGCAGGAGTATCCAATTAATCTCTTTTTATGTTCTGGTTCCAAATTATCATAGTAATGAGTTGCTTTAGACCGTATTCGTGGTCATAAAGTAGTGTAATAACTGTGGCAGTTAGTGTTATGGTAGTTTGGTCTTTGGCTGCCGGTCGCTATCACAGCCTCCCACGCACGAGATAAAGCGACCGCGTCAACCGCCCGATGTAATCAAGATCACGCAATAGGACATAATGACATTTTGCGTGAAATGTTTATACTGCCGTATTACTTCGTACACGTTTCGTGTTAAACTGGTTTGAATTGTGCATTTCGTCCAGCTTAAAAATAAAATTTTAACATCAGTCTTTGTCATCTTGAATTTAAGCTTTTATGTTTTCGAAAAGAAAAATATTACTCGTCCTATGAATATTTTATCCGCTGCTAGAATTCTACCTACATTTAATGGAAGTAATCAAAATTCATGTACAACATTATAATTATAGAGTTGTCTGTATAACAAACCACACCGCCAAAAGTGTGAAGAAATTATTGATTTCTCTCTCATCTTCAATAAACGATGTCAATAAAACGGACATGACTTTAACTTGCCAGTTTACTGGCAAGTTTAAGTCACGGGGTATATTTCTCACATTATTTGTTTGAATGGGTTCCGTAGCTTCGTGAAAATTTGAATATTCGCCTTTCTGCCGTGTCAGCCAGACTCGCATACTGTTCGTCCGTTCTCGTTAATTCAATTTCTTGTGATTTGTTCCAGAAAAATACTTAGATATTTTCCATTTCACCGACGCAAAAACTAGCAGATATAATCTAATACAGAACCTCTACGTGTTGAAAATTAGTTTTGCTTTGTTGGGCACTTGTGATAATAAAATCACGTTGGTGGTAAATGCAACGAAACCTGTTTATTTTTGTAGCTAATTGCTTTGTTTGAGCAAGAGCAGGTGCCTAATAGAGTTCACGGTGTTGTTTGAATGCCTCGCGACGAAAACTTGTAAGTAGGCAACGATAGGTACTTGACTACTCAGTTTTTCTTCTTTGTGAGCTCTTTTTCCTAGTGAGGCTCAATAGTCTGCGCCGATGCTCGGTAATTTCTTTGAGAGGCGCTGCGCTGGCATCGAACAGACTTCGACAGAAACTAATTAAAAACGAACATCGCACAATCTGGCGAACTCGCACAGACACTAATACGATTTTCGATACCAGTTCGCGAAATGAATAAATATTTAAGAACAAGAGAGTGGTTGTAATTTGCAATGTGTATGCAGACCACGTTCTAAATGTAATGTTATCGCAAAATGTCTGCGTAGTGAATAGATGTGCAATTCTGGATAAAAGTGGCGTAGCAACCCCAAAATATATTTGACCACTTATCGTTCTGTAATTTGGAATGGTATCTGTTATTCGGGATAATGCTCATTTAATGTCATTCAATTGAACTTTTACAAAACTACGAGTTACAAATGAATGCGGTGTAATATGTGGCGCATGTGCCTACAACACGCAGTCCATTTTATTTGAATGGATTTATTTCACAGAAGCGATGCTTTCATACGTGTATATTTTTGTTAACGTTTCTGTTCTACTTTAATAGATATTGCATAAAGTACATGAATAACTACCGTTTTGAAATGTATGCAATGCATGCAAATTTGGGCACATCCTTTGTTGAAAATGTGAACATCCAGGACAGATTTTTAAATTCGCTCTTCCTGAATTTTAGAGACAATAGATTTTTATTGAATATTCACCATGCAGGAATAATGGCCGATTATACGTGGTTACATATAAATCTTATTGAAATGGTTTAGGAATATTTCGGGTATTGCTTGTCACAATATTTTTGCCTAGACGTAATTTATTTCTATTCGCATTCAGTCAGTGCATCGATCAAAACCAGGTTTTTGTTTCCATTGTTTTATGTTATTTTTGCACTGTGTAATAATTCTCAATTCATATCTTACTTTTTCTGTTACGTTACGATCACATTGAGTGTTGACTATAAAGAATTTATTTTTTCTGCAGGTTACCATAATTAATGATTAAAGTGATCGTTATACCCAAAAACTTTCAATATAAAAGTCCTAACACAATCAATAATTTAGCTCGTAAAATAAGTGATAAAGATTGGTAACTGGGGAGTTGCCATTGTTTACTTAATAATCTTAATCTGTTGAAGTTTGGGTAAAGTTTCATTTTTCACATCTTAAAATTATTATGAACTAAATTATTAAAGGGAATTGGAATAATAAATCGTTTTATGTTGCGAAGTATCGATTTGCTGAGCTGGCAACACTCAACAGACGAAGAACGTAACGATGCGTTAGTGCGGTTGCACGGGAACTTGCTCTCGTTAACAAGTTAAGACCGAGGTTCATTACGGCGGCAGGCGGCGCCGAGCTACCCAACTACCTTACGTTGGTACTTGCCGCAGACCACGTCTGCATTTTCAATGTAAACAAACATAAAAGTGGTGGGAAACACATACAATATGATTCCTCGCACTTTTCAAAAGAATAGTAACGAATGTTAACCCACTCTTTAAAAATATTCAACGGCGAAGCTCTTTTCATGCATTTCATGTTACTTTACGTACCATTCGGAATGCAAAACTACTCCAATACTTGTAATTTTCGAATCTTGTTTGCTTATACATTCATATCCATCCACTCAGAAGAAATACGTTGGTATGGACTCGCTACGACTGTTCCTGCCTTGAATTTAAAGTTTCTATTCTTGCGTGCCTAAAACGAAAAGTTTTCAAGAGAAAATGACAGTTCAGCACCCGTGTGGTAAATCAGGACAAAAACGTAGCGGTGCCTTAATGAATACACAAAGTAGGTAAGGGACAGCGTCCTATCCCCACAGTGCATGTACTCGTATATTTTTACACAAAAAGTGGGGACAACAAAGTAGTTAGACCTGTCTGAATTGTTTCTGCGTGGCGCAATCAAGCGTCGCGAGAGGCTTGCTTAGCGAGTCACATTGTTTCAGAAGACCTTTGCTCTGCCCTCTTACAAATTCACCGCTGTTTTTATCGTTTTATTAGCTTTGTTTTGGAAGTTTTCTTTTCGTTTTCTCTTTAGATTTTGCTGTCTTAGATGTGCGGCTGTTGGCTTCGCCTTTTTGCAACCACCTCTGTGCATAAAACAATGGAGAGAATTTATTAGCTGTTTTTTATAAAAGATTTCTGTTTCACTTGAAGCCCAATTTCTTAATGAACAGGTTTACAAGAACAAACAACTTGTTTATTGAAACATTTCTGAGAAATTAAATGGAACATGACAATGTTTTGTTTTATGATACAATTATTGCTTCATTGTAAACAATATTATTTATGATCTGGGTTTGGCATTTGATGTTAACGAGCATTATTTTTTTACGAAAAATGGTACGAGTTAGTTACTTCATCAATTTATATTCGCTAGTTTTTACAAAATAATAACTCGCTACTCTTTACGTGGGCATTTTATTATCACGTTTGCATCTTTAATAATAGAGTAGAGGCGCTAAATTCATCAGTCGATGAGGACACCTGTCCGAACAGATTACATTGATGGATGAAACTGTGCGGAGCGCTGACGACAGTATTAATACCGATAACATACATTAAATGCATATTTGATGGCGCTTTGGCTTTGGGAATTCAGTGTCGGTCACCGAAATAATTCGTATGAGGCCGAACGATTGTATCCGCAGTCAGATTCCAACCCGATAGGCGTAATGCGCGGCGGGCTCACAGCGCTCACACATTGTTTCATGCCAACAATTTATAACCGCATAAATTCGGACAGGCCTGAGCAAGATATTTTGTAAGTCCCGCGCATAATCCCGTCGTGCCCGCCGTGCCACCACGCCGTGATAAAAAGTGTGACGACATTTCCCCGCTACACTTGTTTTGAAAAGAATAATGCTGTATAATATAGGATGAGAGGGGTAGATAAATGGCCAGCTTTATGAAGTTTCTCATTCATCCTTTACATTTAACCACGTTTGTTTAGGCGTTATCTATGTAGGTATGCCACTTGGGCTTTTTATCATCAGGCAGATATACAGACACGGAATTGTTACAACTGCAGAAACCCACTAAAAGACAGACACGAATAGGGCTTCACACACAGTACACAGATAGTGACAGGCTTTGCATGTTACCCTTTGTTGTTTGCTAGTGAAGCGGCCGCAGCCCAACGCTCTGGATTAAATTCAAGATCAGAAAGTCATGAAAATCTAACTTCGTGGGACCACACCACTTGTGGTTAATACGGTTGAATGTTGTTACTTATGCATAAAATATTATCGAAAACTATCAGATACCCAATGAAATGAGAAAATAACATCCATCGAATAAAGAATTGATCCAATACGCTTTTTAATTGATTTCCAAATTGGATTCTAGTAAAAAGATTGCGAGCAAAAAATATTTTGAATTTAAAAACCTAATTCGAAGGGTTTTGTTATGAATATTAGCATAGGACTAATTAATTCGATATAAAAATAGAAGGTCGATACGGATCTGTTCACTTATTCATGCATATGTGTTAGCTTACAGAAACGGTGCGTTATTGTATTGTAATCAGTGTTTGTTTACCGACGAGTATCGCAATGTTTCTTTATACCGCAGAATTCTGTTTACGAGTGCGACGATAATATGAATGTTAAATGAATATTACGGTGTTTGCGCACACGCCTAAACACTTCAATAGAAGTGAATTATTCAGTGGCGATGTGGCACTCGCGCCTGGCACCCCGACACCGGCCGGCCACCGCCGCCTCAAAGCCAATTGTTTATTCTTCTGTAGATATTACCCTGAATTGAATTCTATGGGGCCCTAAGCGATTCATGTATAAAACATTTTTATTAGCATCTATCCATTAGTGTTGCAACATCCACTTCATACATAATGAGCGATTCATGTAAAAGGTTCCAAAGAGATTTTCATTGAAAATTTTAATAATATTGCTCGTATTTTGATATTCAGGGTTGTTGAATATTGCAACGGGAGTAGTTTCCGTGCGTTAGTTTTAGATGAATAGTTAACTAGGCAATATGGCCGGGTGTCGTAATATGTGGGTTCGGATTACCATCGTGTCAGATGGTTCCAAAAGTTAAATAGAGTCACGTCGGCGCCGGCGTCAGGGACGCGGCATCAGCGTGCGCCTGATAGCGCGGCCGTCAGGCCAGCACACGCCTCTGGTGGCCGCACATGTTTAAACTTTTACAATAGCACAGCCCCAAAGCCTACATAAATCACGCGAGCCTTCCTTCACAAATCTCGTCTGAATTTAAATAGCTCCCTACACACATCCTTCGTGATTTAGGTTCTACGTTGGCACCACTAGCTTTCATGTTGTATCTGATTTATCAAAATTCCTTTTTCGCTGACCCGCCGCTGGCACGTTGTAATGTCGTAAAAACTTACGACAGAATTAATGAAGCGGCACCACTAGCTTGTGTTAACGAACCGAGAAAACTGGGATAAATATTATGTAAATATATTTTCATCGAAATTTGCTTCCAGTAAGAAGAAAAGGCACCCTTCCGTTTTTCTTTGTGTGCACGTTTTCTATCCTTTCATTACATAATATTTCAACGTTAACATTAACGTAGAGGAGCGCGACATAAAAACATAAGCCACAGTAACAGCGCCCTTCTGGCCTACTCCGCGATCCGACGAATAGGGAGAAAACGAGTACTAATGCTTCGGCTTAGGCACATTATTTTAGAATGTAAATGTAAACGTACGGTTATTTGAAGTAGGCATATTTTCCGAAGTGGAGCTAGCGAGCAAATTACAAGACTGTTCCGAGAGCCTACCTCGGCTCCGAGCTATTTAGAGGACTATTAAAACTCCGCCGGGAGTCCTTCTGAGATTTACATGGCGAACGTGAATTATACGCACACGAAGTTCAGTTCCAGCCATATTAGTATTTCAGGTAATTACTCGTTAAGGGTAATTCAGATATTCCGTAACAAAAGCCGGCTAAGTATTAAAAACTTTCCATATACTCGTAGTAGTCGTCGTCGCATAGGCTCACTTTTATTACATAAAGCTAACGTTCTTTCTTTTTCTTTTGTGTGAATATAAGTTTGCCACAAACAAAAAACAAGTATTTCCTATCTCCATAAACTAGACACACTTAAATACGGGTTATGATCTATTGTTTTATTCTATCTTTTTCGTCAGGGGCTTGATCCCTGAAACCGGCAAGTTTTAACAGAATATGCCTTTTGTATCGGCTAGCGAAGACAATACTCATGAATAATGTATGAAATGGTCCCGCCAGCGAACCATCTGATCATCCGATAACATTGCCCTTGTTTACATGGGACTGACTAATCCTGTCTTCCGAATTTTAACAGGATTTGAGTGATGTTTCGAACATCCGCCAAATTTGCGGGATGCCTCCCAAAGCTTGCCGATATTACGAAGATATATTGGGTCAATCTTTCTGCGGAATCAACAAACGCGTGGCTGCGATACTTTGTGAGATAAAGTCATCCAGTTAATCAACGTCGACTGTATTTCGGATAAAAGACGAGACAGCAGCTCACGAGAACTTAATTGACTGAGCTCAAAACTTAACTTATTTATAACTAGCGTCTGTTTCCATCGAATTCAATCTATCTGTTTCAAATAAAGCATTCGCAAAGTTAACCTTTGCCTTAACTCAACTTTCTTGGAAGCTGTTTATACTGCAGAAAACTCTTCACCGTATCTTTAATATTGCGCTACGTAGGAACATATAAACGTGTCTTCTTATATAAAAAGGTTCTTTTTATTATCATGGTCGTATATTAACACAGATTGGACAATACCGCTGCCTTCCATCTAAAGTTAAACGGTGTCGGTATAATTGTGCCTGTGGGTACTGCCGTGAGGTAGGTACCTCTAGCTCATAGCTGTCGCGGTAATAGCATCCAGAGGTGATAACAATGGCGGACCGCTCCTTTGCCTACAACCTTCATATTACACGCACAAATAAAAGTTGCCATTATCGTTTTATTGTTATTGTGATGTGATGTATGAAAAATGTAATTCTCCCTTGTTCGCACGAAATTGTACCTATGAGAAAATGAAGGCATTTTATTGTTTGTTCTGCTCTTTTAAGGACATTATTTCTTTTTGCCTTGTTTTTTGTTTGTAGCAGTATGTACTCGTACGTAGAGGTTGTAATCAAAGAACCAAAAATAATATTGCGAAGCCAAAAATTCGGAGTTTTCAAATAACCTAGTTTATGCAGAGCCTATTTTTAGTAACATAGGTAGATATTTACAGTGCGGATCTGTAAACATTGGTACGGCTTTTTCACCGGTACCGACTGGCCGCCTTCCAACTTACACGAACTTAATTGTAAACTTCATTAAATACCGTTCTGTTAGTGAACTGTCAATACTTTGCTCGCTTTAATAACCATAGACCCGCGCTGATGACACATCGTTCCCAAATGAGTTGAATGTTGTTGAATCAAACACGCATTTTATGAATGGGATATTATTTAGTAAGTAATCTGATTTGTCTATAAATTGTTGATTCGCCCACAAGTTATATTGGTATAGCAAATAACGGCCACATTTATACCTAAATACGACCGAAAAATTCGAAACTGCTGTTCAAAAAATTGGCTTTGAAAAAAGTTTGCATATTGAATTCTGCTATAAATTGCTAAAGCCTGAATTCAATCTGGAAACCGGAACCAAGTTAACCAAGTGCGTATAGCTATTTGTGTAACTGCAAGTTAACAAACCATGGCCGCGTCCGCCGCGTCCCTCAGACTGATACTCCCATAATGAGCCCGAGACAATCTTTTATTGTCTGTTTGGACTGGGATAAATTGTGATAGATGATCTTCTGCGTCTCCCAGATTTGGAGCTAGATCTATCCGTCTTCCAATTTATATCGAGGGGTTTGTTGTGCGCGCTTATCCTCCGCATACATTGAGCGTTTATTACACAGACTCGTTTTATACTACAGAAAAATGTCGTCGTTTTCCGCATTCATTTCTCGCCTAATGAAATGCGAGCATCAGGCTCGAATGCTGAAACTTTTTATTGTAAACCCCGGCCGACAGGCTTTTTCTTCTGTCCTCACGTCGCGCTTATGAAAAATAGTGCGCATTACCCGCGCTTTTGTAAAGAAGCCAGAGAAACATGTGCGCTAAATGGGAGCGTAAAATATATTTATATAGAATTTGGAAGTATCTAAACATTCTCAGCTTAAATGTTTAATATTTGCACACAGCTGTGGTTTTCAGTGACACTTGAAATTACGTAATAATTTCAAACTAAACTCTTTATTGTTATTTAAGTCAGTTATAATTGCTTCACTTGTAATGTAAGTGATATAAACGAGAGCAATACGCGTGTGGTGCGATGATAATGGTCGTAAAGCTGTAACTACGTAAATAATTCGCTTACTGTATTACACATGTAAACACATCAGCTTTGTTATTAGACACATTAGTAATCACATTAGTCACGTACTTCATAATGGAGCTAGTTGCGGAACATTAGTAATTGCCAAAGCTATGCGGCCTATTTACGTTCGTTTCACCGAGGGCCGTAACTCACAATAAAATAGCTAGCATATTGTTATTAGCAGGGAGACGTGTGACAAAAGCACCGACACGTATACTTTGTCCTCGTCTGAGTGAGTGATGGTTGGAGGAGCGTCTGAGTCGTGTGCGTGTGCAGTAAAGCTGATCATGAAACTGCTCCAGCGTCTTCTTTAGACAAATGAGCAGGCCCGGGGGACGCGGCGAGGTCACGTTGCTCATTGCCGGTGACATTTGACCGAAGCCTCACTTCCACTAAAACACCTCACGCCGGCCGTCTCCCTGCAATTTCCGCCCTCTAAATGACACCCCTGGCCTCTGAGCCCCGTCCCCGAAAACATGGCAAGAAATCCCGACGTTTTACTTTTTTATATCCCTGCTTATCTCGCTACATAACAATGTAGTCGGGCGCATGGCGGTTTTGATACGGCCGACACTCAATCTCACTTTTATGATGGCGAAGAAATTATTCTTGTGTACCTGTTTGTAACTGCAGCTACCTGTTTTCTTATGTAAATAAGGAACAGGTAAACTTGCCGCCAACTTATCGAGGTAAGAATATCTTTGAAGTTTGTAACTGTTTGACGTCAAAATCAAACTTAAATAATAAACACAATCTTCTTGAGAATTTATGATAATGAAACATTATTAAAATAATTCTCCATGGGCGCCCAGTGTTCCCATAATCACTTCGGCATCACATACCCGAGCCATTATTAGAAAATCCAAACATACTTCCCTCGATCCCTTGTTTTAACCGACACCTTGTGAGAAATATATGCCCAAATACAATATTATTATGTTACCATGGCAATCGCGACGCCCGCCGTGAGAGATTTGCCAACTCGCACCAACTTGATAATGCTATAACTCACAGTCGCTTCAGGATTTATTATCAATTGTAAACCGCATAATGTCTTCGATGTATAATTTACGACTGTTATAATAGTGATTATGGAAATGAAGCGACCCTGACCATATCTACGCTATATTATGAGAAATCAATAAACATTCGTTCTTATATGAGCCCTTTTTCAAATACCTTGCGGGGATGACAAATGCTTTCTATTCTCTTGCGAATGTGTACTCTATTGAAATTTAAGAAAAAGACGGTAACCCTAGAAGTTGCTTTCCCAACCTAAATTCGTATAAGGACGTCCGTGGCGCGAGTGATTTACCGCGAGGCGACCGCCGTACTCGCCTTATTGAATACTATGTTCTATGAAAGAAAATCGTATATTTTGACGTGGCACGAGCCAAATTTACGACTTTCATTTATTCGCCATGACAAATGACAATTAAAAGTGGCCAGTCTTCGGACCGTTCGGCGAACCATGACGTTTTTATGTCCAACTCTAATCTGTTCCCTTTAGAAAAGTTACGCTCGAACAATGTTACATCCTTCAATTTGTGGTCGTAGTACGATTGAAAAGGCCCTTCCCTATGAAGTGTTTCAGTCCATTTGCGTTTTATGGAAACGATTTGCAGAAATTTTCGTTTTAATGCATTTTAAAATACCATAAAATAAAATAGATAAAATATAAACTGCCAATTTGATGATAGTAATTGACTCGGTGAATAATTTTATATTATACTAGCTGTTGCCCGCGGCTTCGCTCGCGTTTTGGTCGAAAATTATCCCAGGGGTATGAAAAATAGATAGTAGCCGATTCTCAGACCTACTGAATATGCATATAAAATTACATAAAAATCGGTCAAGCCGTTTCAGAGGAGTATGGTAACTAACATTGTAACACGAGAAATTTATATTTAAGAAGATTCTATACATAATGTCGTGAAAAAATCTAATCTCTCACTCATCACTGAATCAAGTTAGAGATTTCATCGTAGATATTTTTAACTTAATCAGAACTGACTTATATCTGTTTTCCGCTATCTGTTATCTTTAGCAAAAAATGCTGAACAGCTAGGTTGGAAAATAAGTTTTCCTTGGCCTCGGGTTTCTCCGCTGAAATGAAATAAAATCACAGAGAAAAATTCGCAACATTTTTTGTGAATATTGCAACTTTATAACGTTACCTGCTGCCTTTGGTGGGATCTATGATATTCACAATCTCGAGATACTGAGAGTTATTCGTAATCATAATAAAACAAATATACATATTTCAATTCCGCGGTTTGAAGCAATCTCGCAGCGTTTTCAGTGTAATAAACAAAAGTTATTCAAAAATAGTAACCGCTTATTAATAGGCTCGATGCTCTTGTAAGTAAAATGAAATTCTGGGGCAAAAGGAGGCAAAGGGGTGCTACTTTATAGGCCAATTAGTCTGAGAATACGGTATGCGTTCATTACTCGGTGTAGACCGAGGTTTAGGAGCGAGAACGGCATAATGTGTAGGTGCCGGACGGGTGGCGCACGCGGTGCCGGCGCTGTCGCATGTCGCATGTCGCCACCCGCCTAATCACTCGCACGTACATATACCGTAACGCGCACTTAATTATATTAACTTTATTACACACATTATGGCTTGTGTTGCGCCATGATACGACTTACCTGCTCATTAACAAATAATACCGCTAACATTAACAGACGAAGCCCATTTGAACAATATGATCCAAAAATATAATATTAACGTCAAGCTTTTTATATAAATCCGGCTTAAAGTCTGCAAGTTATCGTGAATTGCATAATGACTGCGTGAGTACTTATCTACTTTAGCTTCGTATTCAGTTATTTACATAGGTACTTACTTATTTCGAAGTGTGTACTGAGATAGCATTAAAATTTAAGGATATTCATTTACAACTCGTTCAACCGCTTATATGCACTTACATGTACGAATTTAAACCGGGCCAAAGCCAAAGTTTTCAGATTTATACGAGTTTTTATTTATTTAGCATGCATTTCAGTACTCAGTCTGTTTCAGAACTTTTTGGTAAACAACCGGCACTTTACGTGGTTCTAGCATAATTTTAGTAAACATTAATGATGTCGTCATATTAATTAGAAAACATATCAGGGAATGGATCCTGAAACTTTCAGTAACAGCGATGTTTAAAGGACTTTCAGTTGAATAGGGCTCCAATTTAAATTCACAAATGTTTGAATACTTAAAAACTGCAACTTATATAGCATCATTTGAATTATTTTAATATCGGTTTTTACTTTATATTACAGTTTAGTAGAAATGTAAACACTACTACCCTGACCATAACTACTACTTATAATTTATTTAATTTTGAAAAGTTAAATTATGTAAAAGTTTTTTATCAGATGGAACTCCACGGAACCCTTAAGTTATATAAATAAAAAAGTAACCGCCTGCAATAGACTTGTCCTAGTAATATGAAAGGTTAAAAATACCGCTCTTAATGGTGCCAAATATTTAAATAAACAAAAAAAAAAATCTAAATAATTTTATAAAGAAAATGTAATTAACTTCTTAATTAAAAGAAAAGATCGTGTATCCTTATAACGGTCAAATTTTCCTCAAGGGAGATATATCGATGTCCTTAAGTCAACTCTCTGGGCCATTAATCCGAGGAAACCGACATAATCCTGCTATATTTCCCTGTGTTACTTTTGTTAAAATGCATCGCTGAGGTTGCTATAATGGTACCTACGTAGGTAGATACATATAACAATATAAAATAAAGTATACATTCAAAGGAAAGCTATTTCAGTATATTCCAGAACCTTTTTACACAAAAGAATATGCGAAAGTAAACTTAGTTTTTGCAAGCTCACCCAAAAGCATACGAGTCGAGTAGAAATATACGATGATGAAGGATCTGACCCACTCCCCAGTCCCCGGAACTTCGTGGCTTTCACTGACTCACAGCAGTTCGACCAATGGCAACGTTACTTACGCACACAACTTACACTGCCTTTGAGACGTAATGAGATAATACGCATCATCCGACCGACTGACTACCGACCCAACTTGCCGTACAAAAATACTCCCAAATTACGAGCAGAGCCGAAATGAAAGCAATCTTCTGACAATCATGACCGGCCCAGACCTTTCCAAGTTCCACAACCGCTTATCTACTAACCCTGACCATTACTAGTAATGGAAATCGAATTACTATTTAAGCAAGATAAACGGAAAACGTGCGGTTTGAGCGGTCATCGTTCTAACTTACAAAGTTACACACGAAAGCCTCAACTTTACGGGCGATAAACAAGCGAAATGTTACGATGCGGACACCGGAGCCCTGAGCTGAGGTAGACCTTTAAACGGTCTAATTCTTTAATGACAAATGCCACTTCCCCACAACATGCGCTGACATTAAAATTGCTGTTCCGTAACAACATAACGAAGTTTACTCTCTGTATCTTGATTGAAGGTAATCGCACCCCTGTGAACTATCATGGTTGCAAGGCAAAAGGCATCTTATATTTAACCGCGTAAAATTAATGAGAACAAGATTCCCCACTCCACGGAAGCTCCTACCAATAATGAGCAGTTGTGGATATCGAGAAATGAATAACAAATCACATCTTATAAAACCGCCTCGAGAGAATCAACGTCAAGTCAAGGGGCAAACTCGTAAATCTGTTCAGATTTTCAAATATTCTTTTTTTATTTTATTTCTACCCAATTTATGGAGTACCCACGCGTTCTTAAGAAAGAGCTATGATATTTCATGCTGTCATTGTGAAACCAACCGTGAAGTTTTAGCTTTATTAAAAGTTAACGTTCAACTTGCCACTTGACGTTGAAACATATCTCTGTACAGTGAATGTTATCCAGCGAAATGATAAGCCTATACTTAGTACCCATTGCCTAGAATATAAAATAACCTAACATATCGTAGCTTAGTGTACGTATTACGTCGTCGACAGCACTAGAAATTGCCTGAAATTGGTGTTCTAAGTTGGAAGTGTCTGTTGAGATAAGTTTCCTCGTGTTTCGGTATTTATTCGCTTTGCGGCAGAATATCGCGCGAGCTTAATATATCGCTTCTACTTGACTGACATATATATTTTTTTCCTTAACATCTCTTACAATAAAAAGGGAAAATTTGGGTTGAAGAATTATTGATCGTTGTGATCTGTAAATACGTACTCACGCGATAATCCTCTGAAGGGGTGAGGGGAGTGCATAAATATATAATGGTGTTTATTTTGTTGCAGCGTCGCGTATTCGATACGAGATCACGAGCGGGAACATAGGCGGCGCCTTCGCCGTCAAGAACATGACCGGCGCCATCTACGTGGCAGGCGCGCTCGACTACGAAACTAGGAAACGGGTGAGTCTTCATCTACGTTTTGCATTTTAAAATGTAATGTCAATCCCCCGATGTACATGATATAAACTCAACCCCAATAATTAAAAAAACCTTTTTCAACTTCATGTTTTCACAGAATGGCATTAACAACGGTTCAATGGCTCTTGTTTAAAGAACCGTGAATTATATGTTTAAATGGGCTACCTTTTAATAAAAAGAAAATATTGAAAAATACATGCAAGTTTATATATCTATTGGAAATAGGTTTTTTATTTGGATATTACTAATTACTGTTCGTGTTTGATTCCGCTGATAATTAAAATCCACTTGTAAGTATTTAGGTTGATGGACGCTTATAAGTTAGTTTAATTGTTCAACTCCGTCAAAAGCTAAATAACGCGTATCGCAAAATGTTTCGAAAGTTAATTTAGTCACCTCGGATTACGGGTCCGTGTTAGGGACAGGGTAGATACAAAATACATTTAAATTTGTGAAAAATAACCGAGATTAATATTCATAAAGGGTGATAATAAAGCTTTGGAATGTGGGTGGTTTAAAACAATTGCGCGGGTTTATAGTGACGGATGGTTCCCGAGAGGGGTTGTAACCACGATAAAGTGGAAAATAAATAAATCGATATCAGAACGGTTTCGTTGAGTCGTGATGTGGGGAATTTATTTCATGTATCGCCGAGTAATAGTGTGGCGGAGAACACTTATGCGAGCGATATACGGGCAATGCGTTATTTGATGTGTTGAATTAAGCCGCGTTGACACGGTCAGAGTATGCAACCCATAGTCTGAGCGCACTCAGATGGGTTGGTATGGGTTGCCACACTTGCCACAATACGAGTTGCGTCCGAGTAGGTATCTGAGTCCACTTGGTCCGAGCATACTCTGATCATGTCAACGTGGCTTCACTGAACAAACGAGCTAGCAGAGATATACTTTACACCAGAATATTCGCCCTATACGGCGTATTTAAAAGTCCTTTACTGAAGAGCTCGTACTCGTATCGTATTTGGACCCAATAATGCTTTAAAAAAACTTAAAAGCGAGCCTGAGTTGTACCACTTGGACAGACTTGTCTCTTGTCCCAATAAACTTGCAAAGTAGCCTATTTAACACTAAGTAAACTTTTAACTTGTACTAATTTTATTCGGTCTAATTCAGTGCTTCATTATGAACCATAGTTTGAATAATCCACGTAAGTTTCAGCAAAGCTTCTGGGGCTCTGATAGTATAAAGTAAATCCAGTAAAGTAATTAACGAAACTTAAAGTTGCGCGACAAGTAGGACCTAAGTTCGTCATCAACAATTATGCCACGTGTCCACAAAATCCCAAATTAAACAAGTGAAGGATAACTAAGTAAGCCAACATAATTAAAGATAAACCACTCGTACAAACACGCAGGTGTAAAGTATATAATAATATAGCTATGTGCACAAACACTACGCCCGGGGACGTGTACACACAAACCGAAATAAAGGAGCAAGGGTTTTTGCGAGGTCGAAATTTTCTTTCTCGTTTAACAACAGACCTCCACATTTTTAAAGGGCCCAAATATCTATAACCTTTTTATGTCGTGTAGTAATTAAAGTAGAGGTGAGCTGGATCAAAAGAGAATTAATCGTCCTTTGAACATAATTTTGTGCTAAAGTAAACGGGCGGCGTTAAACGGTAACATTGTTTCGCTTACTTCTTGCCCCTTGGCGAGTTTCAATTTTAAAACATCGCGTCGTGGAGGCGGTCGCCGCTCGCCTATCAGAACGCCCTCTTTGTTACAGCCTCGAGAAAGTTTCCACCAACTTTTCACGAGATAAATAATTTAATCTTTAATACCCATTTAAGCGAGCCGGCGTAGTTGTAACCAAGGGCTGTATTGCTATCAAACTGCAGATTCTCACGAAGCTTTTATGGATGTAAACCAGTTTACTCTCTACACTCCTTTTGCTTTTAAACGTTTCAGACTTCGCTTAAATGTTCAGGAAGTACATTTTATTGTTATATATTTAGAAGGAACGAGGCTTCTCTGTTGAATAAAAGCAATGGGGACGGCTCGTGGGAAAATTGAATTTGCTTGTCATGTTCCGCCCTTAACGCGTTGTGTGACTTTGTTTCCGCGGACGACGCAAGTTTATTTATTGAGCACCTGGAAACTCTGGCGTGCATGCTGTATACGTGTTCCCAGTCAACTATACGAAATAAAACGAGTAAATCCATTGCCCGGATACATCCATAAGCCAGATCCGGCACTACAGTGGCATCTGTGAAATACGGATGCGTACCAGGATTTTACTGGAAGCATTAGTCGAACCGAGCGTAGCGTTCACCTGCACCTAGATTATTGCAGTTGTTAATAGACATGAAATTATAACGCCTGCCGCCACTCAAATCAAATTAGGCATTCACTTATTAGTATAATGGAATTTTCCGGTTTTCACAAATCAGAATTAATATGATCAAATGAATGCTGTGCTCGAACTTGTATAAAGTGTGTGAGATGACTTTTGAAACAAACATTTCCCTGCCGAGTGAGGAAATTACTGAACGACACTGACAGATGACACCAATAACTCCCCCGGGTCGCAAACACGCTCACTCTATTTTCGAAGCCAAGTGTGGACTTGGTACATTTTTGGTAACAATTTATTTACCTACGCGAACGAATTCGTTAACGGTTTTTTCGTTAAAAGTTTTAAAACACTTTCTGAGAATCGGCCGATGGTTACCCTAATTTGTCACGACAACTAGACCCGTCATATTTCAGACGTAATCATTATTATCATTAAGGAAATATTTCCTTCATTCCGTTATTACAAAGCTCCAAATAAAGTTAATTATCCTCGGTTTTAAATTACTTTTTCTAACTTTCTATAAAACTTTTTAAATTACCTAGTTAAATTGTAATTACAAAAGTCAAAGGAGTTTCCTAAAATCAGCGAAAGGAAAAAACGATGACTTAATTTAAAATGATTGCAATGTCTGAAAGCAATTCCGTATCGCTGACAGATTATAATTAGAAAAATGGAGAAAAACTTTTTAATTAATTAGGGACTTCGCTAGCTTTGGAAAATATAGTATGGCAATGGGGAGTAATGTGTTAATATTAAATGGTAATAGTACGAGCTGAAGCTGGCGGCGTCTGACAACCTGAAGGAGAACTACACGACCGTGGTGATCCACGTGAAGGACGTGAACGACAACCCGCCTGTGTTCGAGCGGCCCACCTACCGGACGCAGATCACGGAGGAAGATGACCGCAACCTTCCTAAACGAGTGCTTCAGGTCCGACTCGACGTCACTCGCGCTGAATTCGATTCTTTATTGAACGGATCCGACAACCTGCCAGCGATTTCTTTATAGTTTTTTTTTTTTTTAACTTTGCCCCACACTAAGAATTTCTCCTGTATCGTGGGTGCGTTTACAAACTTATAAACTCACATACACATACAGCCAGACCCGGAACAACTACCTGTAGATCATATACAAATATTTGTTCCGTGCGGGGATCGAACCCGCGACACGCAGCGCAGCAGCCAATCACTGCCACTGTGCCAACCGTGCCGTGATTGTTTCAAAAGAGAATCGAATGAAGCTCCGTGGTCCCTCGATTGACCCTCATAGTTATCATTAGCTTGCATGGCATGGGGATTTCGTTTGCGACACATATTTTTTACTCCTTAGTTTGTTTTTTTTTTTTTGCTAGTGTCCTTGTTGTTTTGTTTTTGCATCCAACTTCTTTATTGCGGCGGGCAGCAGTTCCAGAACAAAGTGGTGATTCCTTACTCGTTGCGTAATTGAACGTTTCTTTCAGATTTTTTTTATGATTTGTCTTTGTTCTAGTTTTATTTTATTAGACTTGCAAAATACTTGACTGTAGTCGTATTAACATTGGATTTAACATAAAATTTTGTACTTAGCAAACGGTGAAATGAGCGAAAATAAGTATGTAGCTTAGCTACATTGTAATAAATAGCGTGGGATTTTTTTTCGAAGTTACGGCTCAAGGAGTTCAATTTAGTATATTGGTTAAACAAGCTCGCTACGATGAAATATCAGCACTAGCGACGTCGCTAGCAGCTCCCTAATCCGCTCCACGACAGTTATTGAAATCACCGATCGAACATCACTCGAAGTGAAGCTTCGCACTGAAACGACTAAAATTCAGTGGGTCGCGTAATACCTCGGCCGGCGTGCCAACGTTCCTAAAACAACCACTCTGCGGTTATTAATATTTATTTACTCGGCTCCATCGGAAACTAAGCATTTTTTAAATATAATTTTATAGTCAAAGTCGACTTTTCCCATTTTTATAACGATAATGACGAGAAGTTCGGCAGCTGGGCGCGAGTTGCCGAGA
The DNA here is from genome assembly GCA_947578425.1 of Eugnorisma glareosa. Classification (NCBI taxonomy): domain Eukaryota; kingdom Metazoa; phylum Arthropoda; class Insecta; order Lepidoptera; family Noctuidae; genus Eugnorisma; species Eugnorisma glareosa. The sequence continues at coordinate 12,681,260 of OX387964.1, forward strand.
GAGCGTTTGAAATTTGTACTTTTCAATTATTGCACGAAGCCCGAAAGCAAAGTTCTTCGCGCGGCATAAATTAACGTCTTCATTGCGATTAATTCGCGGCTTGGCGAAACATTTTCTCTGATGACTTTATTTAGTCAAACATAAATATTTATATAGCAAGAGGTCTAATAAAAGCTTTGTGCAGTACATATAAATCATGCTGTATCGATATGATATATTACACGTAGTTGAGGCATCCGTTAAAACTGCGGCCGTGGAATTGTACCGTGGCTTATCTGCAACAAAATGGACTTTTATGAAAGGGTACAAAAGTAATAAATCATAAACAAACTCAGATTTACACGTGTGATCAAAAGTTTTGTGAATAATTGACTTTCGTTCACTTTTATGTTGAGGAACACGGATATTTCTCGATTAGTTTTTTGATCGAAAACTATACTTAGTTACAAACATGAACCGTCAAAAATAAGGCCACTGTTAGGTTAGAGACGTCCCTACGTCACAGCGGCGTGGAGTGTGATGCATGAGCATGGAGAGTGTATGTGTGCGTGTCACAGTACGAGCTGACGCTGGTGGCGTCGGACGGGCGCAACGAGAACGCAACGCGCGTGGTGGTGCGCGTGCTCGACGTCAACGACCTGCCGCCCAAGTTCACGCGCAGCGCCTACGTCACGCAGGCACTCGAGGAGACCGGCCCCTTTCCACACCCCCTTATACAGGTTTTTTTAGTTGTTTTATTTTTTTTTGTTATTTTATGTTCTTTCTTCTTCTTTTCCCAAGCGTTGTCCACTCCCAGGACCGCTTTCTCTGTCTGTAAAAAATATTCTAATTAATATCTCATTGACGCAACTAACCTTCTTCAGCTGTCCAAAAACGCCTTCGAAAAACCCAAATTGACTCGACATAAACATTACATTCCCTACAGATAAAATTAAATTCTTTTCCGCATATTACACTTCCCGCCGGCAGCTGCAAACACATTTACAATTTCAAATATTGACATGCAAATTTAAAAGGATCCCAGCTTGAAACAGCAAACGGTACTTAAACCGATTTTATTTTTGAGCTTTACCGAGTTTCAGGGTTACGCTCATAAGCATAAAAAAGTCCATTTCATAGATAAAACCTGCCGACGCAGCATGTTCATACAGTGCGTGTAATTTGTGCGAACCACCTCTCTTCACTTCGAAAACCATTAGGAAAGGTCGTTTCGATTGTAATGAAGCGATAAAAATGCCAGCTTTACATACTAACTTATACAAACAGTCACAATTTGTTATCCCCACATACACTTTTCCGCTTTTGAAATTATTTTATATTCATTTAATTTAACGTTTTTTTTTGGGGTGCAGGGTCTCCTATCGTAAATCGGCTAACCAAACGTGTTTCATATTTTAGTGTTAAACCAAATCTGAATCCACAGGTTTCACAGGTAAGTAATAGTGAAAACTCACGCATCACTACGTACGGTTTATTCGCAGTAGTGTAGTTTCACAGCATGAATTGTACGAGTATCTATACGTTTTCAAGGCGCTTTTACTAGTTCGCAACTTCTTCGTGTCCTGTCAATAACATGTGAGAACATGAACAACGGGAAAATATTTTGCAAAATATTTAAAATTGCTTTTGCTGAACTTTGTCTCCGTGTTGTGTCTGAGGTGATATTTCAAAGAATATTCATCTATATATTTATATATTTTAGTATTTACAAAGTACTTTTTGAAAAATTTACTAATTCTTGTCGTCAGACGACCAACAAGACATTATTTTCATATAATTCGTTTAATTTATTCTACTAGAACTGAGTAAATAGTTGTGGGTAGGTTTATCTCAATTTACCTCGGTCTGTTATAAAAGTGGATTATTTTGTAAGCGTCATTTCGAACAATGTTTTATGAAAATTGTTGAATTTGTGCTACGAAACAGTTTCAAAGGCAGGTTTCCTTGACTTTTATACTCAATCATGAAAATTCACCGTTCTCTTAAAGTGGAGCCCTCGTCCCAAGTCGCTTGTAGTGACAAGCTTTTTTTTATAATTGGAGTGAGATTCGCAAATGATCCGAGTAATTACGCAAACGTCGACCCTCTTCATTTCAGACGCTCCAGCCAGTCTGACGTAATTGGACATTCCAGTTGCCATAAGTTTACGTATCCCAATTTTAAAGGGATCAATTTCTCCATTAAACACTCGATAAACAGTTAAGTATTGTCATGAATTTGAACCAATTCTCTCAATGAGCTCGTACGCGAATGTTTATTTGCCATTTCCGTTTTCTATGAAACGTTTACCTTTGATATTTCTTCTCTAGAATTCACTTCGCTTCACCGTGAGCTTCTCAAATAGTGATAAAATTCCTTCGGCTTTCTCGTCGCTTTCTTTAAAAAGAACAAAGTTTGCGATGCTTCCGCTGGTGGGGGCTGATGCAAACAATCCGGGGTGTTGGGGTTCATAAACTTCCGAGAACTTCCGTGGTAGCTTTGCCACTATAAAATACATAGTAATTCACATTCAGCCTGAGATTAAAGTTGTTTGGACGTTTTATGGCAGCATCATAAGGAAAATCTGAGAATTGGAACAAGTCAACATATTACTTTGCAGTAATGGAAAGCTTTGAGGACAAGCATTGATAAATAGATAGAAACAGTTATTGTTACAAATAAGTAGCTTATTGTAACTTCCATCTCAGTTATAGTATGTACTTTACGACTGGGGAGTATTTACTCGCGACGTGGATCGGCGCCCGTTCGTCGTCGTAAATTAGATCAAATATTACTTTCTTTCTTTGAAACGGATAATTGTTTGAGTACAATAGGCCTGGGAGAGGAGGGGGTGGGGTCTCGATAAAAAGCCAGCTTTTCGCTAGTTTCTAATGATTAATCTTCACGATACCTATTTGGATAAATTACGAGGGTAAAGTTGGAATATGCGTAGGTAATCATTTTGCTAAGCTCTGTTTTCTGAAAGCCTATTGAATTTAATTTGCTGTCAAACGTCAAGTGATTTTATTGGCCGTTATTTCAGCGTGTAAGTTACTTCAGTTTGACAGCGTGTTAGTTAATATTCTGATTAATCCTTTTAGAATATGGGATTATGATATACTTAGCCCAAATAATAAAGGTAATATTAAAGGAAATGTTTAATTTTGAAGTTACAATAAAGTCAATCATTAAGTGCCTTGGGGACATGTTTATCAAATGATGCCAAAGTTCCAAACTATTGTAGCTGTGATTCGATAATTAATCAAACATAACACAGAGCCGGAGGCAATTTCGGATTGAACGATCTAACATCCCTAACTAGTGTGGACTTATTTGTGCTCGTTTGCTTGCATTTCTTGGTGTTTTAGTTAACCTAATCCGAACCGCATGAGGTAAGTTCCGAAACTATACTACTACTACTAATACTACTACCGTCAATTGCGCTTTGAAATAAACCCAAGACCAAGAAATTCACGCCTTCTCTATTTCAAACAGGTCACAGCCACGGATGGCGACAAAGATAGACAACAGAACATAGTTTATTTCCTCACCGGTCAGGGCATCGATCCTGACAATCCTGCGAATAGCAAATTCGACATTAATCGTACCACGGGAGAAATATTCGTACTCAAAGTAAGTATTGCATTTAATATAGAAATAGCATCATTTGTAATTGAGTCTCGTCTAACAATAGGGTGCAGGTACACTCGAACACCTGGATGCCGATGCCACTGGAATGAGAGTAGCGAGCTCGAGAACAGGGATAGGATGCGCGCTTTGCATGCACAATGCAATCACACATTTATTACGTTCCATTTGCTCCGTAAGTTGGACACAGATATTTCTGAAATGAGAAAAACCGAATGTCCTCTGAATGTTAATTACCGACTCTTTAGAAAATTGGAATACTTTTTCGGTCGCCTCGCTGCTGAAAAGCGAAGGATACTTGCGACTTTAACTTTGCTGTGAGTTTAGGATCGGTTTGTTTGCTGATCACCAAGCAAACACTATCTCTGTATTTACCAAACCCTTTTAAAAGCATTTATATAGGTATCACAAATGTGTGTTGTTACCTACTATAAATAGGACAATGTAATCATAATAAAAATAAGGTATTGCTGAAACAGTACTTATTTAATTAGACCAATTAAAACATGCTAATTAATTCCCAAAATTAACACAGTAATTTAGAAAATAGTAGTAGGTAGTACTTGTGCGTATATAATTACAAACGTCAAAAGCCGATATTTCGTTTTAAAGTCGGCATAATTATGTGTTTGCAAATAGGTCTGTAACGTGTTATTTGTCCACAGCCGTTGGATCGCGATCAGCCTAATGGGCGACCACAATGGAGGTTCACAGTATTTGCACAAGACGAAGGCGGCGAAGGTCTCGTGGGATACGCAGATGTTCAAGTTAATCTTAAAGACATTAATGATAATGCCCCTATTTTCCCTCAAGGCGTATATTTCGGTAATGTCACAGAAAATGGCACAGCTGGTATGGTCGTTATGACTATGACAGCCATCGACTACGACGATCCCGCAGAAAGTAATAACGCTAAACTATGGTATTCTATTGAGAAGAATGTAATCGAAGAAGAAACAGGCTCACCTATATTTGAAATCGAACCTGAAACGGGCGTTATAAAAACTGCGGTATGCTGCCTTGATCGTGAAAGGACGCCAGATTATTCGATACAGATAGTAGCTTCAGATGGAGGGGGGTTAAAGGGGACTGGTACAGCGTCCATTAGAGTAAAGGACATAAACGATATGCCACCGCAATTCACCAAAGACGAATGGTTTACTGAGGTAGATGAAACAGATGGAACTAATTTGCCTGAAATGCCTATCTTGACAGTTACTGTCCATGATGAAGACGAAACGAATAAATTCCAGTATAAAGTTATTGAAAATAGTGGATATGGTGCTGATAAGTTTACTATGGTTAGGAATAATGACGGCACAGGCTCGTTAAAAATTGTACAGCCTTTAGATTATGAAGACCAATTACAAAGTAATGGCTTCAGATTTAGGATACAAGTAAATGATAAAGGGGAAGATAATGACAACGATAAATATCACGTAGCTTATTCGTGGGTAGTTGTTAAACTTAGAGATATCAATGACAATAAACCTCAATTTGAAAGAGCGAACATAGAAGTTTCAGTCTATGAGAATGCTGAAGTTGGTAAAAGCTTAGAAACATTTAAAGCAACTGATCCAGATCAAGGAGGGAAAAGTAAAGTTTCATACGCTATCGATAGGTCGTCCGACAGAAAGCGCCAATTTTCGATCAATCAAGAAGGAACTGTGAGCATACAACGCTCATTAGATAGAGAAGATACTCCCAGGCATCAAGTTAAGATTTTAGCCATTGATGATGGAGTACCACCAAGAACTGCAACAGCAACCCTGACAGTAATCGTTCAAGATATAAATGACAATGCTCCAACATTCCTAAAAGATTACAGACCCGTTCTAACTGAACACATAACACCCAAAAAAGTTGCTGAAATTTTAGCTACGGATGATGATGACCGATCGAAAAGTAACGGACCGCCATTCCAGTTTAGACTTGATCCTGGCGCAGATGATATTATTCGAGCTTCTTTCAAAGTGGAACAAGATCAGAAAGGTGCCAACGGTGATGGAATGGCTATAGTATCGTCATTACGATCGTTTGACAGAGAGCAACAGAAGGAATATCTTATTCCCATTATTATTAAAGATCACGGAAATCCTGCTATGACAGGAACTAGCACTTTAACTGTTGTAATTGGAGATGTAAACGATAATAAAATGCAACCTGGCTCTAAAGAAATACTTGTTTATAGTTACCAAGGTCAAGCTCCAGATACTGAAATTGGTCGAGTTTATGTGTATGATCTTGACGATTGGGATCTACCAGATAAAAAGTTCTTCTGGGAAAGTTCAGAACATCCAAACTTTACTTTGAACGAAGAAACTGGAATGATACAAATGAGACACAAGACCAGAGAGGGTAGATATCACCTAAAGTTCAAAGTTTACGACCGGAAACATACACAAACAGACGTACCTGCTAATGTTACTGTGTATGTTAAAGAAATATCACATGATGCTATAATTAATTCCGGATCAATCCGAATATCGGGGATATCTGATGAGGACTTTATCAGAGTCTGGAATTATAAAACCCTCAGTGTTTCAAGGAGCAAATTAGACATTTTCAAGGACAAATTGGCTGACTTACTGAATACCGAGCGTGAGAATATTGATATCTTCAGTGTTCAGCTCAGGAAGAAGCACCCTCCTGTGACCGATATTCGTTTTTCTGCTCACGGAGCTCATTATTATAAGCCCATCCGATTAAACGGTATTGTATTAATGCACCGAGAAGAAATCGAGCGGGCCGTAGGAATTAACATCACGATGGTTGGCATTGACGAATGTTTGTATGAAAATCAAATGTGTGAAGGATCTTGCACAAACGTCTTGGATATTAGTAACTTGCCCTACATGGTTAATGCTAATAAAACCGCTCTTGTTGGCGTCCGAGTGGATGTGATCGCCGAGTGTACGTGTGGTGCCCGAAACTTTACTCAAGCAGAAACGTGCCGCAATTCTCCTTGCTACAACGGAGGCAGGTGCATAGAAGGCAAATATGGCTTAGCCTGTTCTTGTCCTCCTGGATATACAGGGCCAAGATGTCAGCAAACATCGAGGAGCTTCAGAGGCACGGGGTGGGCTTGGTATCCTGCTTTGGAAATGTGTGATAGTTCTCATTTAAGCTTTGAATTTATAACGAGAAAGTCGGAAGGTGTATTGCTATACAATGGCCCAATAGTACCTCCCGAACCAGAAGAAATAATGGTATCAGATTTCATATCTGTGGAATTAGAAAGGGGTAATCCCAGACTTCTCATCGATTTTGGTTCTGGTACATTAGAACTAAGAGTTAAGACAAAAAAATCTTTAGATGATGGTGAATGGCATAGAATAGATATTTTCTGGGACACAGAAAATGTCAGAATGATTGTTGATTACTGTAAATCAGCTGATATTCAAGAAATGGAAGATGGAACTCCACCCGAGTTCGATGACTCCACCTGTCAAGCCACTGGAACAATACCACCATTCAATGAATATCTTAATGTTAATGCACCACTACAAATTGGTGGCTTGTACATAGAACACTTTGACCCAACTCATTATCACTGGCAATACATGCCCATTGGAAAAGGTTTTGACGGATGCATAAGAAACTTGATCCACAACAGCAAGTTATACGATTTAGCTCATCCCGGCCTATCCAGAAATTCCGTAGCGGGTTGTCCTCAAACTGACGAGATATGTAATCAAGCGGACACTACTTCACGGTGTTGGGAGCACGGCACCTGTGTCGGAAGTTTCTCTGAAGCAAGATGTCAGTGCCAGCCTGGTTGGACAGGACCTTCATGTAACTTACCAACTACGCCGACCAGCTTCCGGCCTCAGAGCTACGTGAAATTCGCTCTAAGTTTTGAACCAGACAGGTTTAGTACACAAATTCAACTTCGGTTTAGAACACGCGAACCGCACGGCGAACTTTTTAGAGTGAGTGATCAACACAATCGAGAATACGGCATACTTGAAGTGAAAGAGTCGCGATTACACTTCCGATACAATCTAAATTCGCTCCGAACTGAGGAACGTGATGTATGGCTGAACTCCGTCGCTGTCGACGACGGTCAATGGCATATAGCTCGTGTCAGCCGCTACGGTAGCGCAGCGATGCTTGAAATAGATGGTGGCGAAGGCAGGAGATACAACGAAACATTTTATTTCGACGGCCACCAGTGGCTGCTGGTAGACAAGCAAGAAGGGGTGTATGCGGGTGGCAAAGCTGAATATACGGGAGTTCGAACCTTCGAAGTGTATGCTGACTTCCAGAAGGGTTGTCTGGACGACATCAGGTTGGAAGGCAAGCACCTGCCGCTGCCGCCGGCGATGAACGGTACGCAGTGGGGGCAGGCGACGATGGCCAGGAACCTGGACCGCAACTGTCCTTCGAACAGCCCGTGCATCAACGTACACTGCACCGAGCCCTTCGTTTGCGTCGATCTCTGGAATGAATATGAGTGCACGTGAGTTTTTGTTATTTAAATAATTATTTACCATCTCACTTGTCTTACAGTTGCAAACGCAGCTTTGTGATCCTAGGTTCAATCCCTAGGACTAAAAAAATATATTTTTGTTTTCATTTTAGAAAACTACATAACATAAATATTACGCCAGTAATCCCAGAAGGGTTGGGTAGAGGTGCACCTCATATTTCGCCCCACATTTCACCAGTTATTTTCAAGTCCCATGTAATAGTAGGAGGCGAGCCTATTACATCAACCGGGCACAAATTCAGACTCCGTGGCTGCTACTGAAAAATTGTAGATGTGATGGAAAACCTAATAACACTTTCTCGACCCGGGAATCGTTCCCAGGACCTCATGCTTAGCAGCCGCGCTTGCGACTACTCGACCAACGAGGCAGTCACAAAACTATACATTGTAGAAATGTTTGAGTAAAGCCCGATAAATTGTATTCATTATCCATTCAATTAATTTCCCAGACTTTTAAATGATTTCAATTACACAAAGATAGATAAATTAATTATTTTGAATCGACTATAAATATGATAACATTAATTAATCCTATGATTATAATGTTTTATTTTGTACCATTTATTTTGAAGCGCGCACTGAGTTTCGACTTATATTTAATTTGACTTATTTACTTAATATTTGTACCTATTTATAACCCTTGATTGTTTTAAACTTTTTATTATTTTATAATTAAATGCTAACCTTATTTATTTATTAATATTCATACATGAATCTTTATATTTTATTCCTGTTTCATATTACTCTTTATCTACCTAACATGTAATACTATTATACTATGTAATGATACTAATGCTTATAAATTAAAATATTATATTGTAATGGTGTTTAGTTGCGGTGAGGGTTTGGTATTGTCTCCGGACGGCAAAGGATGTGTAGACAAGAACGAATGTCTGTACTTCCCGTGCCGCAATGGCGGCTCGTGCGTGAACCGCGAGCCTGGCTACCGCTGCCACTGTCCCGAAGGGTTCTGGGGCGAGAACTGCGAGCTCGTGCAAGAAGGCCGCACGCTCAAGCTCAGCATGGGCGCGCTCGCGGCGATCCTCGTCTGCCTCCTCATTATCATGAGTGAGCACTACCGTAGTCACGCTTGCGTGCCCCACTAGACGATCATCCCGACGCACTATCACTAACGCACTCACATCATCTCATAGACCTATATGTGTATATGTAGCCGTGTTCTAGCTCGATGTTATACAGTAGTGCATGCTATATGGGTGGGGGCTCAGTGCGCGCGCGGCTGTCGTCGCGCGAATGTGAGGTACAGTACGCACGTTGTAGGTGCCCCGGGGGCTCGGTGCGCGCGGGTGGCACATGCGTGAACGTGGACGAGTGCGTGGGCGCACCGTGCAGGCACGGCGGCACGTGCGTGGACCGCGAGCCGGCGCGCCGCTACGACTGCGTGTGCGCGCTGGGCTACACCGGCCACGACTGCGAGCTCGAGCTGCTCGCCTCCGGCATCATCACGCCCTCCAGAGATTTCATTATAGCTATCATTGTTTGTTTGTTCATGCTTTTAGGTGAGCACCACATACTGTTTACTTGCATGCAATTACCGCCCCTGTGTACATTTGTGATATTAATCAACGTTTTACTTAACAAATGTGCGCAATAACTTTTTATCACGTTTCATTAAATCCGGGTGTGTTAAATGTTGTACGATTATAATTTGTGAAACATTATTCACATTCACTTATTTAGATTGTAAAGTAAGTTTAATTTATTAATTCAACTCGTTTATTTTTATGTGTTCAAATGTTTTGATGAACGCTTATTATTTATAATGAAATCATTGATACAGTGCGGATTAAATCATTTTGATATGTTAATACGATATTTATGATCGTTTTGAATAGCATTCAATACCTAATAAAAATTATTTGAAACTTTCACTACGATTCAATCATAATGTAAATCCTTACAGTCGGTATTTGAAACGATGTCCAGTAATCCCATTGAATGAGATGAAGAATAATTGCGTTAATATAAGGAGGTAGGTGTCTAACTGTCTCCTCTATTCAGAAATCATCGTCCGGGTCCCTTCCTTTATTAAATACCTATCTTACGGAAATTGAAATAACTGAAACAGTCCCAAACGTTAGGGCCCCATTATGATCAATTTCCGAGTAACAAATCGTTGTGCGCCGCGTGGATAATATCTAATATAGAATCGTCGTTATAATTAATACATTAAGATTGAAAATAGAACATACAAATCATTTAAACATACATTAAATGTGAACAGAATCTAAAAGAGCAAAGTGAACATTGATAACATTGAGAAGCTTTTAGAAGGACAAAGCTTTAGAGAAATATGTAGTAAATTTATAATTATTATTCAACACTGTTTTTCAAAAACGTATTTTATCCTATTTAATTAAACATACGGTATGATTTTGACAACGTAATAATATAACTATCCACTCTTTAAAAAACATTTCACAAATACTCTCAACCTCAGTAATTTGATTAGCTCAGAAAATACTTAAAACTTTCTTGTAAAGAAAATAACTTTATATCAAAGAATATTGCATTCTGGAGATTAATTTATTTCACAAACGTTTTAATATTTGCTGACATCATCTCTGTATATGTACGTAGCCTTATATAAATTCAATTTTGACCTGATTTGTAGAATGTGAAACTTACCTGAGCTCAAAATAATTTTGTGAATACGAAACTACAACATTTTAAATCCTAAACCAAATCACAAACACTGCTCTTATGTACAATTTTCAAATAAAGAAATATCTGAAAGTAAGTAGAGCTTAGAGATTTAACATTTGATTTAAAGCGATAGAAAAGGATGGCAAAAAGCTGAATAAAAAGTAAATGCTAGAATTTATTCATCTAGAAAGAGCAGGTACATTCGTAACAAGAAGCAAAGGGAAAAACACGTTTACAAAAGGAATAGGAGCGACCCGAGCGATCCGAGCGGCCCTGGAGCGGGTCACTCCACACCACCCCAAACTAACATGACTAGAGAAATGCACATAACTCTGTGTAATTCATTTTTTTTATGTTTCAAATCATACTCATTCATTGCGTCGCGTTTCATGACTCGAAAGTTGCTTTTGTCATTTGTTCAGAAAATTCTATGCTTCGATGTACCTGTGAGCTTTTGACTGTCCATAAAACTGTTTCCTCTCGCCACCAGTCCTGGTGTTAGTGTTCGTGGTATACAACCGTCGCCGGGAAGCCCACATCAAGTACCCTGGACCAGATGATGATGTGCGCGAGAACATCATCAACTATGACGACGAAGGCGGCGGTGAAGACGACATGACGGCCTTCGACATTACTCCGCTGCAGATACCCATCGGAGGACCACTGCCTGATCATGCACCTACTAAGTTACCATGTAAGTTTCTGTGAAGATTTTTTTATGGTTACTGATGTAAAGGTCCTTATTTTTCAAATTATAATGTCCGATTTTCCAAACTTGGTGGTTTCTACCGATCGTAATCTCCAACAGAAATGTAACAGTGTAAAATTACTACGGACGTGCAGGTCAGTCCTCCAAAAACTAATTAGTAAGAACAGTGGTACCCTCGGGTAGATCAGTCGTGAATTTTGTTTTGGAGGCTTCTGTAGCTAAACTAAATTCCGCACGACCTCTAGGGTCTTGAATTCTTGATTTAAGGATTGACTGCGACTGTATCTCGAAGATTATCCATTGTTCCAGCAGTATCCTTCATCACATTTGCATAATATGTTGTGCAATGGTTACAAATAAACGCCCCGTCATTTTACCCGGGTGGCGTAAGAGGCGAATAAAGGGATTATAGCGTTATATTCGGGACCATATTATGTTCTGAATGTGTGTGGGGAAATGACGGTTTTATAGTTGACATGTGCGGTTTGCAGTGTTGACGGAAACAAATTATTCAGATCTTATAATATCAGAACTTTATCAAGCATAACTTTATGAAAATTATGGTTGTTGACCATAGCTCACCAAAACAAAAGATTGTGAAAATTCTAAAAATGCCTTCAATGTTTTTCGCAAATAGATCCTGTAATGGGTCTGGGCCTGGGAGTGGGTCCTATGGGCGTGGGCGTGGGCGTCCCAGCGGGCGTGGGCGTGCCTCTTCCCGGCGAGACCAACGTGGGCATGTTCATCGAGGAGCACAAGCGGCGCGCCGACAGCGACCCCAACGCGCCGCCATTTGACGACCTGCGCAACTACGCGTACGAGGGCGGTGGTAGCACCGCCGGATCTCTCTCCTCGCTCGCTTCCGGTGAGTTTTCCAATCCCATGCATCACCACCCCTCGTAAAATTAGTTCCTCCAGTCCCACTTTAAAATTTATGACGGCGCCTTGCGGCGATTCATTCACAATGTATGAAGCGAAAAATTGAGGCACCTCCCAGTCTTCGTGTTCGAATAAATTATTCATGTAAAATCCTAATGCAGCGCTTGTGTGCTAGGTACCGACGACGAGACGCACGAGTACGACTACCTGGGCGCGTGGGGGCCGCGCTTCAACAAGCTGGCCGACCTGTACGGGCCCGACCTGGACGAGCAGCTGTAGGTGCCCATACCGCCGCTCCTTTAGTCAATTGTCTCCCACTATCGTACCACTAAGCCACTGTTACCCTGCTATCTCGGGGGTGACACTCGCTCACTCGCCCACTTTCATTTTTGTAAATAAACAAGCGCGGCTCGCCGTCGTCGCGGCGCCGGCATGCGGCACCAGCGTGACGCGCCCGGGCCGCGCGCCGCCCGCGTCGCTTGTAACTCTATCAATTTTATACGACTTTATTTATTGTGGTAGACATGTTTAATTAAGCTTAAGTAATCATTTAAGATACCTATTTAATTGCGTAATCTTTTATAAAGTTTAAACTACATCTTCACCAAATATTTGATATAAGTTTTTATTCGAATTAGCCATATTATGAGTCAGTATTTTATTGGAAGTTGCGAAGATAAAGAGATTTGTGCGGCAGGGCCGGACGTGAACCTGAACAGTGGCTGTTTGTAGATAGTGTGCTATAAATGTGAATAATTTATACGAGTATTTTGTAAGTCCACAGCTTTACGTGATATCACATAATATGGCGGCCCTCCCGTAGAAATCATTATAGAATAAAAGAATACGTTATATTTTAATAATGGTAGATAACATAATACTTGAGGTAGTCCACTCGGACGTCGAGTTACATAATGCTCATTCGATATTATGGAAAGTTTAAACAGCGGGGTTGTAAATACAATAACACTCTAGAAACAACTACCCCCGATTTTAATTAAACGTGAAACTATTAATTTAACTTTAACGTGTAAGTGAACTGTACAGTAACCGGTGTTCCTCTCCTAATGTCTCCGTGTAGTGCTAGTTAAATAGTATTTGGAAACGACTACGGTCTACTCGTAACGTTAGGAAACTAATAGTAGTCATGGTCGCGGGAGTTTCCATTTGCGTGTGAGCGAGAGAGAGAGTATTTATGAGCGTGTGTGAGCTGTAGGTATGCGTGTGAGTGCGTGCAAGCGACATTCGTCGGCGTGAGTGAGTGCGTGCGACACGCGCGTGCGACTGGCGGTAGCGCGTCGCCGCGCGCCGTGCGCTGGAGTGAGTGGGACTGTGCCAATCTCTTAGCATTATCGATGCAGCTAATGACGGTAGAGTAAGTGTTTGCACTTTATTTATTCGTATGGTTACATATAAAGTTAGTCGCACCTAGGAAGATATCAATAACTTATTAAGAGTGTTGTGCTAGAATACTATTTCCATCGGTCTTGATGTGAGATAGTTGTTGAAACCTGTAGAAGTCATTAATTTATAAATTAATTTTTAAGAATTTATAGTAAAATATAATAATAATAAAATGGTTTTAGAAACTGTCTCACTTCGACATCGAGTTATAATCAGTGTAAATTTTAGAATAATACTGAATTATGTTAAAATGACTGATTTTATTATGTGTTTGGAGCCTAAGATTTTGTAGACTCGGTTTAAATAGACTTCTAATAACTTACCTAATGTAAGTTCACCCTCTAGTTTGCACTAAAGACAAATAATTAATATTCAAGTACCTACATCAATATTAAAGCAATTCTCGTTAATTACTATTCATGTAAGTAGGATGTCATAGTTATTATTGTTTCATTGATATCATTACACTGCCAGTATCATACATATAGACGAATTACGATAGCGATTTGGGTCCGATTTTATATTTCTGTCTTATACAACGGTATATTAAGTAAGTTTTTGAACTATTTTATAAAGCAGCGTTAATTTGTCCGCCAGTGATGCGCGCGCGCACTCTCGGTTCTGTTCTCCTCAAGCTCTGCGCTGTCTCTAGCGTGTACTTCACTTGTTTGTTGTTGTTAGCATTGAGCATGCGTTATTGTAAGACCGCTACATCGGCAAGTTGTCATGTCGCCGTGTTGTTACAGCATTTGAAAATATACGAAACGATTTTAAAATGTAGATAGAGCGACGTTTATAGATACAAACATTACAACATGTCCATGTAGTATGAATCTGGTGTTGACAGTCAGTTTGAGCTTAATAAAGTTACTGTCGGCACAGATCTAAATTCAGTATGGAATACTACATCACTTTCGATCTAAAAAAAATAATGAGAATGTGTAGTGTAGCGGTCGCCGCACGGCACACGGCACACATGGCCGCTCGGCACACATGGCCGCACGGCACACGGCACAATGCTCGTCCCGCGTACGCTTAGACAGCAGAGCACACAACCCCAGTACAAAATACTAAAGCGCGATATCTCGCTAACGAACACCGATTTGTGTTTTATTTTAGACATTAATTATATAATACCTACATATATAGTTATGTTTTGTTTCAACTGTGATTAATTAGTTGTACAACTCTGACAATTATAAAAGAATGAATAAAATAATATGAAAAATATTGCTGTTTTTTTATTTCTGTCTATTTATGAATCTTGTCCCAAATGTCATATTTACTCCAGATATCAAGCTCGAGCTGCACTAGCCTGAAATCCACAAGCACTTAATGGATTATATAATCAGCTAATAACGTTTCCACTGCTGGTATACGGGTACCCTCTGACTGTAAGTGGGTGCAGACCAAATGGATCACTTAATTTAAAAGAAGATGTAATAACACTAAACCCGACTTCTAATATTTACTGTCACATTCAAAATAGACTGCATTTTGGACTTTTCAGTTCAAATTACACCGCAGAAACACATTCCTACAGTTTAATCTCGAAAGAAGAAGCTGCGCAACAAATTTCCCAGCGGAACCCAAGATTTACATACCTACCTACTTTACTTAATAAACAATGTAAGTATCTATGTCTTAAACGAATGAAACTTGACTTACCTAATTCACCCACTCGGCTGTGTACAAAACTTAGCAGACACATTATTATGGACACGTGTTGACAAATTAATATAAGTGACAATTTAATCTGTAATTATGTAATACATTTAAAGCAATTAGAGTATCGTTTACAGCTGGTGATCGAATACTAGCTACACCAGGCAATTCAATCAAATAACATACATATGTACGACGTACGTATGTGCATAATAGTACAAACAATAATCTCACTCAAACCCAAAGCAACCTGAACTAATACCTAGTAATCTAAATTAAACAGTCTCTGTGAAGGGACTGTGGATACACTGTAGATACACGCCTGTACAACTATTGAATAGATACACACACAACATATACACATATATGGGTTCATTACAATTCCTTCTACTTAGAATTGTCAATTCGATTTTTCCTTTTTCCTGACACGAAGTGTAAAGGTAGTTTTACATTACCATAAGACAGTATTTGCATTAAATAGCCAGTGGTAGGTACCTACACGTAAGAGGTTGGCTTTGAGCGTCAAACGAAGCCACATCTTGCCGGTCGCCACGGATCTGCGCTACAAGCCCCGCAACCACAAACTATCGCTTTGTTCAACTAATATCCAAAGCTTGTTGACAGCACAAAATTAATTGGAACGACTTTCCCATGAATTCAAGTTAATTACTGTCGAAACAGAACCCAGTTTGTTTACCACATTATTTTGTACACACTTCTGACAACAATAACCGTAGAATTTTGATTCATGGTTAATAGCACACAGCGGGATCGCGGGATTTAAATTTAATCAAAACACATTCGTAACTAGCCTCGGCTAGTTTCTAAAATTATGCAAACGTGTATTATTATAACGAGATTTACAGAATTATGTAAATACACACCTACTTTTATGCGAGGGTTGAACGTAACAGCCGTAAACTTAGAAATATCAACCCAACCCCGATATAAACAAGTGGAGCTCTACTTTTATGATCTCTGGGATTACGATCATGCCTAACCTATTCAACCCGACCTAACAACCTAAGCAATTATCATGTGCGGCCTCCGGGCATAGTAGGTGTCAATAGGTGAACACAGGCCCGGGTAGTATACTTGTGTCGTGTGTACGTACCTACCTCCCCCAGCTCCGAAGTACTTGTTGTTGGCTGAGACAATTGCGCCGCAGGGTGTCGGAGCAGCACGTATGTCCTGCCCATTGTTGTGTCTGGATAGATTTACTGGACACCAAAGGCTTGCTGATGGTTTCTGAAACTTCCTTTCGAAGTCGCATAAGTTATACACATACACTGTTTAGGATAGTATGGACA
Source organism: Eugnorisma glareosa (assembly GCA_947578425.1). Taxonomy (NCBI): domain Eukaryota; kingdom Metazoa; phylum Arthropoda; class Insecta; order Lepidoptera; family Noctuidae; genus Eugnorisma; species Eugnorisma glareosa. The sequence goes on from OX387964.1 coordinate 12,698,013, forward strand.
TTCAGGAAAGACTGAATAGTAGGCATGTAATTTTATTTGGTATCTAATGTTTGTATGTACCGACCTACTTTACATAACATTGACATTCTTTGCAGGATCGTACCTAATAAAATGGATATTTTCTACTACGTAAATTGCCGCTATTACACGTAGGCACCTAGGTACGTGCCTACATGTCTCGCCCACGCTTATGTTGCTAGCGAGTCTAAAATGCTGCAAATGGCAGACAGTCAAACTGGTCAAATCTCATCTTACAACACAATACAACTCTTAAATCTTAAATGTTTTTGGCAAACGTAAATTCAAATGGTTTGGCACTGGCTCCGTCCTGCTTCCTTTCTAAGACAACGATACACGTTATATGCAATTCGAGAACAGATATCTTCCGTGTAATAAAGCCCAAACTTAGCGACTAATCGGGAAGTTTGAAGGACAACAAATTTTCAATCATTTCGCGACCCGAATGGCGCAGCGGTAGTGAGGCTGCCTTACGTTCTTAAGGTCCCGGGTTCGAATCCCGGTAGGAGCAAGTGTTTGTGTGATGAGCATGGATATTTGTTTCCGAGTCATGGATGTTTATATGTATAATAAGTATGTATTTACAAACAAAAAGTATCTATGTAGTAGTATCAACTATCTGGTATCCACGACACAAGCCTCGTTGCTTAGTGTGGCACCTAGATGGCGCTGTGTGTAATGTCTAGCGATATTTATTTATTTATTTATTTCGCATCTACGAGTAACTTTACTATAGACGTTATAAGACAGTTTGACGTAAGGCATACATATACATACAAGCAAAACTAAGTAACTCTACGCAAAAATTATTGCTAGGAAACGATTCTTTTTTTGGGGTGGCAAATTACGTTTTACGGCAGGACTCAATGTAACGCACTAAAAACATTATGCTGATGGATGGATTCAATACCTACAGGTATCATGTAGGTATTAAAAGTAAAGTTACAAAAATAAAAACTTGTATTTTAAAAATCCTGTGATTAAGTTGGAACTTTGACCTCCAATATCTGAGTAACTAGATGGTACACGAGTATGGTCAATGACGGGGAGAATAAGTGCCTTTTGGTTTCCTTTAGGGTAGGTACTTTTACACCCATTATACGCAAGCAGCAGTCGATAGGTACGCGTGGCAGCTCTTGACTCATCACTCATTCGAGTCAGGAGCTGCGACATTAAGTAATCGAAGTTTACGGTAAACGGGACGTCAGTAAGGCAATTAAGATAAACGGGTTACTATTGTGCTCTCAAGCGATGGACTAACCACGACTCCACGGCTAAGCTATCAATTACTGCCTCCACTATTTCGAACTTGGAACTCTAGCTCATTCATAAGAACTTGTAATACATAAACGATGCATTTTCTCTTCAAGAATAGAGACGGTATAGCGAAGAAAGAAAATAGAATTATAGATGGTTTTAGTAAAAGAACGTTTGTAAATGGGTTTAATCTATAAACGTTTTTCTTTTAAACAAAGGGTTAATGGTAGTTGCGAGGCACATAACGGTCTAACACACCGTTCTACTTCAGTGATGTGGAACTTTTGCGTTGTGAGGTGAATTTTTATTGTTCATCAATTTCGCTTATATTTAACAACGAATATCAGTCATGCTGTACATTACAATTGGTCGGATGTTGTTTTTGTGTTCATCATGGCTAGAAAACTACTAATAAAAATAATAAAAAAACAAATACCTAAGTAATTCCATGACTTTCAGCTAAACAGTAGTTCTATATTTAAAATTCCTGAAAATGAAGAAGGTAACTATTTCATACTAGCATTGTGTATGTATGTATCTACATACATAAATAAACCCTGTCTTGACTCAATCCAATCCAATTCCTGACGTCACTAGAAAAGTTACTCTAGTGATGTCAAGACAAGTGAACCAGAAGATGGTAATAGAGAAACGATAAACGACCAATAGATCCTCCGGGTACGAATCCCTAGAAATACGAATCTGTCGACTAGAGCGCCGTTGTTGAAGTTATTTATAGAATAAACGTCAAAGGGAGAGCGACGGAAGCCAGTTATAAAGACGGCGGAATTGATGTCACGCTCAACCCATCTACAACATCATGCTGTGTAGAGAAATAAATCATTTTATTTCGATTAAATAAAGTCTGAAAATTCGCCAATAAATTCAAGGTATTATACGTAAAAGGTTTCACAAAAATGGAGTAAAATATTAAACCTAACACGTTCAAGAAAAACTCTCTTCTTAATTCCACCAAAGATTCCCAGAATCATGACAATATACGTTACACAAAAGCACGTACGAAGTTAGTCGTTCGCGGAAAACGTTCAACACGCCAACGGACAAATAAATCACGATCATACGATGCAAGAAGGTGCAAAGGAAATGCTACGTACGAGAAATATGTAGGTAGGTACTTAGGTACTCTACCCGAGACCATATTTTACAGCAACTTTTTTGCGATATGAGGCACGAAGTGTTCCCAAGCTCTACCCACAAGTAGAAAAGCCAATAGGCGGAAAATAGGGCATAATAAATATTACAAAGAAAGTGTTCTAGGCACCAACTTTGGAATGTCGTAACCAGCCTGGGTCTTACCAATATTCAGACAAAATATAGGCACCTAGGTACCAGGCCTTAGGTCTGAGCCTCATTTTTGTAAGAAATATATTTTTCAATACACTTTCTCGAAAACTGGTTCTTATCGCACTACGAATAGGTTCAACATGCAATGTATTTCACACGCGTGTTTTTTTAAATATTTTTTCGCACACGTGCGGAAATAAAAATTTCCACAGATAAGTTCAACGACTATAGCTATAATTGGCGGTGATGGTTTTTTTTTTAATCTCGCCAAGGAGATATGCGTCTTAAACGGCGTAAATATTTTTTGAGTATTTAAATTGTTTATAAATAGAATATCATAGATAAACATGATTATTTATAACAAATATTTACTTATATGAACAAATTAATATTTACTTGTGTTCTAAATTCAAAAATATTTGAATTCTTTCTTTCATAATCTATTGTTTTTTTTTTCATATTAGGCTGTATAGTGGCATCAGACCTTTGCTTCTTCTTCAACCTGGCGAAAGCAAAGCGCGGAAAAAAAGCAAGTTAAATCATAGTTTTCTAATTATTCCTGACAAAAATAATTTCCGTTCTACTATCTTATTTCTTCGAAAGTGTATTGAAAAACGTCGTTTGATACGCGTGGGGATTTGTTACTGCAGTTCTCGGCTCCATAACACCCTCGCCTACAGCTCGGGTGTTAATTCCGCGCTCGAATGCAATAACAAAGTTTCCCCACTTATATCAAAATGTACTAGTGTTATCACATTGAATTAAAATATCAAAAACACAAATTTATTAGGAAACAAGCTTGAAGTTTTTGATATCGATGATGGTTAATTACCAATTTTAGTTTTAATAATGCTGTTAGTCCTTGAACAATAAATTATTGGAACTATAACGATCAGGGTCGGTCTGACGGCGCGGCGTCGGGGAATATCTACTAAACCACGAACTCATTACAATGCGATGTTCTGAACAAAGGCGACAAACGCCGCCGAGTACATAATTGTTAACAAATTCTTGTTTGACGATTGACTGGTTGCTTGGAGTATAATTCCCACCGAGACAAAAAGTTTTACTGACAAAGCTTCATTATGTACCTGGAAACAGCTCCTATAAATAAACGCTCTTGAGACGAAATGGAAAGTCAAAGTCTAACAATGAACATATAAGATTATTCTCTGAACTACAAGCTTTCGACTGCCTTACAATAACGGTTAGTTATTAAACTCGTGTTAGTAGGTTAGGTGTCGAAAAAATAAGTTTTAAGAACTAGTTATAGTACACAGATTTCTTTTTTTTTCAACCAAGTGGAGAGGATAAACGAAATTTTCCATGTAGGACAGAACTCATTTTTAGACTCGCCTACACATCATAAAACTATAATGTCTTCCTTATAAAAAAGTCAGTCTTCTGTAGGTACATCCTTTTGTTGGCAATCGTGTGTAGAATATTTAGTACTACCCTCATTTGGTAAATATTCGATAGTTTATGTGTAGGTACAGGCGCAGATCAATATTCGTGCACGTTGCCAGAATGACGATCAAGACGTAATCTCGTTACCAGCCAATAGTTCAATACCCAGGTGTAAGAGCTTTTCCTTAAATAAAGGGTGTAACAATGCCTTAAACGAAGCCGAAAGGCACTTGTTCTCCTCATCATTGCGATCATTCTTTTGTTCTAGACCATACCTGGGAACCTTCTAGTCACGGAGATATTGGGGGTCAAAGTTCTAACTTTTTCACAAGTTTTTATTTTTTTAAATACGTGTTTTTAATGTATGGTTTTTACTTTAAACACCTCCACGACCCCCGTACTATTCAATCTATCCATTAGCAATGTTAACAATGTTCATTAACAATGTTCATTAACAATGTTTTCGAGTCCTTTACATTTAGTCTTACCGTAAAACGTGATATTTCACACAAAAAAAAAAGTCGTTTCTCAGAAATATTTTTTGCGTAAAGCTCAAACTAAGTAGTTTGCACATCAAGCTAACCGAAACTGTCAAAATGTCCCAATCAACTTAGAACCTAATACTTTAGCGATAAAGTTGAAAATCTATTAAAGAAATTTGACAGATTGTAGTAGCTTGATGTGCTGGCTTCTGTACATAATTCTTGGTTGACAGCTTCGTGAAGGGTCTTGTTACACCCTGTATTACAAGAAATATATTAGTTTTGTATAATGCCACCAACCCTTGCCTTTGATGTAAGAGTATTAAAAATATTTGGCTTCAGATCAGACGACTTTGGTTATTAAATACTACCAAGTTACCTACCTACAACCAACACGCCTATAAAATATAGGTACAGGTATGTTCAGCATAGCAACCGACGATCGGTTATGTCAGGCAAGTATAATCAAAGACTTTGAAAACAGAGTTTGAAAATTGGATTTCAATCCAGTTTCTTAGAATATCAAGCTAACGCTTAGTTTTGTTTACAATAAGTTATTACCACCGACCCTTCAGAATGAAAGAAAATTCCTATACTAAGAGTAAGTACCTAAGTATGCCTTTTACTAGTTTGAAGCTGCCGAAATTGTTTTCCACCTTTTCTATCATATTTTAGCCGTTAGATTAGTTGAATTGAAAACCATGTTTAAACTTAAAACAAAAACTATCGTAAGGCTTTCAACTTTTATCATGAATAAAAGAGCACTAAAAAGGTCACAGGATATGAATGATGTAACGTTCTTGGCAGCTTCAGAAGAAAGTTGCGCGTTACATTTGAAAAATGATTGGAATAGCTTGATGGATTCCTTGCAAGCCCAAATAATCAACAAAATGACATATTACGCCTGCGTTCCTTGAGGCGTAGACAGATGTGTATTTCACTCAAGTCGGTTAAGTGTAGTTTAATTCTGAAGTATCTGTCATCAACTAGAACGCTTAATCTAGAATTTAGGCTGCATTATAATACTTCCCCAAACCTGGGTATCAAACCCTGTACCCCATGCTCAGTAGTCGTGCTTGCAATCGCAATCCAACGAACAAACAAACACAATGCGAACAAAATACAATGTAAAATTAATATTTAGCAATAAAAGCAGACATTATCGTTTCCTAAATTACTCTGCATATTGTCCATTAGGAACGGCGATCATTTAGGAATCATTTACGGAAACCAAATCGGGAAACGTATTATTCGCGAACCATCTGCCAAAGAACGGTTCATCGACGAATGTACCTACCTAGGTATTAAGTATTAACGCACTTATGTATTCTCGTCGACTCAAATGTACTTAATTAATTAATAGGTGAATTGAATTCGATAAACCTTTGGAATTCCGTTCATAGCTAAAACGTTAGCGCCACTAAAGTATGGAAAGTTACGTTGTGGCGATCTCGAACCTGAATAAAGACATAAAGTTCCTGAAGAGTTGAAGTCGAATGATAAAACTAGGAATTTATGTATTAGAGACAAAACAGCCTTGTGAAACATGTACGAACGCGCGTAGGTATCACTTTGCGACGGTAATGTATGTATCCATAGGTGTTATCGATTGAAAGTAACATTCTGAGAATCCTACTAAGTATTTTTGTATTCGTAACTTGATAATCACCTTAAACTTTAGTAATTAAAAGTAATTTTGGACACCAGATTGTTAGCAAGAGATGCTTAATCAGCTTAAACGTTTCAATAATCACTTTTCGAGAAAAATCTAGTTACGAACTTACGTAGGTAAGCACTAAGCTCATTTTAATAAGAAAGATCTCGTCTCTCTTGAAGTCTTGACATCTGCTGAATTCACTGAACAAGAAAAAGTTAAAAACAGTTTGCGAAGCTGCTCAGGTAATCTTAATGTACAGACAAAAGAAAACGATTTAGCCTAACGGGCGCCTGCTATAATATTCTTTCGACGTAGGTAATAGAAAAATACATTAAAACGCAATAACCGTATGACAACACAATGCAAACAAGCTTTACAAGTGTATATCTAATAAACATTCATGATGTAGGCCGATTCCACGCACGCATGCAGCAACTCAATTGCTGTCATAATTGCATTTTTTTTTCATTGAATAATGTAATCTCTGTTATCCATGGTAAAACGGATTGAAAAGGCTTTGCACTACAACATGAAAACAATAGAATCAGTACAGTGTTCAGTGTGCCGCTGTGCGCACTGTGCGGTGTGCCAACATGGCCGACGGTAACGTTAATAGCCCAGCGACTATACATATTTTTTGTGATTTGACTTTGATGACACTCCTACAAACAAATATACCAACCACCAACACTTTTCGAATGAAGACTTGATAAATATTTATTGTCAAGCCAAACCATTAATATTTTGTAGACGCTTTTATGCTTCGGTTGTAGGGTAAATACATATTTTTGTAGAAAAATATTCTCGCATTTTTATTTTCGGAAAATGTTCATTCTGATGAAACAAAATACTCAACAACTTCGCAGTAAACCAAATATTTAGTAGATTATATTATAGCCATGCCCCAATACCCACTTAAGTACTAGTTATTAAAATAATGCTACCACGGTTCTCTAAAATCAAGATTTTACTACCTTTAGTTTTAGTGCTTGCCTGCGTATCCAGTTCCCAGTTGTCAGGGCCCAGTTTTGACTATCGTGTAGCTAGTGTTCTTAGATATTATTATTATTATTTCTTGTCCTTTCATTTTCTTCTCTCGTAAGAGAGTACAAAAACGGGGAGTTTAAATGGAGAATGTTGTTGATATTGTAGAAGAAGTTAGGAATCACAGGGTGATGCGACCGGTGCGGTGTTAAGAATTGTGGCTTTTTGGAGCACCTGAAGCTGAAGTGTGTGCAGTGTGTACAGTGTTTAAGCTTTGCATAAGAGATTTTGGTACGATACCAGTGGAATATTATTAATCATTTTATTTTGAGAATTAAAGCATTCCTTAGATTGTTAGTAAATAATACTTATAAGTATATCTAGCCATGCCGTACCGTAACTAGCCGTTATATAGCTAACCTTCATCCATTTATGTAATTTGTTTTATTTCCATTTAGGTACCCCAAGTTAATGAAAAGCATTGTGGCCTTCCTACCTTGAATAAGTTTCGAATTGAGTTCTTTTATGTTTCAACAATTCTGATGAATAATTTTCAGTCGAAAAGAACTTCGTTAGAAAGGTAACTTTCAATGAAATCCTGAATGAAGATTGTTGTGAAATTTTTACTTTACCTTAAATAAAATAGAATAACTGTTTAGCATTTTTTAAAGTGAAGGTAGATATAGTAGAATTATGCAAACATGGCGTGTAAAGCTTTGCAAGTAAGATGACGCGCACAGTGCACAAACAGCTCGGGAGAACGTGAGGCGGCGACGATGCCACATGCCGCACCGATACGCCACGAATCTACACGAACGCCAATATTTACCTTGAATTTATTAATCAAATTCAAAATTCAGGGCTCCAAAACCTTTTTGATATAACGTACCCATTTAATTCAGTGTATCGCCCGAAGCTTTGTACTCTGCCAAAAAGGATCTTGTAAACATGACGCGGAAGCGGGTTTGGTGACCGCAGAGCGCTCTCGCACTGCCACACGCTGCCGCCGAACGGCACGACCAACCGTCAAAGCTCTGGCTCACTACGACGGACATTTTGATGGCTTTAAAGTTTGCTACATTGATTGGTACGTATACGGTCAAACGGCCTTTCTCAATTTGATCAACATTCGTATAATTTACATTTAACACTTAATTACGCAACTGCTGCACTATACAGATGCTTAATAAATTTAGCATTTTATTTATCTACGTATAAAAAGGAAGTTAAGGTCGATTGCCTTATTGGATGTTGTCACGGTTTATTCCCGCACGGAACAAATATTTGTACGAACAACTGATAGATGTTTTGGGTCCGGGTGGGTCCGGGTGTTTGTAAATGTGAGATATATCTGTATAAGATGCAACTACTTTATAGAGAGAATTCCTACGTCTGGCCATGATTTTCTTTTTATATAATGCCAAAAGGCGAAAGGAGCTCATGGCTAAATAATAACAGATTCGCTATTATCAATCTTCAGGTTAAGCCGCGTTAACTTAGGCAAGGTTGTCTGTGGATGGGTGACCCGCCATTACACACCGAGTTTCCTCCGTGCCTCGGAAAGCACGGTAAGCCCGTCCCAGCTGTCCCAGTGCCCAGTGGCCCGAAAGTCTGAGAACCAGACTTACCAAGGGGTATCGTATTACTTAGTAGGTACTAACTGGTTTGTGGGGGTCAAATAGGCAGTCGCTCCATGTAAAATACTGATATTCAGCTGTATCCGGTTAGACCTGAAAGCCAGCCCCAATGGTTGGGAAAAAGCCAGGCACATGATGATGATAATGCGAAAAAACCTTTTCAATAAAAAATAAATCGGTTACGATATTAAGCCAGTTTACTGCGGCTGACGGTTATTGTTTCAAAAAGCAATATTGTCATGTTACCTTTTGATACTTTATAACATCTACGGCAAAAGAATTCCTTCCTGTAAATGTTTTCCAACTGTTAAAAGGCCGCGTCAGATATTTTGGTGCGATAGTTCACGTTACCACGTTGTTCGCCGTCGTTTGATATCACGCTCTACAGATGAAACGAAACGCTTGAAGCACATTTCATCTTTATTTTTATCCTCAAAAATACTTACATACCTACACGAGCGCACAAACATTCTATTTTCTCTCTTTACTTTCACCTAGATTAGAACGGGTGGAATCTGTACAAATCCCATGTTCGAGCGAACTGAGCGCTTACTGCGAGCGCCTCGCGATGAAAAGTATGTACAGACACACACATACGCCTACAATCCTACATATATACCTACACGTTAGTATATGTACCGACTCCCCGAAAAGAACCTTCAATGCAATTTATAAATATAACTGCAGATTCAGGGAGACGGGAGAAACGAATGCCGAGCGAAATGGACTGAAGGATTTCTCTAAATCAAGCTAGTCTCATCAAAACGATGTGGAAGTTATGGTTCGGTGAGCTGATACATTTAATACACTGTTCTGTTCTGAAGTAGGCTTTTATGATTTTACTACCGTCATATACATAGACTAGAATAAACTAGGTCGTCTTTATAACAAGCCCTTAAAATATCAAGAAAATATACGAGAATTTGTCCCTTCTGGTATATCTAAACTACTTAGCCAAAATAGCAGCTATGCATCCCTCGAGGCTTGCCGAAGTTTCGAGAATCTTATTGATATGTTTCTCTCAATAAGCCCTCGCTTTGTATTTATCTTGCCCGTGAAAGTTATTATAGAGTCAATACTCAATAGGGGTCGTAGCTCGGAGCAATACCAGCAAGACTTGTAGCTGTTTACCTTAGATGCCAATATACAGAGCCACTTAGGTACATTAGCTTAACAAGCAAACAGATTACAATGTTAAACAGCAGAGAGATCAAAGTTAAATCAAATGAATAGATATCATTGGCATGCAATTACGTCATGTGCGGGCCGCAGTGGGTGATGTATACGTCAGTTTCAGTTGAATCAAGTCGCAGTGAATGTCATACCGTTTTGTAGTCAGCGAGGCAGTTACTCGTACTTTTATGTTTAGGAGTTACGGACAGATCACGGCACAGTTTCAACTCAACAAAGGGATTCTCTCGATGCCGTATATTTGACTCACATATACCTACAACCTACCTATTATTGTGCACAAGAGGTACCTTCATTACATACCCGATTGAGAATGTACCCGAGTAGCTGTACATATATGGTCCTTTCACAGATCTACTGAGATGAAATTGTTGTGTTTGAGTATCGTTAATATGGACTCAATGAATATGTTTCTGTTTTGTTAAAATCAATACCATGCAGATTCCTAACTTATTGAAGACTGCAATGGTCATACAAAGACTTGTGGCATAAGGTAGATATATTATATAATAAATAGACTGATATTAATAATATTCAGCCCGAGTGAAGCCTTCTGTGCGGCACTAGTTTATATCAAACCTTTTTAATACACTCTCTGTTATCGTCGACTTCGTTTGCATAGTTTAACCTCCCGTTTGACCCCTCAGAGGATGAATTTCTAAAAAACCCTAAATGGATGCCGACGTTGTTTATGAAGCCTATATGCTAAATTTTAAGCTTGTAGGCTTTGCACATAGTTTAGAGATTTTGTGTGGAGTGAATGGTATTTGGCGTTTATTTATTCTAGCGTGATTAAGCGGGAAGCGAGTATTACAGTTCCGTATACATCCATGATTCACGTTATAGAACCCGTCATTTATATCAATTGCAAGACAAGGTAGGATTTAATTGGAGGTATGTTATACACATTAATGTATCCTCGCAGTCAGTTTGTAGTAATTGACGATCGACAATTAAGCTAATGAATGGGAATTTATCTGTGCAATTTGTCGAGGTACGTTCACGGATAGATAGATCTCAATGAGGCTGTGTTGTGAAATCCTAGCTTCGTTTACATTGGTCTAGAGCTAGCTTTTAATTGCTAGTTCTTTAATGTATACTACTTGGTCTTAGAACTTTTTAGTGTCAATCGCTGTGATGTTTGCCGGTTAGCTGTTGCCCGCGGCTTCGCTCGCGTTTTTGTCAGAAATTATCCCACTAGCACGTTGTTAATAAGCCTTTTCAAAATCGGTTCAGTAGATCCAGAGATTACCCCCTACATACAAACTTACAAATTTAACCTCTTTATAATATTAGTATAGATGAGATGTCATATAGAACCAAACGCTGTAAAATAGATCACCCCGGTTTTGCTCAGTAACACAAACGCTCAGTTTAAACATATACGTAGGTGTGGTCGAAAGTAAAAGGCATGATGTGTCTGTCTATTCATAATTAAGTAATTAAATATACAGAAACACAGTAAATGGGTCGAGTGTCCACTGTTTACGCGAAGTAAATAATCGAGCTAAAATTTGAAGACACACAAACATTTACTGTGTCATAAAACGAAAGAATAAAAGCTTATTTTCTGACGAGCTACAAAAGTAAAAGGTGAAAAAATATAAAAGTGCTTGCATCGACTAAAATATTGTCTCCGAAAGTCTCGCGTCGAAAATGTGTTATTACGTGCTCAGGGATTTTATTGTATCTGTTCCCGAATTGATATCGACGCCATCAAATACTTATTACATACCTACCTGAAGTGCTGTAACTTTCCCCCTCCTACTTGTTACACACAAATCATCAGTTGCGAAGTTTTGGTAAAACAGTGCACTAAAGTGTTTCAACTGAATGTTCCAGTTGACTGAACTAATGCGGCGTCACACGCAGTTATTGCACTAAATCGGGATATCGGCGCGCAACAAATCAGACAAATGTTCACTCTACATGGCACAGTTTTCAGAACTAAGTTTGTGTTATTCCAGGAAAGGAGATGCGAAGTTTAACGGTAAATCATACTTAGTTGAGACAACAAGCATCCGAGGAGGTTGCGAGTGCGGACTGCCGGCAGTCCCGCCCGCGTCCACACCACATCAACACTCGGCTAGGCATTGAACTGAAGTATGCACATGGAAAGTTTGCACCTACTTCCTTTACTGTTCAGAATATTCTAAGTCATACATAAAAGGCGACTTGGAAAGCTGGATTTAGTTAGGTACCCTTTGTTCGCGTAAACTCGAGTAAACTCAACCCATGGCCTGTAAATATACGGCGGTATATTTTAAGATATATGAAGAGAAACTAACTTGCATACAGAGCAATTTTGAAACATAAAACAGTTTTAATATTTTTCTCACATGAAATATAATCGGGACACTATTATCTATTACGTGGAAATCTTTGACTTTTGACCTATCTTCGCGCTTGTAAGGTTTTTAATTAGAAGGGTATTTTTATTGACCCCTGACCTTAAAGACGATGATAACATTGAACGGGAGCGGAGAGCATTGTTGGTTAGAGCGAACATGGAGGCTCGCAGCCGCAGGTTTGCATACTCACTTCCAGTGAAAATCACGCTCTTTCGAGCGTACTGTACTAGATGTACGCTAAGATCGTACAGTGCTCTCCGTGTTCAGTATAATAACGCGTTTAGGATGCTGGTGGGGCTGTCTCGCTTCTGTAGTGCGTCGGGGATGTTCGCTGAAGCGCATGTGAATTATTTTTACGCAACAATACTTAGAAGGTGCGCTTCCTTAGTGCGCAGGGTGTTGGGCAGCCCCATCAGTATCCTTAGCATGATAGCAAGTCGCCTAGACTGTGTTTACGAGTATGTGGGTCGCTGCTGCGCAATTACTCATGGGTTGTCGCAGCAGTGATCCACAGTTCGTGTTGTGTTGTTTTATTTTTTGTCAGTGCTTAATAACGTAGTCGTAAGTTTTAATAAGTTTTGAGTCTTGGATACTCGAATAAAGAGAAATTCTATTCTATTATACGGTGTTTACTTGTTATGGAGCGTTTTTCGTGGAAGGTGAAACTTTGCACATAAACAGCTGTTAAAGTGCTTCTTAGTGGCTCCGCGCGTGTGCGTTAGTTATTTAGCCAGTAAATAAACTTTTGAATTCCTGCTATCGTTAATATTGTTATAAGTACGTGTAGTATTTCTATATCTTCCTATTCAATTCTTACTGATAACACTATGGTGTTATAGATGAGTTTGCTCTATATGTAGAGCAAGCTCATCTATAGAGGTAAATTTAGTGAGTTTGTGATCTTGTGAGTTTGTGAGGTTGTAGGGTATAATCTCTGGATCTACTGAGCCAATTTTGAAAATTCTTTCACTAATAGGAAGTTTAATTATCCCCGAGTGTCATAGATTATATTTACTACGTGCCCGTGGGATAATTTCCGACCAAAACGCGAGCTAGGCCGCGGACAACAGCAGATGTCAACTTATAAAAAGGCCTTCTTGACGATTAACGTAGCGTTTTTTTTTATTGCCTCAGTCCGCCTGCTATCAAATCGTCCTAACCAACCCATTATGCCCAATTGCCCTTCTCTATTATTCATGTCTGACTTATTTACCCAAGTCGTCCAATCCCGTGGTAAGTCATAGTTCTTAACTCGCATTTATATCAGCCCTAACCGACGATAAAGGGTTAACCGCAGATTACAAAACAGATAAAAACATTAGCTCTCCGGCTGAGATACAACTGAGACATAGATGTCCAATACCTAGATGCGACTGTACCACTAAACAAAATAACCACTCCAGCGTTGCTGGGAAATACCCAAACACTCCCGCACCACAATTTACCGAGCGGCAGCGGCGGCGATGCAGCAGCGGAATCATTGAAGAGGTACAGTGAATTAAATGCGCCACAGAAATAAGATAGATGCCTGTACTGCACACTCACAGGTACGTGTTCTGTTTATCGAGTTCGGCACAACGTACAACGGTATTTAAACGTAAACTTTGAATGTTACAACTTAAAATCATTATAGGAATTTTAGACTCAACTGTTATATTCCGCGAAAGATAATTTGCTAGTAGTTTTCGTCTGTTAGCGTTTGTGTTTTAAAAAGTTAGAATCTGCGCAAAGACACACATGAGGGATACGGGTTATTTCATACATAGGTACTAGGAAACAGTAAAACCGGTTTATCCCGAGTTTTACTATGGGACCGAAAGCTCGTTCGGCATGCCCTAATAGGTACCTTTAGCTGTGGCTGTATGAGATACTTTAGAGCTTGATAAGATGTTGAAAAGATGTTCTTCTACGAAATTTTGATCAAGCCAATTCAACTCATCTTGCGGCCCAATAGGCTTTGCAGTGTCGCTCACCGAGTTTACGATCAACCTAATAAGAGGCCTAATTGGACACGAGAGTATCGTAACATACATTGGCTTTTGTTCAAGAGGCTTGATAAGCAAATTGACTGAAGTGCCTAATCAAATGTTGTAGGAATAAGTTAGATACATCCTTATAATCCGAGGCCATCAGGCTCCTCAAGAGAAAGTGTTCCTGAAAACAAAATGTGAACTTCGTTTAGATGTTTGTTATTGAAAGGATTTGGGCCTTAGACAGCCCATGCCTTGGGTTAACAAACAATTTTTATCCGGTTATCAACATAGCAACTAGCTCTCCCAGAGACGAGTTTAAATCAAAGGTTATATGTTTGTTAAGAGGTATATTCCTTAAACTTAATATAAACATTTCCCAAAAATAATTCGACCCTTTAAAAAGGTCGTTGCCTACGGGCCACGTGACGTTCCACGTAATATATGCGACCCGAGAAAAAGGTTAAAAATCGCTCCCTTGGACACGTTTATCATGAAATTTCACATGAATCACATGGAACTACTGGACAGATTTTAATCACGTTTTCACTGATGTATGGTTGAGTGACCCGACTATGTCTCGTGGGTATTATTAGAGGGTCGGTCGATCTCTTTATTCTATCATATATCAGCCTTCCTCTAGTGAAACTACTTTGCATGTTGATAAGCGTGTTATCATATTATATAAGTTGACCCGTGACCCGTTACTTATCAATCAAATTATTGAGGACCGCTTGACGAAATCTATGACGTTTTACAACCATAAGAAAGCATAAAAAGCGGTCTTCAAAATCAATACCATAATACGGCTTCACCTCACAAGCTATGCGACTGCCCTTAGGGATGGAGAGGTCAGCTTACGAAGAACAACACTCAAGGGATCAAATTCCACGCCCTATTTTTACCCCCGAAACAAGCGTCGGACAGAAACTAGTTAAAACTTAATTTAAAACATGTAGGCATGTAGTTAATAATGTCGGGGAACAATAAACAAAGTTCCTTTATAAATATGGGAGAGCAAAACAATCAGGAACACCTATTACGGCTTGTGTACTAATAGATTAACGTTAACAACGTTATGAGAACAATTTCAATCAACTATTACTAACTCAGGAATTAGTTATTGATTTTCGTTCAGTTATTCATTATCATTTGTTTGTTAACGTTTATTGAATAACTATTACAGAATATAATGGGTGTAAAAATATCCTTTACGAAGCCGAAAGGACCTTGTTACACCCGTCATTGCGATAATTAGTTTGTTCTGGGACATACCTGGGAACTTTGTAGTTACTGATATTTCTATGTGGGTTCAAAATTCCAACTTTCTCACATTTTTTTTTAATATAAGTTTTTAATTTTACAATTTTTCTTTAAATACCTCCAGGACCAGCTATTCAATGCATCCACCAGCACGTTTTGAGTGCGTTACTTTGAGTCCTACCGTAAAACTTGTCTTTTCACCCCAAAAAAAAAGTCGTTTCCCAAAAATATTTTTTGCGTAGAGTTTCGTAATTTGATATACAGAATGGTACCAACCATTCTTTGACAGCTTCGTGAAGGGTCTGCACACCTTGTAGATTAGACGGGTTATTGGTATTATCACCACATTTCGCAATGATCGCTATAAAGATAAGATAAATGTTAAAATAGAGTTTAAATATATACGTATGTCTTAATCTTAAATAATATAGTTTTATAGGTAGTTTACGTTCAATTATTGTAATATTCTTAATGTGAAAGTTTGCAATGCTTTAGGTGATGTTAGTTATATAGATAATACTGACACTATAATATTATTAGTTTTAAGTTTTTTTTGCGCCCTGACATGGTCATTTTTTTTTTTTTTTTTTGCCGATGGGAAATCATCAAATAACCCTTCCCGCTCTGGGCTGAGCAGGAGGGAGTGTCAGACTTTTAGTGACTAAAACCCATCCATGTTCCTTCCTTTGCCCTTTGTGTTCCAGGGCCGCGGTATCTCTTTTGAACAGTCCCGCAACCCTGGCAGGCGTCGGCCCTTACGGACCCCTTCCTGTTTGCTGACTCTCTTTGAGGCGCGCGTGGAACACGAACGCGCCGTCGACACGGCCTGTCGTCATAAGACGGACGGACGGCGAGCTAGCCCATAGCTCACCGTCCACAGGCCGGCCCCAGTCTACGGTGGCCGGGGGCCACCACGTGGCCCCCGACGCCCGGTGCGTCTCCCGCGGCGGCTGGGACGTGAGGTTCTCTCCCTCTCACGTCCCGCCACCTCCTTCGCTAGCATGACTGCTTCGCAGAAGGAGGTGACGACGGCGTCCCATTCCGTCTCGCTCCGGACCATGGAATGAACCAGGGCCGGACGCGAGACGTCGCCGCCGCCGATACAGGGTCATGTACTCACTAGTCTTAAGCCTAGAGTGAAAAATTGGTTGTGTACATTGTGCAATAAATACATAAATAAATTGTTAAATATATATAACGGCTCCCTCTTCCGACCAACATTATTCTCAAGTAAATGTGCCGTTATTTGTAAAACACGTACTAAAAATGATAAACCTACTTGTAAATGACGCTTCCATTGTATAATAAACGGTCTCAAAGTAAGTAAAAAGCGTTTATCAAGCAGTTGCGACCACTCGGTAGTTTAATTAAATTTTTAATTTATTGTGAAGGAGGAGGCCGCGTGTGGCGCGCCCGCCGCTCGCAATTTGCTCCCCATCTTTATCTAATGCAAGTACATCCTATCTGTGTACTTACTAATGAAATATGTGCTTTAAGAAAACTTATTTTTAGTCAGTAGCTTAAAATTATATTATACTAGCTTTTGCCCGCGGCTTCGTTCGCGTTAATTTAGAATTTGACAATCAATTCGGGTTGTACTCTGCTTGTAATAATATAATAAGGGCTTTCGTTTTTGATGTCAATATTTTTATTTTATACTTTACACTACCTACCAATAACTTCGTAAAAAGTTTTTTTTTTTATACAACATAGTGTAAACTTCAGATACATTTATTTACAATAATCTCCCTAAAATTAGCAAGCATGAAACATGTTACCTCCAAGTACTAACAAATAAGATCCTAAGTTGCTACTTAAAATCTTCAAGTCTTAATTAATCAGAAATAGCTCAATCTAGACCACAATCGTGAATATTAGTAAAAATCCGTGATAAAAAAGCACGCAACGCGGGAACTTTCTATGACATCTGACATTTCGGTGACCTCGCGCTACACTAGCGCCTCTAGCGGCGAATTCACACGCGATAGCCCCTTCAATCATGATCGATCTTCGATCTTCAAACTTACGTTGATGTATTTACATGTTGTTTTAGTGAATTCGCAAGGGTATTACTATTTATATTATGTTACAGGCGAAATAATATTTAATTTTATTTTTATTTTATGTACTATGTTTATGTTATTCAAATTCAAATTCGGTGTCATTCAAAGTCGGTTATGTCTATGTGTTTTTAAATAATGTAATATTTTAATAATGTTGTTAGTTTAATCTTTTATAAAGTGGTTGCAAGTGTATGGTTAGTTTTTAAGTTCTTAGCTGTCGCATTAGGGTAAACCCTGTAATGATAGTTTAAGGTGTTATAAATAAATAAATAAAATAAATAAATAAAATAAATGATTCGAAAGACATTTTTCATTCGTTATTCATGTTTTCCTCGGGTTACAGTACTTTTTATTGGGATGAAACTGTACATAATTATGACAACGTACCAGGCCACTCAGAAAGTATTGCGATAAATAGTTTTTAGATATGGGAGACTGGCCAGTTAGAATCTTTTTCGAAAATATGATTACTTGTAAGTAAAAATATGTGTGTTCCATTTTCAAAATTTCCCTCCACATTTTTTGCGAGCCAATTCAAAGTATCGTGTCTTACTGAAAAATGGATCTGCGCCGAGAACATTTTAGAGCTATGATTTTTTACGATTTCAAGTGTCGCCTGAAACCGGATGAATCGTTCGATAGACTTTAAATGGCATTTATGGATGAAGGCCCCTCCAAGGCAACCGTGTATCGTTGGTATAACGAATTTAGGCGCGGTCGACCAACCTTGGGGGATGAAGAAAGAAGCGGTCGCCCTTTGACGGCTATTACGGAAGAAAACGTGCTAGCAGTGAAAAATTTAATCCAAGATAATAGGCGAATTACATATCAGGAGATTCAGCACATATTAAAGATTGGATCGGGAAGCGTTCACGAGATTCTACACGGGCATCTTCGCGTGAGGAGGATAGTATCGCGCTGGGTGCCGCACTACCTCACCAACGCTCAGAAGCAGGCCCGGGTGGAATGGTGCCGTGATATGCTGAACAAATTTGAAGCAGGCTCGTCTCGGCGTGTTTACGACATCGTAACAGGTGATGAGTCCTGGATTTATCAATACGATCCAGAAACCAAGCGCCAGTCGACAGTTTGGGTGTTTCAAAATGAACCAACGCCTACCAAAGTGAAGCGATCTCGAAGCGGGGGGAAGATTTTGATCGCCAGCTTTTTTAATTTGACTGGCCATTTGGCCTCAATTCCCTTACGAGATCAAAGAAGCATCAACGCCGAATGGTATACTACCAAATGTTTACCAGAAGTTTTTTTCTGTTGTGAGCAACAAGCGACCAAACATGCGCCTGCACACACCGCGCTCAAAACGAGGGACTTCCTGGACAGTACACCAGTGAAACTCCTGGGTCACCCTCCTTACAGCCCTGATCTAGCACCGTGTGACTTCTTTTTATTTCCAAAAATAAAAAATCAGCTCAAGGGGATACAATTTTCGTCGCCGGAAGATGCGCTGGCTGCGTTCGAGCAGGCTGTAAATGAGGTGTCTGCGGCGGACTGGAAAAAGTGTTTTGAAAACTGGTTCAGACGCATGAATCTTTGTATAGAGGCTGGTGGAGAGTACTTTGAAAAGATTTAATAAAAATATATGTACCTGTGGGAGGGAGGGCGCTGCTGTCAGCACAACAAAGTCGGCTCTGTATTGTTATCGTATTTAAAATGAATAAATCGAAGAAAACCAAGTGAAAACTAAACACAAGTGTTGATAATAAAGTTATACAAAGACTGAACTAATAGTGTTATCTGGTGCTAAGTGGAATACATGAAATTACGAAAAATATATCAGTGACAGTTCCAATTCTGTTTAAGAACATTGGCCCGCGTTTAAGAAAAATACTCAGCTTCTAACTAATAGTTCGTCAAGAAGCTGATGTTGGCGTTGAAAGTGTGCGAAAAAAGGCTCAAATAGTGCATTGGAAGAAAACTTAATATAGTAAATATAATTATAACCTAAATTTGGAGTGTCATCGAATACATTAACGCTGTGTCATACCAATAAATTGGGAGATGTTGACATAAACGCCATCTGTTGCACACTGTTGAAAACTCATACAGATAGTCACCTAGCGGAAACCAGCTGAACTACCAAAACAAACACAAGAAAGCAAACTCAATCGATAGCTAAGTCATCTACTACACACTAGAGGGCGCTAAATTAAAAACGTAACATGGAAGAAATAACAACATTGTTGAAGAAGCTACAAAATGATTTGTCACAACAAAGTACAGAAATAAAAAGCTTGAAAGAAGATATTTCGAAACCAATAATTGAGAATATGAACATAAAATTTTATGAAATTATGTCTAAAAATGAAGAACTAGAGGGAATTATTAACAATCAACAAAATACAATTGAAAAGCTAGAAAGTCAAGTACGTATGAAAAATATTGTTTTATTTGGATTAGAGGAAAGTGAAAAAAGCTACGAAGACCTGGAAAAACGAATCATCTTAATTTTCAATGAGCATCTGGGCGTAGAATGTACCACATATGATATAGAATCTGTCATAAGGTTGGGAAAAAAAGGAGAAAAAGCAAGACCTATTAAAATAACATTCACAAAACTAAACATGAAAGTAACAATATTAAAAAGAAAAAAACAACTGGAACCAACCAGCTACTACATAAAAGAAGATTTCTCGCCTCAAGTCATTGAAAAACGTAAAGAATTACAGAAAGAAGTGGACGTAGCTAGAAGCCAGGGCACAAATGCTGTACTGAGATACGATAAAATTGTTTACTTAGACCAAAGAAAAACATACCAAAACAAACAACAAACCACTAAAAGAAAACCATCGAAATCACCCGAGAACCAAATAACTTTCACCCCATATCTAGAAAACAGAGCACCACTTCCACAACGCACAATTAAAAAAACTAAAGTAGATATGAGAAACTATTTTATATCAAAAGAAACAGACATAACTTCTTCCCCTACTCCTGGTTCAACCCAATCCAGGTGTGGTACCCAAATTGAACAATAGCAACCAGCAGGCCTTCCTCCTAAATACTATGAAAACTGCGAAACTACCCTTACTACCCTTCACTCTCCCGGCACGGCTGGTCCCCGTGGGAGCAGTAGACCAAAACCCTCCATCAAAAACAATGATAACTTAAATAATAGAAATAGTAAATACCTCTACATTGGCACATTGAATGTGAGATCACTGATTGAACCATCGAGATTTACCGAATTAAAATACGCTATAGCTAAGCTAAACTGGCATGTAATTGGACTATCGGAAATAAAACTTTCAGGCAAGGAAATTATAGAACATCAAGATTTTATCTTCATGTACTACGGACTTACCCATAACAGGAATGGGATTGGATTTTTAATAAAAAAAGAATTGAAAAATTACATAAAAGACTTCGTACCAGTGTCCGACAGAGTAGCAAAGTTAAGCTTATACATTGAAGATAAAATAATTCATATTATCCAAGTGTATGCACCAACAGAACAATCACCATT
Source organism: Eugnorisma glareosa (assembly GCA_947578425.1). Lineage (NCBI taxonomy): Eukaryota > Metazoa > Arthropoda > Insecta > Lepidoptera > Noctuidae > Eugnorisma > Eugnorisma glareosa. The sequence goes on from OX387964.1 coordinate 12,719,079, forward strand.
GGAGGACATAGATCGATTCTACGACGATCTCAGAAAAGCGATGAAAAACACAAACAGGGACACATTGATCATAGGTGATTTCAATGCACAGGTTGGTTTGCCCACTAATGACAATAAAGAAGTTATGGGATCATGGGGATACGGGAGACGGAGTCCAAGAGGTCAGATATTAATAAATTTTTGTTTTGAACATCAATTACATATTTCAAATACCTACTTCAAGAAGAACCCGAATCGTCGATGGACTTGGATGCACCCTAATAGCGTTACACGAAATGAAATTGACTATATTATAGCAAAGAACAATAACAGTATCCATAACGTCGATGTCATACTTACTACACATCCTACTGATCATAGACTGGTACGTGCATCACTCATACTTCACAACAAGCGCATTTCCTCAAGAAAACACTTCGGAAAGAGCAACATTATCGATATTGCGCCTCCTGAGCAAGATTATTGGAAAGAAGAATTTTCACAAGAAATCAAAAACATGGAATTCATAAATATAAAACACGCTTACTCTACCTTAGTCACAAAAATTAAAAACACTAAAGATAAACTAAAAAACAACAAAAAGTGCAATGAACCTGCTATTCAAGAAAATCTAGCAAGACTAATAAAAGAAAGGACTCTGTTAAAAGAAAAGAAATACAAAACTAGCATAGAAAAGAAACATTTATCGGCATTATACAAATTAATTAGAAAACAAATGCAAAGGAAATCAAAAGAACGTAGATATAATATTATTGAATATGAATTAGAGAAATTTGCATCCGTCAAAAGAGCTTACAAAAGACTAGATTCCAGCAAAAAATGGATTACACAACTTACGAAACACAGTCACCAAATAACGGACAGAAATCATATATTAAAAGTAGCGACAGAATTTTATGCTAGATTATATGAACATCCTGCCTCTCACGAAAACCAAATCCAAAATGCGGAGTCACTCGATTCAGACAGTGTACCAGAATTTATGGAGTACGAAATTAGCCACTCCATTCATCAATTGAAAACGAAGAAAAGCCCTGGAGAAGATCGTATAACAAATGACATATTGAAAGCCATCAGAGAGCCAATAACACCGATTTTAACCACAATATTCAACGAAATCTTGAAGCAAGAGTCGATACCACCTGACTGGAATACGGCAATTATAACCTTACTCCATAAAAAAGGGGATCCAGGCCAAATGGACAACTACAGACCACTGAGTATGCTACAGTCACTTTATAAATTGTTTACAAGCCTAATATTAAAAAGGATCTCAAAGACTCTAGACGAAAACCAACCTAGAGAGCAAGCGGGATTCAGATCGGGGTTCTCTACAAACGACCACATTTTCACAATAACACAGATTATTGAGAAGTACAATGAACACAATAAAGAACTCTACGTGGCCTTTGTAGACTACTCCAAGGCGTTTGACTCTTTCTCCCATGAATCTTTATGGTGCTCTCTTTGTGAACAAGGAGTCTACACAAAGTACATAAAAATGCTGAAAGAAATTTACAAGAACAGCAGAGCCATAATCAAACTGGAGAAAAAAGGAGAGCCCTTTAAAATCCAAAAAGGAGTTAGGCAAGGTGATCCCATCTCACCAAATTTGTTCAACGCCGTTTTGGAGCATGTCTTCAGACAGCTAAACTGGGGCGATGTTGGTATAAAAATAAACGGTGAGTTTCTCAACCATCTTCGCTTTGCAGATGACATTGTTCTGTTAAGTGAAACACACGCAGATCTTGAGCGCATGCTGAAATCTCTAGATGAGGAAAGCCGAAAATGTGGTCTTCACATGAACCCTGAAAAAACATGCCTGTTAACCAACAACTTAAGAGTACCTACGATGATACAAGACACATCAATCGCATACGTAGACAACTGTGTCTATCTTGGGCAAAGCATCTCATTTAACAGACCGACAGAAAACGAAGTAGATCGTAGAATAAACTGTGCATGGAGAAGATATTGGTCGTTAAAAGAAATATTTAAATCACGCATCCCGATACGCTTGAAAAAGAAAGCTATGGACACCATTATATTACCTACTCTACTCTACGGTTGTCAAAGTTGGACGCTAACAAAAGCAGTCACATACAAACTTCAAGCCTTCCAACGAGCAATGGAGAGGAGTATGTTGGGAATTAAACTCCGAGACCGTAAAAGAAGCAAAGACATACGACTATGCACTAAAATAATAGATGCAGTGGAATTAGCTTGCAAGTTGAAATGGCGATGGGCAGGACACGTAGCCAGAGCGACAGATGGACGCTGGAGTGAGAGGGTTCTCCATTGGTACCCTCGCGATGCACCACGCACCCGAGGCAGACCTAGGCGTCGGTGGTGCGATGATATTATGGCCGTGGCCGGCCCTAACCTGGACGAGAATAGCCCAAGACAGAGAGGAATGGCATAAGATGGAGGAGGCCTTCGCCCTTAAATGGGCACCCAATTAGATTAATTGAACGCATAATTATGTCGCAAATTATTTATTTTATTTTTAACTGAAGTCAATTATTATTTAAAAATGTATTTTTGTTTATTTAATTATTGTTAAAATGCATGTTCAATTTTTACGAATGAATTTATTAGTTTTAAGAACCAAACGAATATTTTAATTACGATATTATTAACTAAATGAATTTGAAATGTAATATTTTTTTTGGGAAATAAAAGGCTTAAATAAATAAATATGTACCTGTAGAACAATTTTTTTTAGTGTCACAAAAGTTTCTGAGTGTCCCACGTATATGCAAAATTTCAGGATGATCGGTTCAGTGGTTTAACCGTAAAAAGGTAACAAACAAACTTACTTTCGCATTTATAATATTAGCTAGGATAGTCCTGACTGTTTTTGGTCACAGCGGCCAATATTAGCGGAGATTAATAGCCATCGGCGCGGGAGATATTATAGTGCACAAGTTCGTGTGCAGGTACAGGTGCAGTCTTTGTTCCTTTACTCTCATAGTCCGATGGGACGGCATTCCGACACGACAGGAGAGAGATCAGGCGCAGGACCAACGGCTTAACGAGCTTTCCTAGGCACGGGGGTATCATACGGCCAACTTCTAAACTCCGGCCTACTACTGAGAATTTTTTAATGGAAAACCCAATTACACGTTTTGCCCGACCCGGGAATCGAACCCAGGACCCCACGCTCAGCACCTTGCGCTTGCGACCACGAGACCAACGAGAGTCGAGGCAGGCTTTTTTCCTTATCGTTACACATGAATTACAATAAAACCCAATAAAAAAATACAGATAACGAAAAAGTATCGCATACCTATCTTCTCTCAACCAGCATTTTAATTTGTATATTTTACAAGCAATATAAAAACAATCATCAAAATTAAATAAAACGGTCTATATGTATACTCCAGCTATAGCGTTTATGGTACAAAAAAATGGCTTAAATTTACTTTTCAAGCGTGCTTATCCAAATATACAAAATATTTTCCATTCGTTTCAAACTTTAAAATATTTTAATACCATTCATTACCATCACTGTCAATAAGTTTTTCATTTCGCTATTTTATCACGCTTTTCTACAAATCATTAATATTATTTATATTCTGTGAAAAAAAGGATTAAAAAATCAAAGAGAGGAGTCAAAGATCTTTATTGTGAGACAGTGGTTACAGAGTTGTTTTTGAGTTATTTTGGATTTGGATTATAATGCTTTTTATTTATTTTATATTACCTAAAGCCTAACGTTGTGGAAATGGTAATTATTTTATTGGTAAGCTGATTTTATTATTTGCATTTTCTCATCAGAACACTTGCGAGTAACACTTATTTTGATGCATCAGATATTTCTTTTGAATTGTGAGTACGTTTTCACATGCTCAGCTTGAAGAATAGTCGGCCACGTGTAGGTACTCGATAGCTAAGTGCATGGGGAAGTATGACAGCTTGCTTGTGTACGACTTACACATACACTTTGCAAACCGGCCACCGGATTCCCACCGACTACCTACCCGACAGCGGAACATGTGAGAGGCTCTAAAAAGTTACGTCCTATGAAAATAAATCGAATAGGTGATCGCAGTATGTTGTTACCTATAATGAGAAAGGACAAGCGGTTGCCCATTCCCTTAACTTAATTCCTTAGATGCCTATTACGACTCCCTAAGGAAGGCAGGTCGGCTCTTAATTTGCCGGGAATCTCAGTCCATTCGGTACATTCTTGCTTATAACAACATACAGTAATCACCAATTTCGCAAAACTTTGCCAAGCGTGGTGATTATGACAATTTCACCTCTAGTGGTATGCAGTGCCGTAACTAGCCTTTTATGCGCCCGGTGCGAGCTTTCAAAACTGCGCCCTTGAAAAATGCTCTAATCAGGCTCTGACAATAAAGTGGACAAATGTGCATAAAAATAAATCTATCTATTTTTTGTTTACGAAGGTACTTAGTAGATTTCTTTAAGATAAAAATTGTTTATTCAAAAATATTTGCTCAAATACAGAAATGACACAAAGTACTCGATAGTAAAGACCCAAGGCTAAGGTAAACCGTAATCACAAGAAAAGGACAGCTACCTACTCAAAGATTTACTTTCCGCGCTTTTCTCATTGCGAAGTCCTTGATTACATTGTCATACGACAGGAGCCGTGCTATGTCGCGTTCAATCGACAAAATCGCTAGGCCAGACAATCTTTCTTGGCCCATCGTCGAGCGCAGGTACGTCTTTATTAATTTGAGCTTACTGAATGATCTCTCGCAGGAAGCTACAGTCACTGGCATCGTTAAAAATATCTTTATAGCGACTACTACATTGGGAAACATTTCCTTTAAATCCAGTTCCACTATAGCTTTGAGAAGACCCATACTTGACTGACATTCACATTTATCAAATAATGTAGTCGCTTCAACTTGACTCTTCAAAGTTTCTATTTCGGCCCAAAATTCTCGATGAAAAGATTCTCGATGTATCGGGGAATCCCCGAACATTGGGTGGGACGGCGCGGCAGAATGGAACGTTTGTGAATCGTTTAGTTTTGTAAGTCATCCTTTTCACTCTTGTCGAACGATGAATTTTCTATCTATCTCTCGCACACTAGTGCGTCAGTAACGCCGCACGTAGTTAATGAATAAAATCAAAGATAAAGGGAGGACCAATGAATGTGGCTGACAGCAATGACAGCGTAACGTGAACTATATGTACATCTCCTCAGCTAGATTGACAGATTTGCTTAGAACTTCTAAGTTAGAAGTGGCGCCCTCCAAATGAATATAGACAGAAATTGTCTCATAGTTACGGTATAGGTACTTTTGTTTGTGTATGTAATATTGCGAGCAAGACAAGGTGGATTTATATTTGTCTGATGTGTCGTGACGTGACGCGTCAGAACTGTATCGGTTCCATACATAAGCCATCACAACACAACACGTTACGCACTAGTGTGAACGTTACCATCCTACTAATATTATAAACGCGAAAGTTTGTATGGATGGATGGATGGATGTTTGTTACTCTTTCACGCAAAAACTACTGAATGGATTTTAATGAAACTTTACAATAATATAGCTTATACATCAGAATAACACATAGGCTACAATTTATAAACATATTGTTCGAAATACTAATCCTGCGCAGACGAAGTCGCGGGCACCAGCTAGTACTAAATGTATGAAACCGATACCGTTCTGACGCGTCACGTCACGACACATCAGACAAATATAAAACCACCTTTACAAGTGTTGTTGTTTCAAGATCGCTTGAAAAATGCCATATAGATATAGATAGTACAGAGGGCGCGTCTACACCATATTCGCAATAAAACAAAATGTACCTACTAACTACCATGCATGAAACAATAAACAAAACTAGATACTGGTCTGGTCATTTCTGCGCCCCTCCAGGGTCTGCGCCCTGTGCCTGGGCACCGCTGGCACCGCCCTAGTTACGGCACTGGTGGTATGTTTATTGTAGTGGTGTAGGTACCCAACTTGTTAATAGTGTCCTACCGAAGCTTCGGCTTCGGTTTTGGCCAAAATTGGCTTAAATTTGGGCCGAAGGTTTAAGACAAGCGCCGAAATTGAACGAACTGTTACAAAAAAGGTAGTGGATGAAGTCACGTGCTGGGGACTGGGGTCGCACATTTCAGTGTCATTTCTTAAGAATTGCAACTTCATTTTTATTGTTTTATTAAGATTTTCATGTACAGTCAACTATACTTTTAATTGAAATGTTTATAAAATAGTTATAACTATTTTATATGTCCAATCCAGATCTGAATTTCCTAGAGTTATAAACCTTCGGCTTTGGCTTCGGCCAAAAATCGACCTTCGGTCGGACATTACTAGTTACCTACAGGAGACATTATCATTTCAATAGTTCATTCTCTCTATAATTAGGATGTAATAACGTGGCCTTTAAGTAATTAACCTTCGTTAAATTACGTAGCAAAATTAATGCAAGTACCTACCTAAGTAGGTACTTTCTTACATTAATTTGGTCGGCAACAAAAAGGAGAACATCATTATAATAGCTTTCCAGAAAATCTCTAAAAGCTCATTAGTTGTTTATTATATTAGGCAAAATGGTAGATACAATAATACCCCTTGTTAACCATAATTCATTATTTTTTTGCTGTTTACTCTTTACGTTTATTTACCTTGTTATTTGCAGCGGTACTGACGTATGAAAATAACAATATCAAGTTTATAGTTTCTTATAACTACTTACTGGGAAAATAATGTTGTGTTTTGTGCGGGCGGGATAACTTGAGGTTAGCTAATCCCTATTTATATGTTGATATCATTATCTACACAAACTGTCACTTACGGGATATCTTCCGTGATTGGATATCGGTAGCTCAAAATAAAAGACAATCACGGAAGATATCCCGTAAGTGTAAGTTTATGTGTATTTGTAAACCGTGAATGTTTAAAACAGTGTTTGATATAATTATCTGTTTTTAGTTTTTTACAAACGTCAAGAATCATTGAGATAAAAAGTATCTATCAGTAATAGACTCAACTCGGTCTCACGTAAATCGGTACTATACTTATTATTCTTTCTTCCATCTAAAGCTACGTGCCCTACAAGTTAGCTCTGAACTTTTGATTTAAACACAAACTTTCTGTCTGTTCGATGTTGCTAGACATAATTCAGAGAGTTCTCGAAGAGTATGTTGTACTTATTGTTAATAATTTATTTAGGTATTTGTAACCTCAAAGATAAGCACCGCGGTGGTAGGATCTGTATATGTTCCACTTGTTGTATCAACATATTAAGAATAAAGTACTTAATTGCATAAATGTAAGGTGGAAGTGCTCGGGTAGCCCGCGAAATGCAAATGTTCTTACGTTTTTTGCAATGTGCCGGACAGTGTCAGGTTTTATGTTGAACAAAATATGATTTGCGGCCGTAAAACGTATGTGTTTACAGAATTGTCGCCACTAAAATCATCAATGCAACCCTCCAAGTTCATTTAATCCCATTGAATGAACTTAGAGCGGTTGTACTAATGATTTTAATGATAATAACTCGTAAAGCCATTTTTGTTACGGTCGAAAATCATACATTTTATTCAACATACAACCTGACACTGACCTAAAAAATGTGTGTCATCTGCAGGCCCGAAGCCAACTGTCTCGCTTTTTCCCATTTTCGTACAGGTTTAGTGTCTAATCATATATGCAGCTAAATGCTTGTATTTAACATGAAGCTACTACTTATCTAAACTCCACAACCCTGCAGTTACTGTGTAACACGATGGGTAGCCCCCTTGTGAGACAGACTTTCGGGCTAATAATTTGTATGTTCATAACAATTGACATTTCTATTTGCATGTAACTAAAATGCAATATTGCACGCCAAGATTTCAGTACATTTTCTTCATAATTCATTGGGTAAAAGGCATTTCATGTTCCTGTCGTGTCAAATCGGAACGAAAATCTCGCTATTTTAAATATTACGGTGAGTATAGCCATTATACCATTTTGTAGAAAATGCCCGCACTTTTAGTGTATAAAATGCCCGTTACGGCAAACAAAGTGCCCACCCAGCTACTCTCACCCAAGTGTAATTCCCAAGTTACTAACACTTTTAACTAAGTACTACTTTACAATCTGTAATAATTTTCAATGGCACTTTCAATGTTAGTCTAGGAATTAACGGAAATGAGTTTTTTTTTTCGTGAAACCTCGAAATACTTTTCCAATTTCGATTAAATCACAGCGAGATAGCTTCTCGATGTGATGTAAGCAGGACCAAGAGTCAAGACTATGAATAAGGTCAAGATCGTAGCTAGGAAATATGTTTCGTACAGAGTGGATTTGTGGCTTCAAAACTTGGCTCGTTGTAAAATATTCTATAAGTAGTAAAACTTTGATATACTTTCGCTTTGTTCGTAACATATAATCCCCAAAGTGTTAGGCAGAGGTGTACCTAATAGTACACACAAATTTCCCCAATTATATTTGAAGTCCCATGTTAATATGGGACTATACATATGCCACCAACCGGACACAAATCCAGACTCCGTGGCTGTTACTGAGAAATTCCTGATGGAAAAAACCCAATAACACTTCCCCGCCCGACCTGGGAATCGAACACAGGATCGCGCGCACAGCGGCCGTGCTTGCGACCACTAGACTAAACTTAATTCTTTTAAAACATTCAATATATCGCACAAACTATTCTTCATCTTATAAAATACCAAGAACAGAAATGACGAGGCATTTTTCTCGAAGCATAGAACGCGAGCTACTACACAATATAATTTAACAGATACACACATCAAAAGTGTCTAGGGATCAACATATATTTTTGCAATAACTTTTCTCCTGATTGATATTAATCAAAATTTTCTTTAAGGATTCATCAAATAAAGTGTTTTCGTTTGTCACAGTAACGATAAACCAAGTCACCTTTGCATTAATAAAGAAATTTGCCATTTTCCTAATAAAGGGATTTTTGACATTTGAACCACTAACACAAAAGTTCGAAAAAAAGACTGAAATAACAGTTTTCTTTAAAATTTTATTGGGTAACTTAAACAATTAATAATCCGTGTTTCTACCGCGAACACTAACAACACAAGAACATCGGTTTGGCATACTCAAAATGAGTTCATCCAAATCACGCTGTGGAATGGCCGCCCATGTTCGTTGCAACAACAAAAAAAGGTCTTCTTGCGACTGGATACCCTCCATATTCGGCAGAGCTCTTCTCTGTAGCATATCCCATGCATGCTCAATCGGATTCAAGTCTGGCGACTGAGCAGGCCAGGGCAGGACATTGATGTTAGCTGCGGCGAGAGTCTGTCTTACAACTCTTGCGGTGTGCGGTCGTGCATTATCATGCATTAACTGAAATAAGGGACCGATTTGCACTTGTAGAGGAACGATGACGTCTGATACAATCGTCTCAGCATAAATTTGAGCGTTGAGGTTGCCTCTGATCCAAATCAACTCAGTTCTTCCGCCGATCCAAATACCCGCCCATACCATGATGGTTCCACCACTATAAGGATGGACTTCCTGGCAGGATTTTAATCGCTGTTGGCGTCCAGGGGTTCTCCAGTGTCGTATACGTCTTGTATCCGGTCTCATACCAAAACGAGACTCATCAGAAAAGCACACGAAACGCCATTGTTCTTCTGCCCAATTTCTGTGTTCAAGAGCCCATTGATATCGTATCCTACGATTGTGCATTGCTATAGGTGGTACCCGTAGCGGTCTTCGGGAATGAAGGTTCACTTCATGCAAGCGGTTTCTGACTGTTTGGTCGCTAATTAAGTTCCCTGAAGAGTGATGAAGCCTCACGGCTAACATCATGGCGGTTATTGTTGGAGCTCTTCGAGTTAAGATTTGAATGTATCGGTCTTGTCTCCGTGTGGTGCAGCGATACCGTCCTCCATGGCGCTCAGCCACGGTACCAGTGCTTCGGTAACGTGTCCAAAGTCGACTGATAACACTCTGACTTGTATTCAGAGCTAAAGCCACAGTACGTTGCCGGGAACCAGCTTCTATCATTCCCACGGCTCTGAGCATTTCTTCCCTGCTTAAATGACGTCGCCGCTCCATAATAACGTTGGTTTTAATCAGTAGTAGGGAAACAGTAGCACTAATAATGTCTTCAATGCGTTGTATGTTTTTATAGGGAAAATATTGACAGCTGATTTTCATCTTTTACTCGAATTTGATTCACAGTTCCTGATTCAAATTATGAAATGCACCAAAAAGGATCCATATAAATTTATAAAATCATAAATTTATTACAAAGCCACATCTCAATCTCAAGAAATCCACATAAAAATGCTTGATCCCTAGACACTTTTGATGTGTGTACTTAGAAACGCGTAGCAGTTGCCAGATATCCTACTTCATGAAATTGATTTGTAGAATATTAAACGAAAAGCACGCAGTGTAGTTTTAAAAGTTCGTAGCAAAGAGCTACGGCGTAGGTCGTTCCATTTGCGATGTAGCCCGTTTGCAATTATGCCAATTTCGGTTAATATTTTTTGCTCCATTTAGTTTCATTATCTATTTATGTGTCTGTATTAAGTTTCCAATCATAAATGAAATTGTACCTATCTTATTCAGTTCATCTTGCATCGGCCATCTTGCTCGCTGCACAGAGTGCCTACTACATAATGTAAATTAACAGAGCCTTACAAACGCGTAGCAGTTGAAATCTGTTCGTGGAAAATAAACGGAAAACACGCAGCGGTTTGAAAAGGTTCGTAGCAATCGTAGCTAAATAGCTACGGCGTAGCCGCGTAGGTTGGTCCATGTGCGATGTAGCCCGCCTGATAAACTACGCTTGCATTGATAATGTGTTTTGACCACATTGAATTTTGTTAGAACGTTGGCCGGTGGCCACGTCTCTTATTAATACCGAAATTACTACCTACTACCACGTTCAACCTTTAGCTCGCTACTTTTTAGTCAATAATTGGTGGAAGTAAGGTCAGATGACACTGTGACAGTAAATTTGTCCTATGGTGAAATGCTGATAGTCCGTTGATAGATTAACCGTCACCGGGCTCGCCGGGTGGATTACATACGAACCGCGTGAATTATTACCAAGCAGTGCTAAAATTATGAGCTAAATAATAGCAAGGAAAAAACTGACATGAAGATACAGTATACCGATCTGCAATTATCATTAACCGATGCAATTGTTTCCTATTTAGTGTATTCTCAACGTGCCGTCTAGCTGTGGTTGGGCGGGAGTAGGGTTAGCTTAATCCGGAATGGGGGGGGGGGAATTCTAAAAAGTATTTAAGATAATATTTTAAAAAAATCTATGAAATCAATGCACATTGACAGTAGCGTTAATGATTTACATTTTATGCACACGGTAATGTTGTGCAACAAACCTTTATCTGTTAAAAAATCAGAATAAAATTACATTGCGGAAAAAAAGTATGGAATTTTCTATGGAATTCTTATTTATGGATCTGGGAAACACTATCGCATTCGGTTTCGGTACTAGGTACCCATATTTTTAACTCGAAGGGTTTCAATGCGCGAAGCGTTTATGGGTGTTACAATTATTATATTTTTTTTTAGTTGCCTGTTCCTACTGTCCCATAGCTGGACAAAGGCTTCCCCCAATAGGGTATATGCGAGAAATACAAAACTTTTTTTATTTCTTTAAAATGCCTTGTATTGGACCATAAAAACATTGTGGTACTTACGCTTGTTTAATTCTCTAATACAACACTTATTTTACAATTTAATATTTTATTTAGCGTAATTTTGGTGAAACGGAACGCAAACACAAAACGCATCGATTCCGGTAGTGACGTCACAATCCATGTGTTTTGACACAACACAACACGAAACACTTTTAATTGAAAAGTACTTAAAGTTTCACTAAGATTTTACTATAAAACTGTTATTGCAATTTTTGCTTAAATAAAGCACTTACATTTTAGTAAAACTAATCTACTAAGGGCAAAAAATAGATTTAAACAAGGCAGATAGAGGTAAGTGACATCAAAGTCCTGACATGAATGGCCGCGATAGTCATGGACGTTTGAACTGTCGTAGAAACATGCAGGAGTTTAATTTTTTTTTTTTGTGCGACAAGCAGTAGTTGAAATTAACTTTTAATTATTTTCTTGGGTTGATAGTACTGCATATTAATGATTTAAGTGAACAAAAAATTACATGCATATTCCCTATTCCTTTCATGTGCTTTTTACTGTCTCTTCTAAACCAGGCGAAATTAACCTCCGTAATTCCGTATATTTTTTCTTTAGGCCAATGTTTCATACATAACAGTCCCGAAGTATGTCCGCATATAATAGCGCCACCTATCTTGTTGAGCTTATACTACGACAGCGGCAAGAAACATACCGCCTACTTTTCTGTGAACCAGCAAGAACACTAGCACTGCTCGGCTAGTTAATAAAACCAGCCATTTAAAACCATCGTGGAGGGAGGCGTCCACGATGGTTTTAAATGGCTTAGGTAGAAACTGTTTACGAAAACCGTCGTTCCAGCGTTTGTCACACTTTAATTAAAAGATAAATTATGACACACTTCGAAGATAATTATGGCATAAGGATGTTTTGGAGATTACAACAACAAAAACCACAACATCCATTTATTTTCAAGCTACTTTGGCCCATATTTGAATACCTTACACATTAACAAGTAGCATACATATCCATGATAAAATACAAATTAGATGTATGTGTATTGCGTAAGTATGGCAATGTTATCACCTACGCACAGTTCTTAAACCTACCTCAGGGTAGGTAGGTATTTAATGTATTCTTTAGCATTAATCTAAATACGTAGGTATACGAAAGAGCAGAATAAATCTTTACAAATAAATAAAATTGAAATAGCATAAGCTTAATCAGCTTACAATTTTCCCACTGCTGGGACACACGGCCACCTCTTTATGAGAGGGAATGGGCTATAATCTCCAACGCGGGCCCAGAGCGGGTTGTTAGATTATACGTCACATGTCTTCGATTTTTGGTTCTTGGACATGCCCGTTTCCTCACGATGTTTTCCTTCAATGTTTTGAGAGCAGTGGTGATGAAATAACATAGGTACCTACACAAAGTAATGCGCGTGCGTGGGTTCGCACCCACGACTTAGTGTTCGAAAGTCGGAGCCTGCACCACAGGGCCACCGCTACTCTCCAAAATTGTAGTGTCTATTGTTAATTTCAAAATAACAGCTTGTTACTGATTGTATATAAAAAAAAAAATTGTCTGTCTCCGAAAGGGCTAGACCGATTTTGACGGGACATTTACTGCCAGATCGCTGATTTTATAAGGAGTAGGTAACTTAGTCTACTTTCATTCTGGAGAAAAGATGAGGGTTCCGTGAAGCCATTACATTACAATATCCATAAGAATAAGAACATATAAGCCTGAATGACCCAAATCTATTCATATTTCCAACTATAATGAACAGTCAACTCAAAGTTTAATCTACAAATCATATACATACGTATAACTAGAATCTAGGATAATGACTATGATTGATAGGTAAGCTTGTCCACGCGGTATACTTACCCGAGACGTAATAACTAATTAACCGCGATTAATGAGATGGATACAGATTATATCAGCGCGAGCTAATCGATCGACAATTCGTCAGTAGGTAGCGATACCTACCTTAGTACTCTGTGTCGCATCAGTGGGTCACTGATCATGTTCGGCGATGACATGGGCTTTCCAATTATAAAATACGTGAAGAACAGGGTGTAAAGTTCTTCATCTCCCATATAAAAGGGAGGCATCCAAGCAAAAAAGACACTGATTAAAGTGATTTTATTTTGACATATTGGATGTGTTTATTCTAGAGTGCCGCCGCCAATTTATTATAAAAATAATTTTTACTATTATACAATGTGTAACAGAATAAACGAACAACCTCTTAAGGGGTCATTGTACTCATCATTATGAACAACTTTTACTATGGGACCAATCCCGAAATCGCGAAAAAAAAAACAGCTGTTCAGTACATTTTGTCGAATTATGCGCACAGAAATGTATAGGGCAGTCGACTTTTTTTTCGCGATTTCAGTGTTGGTCCCATAGTGAAAGTTATTCATAATTATGAGTACAATGACCCCGTAAGAGGTTGTGCGTTTATTCTGTTACACATTGTATATTATTTTTATGCTTGGATATCTTTGATTAGACGTACCTACTTAACGCTGTGTTAAAAATTGTCCAGCTATTTTAATGGGAATTATAGTCCTAATAAGTAGCCTTTGCCACTCTGTTTTCAGTCGATTGGCTATTTTCTATTTATACAGACATTTATTAGACTTGAAAAGGGCTGCCTCGTTGTCCTAGTGGTCGCAAGCGCGACTGCCGAGCATGAGGTTGGTTCCCAGGTCGGGCCAAGTGTTATTCCGTCACGAATTTCTCAGTAGTCTGGATTTTTGCCCGGTAGATGGCTCATAACATACATAACTGGCGTAATATGGGTACGTACTATTAGTACACTTCTCCCTAACCCTTCGGGAATCAGGTGTGATGATGTTACGTTATAAAAAGGTTATCGTGTGACGTGTGTATGGGCATCTGCCCCAAGGTCCAATAGCCCTAAGATATACATAATTGAAAAGAGCTTTTCAAGGAGAACCTTGGCTACTAACACGACTTTTGGCAATTCGCAGTCCGTGCGGAGTTATTGAGCCAAATAATATATGTAACTAGTTGGACAACGAAGTTAAGGTTTTATTGGCAACCAATTAAGGTTATCTGGGTAACCAATATGAATAACTTATAATCCATTGCATAGAGCTTTGCAAGGAGAACCTTTGCCAGTAACACGACTTGCGCCAATACATTGCCGGTTCGGAGTAATTGACCTAAATAAGTAACTATTTGAACACCAAAGTTAAGATTTTCTGGATGACCAATTGCAATAACATATATATAATTGGAGAGAACTTTTCAATGACGTTTGCTACTAACATCATTTTCACTAATTCGCAGTGCGTTCAGAGTTATTGACATAAATAGCTGACTATTTGGATACCGAAGTTAAGATTTTCTGGGTAACCAATAGCAATAAGATATACACCACTGGATAGAGCTTTTCAACGAAAACCTCTGCCATTTAACGACTTTAGCCAATTCGTATTTCCAACTACTGACCTATTTAGGTCAATAACTCCGAACGGAATACCGAAATCCGAATACGAAACGAATCCGAATACGAATTCCGTTATTGACCTAAATAAGTCAGTAGTTGGACACTGAAGTTAAGATTTTATTTACAACTAATTAAGAGTTTACAGGCAACTAATAGTCATAAAATATACACTATTGGATAGAGCTTTTAAAGAGAACTTTTGCTACTAGCACCACTTTTGCTGATTCGTAGTCTGTTCGCAATTATTGACATAAATGTGTATCTAATTGGGCACCCAAGTTAAGATGTTATGGGTAACCAATAGCAATAGGGTATATACCTTCCGAAAGAGCGTTTAATGAGATCATTTGCTTCTATACAACTTTTGCTAATTCGTAGTCTGTTTCGTTTTATTGATCTGACTAGGTAGTTGATTGGGTACCCAACTGTAGCTCCTCTCTGACTCTGAATCGAGAAAAGTTATAAAAGCAAGAAATATTCTTCTTGAAGTGAACAATCCATTAATACATATCTTAACGCTATTGCTCGTTAGAGCAGAGTTAACAATCTGTCCAACCTACTGTTAAAAGGAATTATTTGTACCTAAAACTACAGTTAAGGTGTCAATGTTTTGAAAAAGACGTATATAGGCATGTAATATGATATTTGAAACGTACAGTACCTATCAATGAAAGTTAATAAATTGACGAATTAAACAGTATTTCGTTTAACTTAATTTCTCACATTTAGAGCTCTGTAGCTCCTCTCTGACTCTGAATCGAGAGAAGTCGCCATAATACGAAATGATCTTCTTAAAGAGATCTTTCCATTAGTATTTAACTTAACGCTATTGGACGCTAGGGCAATTTTGCCCAATCTCCTTATAGAAATGTAGATTTTATTAAATATATTTTTTTATTTACTTAAATCTTTTGATTTTGCTCCTTAATTATTTATTCAGGTTATAACATAGCGGTAAACTAAATTAAAGTTACTTAACTAACTCATTCAAACATAATTATCAAATTCATTATGTTGTACCTACTTGAATATGGCGCCTCGAAACACTTGAAGATCGGTTTTTTAAACGCATAGCACTCGGGTCAGCACGGGAGTCGGGCCATAATGTTCTGTTCCTCTATCGCTTGGGGAATCCCCGTGTTTTATTTCGTTCCGTGTTTAATTCGATGACACAAGATCGGCATTCAATCCTTGCCCTTGCTATTCTTTCAATCAAAAATGACGTAGCTCTTTCGTTAGATAATTATGATTTTATTAAAGATTTTATTAGTCTTAGGAAAAGCCGCAAACATCAATTTTAAAATTTATCATCTCTGTATTTGTTAATTTTGTAAATCTTTCAATGTAAAATATTTTAAAACTCAAATTTTATTTATTTGTTTATGTAACTTTAGCATTTCTCGTCAAACATGACAAATACCTAAACCAAACAACCAGACCTACTTTCGCATCACGTACCTTTCACGAAGGACAAAGGACCTCGCAAAGACCTGCCGCCCAGAGCCTCGCAATGGGTAAGGCCGCCGCTGATGGTTTGGGATGGTCGTTTCCTATGGAGAAGAACCGGCAAGTTACTGTAATTGGTTGTAAACAGAACCGTTGTCATTAAATAAATAATTAAATGGTTACTCTTTTAAAATGATTTGGCAAAAGGACGTTGCTTACTACACAAGACGTAAAACAAGATAAACATGTAAATGAAGGTTGAAAAACAAAATTTCATTAAACTGTGTGGGGTTTTTATCAACAGCTCATAAAAAACCATATCGAGGTTCTTCAAATACTTTTTTTCGGTTGATGAGATATTCGCTTGTAAAGCCGTAAAACTTGGGTTTAATTTCTAAAACGGAGGAAAATTCTTAAAAAAATATAGGTTTGTAGATCGTAGCAAGAATTTTTGTTCAACGAAAATTGGTTTGAATAAGATTTGTTATTTAGCTTTTAAGATAATGGTGTTTTCGTGAAACTGCAGCAGTAGGTAACTTTTTTTTTCACTAACATAGGTACCTACTACTGCCGGTTTCTGAGAAAAGTAGCAAATCTCAACTGATTGAGAAAAACAAATTTTGTTTAGCTGTTGATTGTGATTGACCGATGAATGAGCGTTAAAAATATTATTCAATTGTTTGGTGCTTTTTGTGCGATTCCCACTCGCACTTAGCCAGGTTTTTAAATATTTCTTAAAAAACAAAAATAGTGGTCTTCCGGTGTCGTGAGCAGGGTCTAACTGTCCAGGGCTTCAGAGACAGGATGCTTATTTATTATTATTATGAGCCTATAGCCTATGTCCCACTACAAAGGTCTCTTTTCCATTCTACTTTTCGCGATCTTGTGCGATTGTAGGCTCATCCCGCCCGCATTTACCCGCTTCGCTTAATCAGAAATACGTATTATTATTATTATATATTACTTCTGAAAAAAGTTGGCAACTCTTGACTGAAGCAATATGTATTGCCTACTTTTTACAAATCGTAGTCTAATTTTGAACTAAGTTACATAAAGCTGGTATGCATAGAATATTTATCATGCTCAGCAATAATCTCTTTAGGTAGATTAAAATAGGCCAAAGCTTTGACATTAATTTAAATGTTAGGAGTTTGACTATAATGAAAACACAGAATTGTAGATTTTGGTTGTTTATTTCTCAGGAAGCAAATGATTCACAGCATTGGTGGGATACAGGTCTGACAATACCGGGCCGAAACATTCAATTTCCTGAAGTTTGATTTAACTAGCAATAGGTACAACAGCTTAGAATATATAAGTACCCAAATACAAAAACGTGGGGAAACAACGTTACTTAGCTGTAGAATAGTATCATTTATTTAGTAAAGCGAGTTTTTTTCATATTTTTTTTTATAAACTACACACCTTACTAAATCACAATTTCTAATTATGTCAAAAATTATGTATCACATTTATAACATTCTGTACAAAGTAAAAAAATATTTTCATACTCCACTAGTACAAAGTAAAGCAGCATAGAGCATAGACATTTCCGACCATTATAATATTATTGTTGCCTATGTAGAAAACGAACTTTTAGTTACACATATACCGAATTCACTGAAAATGTACTTTGATGAAAACAATTGAGCAGACGCAAACAGTAAGATAATCCGCTTCAATATCACACTCAACTGAACAATTTAACATGATACGCAGTAGGTAATGCTATCATCTTATTGCATCCACGGTACCACACTGGGGCTAGGCTACACGCATACTTATAAAGTTAAAAATATTAAGTTATTCTTTCTATGTTTAATCTATACTTCAACTTGTTTTAAATATCATAATAAAATTGTTAAGATATAAATAACACAAAAGTTACGTTATGTGGACTTACAACCTTCATAAGGAGTGACATATCATGTATCTTACTAAATAATAGTCCCTTACGGTTCTGATAACAGTTACACTTTTAAATTAATCACATATAGCACAAATATATTCTCTTTGCATTTCATCGGCTGTGCGTTGAAGGCACATAACTCTGCAAACATGGTTCATGTGTAAATACAAGAGAATACAGTCGTTTTAGTGATGAATGAACAACATCAACAAACGTGTCGGCAAGCTGCATCTCTCACTCGGCCACAGCGACCACACTCAGCACCCACCCATGCGTGTCACTCATCTGACTTGATAAGAAACATTACTTTTTTTATAATTATGCAAAAACAATTATACAACCCTTCTAATTTGAATTTTTCTTCAAAAAAAACTGGGACTTTAAAATGCAAATTGTGATTTGTGACAGTGATCATAGAGAAACAATCGAATATACTCTATAGGGACACTCAAATTATTACAACGTAATTTACAAATATAGTCAATCTCTAAATATTAACTAATTTATATAAACTGAATTATTTACAAAATATGAACACATCGGATGCGACGTGCCACCTCTCTTACATATTTGTAACTATTTACAATGACTATTATTATAAACATTAATTAAGAGCATTGCATTTTCGTGAGCTTGATCAAAATAATCCCTTGTTCAACTCATAAGTATAAAATGTTTTAACATTACTAGGTTCACTCACATGTACATGTGGCCAGTCACAATATTACTTCAGCTGCTTCTCAACCATTGAACAAACAGTCCTGTATTCTGAATGTTGCCGACGCTCGACTTACAGTGAACATCGATATTGTATTAGCTTTTAGAAGCCCAATAATTTGCTAGTGTTAGAGATCAGTCTTGGGACAAAGGAAACAAATTCAGTACTTTTGTATATAATCCGTCACATTTCGACTTTGAACTGTATATTAAATAGTTTAGAAGAAAGCATCATATTTACAAGTTCTGATTTGGACAAAAAAATGTATTACATAAAAGTTGTAGGAGAAATTCAAGGCAGAGCAAAGAATTTTAGGGAATTCCATTCCATAGCATCTCAAGTAGATGTATGAGATGCAATAAGCAGCACAGCAATTATGTTATGAATGATTGAAGATAGATTTGGTTTATCCTAACATTATTCACACTTGCTTTTGATTACATTATTAACAATTAAAACAAACACTAGAGTACCTCTACTATTATGATATTCTATTCTAGCTTATAAACCATGAATCTCTTAACTAATCGTCTTAATCCAATTTTTCAACTCATACAAATTTCAATTTGTACTAATGTAGATGTACTAAATTGTCATGTGCAGTATTGTATAACTTAAAAAGTCAGTTTCACGCTGATCTTCTACTTAAAATATGTTTTTTTTTACTTCTGGCCACGATTCCAATAGTTTAGAATTATGATTAAAGAAGTTTTTGTATTTTCTTTTTTTTTGTATTCATGCATGGTGAATTTTGCAAAGTATTTGAATGGTTGTTTTAAGGGTGCCAAATACTTTGCTAACACGGAATAGAGACTCTTGGGTAACTGGTTTAAAAAAAAAACTATACATAGCATTGATGGGACTTATTCACTGTATCATTCTACCACCTAAATAAATTTAAAAACTTCGTAACTGACTAAACATGAAAAATATATTATTCACCAATATATGGCACTCATTTTGAAATGACATGTAAATTTATAAGATAATAAAATTTATAAAATGAAAATGTTTGTACCAATTTTTATTTGATTTTTACTTTACCTTGTAAAACCCTAATTTAAAGTTTTATGAAGCTGCCCATTAAAACATAACTATGACATAGACACTGCTGTGATAAGTGGAATTCCCTTAAAATTCTACACATAACTGTATGCTTAGTAATGTTTACAAATAATTGCACTTTCAATTTTTGATTTAGATTCGAAAATTTTAAATGTAATCAAAACTTTTTATTTTTCTCATTCAAACAGATTCAATGAATAGGTTCTAAATTAATAGTTATATGAAATGGTACAACAACATTAAATACTTTATTGTCATACAAAAAAAAAACATTTTTTGATAATCAAATAACAATCACAGTTTTTTAATTTTGCAATGGTCCAAATAATAACAAAACAAAAAACATTTAACTTGCATTGTTTTAAATTATAAACCATTTTTCATGGCATTTTCTCTTTTCATTTCTCTCTTTAGAGTCGGCGCAGACAAAGCAGTAAAACTCGCTCGTGTAGTTGATAAATAATCAACTAAATCACAACAAAAATGGAGTTCAAAATAACGCGCAAGAGATGATTTCATCGTGTGTTCCTCATGCACGCGTAAGCGCACTGTATCTGATCCGAATCAGAGTTCATTTCAAAATGGCAATGTTCTAATTCGGGCGGACAGAATTCATACATTATTATTCATATGTTAGTGACCACTGCACACCGACATTTTATTTTAGTTCACTTCGGCAGTAACATCGTCATGGCTATGACTGACTTATGGTCGAAACAACAATCGCCAACCAAGATAGAATATTTCAAAGACACAAAGATTTAAAAGAGATTCTCTGGATTTTCTTGTTCAAAAGAGTCGCAAGCCGAAAAAAGAAATGAGTGATCTTTTTTGTAAGAGCTACGCGACATCACTGCATCTGTGTGTGCCACCTTATGGAATATGAGCGTATCGTAATCTTTCGAGAAATTATGATATTAATCAGATCTCGTCTAAAGCACATTGTATCCAAGTGGTATTGTATAGATAAACTGGTTTTTTTCTGAAGTATAAATAAATGCTCGAAATTATTCATTTTAATGCTGAACTTAGTACAATTTCTCGTTTAGTACATTCATGTTCATTTTACCAGATATTCTAATGCAAACAATCAAATAAATCATTGGAATGTCATCAAATTCTATTATAATACATCAAAAGTGCAATTATTCTTAAACATTACAGACAGTTCATCCCCCTAGTAAATTAGTCCGATAAGCGCTCGTAACAATAACGTCATAGATCTACCTAATATCTCATTCTACATCAAAAGAAATCCTTCGGGTTCCACGTTCCAAGGGTTCACATCACGCCGGGTACCGACAGCAGCCGTACGGGCCGACCGGGGTCGATATTTACAATTTTGACCTCACACTTTGGTACTAATCTGGACAGATCACACAAGGACGTCGCGAAGAGTTCCTCCGGCCACCTACTTGTCGGCCGGCTCGGGCGGCGCGCCGCCGAAGTCCAGCTGGTAGCCGCCCGCGCGCGTCATCTCCTCCATGCTGGGCTCCTTGCACTCGTGGCCCGCGTGGCCGGCCGCGCCGCAGTTCCAGCACGACAGCTTGGGCGGCGCGTACAGCACGGACACGAAGCCGGCGTAGGGCGCGGGCGCCGCGTACGGCGGCGGCTCCCCGTTGGCGAAGGGCGGCGGCGGCTGGCGGTAGGTCGGCGGCGGCGGCGTGGGGTAGGCGAAGGGGCGCGGGTACTGCAGGAACGGCACGGGCGGCGGCGCGGACGGCGTGGCGCGGCGCGGCGGCGGCGCCGGCGTGTCGGGAGGCGACGACGCGGCGCTGGAGCCGCTGTCGGACGACGAGCGCGGCGCGCAGTACGGGCCCGTCAGCCGCCGCACGCCGTTCAGCTTCTCCAGTGATCTGTATTGCTGCTGATGTACCGCACTCAGTTCGCGTAATCGCTCGTCTCCCATATTATGACGCATCTGAAAAGATTTAATACTATTATAAGCATATCGGCTGAGTGACGCACTATCTTTTGACTAACAGGTTGGAGGGGCGACGTTTATGATAGCGATTTACCAAGTGTGCAACTAGGTTACTTCCATGTATCTAAGTTGAATCATCAATTGGTAAAGCCATTGTGTCAATCAATGAATTCGAGAACCTTGTCCCGCTGAAATGCAGCCTGTACTTACTGGCTATTTTCACAGTAACGCATGATATCGCACATAAACAGGTTCAAAATGATCGCATCGAGGCGGTACAGTGTTATAAATTTTATGTGCGACAACCTGCATTGCTATGTTTAAAACAAAGAATCGTTCGCACTATGTTGTCATAGTGGGAACGACTCTTTGTGGATAAAGATCGCGCGGCACTGTGCGGCTAGACTCGCCTCTTGTGAAAACAGCATTAATGCAGGAGGCTGTTTGTGGCGAAGTAGTTCTGATGCAAACACGGCGAAGGGGCCGCGTTGGTGCGGAGAGTGACCCACCTCGGCGACTGACAGGCTCTCGAAGTTGGCGGCAAGTTGGTGCGGCAGCGGCACGTCGGGAGGCGCGGGCGGGCCGGGCGCGGGCGGCGGCGAGCGCTCGCGCGACACGCGGCGGCGCGAGCGCGGTGACGCGGCGCGGCTGTCGCCCGGCGACGACACCAGCGGCGACGTCGGCGCGCCGCTAGCCGCCGTGTAATTTATTACCTGCAAATATTTCAACTAAACTCAAGAGTGACTTCAACAAAAGTAATAGGCAAATGTCATAATGTCAATGTATTTATTAAAACAAATAACAAAAACCGGTCAAGTGCGAGTCGGACTCGCAGACAGGGTTCCGCAGCACCAAAAGTACGTATAGTAATATTTTTGCCCATTCATATGTATGTTATGTATTTATAATTGTGTATAACAAAGTTAATTCTGCAGTTTGACGAAAAAGTCCCAAATCTCAAAAACTGAATATCAAAGCTTATTGAAACAAATGTTCGTGGAAAGTTCTTTTTACGTTCTACGCACCTTCATTTTCTACAGCTGGCGAAGTGACCTGTGCTTAAGTCAATGGTCGATGAGAATTTTTTTTTGAGCCAGGAGGGCTGAATTTTACACCCTGTCACGGTCTTTTCACTCCAGTTGCTACAAATCTTTATTTTTCTTAAAATTTATAATTTTTAAAATATGTAACTCGGCCAATTGCAATTATGACGTCGCCTATCATTCGGTTCCGGCTTTTCGTCGACTTCTGGGACATCCTGTATACTTAGAAATATTTTTTTCATCCTTCAGTTTTCTGTTTAACTATGTGGTGTGTACAGTCTCGGAATACCGACGGACGAATGGACAAAAGGACAGACAGACGGACAGGGCGAATCTATAAGGGTTCAGTTATAGCCATTTTGCTACAACCTTAAAAAAGCGGCTATTAATAAATAGATAATCCAAGTAAGCTATTATAGTTTAAATAAGCTCATGTGAGCACATATTATGTGTAAGTAGATACACATAATAATCAACAGAATACTGCACACAATGCAACAATAGTGATTATTGTCCAATTTCGCTCTGATTTGCCTCTTGGTTAGGATAATTACCATGAAGTTGTACTTATCAAATAGGGGGACTAAAAATCTGCATAAATCCATCGCCAAAATGATCAATTATGCTGTCGCGGAAATCGCCAATTGGAATAACAGCCAGTGTTGATACCACAGCATTATTCTTTATTCACCTACAGAGTTGAATAGCTCTACCTATTTTTTTTTTTAAAGGTGATATGTTGTACCCAAGAAGGTACAAACCAAATGAAAAGTTACAATTATTAAGAGAGAGCAGAGTGTGGAGGATACTATTTCAGAACTAGGTCATGGGGACTTTGTGTGTTTACTAGAATGTACTAATAATGACTATAACAGCTACTACTTATTAAAAAACTGTTGAAACATAAATTATAATAAAATTAATTCCTTGTTTTATAATGTCAGCACAATCAGTCATAAAATATTCTACACATTAATTCTGTTTAAAAATAGCAAGTAAAAGAAGTATTTTGAACTTTTTACCTCAAGTGGTTGATTTATAGGTGATACTATGATGTTTGCAGGCCATGCATTGTGTCCCATGTATTCTCCCATATTGTACTGTGGCAGTGGTATGCCTGGTGGAGCATGTGGGACTTCACTCAACATAGGCACTACTCCCCCAGGCCCCGTCAGGACTGGCGGAGAACTGAGTTCAGGCACTGGGTCTGTACTTTGAGGCTGAAATATAATGGACTTTATTTAAACATTAAATAAATTAACCATGACACATTATTCAATTGATATTTTCTGCTGTTAGAACTAATGTAGTATTGATTAAGTAGTTTCATTCTTCCATCATGCTTAAATATTATAAGATTTACAATTTTTTTTAAACATAATTGAGTATAAATGTTCACATAATTATGGTGATAAATGATAAGGTGCAATCATATGAAACTGGAACTGAAAGATACCATGACAGAATAAGTTATTAGTTAGTTCATTGAAATTCATTATTTACATTGAGTTATTTTAATATTAATGAAAACATTGATGAGTGAACTTTATATGATAAACCACACTAACCTTATGAGTTTTGAAAATACAGAAAATATATGAGTTTAGCTACTCCATAACATTGGAAAATAATTACTTTTTTATTTTGTAACTTGTTGACTCAATAGTCTGCTTGAGCACAACATGCATTTCAAAAAGTTTTAGCCATCACATTGAGGTATTATGGTAAATAAATTGGAACAACTATTTCAATGCTAAGAAACGAGAATATTGTATGATCAACTCTTTACAATCTTAAAAGTCAGAGTATGTTTTGTTTACAATAAGGTCTCACCATGACAGCAAAATAAACTTTGGTCATTATACCTCAAATAAAACCTGGGCTTTAGCTGAGAACAACTTCCAATTTTAGAAACTAAATAAATGCCAAAGTTGACACTATCAACATTATCATACATAAATTCTTATTCAAACAATAACCTTGACTATAAGGATGATATTTAGATTCCTATTTGTATATTTACACAATCTAACTATGAACACAGAAATAAGAATTTCATGCAACAAAATGTAATGAGTTGACTTATGTTGGTCATAGAATGGCTTATAGTAATAGTGTGGTGGTGTAGGAATATCAACACTGACCTGCACCCCAGGTGTTTTGACAAACACAATACCAGGCGGTGGCCCCAGGCTAGACAAGTTAGGCGGTGGGATTGACATGTTGGCTGTGATATTTGACTGTGTATGGCATGCACTCACTGGTACTATATTTATATGCTCTTGTGGTTCAGGAAATTGTATCCTCTGATCTTCCATTTTTAATTTGTCTAATATTTCACCAAAATGTGACTTTTGATCAAATGTAAACGCTGGATGATGTAACGCCATCGTATACAGAAGTAAAATTTCTTCCAGGAGATCGCCATACAAGCCTTTCAACAGGCCACTTTGCTCCAAACTGACCATGGCATTGTACAATGTGGTAGCACACGCGAAATTACACGAGCGTAACAACGACACATACAAGGCCATTTTCCGTCGCGTCCTGGGGTCTGTGTTAGCGCCTCCGATGTCCGCAGCCAGGTCTGTGGGGTTGTTGGCTCTTAGTTCGGCACCACGCAACTCCTGAAAGTCCCGCTTACCTAGCTCCTCTAGGTATGTGCCAATGAAACGCAGTTCAAATGGCAAACACATATTTAATAACGTACACATCGCGTCTATGCGTTTATAGCTTTCCAATTCTTTAAACCATGATACCACGTCCTCTTTGCAAACCATTTCCAGAACACATTGAAATTTTATGTAAAGAATCAACCGGTCCCCTGCAGCCGAAGCGCGTCCGTTGCTTATATTTTTTGGCACACGCAATTATCGTGACAATGTGATGGTTGTAATCCAAGAATATTCGATTGTAACATTAGTAATTATATGCTTTTTAGCCGTATTTTACAAGTACATTAAATTGGTTAAGCAACTACTACAGGCAATGCTAGTAGTTTTGTCTCGTCTATAGTTTATGAAATAGGCAAGCCAAAGACAAAAGCATGCTTATAGACAAAGTTGCTACGTACAGAAGTAAAGAAAATAATTTTCAATAAAAAACAACTTTATGACGAAGGAATAGAGTTGTATCTTAAACACTTTTTATTCATTATGACAGTTGCAGAGATGCCTTTCCGTCTTTCCGTTTATGGAAAAGTTGTTTGTGAAAAGAACAAACATTGCATTATTAAAAAATAAAAAATGATTTGATGCGACGAAAATATTGTTTCGTCGTATTTTGAATCCCAGTTTAGCACCCCACCTTCTGCATAGATTACGTACTCGACGAAAATGTGCCCATGCTGCTATAAGCAAAATATTACCAAATAGTCTTACTATTAAAGAAAGGTACTTACGTACACGATCAAACAATTTTGCAGGTTTCTAAATCATATTATCAAATAACTTTAACGTTGAATTTGAAACTATAAAATATCGTTTTTGATAAAGTATATACATTTTTCTTATTGTTATGATTAGTCTATTTTTAGTTTGTAAATAATGTGCTGGCGTCTGTACTCATACTTTAAACATACATTATTGAGTTACATGCAAGGAACTTATTTTAGGTTCCTTGGTTACATGCAATATATGGAGTGGAAGGGACACTGACGCAAAAACGGTTACAACGTATTCAGTACATCATTCTGAGCCTGAAAAATAGAAATTATCATCGGTAATATTAAAAAAATCTGCTGTCTGTTTCCTACAAAAGTGAAATACTTAGAAGGTCAAAATGTAAGGAACAGCAGATTTTTTTAAATTACTTAAAATGAATAGACTAGCCTCAGCCTCCTGTCTGCCAATAAAATTCCCGTCACAATCGGTCCAGCCGTTTCAGAGATTAGCCGGAACAAACAGACAGACAGACTAATAGACAGACAAAAACGGAAAAAAAATTATATTTCTTTTTTTTTAGGTGTTGTATATATTTTGACACGCATTCAGTAAACAGTTGTTATTTTGTTATTACAAGCAGACATTTCAATTTTATTTATTTGTATGCACTAGGTTTTTATTAGTTATATAAAGAAAAAATATATAATGCAAGGAATACGAGAATACCATCTCTCATAATTTTCAGGAAAATATCCGAATTATCGAACAGCATTCTTACTGCTTCCATACCTCGTATCGTGTTCCATACCTCATTCTGTTTCTCTATAAAACTTACTGAGAAAAAGAGACCGAGAGATATGTATTGTATGATGAAGGAAGCGATAGCAATAACATGTTTTTCAAAATACTAAAGATGTCGTTTTATTTGCCCTAGAACGCATTATAGTTACTCGGCATTTTTTGACAAAAGGGTCGAAAAATATTACAATCACTGATTTTGCAAAGAATTTTGTGTATATTTGGAAAATTATTAGAGAGCATATAAAATGGCTCCTGCGGAAGATGTTGAAATGAAAAATGTGGAAAGTCCTGCAGCAGCTAGTGATCCAGAAACACCCGAAGTAAAGAAAGATGCAGATGTGCTTGCCGTTCAAGATTTGAGGGAGCACGTAAGACAAATAGATAAAGCTGTTACTTCCAAGGAACCGAGGTTTGCTATGCGAGTTTTGAGATCTCTTCCTAGTACCAGAAGGAAGCTAAATGGCAACGTCTTACGTGCTATTTTCAACCAACTCTATCCGTCAAGTGCCGACAAAGAAGGATTGATCGCGTTTGTGGAGAACCCTCTGCCTGGCGCGGTTGACATAGAACCACCTCGTTCTCGCAGTGCGCCCAAACAACCTGTTCCAGAAGTGGACGTTTACTTGCACCTGCTGGTGCTGCTGCGCCTACTGGACACCAACAGGTTGGAGGAAGCTACCGAATGCTCGCAGCAGCTTATGAACAAGGTTTTAGCTCAAAACAGAAGAACTCTTGATTTGATTGCTGCTAAATGCTACTTTTACCATTCAAGAGTGTTTGAACTAACTAATAAATTAGATCTTATTAGAGGACTACTTCATGCTAGACTTCGTACTTCTACCCTGCGTAACGACTATGAAGGCCAAGCAGTACTCATCAACTGTCTTCTTCGTAACTATTTGCATTATTCTTTGTATGATCAAGCAGACAAACTTGTCAGCAAGTCAGTATATCCTGAAAACGCAAGTAATAATGAGTGGGCAAGATTCTTGTATTACCTTGGAAGAATCAAGGCTGCTCGTCTGGAATACAGTGATGCGCATAAGCACTTGGTGCAAGCTTTGAGAAAGGCTCCTCAGACTGCTGCAGTTGGTTTCCGTCAAACTGTCCAGAAGTTGGCTATTGTGGTTGAGTTACTGTTGGGAGATATTCCTGAGAGAGCTATATTTAGACAAGCTCCTCTACGCAAAGCTTTGGCACCTTATTTCCAGCTCACCCAAGCAGTGAGGCTTGGTAACTTGCAGAGATTTGGAGAAGTCCTTGAGAACTTTGGCCCTCAGTTCCGCAGTGATCATACTTTCACATTGATTCTTCGCCTCAGACAGAATGTAATCAAAACTGCCATCCGCTCTATTGGACTTTCATATTCCCGTATCTCTCCTAAAGACATTGCTCGGAAACTAGGCCTAGATTCGGCTGAAGATGCAGAATTTATTGTGGCTAAAGCTATCCGAGATGGAGTTATTGAGGCTACCCTTGATCCTGAAAAGGGATACATGAGCAACAAGGAAAGTTCCGATCTCTATTGCACCAGGGAACCACAGCTGGCTTTCCACCAACGTATATCATTTTGTTTGGACTTGCACAACCAAAGTGTCAAGGCTATGAGGTATCCACCAAAATCATATGGCAAGGAACTGGAGAGTGCTGAAGAGAGACGTGAGAGAGAACAACAGGATTTAGAGCTGGCCAAGGAAATGGCAGAAGAAGATGATGATGGCTTCCCTTAAACCTCTTTCCACTCATGTGTTATTTGCTAATTTTGATGCATTAGATGTATAATTGTGCATTAACCCTAGTATAATAAAATTCAACTAAATGTTAATGTTAGTATTATTTTAATCATACTTTTTTAGTTCCATAGATTAATAGCTATAGCCCTTTTACAATTATTTTGCCACTGCAAGCAATCCAGATCACTGTTATATTGACAAAATCAGAAATAGGGTAACTAAGGGACTAGTACGTACATTATGTATTATACCTAAATTCTTTAAAACATATAAACGTAATGTAGTCTTAGTTAAATGTAGTGTGTACATGTCGCACCTCCGCTCAAATAATGTCATAACTCGAAAAAAATTAAAAACTTTTTGATTGCACCATTTGTTTCAGAATACTTCAAAATCTTATCTCAAACAGTGTCGTGCTTATGGTTTAAATACTTATCCCTAGATGACACTAGTGTCATTATAATGTTATGTGAAAGTTATGTCATACCAAACAAAAACAGTGTCTTGTCTCGGCTTGCGCCAGGTGGTCGTTTAACTAAATATCGTATAGTGTTGTTTGTCGAGTTATGACAGTGTATGTATTTAAGGCTATGGAAACATCTTATTTTTTTTTCGCAATGAAACTGTCACATTTCATAACAATTTTCTGGCTTTTATAACAATTTGAGAGTTATTTTGAAGTTAATTCTAATTAGAAGATTCTAAAGATGTTCTCCTCTAAGATATGAGACTTAGGTACTTTCCTGTTTAATTTTGTACTGTTGGTTATTGTTAATTCGTTATAATTAAACAATATTTCGTAAATTATTCGTTTTTTTATCCATATAGTGTCACAACTCATTTTTTTTTCATTCTTTCAGGATAACTAATACACTATTTTATAGAGCTTTAAAAACCATTGTAACTTTCAAAAAAACTTATAGCGCTAATTTTGTTATTTTTCGATTTAACATCCGAAAAGTGAAAAAAAAAGTAGGAATAAATTTCAAACGCCTTTTTCTCGAAAGTTTGCTTTTTTGACTTATGACACTATTTGAGCGGAGGTGCGATGTGTAGGGATCATAGCAGATGGTGTTCTGTAGTTACTACCTACCCCCATAAGAAAACAGACCGATTTTATGTATGTTTGTAAATAAAAGCTACAGTCAAATATAATATTTATACTTGTAGTTTTCTCAATACTTAGAAAATGGGATGCTAATATTTTCCTGTAAAAATAGAATTGTCATGTCATACCTATAAGGTATTGTAAGCACGTGAGGATGACTTGTGGCTCTACGTAATCTGGATCATCTGGATGAATTATCTATAGTTAGACCTGATAGGTGACGCTGTTGTCGACATCTAGATTTTTTCATAGCGACATTTGTGCTAGGGCCAAGTCTGCCCTATTCCGATTGGTATAACTTATATTCTATTCTAAGCGTCTGCCTGACAGGTACGCTAGTTTTAATATAAAAAAAAAAACAAGAAATATATTCTAACAAAAGTTCCGAGACATATTTATAGATGGCGCTAGTAACATGTACAAATATTATTATGAACTCGATAGCCAAGTAGAGGGTGCGGTTAAACAACATCACACCAACCAATCCAACGGGTTACAACCACTTACATATTTAACAAACTACCTATTTGTCTTGAAGTTTGTTTTGATCAATGGCTCCACAGAGCATCTTAGATATTATACCTACAATGCTAGAGTATATTTATGTTCCTTGATACAATGGCTCCTAAAGTTTTTCGGACCACCATTTTGATTTCGTAATATTGTTAGAAGGTACCACAGGATTTATATTTACAACCCCGTAAATCATTCTCCCGTAAATCTTCAGCTTCACAAAGCAAAAATTTGATAATGTCACCCCACCTCGAATATGTTAGATTTTCATTTCACCACAATACAGATAAATTTGGCAAAATAATAAAAAAGCTGATTGCAAAGAGAGCTTATAAATTTTTTAAAACTACCACGGACAAGCGCTGATTTCAATAAATATATCAATACGAAAGTCAGACAAATAGGCATGAAATACAATATCGAAACGAAATAATTTCTGAACACGGATTGGTATCCACAGAGGACTTTTTTATAAGTCAAAACATCTATAGGACAATGCTCTGTGTGATGCACAGAGCATCTTATATATATGTGTGATGGTATCCTAGCAACGTAAGACGTTGGCAACTACATTGATTACCATTGATTAAACGAACGAAAAATAAAAATACTTTTAGTTGATTTGTTGCATTGTGTAGCAGGCTAGCAGCTGATAAACTGTTCTGCGGTGTAAGTGTGGATACAGTTGGAATATTCCAAAATGGAGTTTTCACCGGCACATATGCAAAACCTCGTCGATCTATTGAGACCACCTGAACCAGAAGTTCTACAAGGAGACGATTTGCCGTCTTCAGGTATTTTAGTTTAACCTACTTTACTTTGTTGTTGTAGTATAATTAGTGTTTTAATAGGATATCGTGCGATTTTCCAATGAAACTGGGCATGCAGAAAATAAATAAGTAGGAAGGTAGATAATTTTACTTTAAATTTCTTTTGCTTCGTCTGAGAACCGAACCCGTCTTGCTCAGAAATTACTTTTTGCTTGCTGTTTTGGTACCTAGAATGGAAGAAGAAAATGTGTTGCGCTGTCCCATAATAGGACGGGATAAAGGCAGGAACATGATGATATTTTGGTACCTAATTATGTAGTTAGTAGATATTCATACAGAATCGGTGCAGGTGTGTCATTGTTTTTAGAACACGAAAATAGGCAACCAAGAGGCATCAACAGCCTTACTGTCCCTCGGCTAGGACCCAGTGCCAGATTTATATTTTTTATGAGTGTAGGGTGTAGGCCACTGTATTTCCGCCGCCCCATGTACAGACCCATGCCAGCACATCAAGCAACCCGAAACTGTCAAATTTTCCCAACCATTATTGAACATAATGTTGTAACGATAAACTTGAAAATCTACTAAAGAAATTTGGCAGATTGTAGTAGCTTGATCTGCTGGTGTCTGTACCCTTCTAAAATAATAATTTTCCACTGTATTATGGAAGGCACTAAAGTTAAGCGAATGAATTAGTCATTGTGAAAGAGCGTAAAAAAGAAACAAGAAATAAAAAATTGCACGGGACTTTTGAATAGCAAAATCATCTATTAAAATACATATATCTAAGAACCATCGCCAAGAAACTAGCTTTCAAATAAAAAAAACTGCATCCAAATCGGTTTACTCGTTTATGAGCAAGGGATCCAGAGAGACACACACATAGCGGTCAAACTTATAACACCACTCTTATTGCGTCGGAGGTTAATAATATCATCATAGTTTATGGTATTCATTATCTCTGTTTCTATGTAGAGAAGATATAAAGAATTCATTTTTTCTTGAGAGTTGACCTTTGATAATTTTTCACTTTTATCCTTTAAAATCGAGTGAGAGTCCTCTGAAATCTGCCGCCCCTAGGACGCTGCCGCCCCTAGGCCGCGGCCTATACGGCCTATTCACAAATCCAGGACTGGCTAGGGCATAGGCCTCCTCTCTATGAGAGGGAATGGACTGTAATCTCCACGGGGGCCTATTGGTAGGTTTTCGATGATTATTGTAGGGCATGACGGTTTCCTCATGTTTTTTTTGCGTCACCGTTTTGAGAGCGGTGATGATTAAATAAATTACATAAAGTAACTCGTAGGTCGGGGCTGTTACCACTGGATCACCACCGCTCTCAATAGGCAACCACCGCTCTCCTAGTTAACCATGGGCTCTCCGATATTTAGGCAGGTACTTTTAGAAATTTCAATATTCATATTCCTACATTATTTTTTTCCTAGTTTTTGATATAAGTTCAACGAGAGGTAAAATTCCACCTTCGGAAAATGCGAAGACTCCGAAAACAATTGAAGAATATGAGGAGCAGGAAGCAAAAGAGATAGAGAACTTAGGAAAGGCTGGTACAGGCTTAGGAGAGCTGAAGGCTCCTGAGTATACCATGAATTATCAACAGTCGGTCTCCGCTGAAGATGTTTATCTTCAGGTAACTCAATCAATTTATACTAATATCAAAGATATAAATACCTGCAGTATTTTACATGGGGCGACTTTAGCTGACCTCCACAACTCGGTTAAGTACTGAGTAATAGCTATTATACCCCTTGGTAGGACTAGTCGGTTGTCAGACTAAATATATACCTTACATAAGAATAATAGTATCAAAATATCTAAGATTTAAAGCAAAAACCGGCAATTAAGTATTTCAAAAATAGCCGAACAAAAACTTAATTCATTCACTCACCCATTAGTCCACATACAGCACCTGGTAAACATAGGTACAACTACACAGGTACCTACCTACCGTTGGACAATTACATTTGTATTTTCATTTTACAGATTGGCCCAAAAACTCCAGGATCGGCTAGTTGCGAAAATCTTATAGTTCGAGTGAAGATGCCAGGAGATAAGAAAGAAAACGTGGATTTAGTCGTCGACACCTCTACCGTAACCGTGACATCTTCGCAATATTCTTTGAAGCTACCGCTTCCACACGCGGTCAACCCTGATGGATCTAAGGCCAACTGGGATGGAGACTCAGAGACATTAGTTCTCACTCTGAAGTTGGATAGGGAGTTAGATTTTGTTAATTTTTGAAGCTTACTTATTGTGTTTGTCTGTAGATTATGTTTTTGGTTTTATTTGGGATTTCCCGATCAGTTTTACATGCTATTCATTCACCAGCCTCACCTTAGGTAGGTATTAATTTCGAAACATGGTGATCTACGTTGGTTGTAAGTAGGTAATGTTTGTAATATTATTGAATAAAAATAATAAAACTTAATATCATGCATTTAACTTATTACATTTTTCAAGCCTACCTTTTCCGGCTATTCATACTGTCATTGTTAGTTAGTTCTTTTGATCCGTTCATTTGACTTAACGTATAAACAAGTCTTGCAAAGGAGGCCTACTATTTTATAACTAACTGCTTACAGGCGGTTATTAAATAATCAACAACGTAGGTAACGTGTGATCGTCTCGGTTCACACAAGTAATCATAATGGGACCGAGTCAAGGTGTTTATTTAGTTAGGTACATTAGGCGCTGCCATGCAACATCTAATAAAAATATTGTACGATAAGATGTAGGTAGGAGTCCTACTTACATCACAACAAATACCGGTAAAATTACCGAAACATTAACGTTATGCTACGTTAAACATAACGTTAATTTATAGGATTTACCGGTATTTAAGTAACATTACATTACTAATATCGTTAATTCACTAAAAACTAACAATATCTGGCGCGACGTTGCCAAACCGAACGCACGCCGCGCGTCTTTTCGTTCGGCTCTGCTAATCAGAGCGGCAACAGCTAGAATTTTACAACGATCGGACAGATACCTACGAAAACGCGACAAATTGCTCGCGCTTACGCCGTTACGCGTGTTTCAGTTTTTAGTCCAGTACCAGTACGTCATAAAACATCGCGTTCGCCAAATTAGATTTGTTTTGTTGTTCTGTTATTATAATTAATTGTTTGTTTAAAAAATATTATTATGGGCCAAAAGAAGTGCAACAGAGTTTATCAGTATTTCATAAGTTTTAAAGAAAACATCTACTTGCACATTGTGCAATAAAACATTAAACGTAAGTACACACGGCTACACATCAAGTTATACATTTCCAGTATAAGCTGACCTCGCATTGTACGGAAATCCTTTACAATGCGAGATCAGCATAAACTGGAAATGTATAGCTTGATTTTTAGCCGTGTGTACCTACTCGCCTTTTTACTTAAACTATATCATTCTAATTATGTATATCTTAATCTTTAATTAAAATATTTATTTCGACCATAAAAGTCCCATTGAGTGCTTTTGAATACTGTATAGTTCTGTTCAAACTTTATGGAGGTTCGGGAAATCGGAACACAGATTAGGCTCGGAAGTGCGCTGCGACTGCGAATAAGCGAGTGACTGTCAAGCAAGTAAGATGAATAAGAGGATGCGTCCGCTGCGCCCGCGCCCCGCTGATACCTAAAAGTGTGTTCTGTGCAGCTTTACGTTAGATGTTGATGATGGGACTTTTATGTTTTTTTTTTAATTATTATTATGTTCGACCACATGTCCCTGGATCTCTTTCATTACGAAAATATTTAAAAGACAAATTGTAGAGGTCAAATTATATGCAGGTACGTGTTGTCGACTGTAATAATGATAGGTACCTAACAGTAATATGAGTGGGTTTTTTATTAGTTACCTTTTATTAGACCTTCGTAAAATAGGTACCAATACCCATATTTTATATTTCGCAGGTTTTTTTAACCAGTCATTAAACGTATTAAAGAAATTATAGCTTTTTAGTTACTTAATTCTACTACCAAAGTTTTTGATTGTATTGTATTGTATAGCGGGCTGGTGTCCGAAACTCCACGTCCAAGCGTGTGTTTTGCGTACGGGTGGGAAATCTATTCGATCCACCCTAACTCCACGAGAAAGGCCAATAGCGCCTTGATGTTGCTGGCAATCTCGCGGAGAAAAAGTTTTTGATTACTGGGAAACCAAAAAACACAAGTTTCCTTATTTATATGGGTTAAGTCAGGTTGTGTTGGTTGCCCCGGCCTCACTAGTCAGTGTAGAGAGGCTGTTTTCATCTTTAAAATTTGTAGTATCTAGGTACAGATACAATTAAAAATAAGATTTAATTGAATATATTGTATTAATTCGAAACAATGCGTTATACAGTAAGGACAAATAGTGATCCTTCACTATTTTTTTTACCGTATTACGCATTGTGTAACCCGAAATCGAGAAAAAAAATATCAGGTTTTTTCTTTGTCTAGATTTAGTGCTGAGTATTGCTAAAGTTTTTCTGTTATAATACTTATAAACAAATGTTATTTTTCTGTAGATAGTCTGCGCGCGAGCTGCGAGGAATCGGTGGCTGGCTTACTTAAATCATCGGTGATTTTACCCTTACATAATGATTTCATAATTTTGCACTCCGCGCGAACTAAATTATGAAATCATTCTATGAGGGTATTATGTACTTGAAATAAAACCACCGATCATTTAAGTACTTAAGCCACTTATTCCTCTGAGCTCGCGCACGGACTCTAAGGTCCGTAATACAAATAAAAAAAAAACTATAATTTCTTTAAGAAGTTTTAAGTAAAAAGTAAAGTTAATAGTAGGTAGTAACAGTTACTACCTACTATTAACTTTTACTTTTTTTTTACTTTTTATACTTTTTTTGTTTTTTTTTTTGTGTTTTACAAAATTAGAAAGAAAATTAAACTATTAAAGAAATTATAGTTTTTTTTTTTATTTTGTCCTTGTATTAGGTATAAAGAGAGGGAAAACCAAAATGTGCCCAGCACACAGCGACTGGGTTATTTATTAGTTATTGCGTTAGGAAATGAAACTAAATTATATACATGGCAATTATTTATTATTATTATAAACGTGTCTAGAAAAAAAAATCCTTTGGTAATTATTTAGTTTGAGTGTCAAATTGTATTTCCTTCTCATGGCTGCCAAAATGTGATGATTTTTGCATAAACATTAGGCAGAATGCAGGGCCTTATGTCTTCTAAACTTGACTTCACTAATTTAGCAAAATGGTAGTTTATGTTTTTGGGGTCGACTTTCGTTTGGGTACATGCTTTGCTGTTTTCGTATGTGTTCCCTGTCATTACCAGGAATTACCGCTGCTGTTTGGCTGGATTTTTCAGCACATCCTCCGAGATTTTGATTCTTCGTTGGCCTTGCTAAAATTGATTGGGACATAACATCCCAATCATCGTCGAGAAGGCTCGGGGAGACAGTGCGTCTGCGTAACCGTTTAACATCTGCAAAGAAAAAATACAAAACTTATTTTATTACTTTTATTAGTACCTACACATTTGTAGTTGCTACCGCCTCGAGGAATGAGCCATTCGGGGCCATTCCGAATGGCTGCGCAATGGCCAACGTTCCTTTTATACGTCTATGTGCAGGCATGCGCCAGCCTTTCGCGGCCATTCCCATTGGCTGCGCAATGCCGTGCCATTGCGCAGCCATTTGGAATGGCCGCGAATGGCCCATTCCTCGAGTAGCGCTAGCTACTAGCTACCTACTAACGACCCGAATGGCGCAGCGGTAGTGAGGCTGCCTTACGTTCTTAGGGTCCCGGGTTCGAATCCCGGTAGGAGCAAATGTTTGTGTGATGAGCATGGACATTTGTTTCCGAGTCATGGATGTTTATATGTATAATAAGTATGTATTTACAAACAAAAAGTATCTATGTAGTATTATCAACTATCTAGTGTCCACGACACAAGCCTCGTTGCTTAGTGTGGCACCTAGATGGCGCTGTGTGTAATGTCCAGCGATATTTATTTATTATTATTATTTACTAACTACATATTAATTTTAAAAACATAGATAATAGTGTGTTTTTACTCGTGTCTTCTCGAGTGATCAAAAAACGGAATTGTTTAAATTAGATTAAAACCCTGTAGGTACCTACTTATTTAAAACTTTACATGTAAATACCAAAATACTTACCGTTTCCTGCCATTTCACAATTTGTTGATACACCCACCAATCACTAATTCACTAGGTAATACATACACGCGCGACTAGAGTTGGTGCGACTGTGCGAGCGCGAGCGCGACCAACATCTTTAGAAAGAGATTCGCGTATAAATTATCGGTATAAGTATCGTTACTTTTACCGATACTAATTTTAGTTATTAGGTAACGTTAACGGACTTTCGGGTATCGTTATTCATATCGTTACTTTTTTATCGTTATCATAACGGTATTTGGTAACGTTATAAAAAAAGTAACGGTAATTCGGTCCCTGGGTAGGACCTACATGTACCTATCTACTAGGGCCGGCGGGGGTTCAAATTCCCCCTCCCCAAATCTCGGGACAACTACAGAGACCCAACCTATCCCAGCCCGCGTAGCATGACCACCGTAGAAACGGGATTTGAATTAAAGAGTCGAATTGAATTGTCATTTTATGACAGATTGTGGAAAGATTTCTATCGTCGCAAGCATGGCGATGTTAGAAATGTATGAAATGAATGACAAGACTTGTCAAGTTGTATAGAAAGAGCTTTGTCGAGTCTTGCTAGACTAGAGACAGTAATGCCATGCTAGGGGGGCAGGTGGAATAGGTACTAATACAAGTTTCAAGCTCACTTCGCTCGCTAAGTC
This sequence comes from Eugnorisma glareosa, assembly GCA_947578425.1. Lineage (NCBI taxonomy): Eukaryota > Metazoa > Arthropoda > Insecta > Lepidoptera > Noctuidae > Eugnorisma > Eugnorisma glareosa. The sequence goes on from OX387964.1 coordinate 12,757,411, forward strand.
ATCAATTCAAACTAACTTCCAATCCGATTCTCGTTTTTGAATGAGTGAGCCAAAAGAAACGAATTCATCCGAAGACGTTTTCCAAAATTTTCAAGATGTTAGATATTCTGAATTGGTAAGCTTTTCTTTGACGTCGACAAAGTTAGTTCTTGTATGAATAGACAAACTACAACCTAACATAATATGTCCAAGGTGGCGTGCATTTTTTAATTCTTAGTTCCCTTTCTTTTTTCAGTGGTTAACTCATTGCTCAACCTCCCCCCCATTTTATACATACTACGGCCGTGCTACCTAATGTAATCATCATTTTTTATGTGACCAACGGGAACAGGCCAGGCATCATGAGATTCATACCCCACTGAAACACCCCGGTATTCAACATCTGAACATGCAGGGGCTCTATACATACATAGGTATAAGGCATGATACTTGCTTGGCTGGTTAGCTTGGCACAATAGGGTTCTCACAGAAAAAGAAAACAATAAATGCTCAGCCGTCACTGTTATTGTTGCTGTTATACCATGTTATGCATGAATACCAGCTACATCTTAATTATTGAAAACAGAAGAAGATCATAACATGTTTATCCTTTCGATTGGTAGCAAAAAAGAAACGGTAACTTCTTATGTTACACTAGCTGTTGCTGGCGACCTTCGTTCGCGTGATTATTTTATTTAAAAAAATGCTTCGCTTTGAATCGGATTTTGTTACCAATTTCAAGGGTTTTTATTTTTAACGGAACCCTAATTATTTTTCTGAAATAAAAGTACCCTATGTTACCTAATAACATCAGCTATCTGCCAGTAAAAGTCCCGTCAAGTCGGCCTAGCCTTTTCGGAGATTAGCCGGAACAAACAGACAGAAAGACAGCAAAAATTAAAAAAAAAAGTGTTTTTGTTATAATGCCGTATAGTTTTCATTTGCATTCAGTAAAAAGCTGTTATTTTGATATTTCAAACAGACACCTCAATTTTATTTATTTCTAAGTATGGATGTATAGATTACTAAGTCACGATTTTAAAAAGCAAGGTGCAGTCAGTACCTACGTAAATAAATGTGAAACCTTGAACCTCTTGTTAATCAACTTAAATCATAAAATGAACCTGGGCTAAAACTTCCGATATAAGAATTATTATTACCTATTCATCGTCTACTCTATACATTCATCATAAATCACTGTTACCATTTTAATTAGTTTTTTGTTTCTTTAAAACGTGGGCAGAAATGGCGCACAATCATTACAAGCACGCAGGAAGAAGACGGAAGGGTTGGGTCAGTGGAGGGTCAACTTGAAGAGTCACGGATTTGCGTTTGTTTCGCAGCCACGCCGACGGCTTATTCGCCTAGATTGGCCTGACTGACGTTTTTAATCAGAAAACTCTCAGGAGCAGTCTCGGAGTCTAAACTTTCGCGGATTACAGGCATTACAGCCCTGATGTTATGATGAACTCAATTATACTTGTTTGTAAAAAAACAAATTTAAACTCTTTAAAGTAGATGTCTTTGATGATTGCATTTAGAACGACGTCTTTGGTAGTTTTTTCGGTTTTCAGCAGATCACAATAAAATTATGTAAGAGGGTATGCACGCGGTTTTGTTACACGTTAGCGCGTTGCGCTTCTGCCTTGTAAAACCTGCGCTAGTCAAAACAAGCAACGCTAGTGATGATATCGTAGGTCATCCTGAATGAGTTGTCAAGAATAAACATAGGTTTGCTCAGACAGTAATAATTATAACCTCGGTCAATGAAGATAGCAAAGTTATGTCATTGTTCAGTAACATCATAATCATTAATTAATTTCATGTTTACTGATATCATCTGGTAGTTCTCATATGGAAAATAGGCGATAGTACTACCATATGACTGCAGGACACATTTTATAACAGTGTCTTACAACGTGTGGATCCTCTATAGCGGGTCGCAAGAAGTCGCTAAAACTAACCCAGTAAAAAAAGCAATAAAAAGATAGATTTATTAAGAAAATGCTAAGGATTTAAACATCTGTATGTTCATACAAATTAACAAAAATAAAACCTATGAGTACTCGTCCATCTTAATGCGAAGGCCTAATTTATCCCATCGTGGATCCGTTTTTGCTACATTGACAATTAAATCGTTTTACAAATTTAAAAAAATGTATTAATTATGTATTTATCCGAATCCTAACTATGCAAATGCATAAAAATGTTGTCATTATTCTCCTGCCCTTATCCCAACTTATTTGGGGTCGGCGCAGCATGTCTTCTTCTTCCATACTTCTCTTTTACTCGTCATCTCAGATGTTGTATGGGTTGTATGGATTAAATATTTGTAACATATAGATAAATTGATTTGATTTGATTTAAAATACATGAAAAAAGGGAAATAGTTTTGCATACTATAGAGGCCGTGTCGTGAAAAAGGTCGAAAAAGCCTGTTCTAGAGGATAAGCGCGCTGAGATTTTCAGCTGTAGGTAGGTATGTTCTTCTGGCCTTATCTCATCTTTATTTGGGGTCGGCTCTCCTAATGATTCCTTCTCCAAAGACCTTTTCTGGGTCGTCAATATCGCCATTTAGTAAGTCTTTCTTAACTGACATCCACGTAAGAGGGGGTCTTCCGCGGTGTTCGGGTCCTGAACTTGTATTCCAGCACTTTTCTGGCCATGTCTTGTGTTCTACCGGCTTCCTCATGACATGGCTGTACCATCGCAGTCGTTTTTCTGCTAATAAACCCGTACGAAGCCGAAAGGCACTTGTTCTCCCCGTCATTAAGATTATTTTTTTGTTCTAAACCATACTCAAAAAAGTCAAAATTTCAACTTTTTCACAAGTTTTTATTTTAAATACATGTTTTTAATGTAAGATTTTTACTTTAAACACCTCCACGACCCCGTACTATTCAATGCATCCATCAGCACATTGTTTTGAGTGCGTTACATTGAGTCCTATCGTAAAAACTGATGTTTCAGCCCAAAAAAAATGTCTTTTCCCAGCAATAATTTTCGCGTAGAGTTAGTTAGTTCCATCAGGATATAATGCTTGTTTGTGAAGGGTCCTGTTACACCCTGTATATCATGTATCGGTCTTACTTTGAAAGTTCTTCTGATGTAAATGTTTGGCACTTTACAGTCTAAAAGTGACTCCGGCAGACCACATGAGCATTCTCATTTCGGCGACTTGTAGTTAGTCGGATTGTTGTTTATTGAGCGGCCAGCTAGGACTTAAACATAACTGGCGAACTGTGGATGTACTTTTAAGTACACCTCAGCCTATCCCTTCGGGCAGGCCCGGACTGGGACCCGAAACCGGCCCGGGCATTTTAGAGACGGTCGGCCCTAAATTCTCAAGAGAATGGAAACTACTAATGTAAATTGTAAATTTTGGCTCAAGCGAAGAAAACATTTAAAATAGAATGTTAGGCTGAAATGCTAGGCTGCGACTTTGATAAAGAAGAGACTCGAAAGTAAAAGAATAGCGACGCTTTCGAATAAGGGCATCGCCAGATTTTGAGCCAGGGGGGAGGTGCAGAAAGGTGCGAGCAAAACGGATTTGTAAGGTTTAAGTTTACTAATTGCAGATGCAGCTGAAGTTCTTCTAAGAATCTAAAATACTTGATTAAATAGAAGTAATCACTAATTTTGCAGTGTTATTTGAAAAGCTAGACTTTTCAAATAACTCTAGACGTTACAACGAACTAAAAAAAATTGAACTCTTCATTCCAGAGAAGTTAGCTTTTCTTTAGTCCTTTTATTCAGAAATAGATGTTACTTAATCGACTTAGGGAGACAATTTTATTATAAAAACAAAAAGAAGTAAGGGTCCAAGAGCGAGCTTTGAAATTTTAATACCCTTGGACAGGTTAGAATTGTTTCGACCCTTTATACAAAAGTTACTTATTGTTCGACCCCTGATTCACGAGTAAGTGGTGTGGCGTGCAGGAGCGAGCGAAGCGAGCTCGAAAATTTTTTACACCTTGACTTGGACTTTAGAATTGTTTCGAGATATTGGAGTTACTTGGTCGACTTATGATAGACAATTTAAAGATCTTGGAGAAAGCAGTTTGCTTGCCAGAGCGAGCGAAGCGAGCTCGAAAATTTTTACATCTTGCTTCGAATAAATCCGCCGTTCCATATATCCCTACTGACATATCCCCACTGGTATATACTTGGAGTTTTTTTTCCAATTATCGCTACCGGTTGGGATATATGGAATTTTCTACTCCTTATATCCCTACTGATCCGCACTGATTCAGATTTTAATAATATGAGATCAAAATGTCCACATGCTCCAATTTTTTTGCAACCTTGTGTATGCATGCCGAAATTGCCTATTACAGGTCTATCTACACATACCAGGGCCGCGCCGGGGACGTGGAGGGACCGTGCCCTGAATAAAATATCTGTGTATACATTTTATGTGAACTCGTTCACACACGTCCGTGCCCGGGCCGGCGACGAAGCTTCAGGGCCTACATACATTCGGCCACGGCCTTGTCACGTCCCGGGCACGGCCCTGATATGTGTGGAATGTGTGGATAGACCTTAAGGTCTCAGGTAATTTATTTCAGCCTCCGCTATACCAGTCTATCAAAAAATATAAATCTTGAGCCTCTTGGTGGTACCACTGCTCCAGATATAGTTCAATAGTAAATTGAATTAGGTCCTTGACTTGACAGTAGAAGACGTTATTTTAATCGATGTATTGCTATGTTTTTTTTTAAATAGCAAAAGAAAGTCGACCGCCAAACGGCCACACCGGCCCTTCACGCATCCGGCCCATCGGGCATTTGCTAGTTTTGTCCGGCCAGTCCGGACCTGCCTTCGGAGATTGCAGTCGTGTCGTGTTGACATGTATTTCAGTTACAATGTGTATAGGTGTAATCTTATAGTTCCTAATGTCCGTTACATTTTACATCATAAAGGGTGTAACAAGACCCATAGCCATAGCGAAGCCGAAAGTTACTTGTTCTCCCCGTCATTGCGATCATTTTTATATTTTTATAAATTCGCCATGTCTGTCTGTCTGTCTGTCTGTATGTGTATGTCACAGCCACTTTATTCCGATACTATTAGGACTACACTGTTGAAACTTAGTAGGTAGATGTATTCTGTGAACCGCTTTACGATTTTTATAGAAAAATAAAAATAATAAATGAATAGGTGGGGTTCCCTATACATGGAACTGAAACTAAAAAATATTGTTTTCATCAAACCTATACGTGCGGGGTGTCTATAGATAGGTCTTTAAAAATGATATTGAGGTTTCTAAAACCATTTTTTCTCAAAGTCAATCGTTTGAAAGATAGACACTTCCAAAGTGGTAAATTGTGTGTCCGGGCCCTTCTAATTTCTAAAGTAAGAGGAGAAAAATTCAGAAAAAAATTAAGATGAAGGCCAAAATTCGTTTGAATAAGATTTGATGTTTAGTTTTGAGTTAAGGAACTTTTTCATCAAACTGCAACTGTAACTTTGTTTTTCATGACAATACTGAAATAAAAATTTATTTTTGCTTTTGAATGTAAAACAATACAATGAATGAGCCTTCAAAATATTTTTATTATACTGTTTGGTGCTACGGAACCGTGTGTGGTGAGTACGACTCGCACTTGACCGGTTTTTTGTTCTAGACCATACCTAGGACCTGGGTAACTTCTAGTTACGGAGATATTGGGGGTCAAAGTTCCAACTTTTTCACAAGTTTTTTTTTTTAATACATGTTTTTAACTTAAGATTTTTACTGTAAACACCTCCACGACCCCCGTACTATTCAATCCATCCATCAGCATAATGTTTTGAGTGCGTTACATTGAGTCCTACCGTAAAACGTGATTTATCACCCCAAAAAAAAATCGTTTCCCAGCAATAATATTTGCGTAAATTTACTTAGTTTGATCACATAATGCTTGGTTGACGGCTTCGTGAAGGGTCTTGTTACACCCTGTATAAACATATCTACATTTGTTCGTTCGTGATTGGTTTCGTTTTCTGCCTTATCGACTCTCACCCATGCATCGATTAACAACCGTTCAGCCACTTATTATTTTCTAATGAGATAAGTCATATTATTTCAAACAAGGTGTAGCCCTTCACGAAGCTGTCAACCAAGCATTCTGTACATCAAACTAAGAAACTCAACCCATAAATATTTATAAACATATGTATACTTTTTTTGATGTTAAAAATGTAACGCAATCAAAACATTGTGTTGATGGATGCATTGAATAGTGCAGGGGTCATGGAGGTATTTATAGAAAAGTTATAACATTCAAAAGCATGAAGGGTTCCGTACCAACGTAGTAGGCAAGCCCCCTTTATTTTTTAATTTATATTTATTATTTGCAACACAAAAATATCGCAATGACGGGGAGAACAAGTGCCTTTCGGCTTCGTTAAGGGTATTTTTATTCCCGTTATTGTTATCTAAATATCACAGCTTCACTTACGTATAATAACATCAACAGCAATTTATTCATGGATAAATTAGAAATATGACAATGCGTTAATCCATGGCCATACTGTCCTGCTCTTTATGAAGTCACTACCAATGCTGTTGAATCAACGAAGAAGAGTGCCTTTTTTTTTTTTTTTTACCGTTGGGAAATCATCAAATAACCCCTCCCGCTCTGGGCTGAGCAGGAGGGAGTGTCAGACTTTTACTGACTAAAACCCATCCATGTTCCTTCCTTTGCCCTTTGTGTTCCAGGGCCGCGGTATCTCTTTCGAACAGTCCCGCAACCCTGGCAGGCGTCGGTCCTTACGGACCCGTCCCTGTTTGCTGACTCTCCTTGAGGCGCGCGTGGAACACGAACGCGCCGTCGACACGGCCTGTCGTCATAAGACGGACGGACGGCGAGCTAGCCCATAGCTCACCGTCCACAGGCCCGCGCCTACGGTGGCCGGGGGCCACCACGTGGCCCCCGACGCCCGGTGCGTCTCCCGCGGCGGCTGGGACGTGAGGTTCTCTCCCTCTCACGTTCCGCCACCTCTTTCGCTAGCATGACTGCTTCGCAGAAGGAGGTGACGGCGTCCCATTCCGTCTCGCTCTGGACCATGGATTGAACCAAGGCCGGAAGCGAGAGGTCGCCGCCGCCGAAGAAGAGGGCCTGAATTACGCATTCAGGTTTGTACCTACTACTGTTGTGTGAAAAAGTATAAACAAGTACGTAGAATAGGTATAATAAAATAATAAGTGAATTTTACTTATAGGAAAAGACGGGCAGAAATAGTAGCACACACATTAGCTATGTGAACCTATCACATAGCTAACTACCAATAGGTACCTTCCTCGAAAGTCTTCGGTGAAATGATAGTTTTCTACCGTGCCCGTCGAGGTCCCCTTTGTATCATAAAACCTACGACCGTAGATGAAGATGTTGTTTCAGTTTTGAGGTTCAGCTATCCAAAACCATCTTTGTTGGTGTAAAGGTCAAAGTTTTTGTTTATTCCCAAAGGTACACACCGGAAGAGCACACAGATATACTTACATTGAATACAATTAAATGATGATAACAATTTGTAAGGTTAAAGTTAAGGTCAGCCAAGACTGGCTCAAAATTCTCAGCCACCGTGAGTTGCGTACTTCCGTAGCTACAAGAATCGAGTCAATTATGTAGGAGACATGTTAACACAATATAAAAGTATTACAAACAACAAACAAACAAATTGAAAATACTTTAAAGTACCGTATACTAAGATTCCTTCACAATTCTGGCAATATTAAAAGACCATAGCCAATGGTACCTATATTATGTAGTGTAAGTACCAGTGTTCCTACATGTGCACCCTCTGGACATACCGCCATTTAACCAAATGAGGTAGAATAGCCTGATATGACGGGTCAAATAGATGGTTGGTAGCACTAAAGCTAATTTTGCACGAAAAAGCATTCGTGAACAAACAAAATGAATATGTATGGTGCATATCTATCTACCACAATATAAAGATAATAAAAATTATTTTGTACTTTTTATAAAGCATGCCAATCAAGTTTTACGTAGAATCAAACAATTAATTCCATCTAACGCTATGTGTAGATGAAATTCATGAAATGCTCTCAACCGTACCCAGTTTCCTCAATTAGTGTTTCAGGAACTGGTATTATAACTATTTATTACCGGTACTAGTGTAATCTTAATAACATGTCAATATTTAATCAAAAGAACCCCGTCGAACACATTCTGCAATCGTGCATGGCTTGTCAGTATTTTTTTTGTATTAGGTAGCTGCGAAACGATTATCAAGGATCATTTATTTTGTAGTTGTTAACGCAACGTGGTCAGTATGGAACTACAGATTTCTGTTTATTTCAATTGAAGCGTTCGCGACGCGCGGCTGTGATTGGCACGCATTTATTAAACCATCAAAATTCTCAAGAGATTGTAATCAAATAAACATATTCGTCGTGAGTATGATTTCAGTCACCTTTGTTTGGAAGAGCAGTCTGGTGTGATCAACCGTCGAAGTGTGATGTAGACAAATCTATAAAGCAAAAATCGTATTTTAATAACAGTGCCGTTAATAACTTCGGAAAGTAAGTACTGGACTGGTCAATTCTTGACATAATGCTGTTCTTAACTAGTTGATTTTAAAATTAGAGCGGTTAATTTGTCATGCGTCGGAACTTAATTAAATTGGAATTTTGTCTAACGTTAATGTTAGCTCAAATGCAGTTATGAAAATGGCGTTTTCTTGTTTTGCGATATTATTCTTTCTCACATTACACTTTAGTGCAAGTAGTGCACCGAAAAGTAATAAACTGACATAGTTGCTCAATAATTTTGATTAACGTCGGCACAATGAAACGGTCATTGGTGCTCTACAATCGCGCACCACATATAGATTAAATTGACGATGATTTATTGAAGTGCAACAGTTCATTGCCTTTAAAATTGTTTTAATTAAAGATCATTTTGAATAAAAAGTGAATGTGCAAGGAACCGTAGGTAAGGTTATGAGTGTTAGTTTGTTTAATGAAATTCACGGTTTAATTGATTTAGGAAAAAATGTTGCGTGATGGAGTTTTGTTGTGGTGTACCTAACTATATTACGTATTTAACCATAACTTATTTAATTTTCTAGCATGTTCATACGGGGTGCATTGTGCATACAAGTTTTGCTCTTATTAAATATCGCTATCGAGTTGGAAACATTCAAACCTTGGAATAACAAACGTAAGTTGATTTTATTGTTTATATGAATTTCGTATGGATAACATAACACTATCACAACACACACACACAACATGGTAAATATCCCATTTTAAGAGTTAATAACAGTATATAAACATCATCATCATTTCAGCCAAAAGGCGTCCGCTACGAAAAATAGATCCGAATATTAAAAAGAAGTATGCATGCTCGACTGCTAAGCGTGGTGTCCTGGGTAGATCGTGCAAAGTGTTATTGGGGTTTTCCATTAGCAATTTCTAGTAGCAGCCACGGAGTCTGGATTTGTGCCCGGTTGATGGCAATAGGCTCACTCCCTATTCCATGGGACTTAAAACGTAACTGGCGAAATGTGGGTGTACTACTAGGTACACCTCTACCTAACCCTTCGGGACTTACAGTCGTGATGTTATATTATAAAGAATCAATACTTTGTAAAGATATTCTATGAAGGCTGTTTTGTATAATTTCAGAGATGTTCCCACCACATTTAATACCAACAAATGCGTTGCACCCTCGGCGGTCGGTGGTGCGAAGAAAAATAGTGCTGTACCATAACTTCTTCCGCACCAAAGTACAGCCCAGTGCTGCGAACATGTTGTTAATGGTACGTACTCGCTTATGCTTTGAATGCCTAATAGATTAACTCATGTACCGATACGCGTGTAACGATTGTGACACGTACCTACGTAAACACTGGTAGTAAAATTAATGATGTTAAATCAAAATTGAGCTGAAGAAAACTGCTATAACGCGAGTAGGTGCACCTGCCTTACCTGCTTACCTGTAAATTTAATGTTTTAGAAACAAGAAGCATCAGTATTGAAGAATTATGTAGCTGAATTATTATACTGAAAGTAAACCGTCTAAAGAACCGTATCTTTTCAGTCAGGAATTTACATTCGTTGAGTTAGCTCAACGGATTGCCAAATAAATTCCTTTTTTTAATTCCACACCTCCGTAAATTTCGCTCATTTAATGCCATCTCTCATTATTCTTGTGGCTCTTGTTAAAACTGTACCTTACGAAATAAAATAGAATCGTTTTTTTTGTTATTTTTTAATTTAAAACCACAAATACATGTTAATTTGTCCCTCAAAGTAAATATTTGTTTTAAATAATCATGTATAACTATGATATTCTATTTATAAACACAATTTAAATACTCAAACAATATTAACGCCTTATAGACGCATCTCGAAAAAATATAAAAAATCCACGCGTGTGAAATACATTGCAGGTTGAACCTAATCGTAGTGCGATAAGAACCAGATTTCGAAAAAGTGTATTGAAAATAAATTATGCGTTCTTAGATGTCTATATCCAACAGCATTTACCCAGAGGGTTCGCGCTGGCTACATCATAGATGTTTCTTTGTCAAAAGAAAACTACTATGGTGTAAATCCAGATCATTAGGTCCCATTTATTTTATAGGCATATTAGTTAAGCGGTATGTGAGTTCAGTTTGTCAGAATTAAATGTGTATTATTTTTCATCTTTCTTATTCTCCCGAATGAACTGGGATAATTGTTGGAGCTTGATGATGAAGGATTCAGCAAGTCAGTCTGAGTCTAACCCTATCCCATTGAAACGTTTTTGTCCTGGAAAAGATAACCATACAAATTAGTAGACAGAAATCAGTTTCAACATCGGTGTGGCGAGAGGGAACGACTGTTTGGAGTTTGGGAACTTGAACTTGGAGTTTAGGAGTCACGCAAAGATTCAAACAGAATTCGAGTTTTGCTTAAAACTGGCGCCAGTTTCAACAATTCATCTGCACCAATGGCAAATATTACGCAATATTTCAGAGTAATAGGTACTAGTCAATAATTGTACCTGACTACAACACACAGCGTACAACTACTTAAGAGGTCTTCTCTCAAGTAGATTCATTTAACCCAATGCCCATCTCGATTGGCATACAAATTGGCGTCCGGGCGCCACTAGATATAGGTACTTATTGAAACAGTCAAATCATTCAGGCCTATTTACTTATTTAGTTGTACTTTTCTTATTCAATTTCTAGAATAGTTTCTGCTTATTTACATCCATATTGTCATGACAAATGTTATATTACCCAAGATTATGTCCGAGACTTTTATTTTCATTTAGGTAGAGGCCTACCTAATTGCACCTAACAAATTGATTTTTTTGAGACGTCTTATCGCGATTGCCCAGGTATCATAGAAACGTGAAACTACGTTCCTCAGTTTAGCGCACTCATAACGTTTATATAATCCTACTACGTTGACGTAAGTTTTTGTTGTGGTATCATTTTGTCGCGTGGTTTTCAGTCGTGGCACGCAGGCGCAGCGCAGCAAGCTCAGGCCTACGCGGAGAAATGTATGTTCCTCAGACATAATGATGTCAGAGAGAATACAGTGCCTCATCTCGGTACCTGTGGCCAGAATCTGTTTGTAGCCGCACAGAAAACGCCATGGTATGTTATTAAGTAATATTTTCCACTATTCTTCATCATAATTCTCCTGCCATTTTTCCCCAATTTTTTTTTTCGCTGGCCTTCAAATTTGTTCAATTATCTTTTAAAATCTTAAGCCGGTTTCCTAAATTTTTTGTCTTTTATAAAAACACAAATATTTGTTATTTACATTCTTTGGAAGACGTTGACGTGAAACTTTGTTTAATTTAATTGGTTTCGATCAAAATAGGTACGGATTTTAACTGTTATTTAATTTTAAAATCCGTTTCTTTGCTCAAAGATGAAAAAAGTGTTGAATGCAATGGAACAATACAAACGGTTACGAAAATGGGCCGAATAACGAATACGAAAACTATACTATAGATAGCATTGATGTTTAACAAAGCCCTTTGTATCTATTACCTAAACAATAACTCTTAGTTCTATAAAAAAAGGAATAAATCAATAAACGTGATACGTCGTAAATCCTATTCCAATTTGGAAAACAACATAATTGATTTCATACCTGAAAACATTCCGATCAAAATAGATTATAGAGACCTAGCAGCCATCAGAAGAAAAAAGACTGATAAACTACGACCAGTAGTTGCTATCTTTGCAACACTTGGTATGAAGATTAGTATCCTCAAACACAAAGTAACTTCAGAGGATACACAATTTTACGTAAAAGAGGACTACCCCCAATTAGTTCTACAAATAAAGAGCTACAAGAAAAAGTAAGAGCCGAAAGAGAGAAGGGAAACAAAGCTATAATTAAATACGACAAGCTTGTCATATTAAAAAAAATAGTAACAACAAAAAAAGAAACCTCTCAAGCTCGTCAGAAAATGCCACAAACAGTTTTGCTGAACAGAGACCCCAGGCAAACAAAAACAAAAATAATAAAACTCTAGATACCGTCACAAAACAAAGATCTTCAAGTCTGTCCGAAAGAAACTAGAGGAGGCCTTTACCCGTGGAGGGGCCCATAACCAAAGAACATACTAACTTAGATTATAAGAAAACTAAAACAAAGAGTACATTTATAACGTTATTTTAAGGGTAATGGGAAATAAATGCTTTTTCAATTTAATTTTATACGACAAACGTGCTGGCAATATTATTATCTAAGTACTGAGTAACTATAGGCAAACACACATTAGCCTAAAGCTTTGATTTAATTAGTACCCAACAGTCACATTCAGAACGAATTTTACTTCAGACGTTGTAACAAATTGATTAAAACTCTTTACCGAAGAAATGTGAAACCCGTACATAAGTTTGATTTTTCTACAAGGATTTATTTTATCCCACACCTTGATTATGAAATGAAGAACTTATTTATCATAACATAACTGTTTTTTTCGCCATACAACGTCTTAATTTCCTAGTCCCGGCGGCGGTCACAGCCTACTCACGTTTGTCTTTATACTTCTGTTTTATAATAGTTGATTCGTGAATGGATGATTACACATAATAGTTGTTTGAAGATTGCCCTTTAGAAACAGCACAAACATCCGAGTTAATTATTGTGACTTAGGTACGATATAATTTGGTCTGTCTGAGTTGAAAGGAAGATTAGCTGAGTTTGAGTTAGCGTGAGATACACATCGACTTTGCAGAAGTACGTGATTACATGTTATTCATGTACTCGTATATAAAATAGATTTATTAGGACATTCTTATGCAAATGGAACACGCCTAGACTGGGTTATTTGTGGGTGAGGTGACGTGATTGAAATTAACGAGAAGCAGTCTAGCAGTTAATAAAAAAGAGAATAAAAACTGTACGCCACGCTTGTGCTTTATTAAAAACTCGATTACTTATGTTGAAAAATTTAGTAAGGTTATCTTGTATCTGAACTGACGATGTTGACTTAAACGAAAATGTTATGTAATTGAGTATGTAGCTCTTAAAGGTCTTAAGAGAACAAACTAAGTACGATACTGAAATAATGATGAAATATTCTGTCTACGTCTCCTTAATTAGATGTCGAAAAATTCATTATATTCGTTCAATTTTACAGGTTCTTCGCAATTAAGACCTGGTTCCTCGAGTACCAAAACTTCACGTACGGCGACCCCACTTACAACTTGAAGACCATTGGCCACTACACGCAGATGGTATGGGCCACCAGTCATAAGGTGGGCTGTGGGGTGGCACACTGCAAAGGGGGCCCTTGGGGCCAATTCTATAACTACGTGTGCCATTACTGTCCGGGGTGAGTACAGCTTTTCTTTTTGGTAAATTAAAAGGCCTACTAGGTCAGACTGCTGTAGATTCCTTCTTCGAGGAAATAAACGAAGCAAAGGATGATGCTAGTATACTGGGTGTAACAGGACCCTTCACGAAGCCGTAAACCAAGCATTATGTATCAAACTAAGTAACTTTACGCAAAAATTATTGCTGGGAAACGACTTTTTTTTGGGGGTTAAAAATCACGTTTTTCCATAAATCTCTATGTAACGCACTTAAATCACTGTGCTGATAGATACATTGAATAGTACGTGGGTCGAGGAGGTGTTTTAAGTAAAAATATTACATTAAAAACTTGTGAAAAAGTTGGAACTTTGACCCCCAATATCTCCGTAACTAGAAGGTTCCCAGGTATGGTCTAAAAGAAAAAAATGATCGTAATGACGGGGAGAACAAGTACCTTTCGGTTTCGTTAAGGGTCTTGTTACACCCTTTATGTATGGAGCCTCAATAGGAATAAATGATGTATTATTAGAAAGGGAACATCCAGAACAATAATTACAAAGGCTTGTCTTGATTGTGGGAGCTGCAGGAAAACTGTCATAAAAGACTGTTCTTAACATTTTAAGAGTTTTTCTTTGTTATAATGAAAAACAAAATTCTATCGGACCTATTGCTACTTTACCAGTAGCAATAGGTCCGATAGATTTTTTTACTATAAATTAGAAAGTGTGCAGTATTTAAAAATGTTAAGCCTTAAGTGTGATGCACCTTAGCAGAAATTATAAGTAGCTATAAACAACTTCTTTTTAAATTAAAATACTATGCTTTACTGATGCATGGGCTCAGGATAGTCTGAAGATGAAGAACTTTCGTCTTCATTTCGTCTATAAACTGGAGCAATCAATAATTGAATTCCTTTAGCAATAACAAATGTTGTTACGATTGGGGGTCGGTATTTTCTGAAAAATAAAGCATACCATTCTTTTGTGAATTGCTCTAGCTGATACCTACTGGTTTATCTTTAATGTGATCCGTACTTACCTACATAATTTTATTTTATGTTTAAAATAAACAATACCTAACTTGTATCAGAGACAGGTTCTTCGTCCACTCTCAAATTCATCTACCCAAAAGTATTACATCTACGTCCACTGTTGTTATAGTTCTTATATTATCAGTCATATTACTAACGATTTAAATTTGTTATTCCCTTTATTTTCAGTGGCAACTACCACAGCATTACACAATACCCTTACAAGACCGGGAAGCCGTGCGAGGAATGTCCTAATCACTGCTTGTCCAACGCCTTATGCACCAACACCTGCAATAAGATGGACTTCTACTCCAATTGTCACGATCTGGTCACCATCTCCAAAGACATTTGCCACCAAGGTGTTTGTAACGCTACCTGTAACTGCGCCGCTGAGAAGATACACAGGAACTATCCCTGGAGATAATACTCCTATGTTTAGTACAGTATCTTGCCTTAAATAAAGCACATAAAGTTTTAGAATAAATTCAGCTTAGTTGAGCTACTGAACTGTCTGTGTTACTTACACTTGTAAAAGTCGCTCTCTAAAACATATTGCACTAATAATCAGTGCACCGGATCATCAGCACACACAGCATCACCTGACCTCATTTTAACAATATTTTCCCGATTCGAAGCGATTCATCCCGAATCGCTCGAGTTGATGCGAAGTATCCCAAATCGCTCGAGTTGACGCGATACATCCCGAATCGGTCGAGTTGACGCCATACATCCCGAATCGCTCGAGTTGACGCGATACATCCCGAATCGCTCGAGTTGACGCGATACATCCCGAATCGCTCGAGTTGACGCAAAGTATCACGAATCGCTTAAGTTGAGGTGATGCTGGTCCCGTGCAGTGATAACTGTTGATTTTAATGCTCAAAGTGCATATAAACTCCGGATACTGTAGTGCATGTACTGCCTGTGTCGCATGTCGACACAAAAGTTACTTAAGTATTCACTTGTAAGAGTTGTAAGCTTTTATTATGATATTTTGTAAATAAATTTTAAAATATGCTTTTGGTTTTTCTTTCACCTAAGAAATCAGATTTCGCTTATCTTCAGGGATTAAAGAAAGATCTATTGGTTTCATAAACAGTATTATTAGGTACCTTAAACGACAGTAACTTAAACAACAGTTAACACAGATGCACTACTTACAGCTTATCATGGTCTTGTAGCATCTGTAAGCATCTGCTCTGTAGCAGCAGATATGAAGTTATGTTTTGGGGTAGCTCTACAAATAGAGAAGCTACTTTTAAAGCGCAAAAGCTATCCATCAGAGCCATGTTTAGACTACAAGTGCTGCTGTGCTGTGAACCATTTTTCAAAAAGTTAAAATTTTTACATTACCGTCTTTGTATAATTATGAAACTGCCTTGTTTGGTATTCGAATTATCAGCAAAACTGTTAAACGTAACGGTATGATTACTTGTACTATTTATTCTGTGGTATGATATGCTACGCGGACTTAGAGCCAAAACTGCTCTAATGTGGAAAAGCATATTCTGCATAGGGGCGCAAGACTTTAACAATATCCCAACACAAATCAGAAAATTCAATTTAAATGCTTTAAAAGGAATTCAAAGACTTATTTGATTATATAAAAATGTCATCATAATTTAAACGACTATTTGAGTGACACTGACATGCTAAATGCTAATTGAATTGTAATTCTGTTAACTTTGACACAATATTATATCTCTTTAATAGTTTGACATTATATATAGGGCGACTGGTAATTAGTGACCGATACCAAAACACGTGATTGTACTCATGGTAACATACAACTTTCCCAAAGAACATTTTTTTAAATATTCATTCATTAACACAACAGCTGAATGAAATTCTGTCTACCCACTGTTGCACGGTACGATAGTAATGAGACAGAGCGACAACACGCGGCTAACAGCTGATAGGTTACTGGCACGCGCGTACGAATTTCATACGGCTGTGTTATTGTGATAGAGAATGAGTATAATTTTTTTTTTTCTTTGGGAAAGTTATTTGTTATCATGAGTACAATCACGTGTTTAAGTATCGGTCACTAATTACCAGTCACTCTATATAATATGTTGAATGTAATCCAGATAATATTTTATAGCTAACATGCCACAAATTATTAGTATTAGTTATTTTAATTCGTACCAACCTAATGTTGTTGTCTTGTAATAATTATATTTATGTATCTGATATTTGGACGCGACACTTGGCAGAATATGATGAGACCACTTATTAAACTTAAGACCATTTAATGTATCATATCCTAACAAATAAATGTATTTCCAATAACAGAACATTTTTTGCATTATTAAACAAATAACATATCCCCGCTGGGACAAAGGCTTCGTCTCAGTGTGAGAGGTGGTGGGCCGCCAACGTCATCCACCTCACGGGCTCAGCGCATGTAAGTGATATTTACGAACAATTTTCAAGAAATGACTTATGGCAAAACTGCACTAATGCATAAAAGTACCTTCCTTATGGCCAAAAAAAAAATTAACAAACTACCTGAAAAAAACAAAAACGTTAAATCTGGACAATTTCAAAACACAACTATTAAGAATATGAATAAATAAATGCTATTACTCACTACTGGTTCCTTGCGTGATCGAATCAGAAATGAAGACATCCGCAAGAGAACCAAGGTTACCGACGTAGCCCGAAGAATTGCCAAACTTAAGTCGCAGTGGGCAGGGCACATTGCTCGCAGAACGGATGGCCGATGGGGCCGAAAAGTTCTGGAGTGGCGACCGCGAACCGGAAGACGTTGCGTTGGAAGGCCTCCCACTAGATGGACCGATGACCTGGTGAAGGTTGCGGGGATCCGCTAGATGCAAGTCGCACGGGACCGGTCAATGTGGCGTCACTTGGGGGAGGCCTATGTCCAGCAGTGGACGTCTTTCGGCTGAAATGATGATGATGATTACTCACTACAGGAATATTTGGACGATAATACTATAATTTCTGCTTCAGAAAATTGTATATCACCTCACCTATTATGACGATTTAGAATTTTATTTGACATTAGCATTATTATGGCATGTAACCTAATCTATTTGACATTTATTGAAATTAATTCTATTCTCAATTTAAATTGATATGCATGTACCTATTATTATTGATTTATTATTTATTTAAGATATCTCAAAAGTTAAATTGGTGTTAAAAGTAAAGACAATGTTAATTAAATATATTTGTACACCTCTGGGCAAAACATAGAGGATCTACCTATCTGTTACATCACTATTGTAATTTGATCTATGTTTACAAATAAAGCATTCTGATTCTGAAGAGGTCCTGGTGTTAAATTCACTAGTTCATCCATCAAGAATTGAGATTTTCTTATGGCCTATGCGCTAACCGAATCAATGCTCTCTCCTCTGTGACCCGAATATATAGTCAATCCAATCACATTTTGTTTAATTCCTAAATTACTTTATTTAAATAATTCGAATTGATTTCTGTTTTCCGGTAACTTTGTTTGGGAAGGGTTCAAGGGTTCAATTCTTGCGCAGCAGGTGAGTCAACAGGTGGGGTGGTTGCCGGTGCGGAACCAACCTACATGTTCCAACGTCCCTTTCCTTTGAACACAAAGTGTTTCGAAGATTGTATATTAACGGTGCGTTTGTTATTTCGTGTGATATGCCGAAAACACTTGTCCCGTAATAATGGTTATAGTAGATCTGAAGCCAGGAGCCAAGAGTCCGCATACAGGGATGTATGACAGTTCAAATAAAGATTTAGGACCGTAGTATTATGGTTTTATCCGATGTCTATCTCCTACAAGTTTTGAAATTAAGTGGGCTACGCTACGTGTCCATAAAAAAGTAGTTAGTTCAATCCATACGTAAGTAGGATCTATATTAAGTTATGTTAATGGAAAATGATGTACCTACTTGTAGATGAGTACTTATCGTGAATTTTATTGGCATCAATTTGTATTCAGTCATGTTCCCGACTGACCGAGCAACATGTTTCCCACCCCCACCACGAGTCCGACCCAATTGTAATGCAGCGGCGGGCGCGGGTCCGGCGCGCACGCATTGTGAGCGCGCGCCCGCTCCCGCCACCACCTGCCGCCGAGCGCGACATGGTCGCCAGCCGGGCGCTGCACGCTTCATCGCCTCCCGCGCCGCGCAAGTCGCTGCGCCGCCTCGCCTCCACGAGAGGATTCAAACCTCGCGCTGTCAACGAATATGGCTGGATACGCGTCTTTGAAGGTCTCGAACCGTTCGCCATCGATGCACCCAGTAAGCTCATCAAGGTCACTCTCAATACCACTGTTGAAGAAGTAAACAAAAACCTCGGCTTCAATGATGAGCTATCCCTCTGGCTGCAAATCGGTGCAGCAAACGCAAGGCGATTGGAGCAGGACGAGTTTCCTCTGCGGATTCAGGAGCAGTATCTAGCAACATGTGGGTGGAGGTCGCAAGCTCGAAGGTTGCGGCTGGCAGTGGACCCGGAGCTGCGCCACACCTTGCGATGGTGTGCCGGCCCCGCTCCACGCACGGGAGGTGTACTGCGGTCTGGTACAGTGTATGTGTTGAAAGGACACGTTTTTCCGCAGTGGAAACCAAGACCTGCGTACGTAATAGGATCTAGGGTGCATTCTTATGGTTTGTAACACTTTTTCGTTAGCTTCTTTAACGCAATATCTTTGCGAACTCTTGAATAATGTTATGAAAAACTTTACAGGTACGACTTGGGAAATGCTGGAACTAAGTGGCGGCAGCATTGAGTTATGTCAACCTAAGGCTCAGAGACTGGTTCTCTGCGTGAAGCCACGTTGTCAAGGCAACATTGTGTCCGGAGACAACAGCATGAATCACCTCTTCCTCGGATTCAGCACTATTTGGGAGCGAAACATGTGGTTCTGCTGGTTGAAAGAGGTACGTACTGCTAACACGCGTGAATATTGATAAACCTGACATGGAGGACGCGTGTAGCCAACTAATCAGTTCAAAAGCATAAACATGTGTAGTCGAATTGATTTACTACGGTAGACAAGCCTTAGTTTGAGCAGTGTAATTGGAGCAAATCTTACGTAGTTTAATGTTTAGTTCCGTCGCGCGCTCCACAGCGTGCAGATATGAGCTCTTAGCAGATGATTGAGGATTTGATTCCGGTACACTTCTCAGACTAACGAACCGTCAAGTTAACAGCGCTAAATTACTAGAAATTCTCTTAAGCTTATCAACTTTTTGACGTTTCAATGGGCAATTTAACGTCAATCACATTAGGGCTGTGTAACTACGACTACATTCAACATGGTGCTGTTATGTAACAAAACATGATTTCTACAGGAACTCGCTTTTCTCATAGTATAAGTACGTAGATATTAGCATACTGTAATTTTGGTGCTATTGAAGAAATCATAAACTTGTTCTATTCAATAACTCCAAAAAAATCTTGTGCAAATTACTTCGTAAAGTAGCAATTAAGACTTGTATGAAATTATTCATGTACAAGTCACAAGTCACGTACATTAGAAATGGCTATCATCTGATTAATTCTAAAGATAAGGTTTGTACACGAAAGAGAATTTGCTAGTCGTTGTGATGGAAGGTTTGAAAAGTGTGTTAATTAAAAAAAGTGTTCACTACACCCTGAAAGAAATGTCACGGTCGAGATGTGTGGCTGCGTCTGCGCCGGTGATAGTGGCGCGCGCGCACGCTGCCGCTTCACAAGTAACAAGTCACTCGCAGCGGTCGCACCAAGCTTACCTTCAGTGCACAATTCGCTTTCATTACCTGTGCTGCGTAACTTATTTGTAAACAATACCGGTGTTTTTAATAGTAGTTCAATCTCAACTAAACTATTTGTCGGTCAAATAGCTAAAACCAGATTTAGCTGTTCTGGCGAATAATTCAATGATCATGGCTTCTAGAAATCCGTATTAATCAAGGACAAAACGCCATTTATGCAAGCGACAGCGACGTGAATGGAATAATGAACTGTACAGGAGTTATTCTGTAGTCTTTGGGAATAACAATGCTCGAAGGAGTTCGTCGGCCCCATCGTGGTTACACACCGAGACAGACGAACACTGTCTTACTGCAAGTTGCTTTTAAAATGTCATTTGATGTAGTGACAACGATAGGTTTACCACAAAATTCTTCAGTACTATTGTTTGTGTTGTGCGTGAGTGTTAGTTGACTGTGATGGTAGAAAGAAATACAATGAAGTGTGAAGAAGAGGAGGTCGACAGTTTGGACGTGTTCACACAACCGAGCCCCGAAGATGTATTCCTGGACAGCTTGGAACCTAACACGTTTAGAGAAAAATGTGAACTTTCGGTTGGTTAATGTTCATGCCTCGTAAACATAAACTTTCTCACAATTAGTTACTTTGTAATGTAGACATACAATCACTCTTAATCGTAATTTTGCTCATTTTTTTATCTTTATCACTCCTCGTTTTCGCTTCCCTTACCGTAGCGTACAGTTGTAGCCACCATATTATTTAAGTGCTGGAAATATCCTTATATCCAAAAGACATTGAATCCGTAACCAAATTGCTGTGCGTGTAATATCAAATCTCAGAGAAAACCTGCAACCAAATATCATATTGTTCTAGGGAACACAAAGCACGCAGCCCCCAAATGTCCTGGACCTCAGCGGCGGTGGTCGTGCGTCTCTCGGCGCAGCACTGGCCCAGCATGCATCCGGCGCATTCACGGTACGCGTGCTGCGTCTTCGCAGCAACGCACTGCCAGCTCTGCCGGCCCAGGCCTGGACGCTGCTGGCGCTCACACACCTGGACATCAGTGATAACAGGATCACAGAACTGCCTCCAGAAATATGCCAGTTGACACAGTAAGTCTTGCTTGGTTGTCACACCTATTTTAAGAACTCAGGGTGCAAACCGCGACCTGACCGTGATCGATCGACGTTCATGGTGATCACTTAGAGTCTGGTGGCACCCTGTCTAGTTACTGTTGACTGGATTTCGGTAGAATAAGAATTAAAAAGAAGATATAGCATAAACCATGTAACTGGATTTTACTTTTTATGTAATGGTGATTAAAAAACTGTACAGCCACAATTAATTTTCAAAACCACAATTAAACCACATTTAAAACCGCTGAAAGTGAAGAGATTTTGAAGAGACACTCAGCATTGGGTGACCAAAGATGGAAGAGAGAGAAACTTGAAAAAAAAAGAGTAGAAATAGCGGTGTATCATGGGAGCCTACTATGCTGCTTGTACTCCGGAAATTTTGGTCTCAATATCAGATGCATCAGACAAAGTGAGAATTATGCACGGTGCGATATTGTGCTTCAATGCTTTATAGAATTGCATGTCAAAACAAAGAGCATTTCAGTATGACCAAACCCAGTATTCTCAGCAACCAAGAATTAAAAGAACTTCTCAAAACTGCCCATTATTTTATTACTCACTTTTAATTGCAGTTGAACTTACCCAACCGCGGTTCTAAAACTCACGTAAAATCAAAAAATCTTACCAAAATCATTCGTCTAATTATGCTAACTTTAAATTTTCTTTAGAAAAAGAAATGAAAAATAGATTGCATGTAACGGAGATGAGGATATTGAGGCAGATATGTGGTGTGACAAGAAATGATAAAGTAAGGAATGAATATAATAGAAGAAGTTTGAAAGTTACGCCAGTTTCAGAAAAGTTGAAAGGGAATCGACTGTTTTGGTATGGACGTGTGTTGAGGAGAGACGAAACGCATGTGACTAAAAGAGTCACGATAAAAATGTTGATGGATGGAGAGGGAGAGGAAGACCAAAAATGATGGATGGGTTGTGTCAGAAATGATATGAATGAAAGAGAAGATGTAAATGATTGCGTGCGGTTGACAGGGGAGAATGGAAGAAAAAGACGTGTTGTGCCGAGTTGCCGACCCCAAGTAACTATTATTACACATTGTTGTTGTTGTTGTTATTGTTGTTGTTATTGTTGTTGTTATTGTTATTGTTGTATTGTTGTAGGGCAAGAAGATGATGATGATTTTTTCTTTAGAAAGCGAACACAATTGATATTCTACATCAATCCTACGTCAGTTATATACAAAAACAATACAAGGCGCATCACGTTAAACGCAATCATTTTAGATGTTGGTTGACTGAAGCTGTATATTGTTCACGTTTGGCTATGCGATCATTACTAGTACCATTCAGTAACGCTCGGCTGACAGAGCGTGGCGTTAGCGGCGCCTCTCGCACCAATCTTAGCCTTCGGCCTTTTGTTTCGATATCTCTGTACTTTAGTTCTAAAAGGGAACAACATTCACTTGATGAAATGGTTCCAGAATGTTACTTATATTCAAAGAGCCATGGTGTAATGAAATTGCGAAACATTTTCCTTCTAGAATTTTCTGGAAACATTGGGTTTTGTATCTGTATATAAAAAATGAAAAAAATGGTCAAATGCTTGGAAAATCAAATCCAGTTCCATGCACTTCTAACAATTTAATAATGGGTCAGATACTTTTGCATGCAAAACTGTCGTGTTTTGCATTTTACTTTACTAACTGTTACTTCTTGAATGTGATCTTGGATTCAAAAATACAGCAAATGAATCAGCTCTCAAGTAGCTTCACATAAGTTGATTTTGCCATCGGAAATCACGATGCAGTTTCTTGTATTTGTCTAAGCAAGCAGTCATCATATGTTACTATAAGACACGGAGTTTCCGTTGTGTGCTAATTTTTTTAAGTGAGTGCTTGCGTACGCGCAGCGCCGCGGGGCGGGGCTATCTACATCTGCTCGCCGGACCGTGCGCGTTACGTTCACTTTGCTTCGCCGTACTGCAACCCCTGTTAGCTAATCTATATGGCACACGAGCTCTAACTACTTATCAATATTCAATTGTTTACAATAATTTTGTTTGAGATTACCCATCATGTACTCTCTATTTAGGATTATTTTGAAACAAGGCTATCTGCCGGTCTGCCCTACAGGGATGAGGAATGCAGTGGTTTAAACTACTCAGTCAACCAATGAGGGTTCGTTGATTTCTGTTAGCTTTTTATTTAGTTTATGTACATACATAGTTGATGTTTACTAGGTACTCATTTCCTATAACATATCACAATTGTTCGAGCAGGGCAGGCTACATCTCTGTTCCCGAAATGAGATCCATTCTAAGATTAAGCAGAACTGCAGTATGTACTAACTGCTTCTGTGTGGGCTTTCGGATATATAAATCGTCATACCTATAAATAGACATCCCATAAATTAGCTGAAATAACATCTAAACAGGGAATGTCGAGGTAAGGCTAATAAAAACAGATACTTAATAACAATTATTTGATCGTATCAACCAGCGTTTGTGAGTCATTTGAAATATTTATTCGTCCTTTGCCATTTCCGTACATTCTACTGTAATAAAGATTCCGTTTATTTATGTTTTGTTGTATGTATACGCAATTAAACCTCTTTGTGGAACGACAATAGTGCCTAATAGGTAGTTCGCGTCGTGATAAGTTGTGAACATTGAACAAATAATAGGCACCTACCTACTTCACATTTCATGGAAAAGTTTTTATAAACAACTTTGTATTAATTGATTGATTGTTTGTGGTCCGACTAAATTGTTGTATGCTCATAACAAGTACGCACTATTTGAGTAGATAATATTTGGCTGCGCATATGTTTTTGTGAATTGTTTTATTAAGTTAGTGGTCAGGGATTAGATACGCGTACGTCTCACCTTTGCTTGTCATGTCTCCACCACATTTCTCCATCTTCAGGCTAAAATCTTGGTACGGGCATTCACAAAACAATGTCGAAGAACTAGCAAAGTTCAGATCATTTTCTTAACATACTCTTAGACATAATAATCTGCAAAAGTAAAATAACGATGAAAGAAAACTGTATGAAGAAACATGATGAATGTTTGTTAGTTAAGGTTTGCATAGATTCATTGATAGATAGAGGCACAACAATGCTTGCATGTAACATCGATGGTGGAGTCGAGTCTAGTTGCTTCAGCCGCGTGGTCAGCGGGGCGGCGCCGGCGCACCCGCGGTCAGTCAGCGCACACACTCACCTTACGTTAGAAGCATTACTTGTTTTTATTATTTTAAAAGAATAATTAGAGTTTTTCGATTGCAACACGAATATTTAACGGTGCAACGTACATAGTACTTTATGATGTATCGGTGGAACAGTGAATGTGTTTTAACTTGGTTCTGTAGTTTGTTCTACAGTTACGATACGTCTTTATAATTTGATTTTACGTGATACTGGTAAGTCATTACTTTATTTAAATTTTCACGAACATAGGAGAAGGCTTTATATATTTGTCTACAACATCATCTAATGGTAATATTGACTCTAATATGGCATCTTTACTTAGAGCCAACTCTACCTCATTGATTTATGATTAAAATCCTCCTTATGATTTAAATGAGGGTACTTACGTTTTTCCAAAAACCATACCAGGTTTCCGTAAGTGAAACCGCAATTGCTTGTATTTACTTATGCTTTTATGTTGCCTAAGAAGAAATACTTAGAATCACAACAATAAAAACAAAATGGTACCGAGAGATACCTTAACGAAAATACAAGACGCCGAGTAATTTTCTTCACCATAAGAATTTCACGTTACCGCTAAGTCAGACTACCGTATAATCCTTTTTATGTCGGTCAACAGTTATGAACTTGTACATAATAATTGTTTACCCAGCAATTAACACGAGTCGCTCTCGTTGCTCCATAAGTCCACATTGTCATGTCACCCAGAGATGACAATCACGGCGTGGTAATCATTTAATAAGAAATGTGTTTAAAAAGTTAAAAAGGCATGTAACTTAGACGTGTTTTAATGACGACTTGTGAAATTATATTTTTCTGTTTTGATTATATGGGTGCACGCTGAGATTTTTGATTTTCCATTCATCAATGAGCACGTGTTTTGGGTTTAGATATTTATGTAATTTTACATCTTCCATGACTCTAGAAAAAAGGGGAGTTTTTCTAGGTCCATGATCTTCTTCAACAACTTTCTACAAATTGTAAACCCTGAAAATAATCGACTGGACATTAACTATACATATTTCGGCTTCTTCCAAAGGTCTTCAGAAATTGATACTACAGTTCTGTTACTGTTTTACAGAGTAGCTAATAATGTAATCAACTAATCATCGATATATAAATTACACCCCTAATTATTCGAAAGTAAATATGCGTTGATGTCTTTTACTGGTCCAGTTTTGGGTCATGGACCATCTGTCATACCATCGAAAGTCATATAAATCTATAAAGTGTGTAAATATGTTGGTGCACTAATCGTTTCTGGACAAAACAACTAGGTACTTAGCTACAACGTCGATAGATTCAGAAACTGAAACCATGACTGTATTATTCAAAAAAACAAATATTCAATTAACTTTCAATACCGAGATAAGTTATAGAACTATATAATGGAGGTATTGTTTGGAGCAGTTTATAGCATACATAAAGAAGAACGTTCCAAAGTGTTTCTTGATTACAATCTATTGAATATACGAGCATACATATATCCATAGAACTTTTTCTCTCAAATCGACTTAGTATAATACTTATTGTTAAATGAGAACGAGGAAACCTGCCCCACCGTAATACAGTTTATAACTAGTACGGGGGTCAGTGTGAATCGGTTTCGTAACAACCAGAATTTATTGTTGTGTACTGACTTACTGAGTTGTATTTGGGAATCTAATATTTTGGCTTCATAGAAAATAAGTATTATGTTAATTTTTTATAAGGTTGTTATTCCTTTGGCAAAATAAAGATTATGATTATGATGATTTTGTTATTGTTGGTAAGCAGAATTTAATATCTTAAGAGGAAACCCTATCTTTCCTCATAAACATATTAAATTCTGCTTTTTAATATAGTTTTTGTCTTGTGTTAATTCTTAAGAAACCAGAAGTTCGATAGCTTTGTAAGAGGAGATTGTGGGCGCCATTTGTTAAGTTAATAACTAATTAAACACACGATACTATACTTTCCTTCCAAGGTAGTACTTAACAAAATTTTATAAGAATTATTAGTAAAAAGCTTTTAATTGCATCGGTCACGGTGGCCGAACTAGTGGGCCACACATTAACATGCGCGGTCTCAGTTAAAGAGCTGCGAAATAGTGAAAATCTATTGTTGAATATAAATGATGCAATGATATTATTGTTAAAAGAATATAGTGCATTTAATGATAAGAAATATACAATCAAAAGAGAGAGATCTTCTTTCTGCTGACACTACACGTAATGATGGTTTGTTTTGTTTAATGAAGGTATCCGAATCGTAGTTTCCGAATGGCTGAAGAATAATAGGCCACCCCATTTTATGAAAGTACGAGTAATATGACTCCTGTAAGAATGATATGCATGTTAGTGGTGTTCCGAGTATTATAGAAGTACCTTCTCGAAGTTTTAGCATCCACTTTAAGATGATGTACAAAATAATGTTTTACAAAATTCTTTCTACAATATAAGTTAACAACATTGCTTTCTAATTAGCAGTTGTTGTAATGTTTTTGTTAGATTCTCGTACAGACTTATCTTCAGTCCGTCCGTAACTTCTCGATACAATCTCTGTTACGTCGTTGGATAATAAATAGACTTGTTGTGTCGGCTCGGTATCTAGCAGCCATTTACATACCTGTTAAATTGCAGGTACATTCAACTCTGTGTCATCAACATGCATTTTTACACAATTTACGTACTTTGTTGTATTATGCAGGTTAGTTTTGTTTGGAGTACCTCAGGTTATTTTATAATAAAAATATAATAAAGATCTTTCTCATCTTGTTAACCAAGTTTTCAGGAAGATCGAATTTGTTTATGTGCCTAGTTGTTGACTATTCGATCTCTGCTCAAATCTCAAAAATTATGTTGGTTTTATTAGTTCCCTATTTCTTCTACCTTTAGATTAGAAGAACTTCAAGTAAGCGACAACGAACTACGATCTCTAGACTGCGCGCTCCGACTTCCCCGCCTAAGGATACTGGTGGCTACTCGGAACCTTATCACCAGCTTTGGGGTATGTCTCTCAGCTTTATTTATACTTTTGCCTTACAACAGTTTTAAAAAGAACTTAAGTACTTGTACTTAACTACCGTATTACTTCTGGGCAAAGGGGTTTTACCGAGTTTTCTTTATACACATAAGGTCTTTTCTTCATTTCCTAAGATTATTAATATTATGAAGTAAGTAGGTACTCGTACTTAGTAGTTCAATACTTCATGAATGTTTACGTAACTTTGATTGATACTTAAATAAGTATCAATCGAAGTACAAAAGAAGATACAAATGTATCTTTGTTATGACAAGAAACGGCTCTGTAAATAACAGTGAAACTTTTCACATTTCAGTCCAGCAACAAACCACAAATGGCGCCGGACGACGAAAATAAGCCCGAATACCGCGCTCCCCTCACAACCGTGGATCTGCGCCACAACAAGCTCAAAGGGAGCATCATACTTGGCAACTATGAGGTACAGAATAGCACCTACTGTTTTCATTTACACTAGAAACGGGATATTTACATGTCACTTCAGTTTATCCGTGATCATACTGATCATGATGCTTGCAAGTCTTGCTACAGCGCCGAAAAGTCGGGAACTCAAAAGAAACAGTGGGTAAACATGGTAAATATCAAGTTTCTAGTGTTAATGATAATGTCAGTGACCATGACAGTTTAAAAACTTATACCTACTGTTTTATAAACATTTTTTAATATGATGAATATCATATACCTTGCGGAAAATGGTTGTCATATTTTCAGGCTACTGACTTCCTGTAACGACCGTCAAAGATCTAGTAATGACAGCCGGGACCAACGACTTAATGTGTTTTCCGAGGTACGGACAAACTCGGTATGTAATGGATGCTCACCCATCCGCGGACCAACCTCGGCAAGCACTGCATAACCTTGAAGATCGACGTACGGGCCTGTTATTATTTGGCCACGAGTCCTTCTACTGTTTTATAAACATGTAGGTGAATCATTTAGTTCGGATGTCCGTTTGTAGCCGAGGCCATGGTCAGCATACATACCGTAGATATTATCAGTACCTATAGTTTTTACATTAAGGTTATTAATCGAGTAGCATCTAACCTAGAAAAATACCTTGTGTTAAATATTGATCAGATTCACAAACACACGCAGCACGCTACACAACAACGGTTTCTACTCATGAATTATGAGCAAGAGCGTAATCATTGTAATTCAATAATCGGTATTAAATACGATTTCAGATTATGAAATCGTACCAATCTTCAGTATAAATAGCATCATCGTTATAATAGAGTTTCTATTAGTTTCTGAAATGTAATATACGTGTTATATTATGCTTGACGTTTTAAATCCTCTATTACTAGTTAGTAGCAGTAGAGTTATTAATTGCAGCTTGCAATTAAGTTCCTGCGTCCTGAGTTATAATCCTTCCCATATACGTGACGAATCTTGGCAGGAACCGAGCACCGACGGGGAGATATTGACACGAGAGTGAGGCACGAGTGTGGTGCAAAAAGAGGTCCACTCTCTTTCCCCTCTTTCTCATAGACCAGACCGGAGAGAGACCAGGTAGCCTAGCATGACGTCTTAAAGCAGTTGTAATTCCAGTGTGGGAAAGAGATGGCGCTAGATTACCTGTATAGCTCTGTCTCTTTCCCACACTGGAATGACAGGCGCAAGAGCAGCGGTTTACTACAGTTACTCACTAGTAAAGGTGACATAGGCTACTATAATATTATTATTTCTATTTTTCCAGCACCTCGTATCCTTGGACCTGTCCTACAACAGCGTGGAAGTGCTGGTCGTATCAGCGTTGCGCGGTCTTCGCGAGCTGTACGCGTCACACAACACATTGCAACATCTCGCGTTGCACGGCGCCATGCTGAAGACGTTGCGAGCACCACATAACCGTACGTTACTGAATTATTGATTGTTAAAACGGTTTAATCTTATCCTCTTCAACAGTACCTACAACTTAGTTCTGACGTTCAAAATAATAATCCAATCATTCCTCTCTTCTTTTCAGAACTAGAAACCCTAACAACAACAGTACCACCGATCAATCTAGTCGAAATCGACGTGTCCCACAACAAGCTGACGTCACTTCCGCAGTGGCTCAGCGGCTGCTCCGACCTCACCACGCTGCACGCCAGCAACAACCAGCTCACCTCGCTGCCAGAGCACCTGTTCTGCAGCGAACTGTCCAGTCTCAGCAGCCTGCACCTGGCACACAACAAAATATCTAGCATACCTTCCATGCCAAGACTGAGGTCACCTTTACGAGAACTACTCCTCCACGACAACTGCATACAATCCTTACCAGAAAACTTCTTCTCAGCCTGTGACAGAATGTGCGTCTTAAATCTTACAAACAACAGGCTAAGCCGCCTACCCCACGCTAGAGGACCGTCCTCACATTGTCTAGAACGACTCTACTTAACTGCAAACTGTCTCACCGATGAAGTAGCGGATGTAATCATAGCCTTCAGAGGATTAAAGATATTGCACATTGCCTACAACTGTTTGACGATCCTACCAGAAACGTGCATCAACTTTTGGCCAGATATTGAAGAGCTTGTCTTATCTGGGAACTGCCTCTCGAGACTTCCAGAAAACTTGCCACAGCTGAACAATATTAAAGTAGTAAGAGCTCATTCGAACAGATTACGCTCTGTTCCAATGTTTGCTTGCAGTGCTTCTGTAAAAATATTAGATTTTGCTCACAACGAACTTGATAGTATAGATTTACGACTTCTTGCCCCAAAACAGTTAAAGTTTTTAGACATATCATGTAACAAAAATCTGCAAGTGGATCCATCGCAGTTTAGTGCTTACCGGTGTCAACGTCCTCTCAGTTTAGTCGACGTCACTGGCAGACATTCTTTACCTTGGACGCAAAAAAGTGGTTACCACGAAGAGTTAAATGGTGCTGCACCTTGGACTACAGGCTTTTCTGAATGCCCAAATAAATCGTTGCAATTATGTTGTGCCCAAATTCGCCTTCCAGCCTTCTGCAATAGGGAAGGTTTGTTCGCTATTATTGATGGTGAAACTGATATCGAAGTGCCAAAAATGTTACAAACTTGCATACCCGGACTCGTGCTTGAAGAGAAATCTATAAAAGAGACTGTCAACGAGTACATGAAATATGTTGTGTTATCCGCTCACAGGGAATTAAAAGAAAAAGGACAGAAAAAAGGTGCTTGTTTAATTATGTGTCACTTATCGCCCATAACTGCGCAAGAAAACGGATTTGGTCACACAGCCCGGAAGTATAGCATGAGACTTGCCAATGTAGGGGATACTAAAGCAGTTCTAAGCAGACGAAATGGACCTCTCAGTTTGGGCATAGAAAATAACAAACGACTAGGATACTCGACAAGGTACCCTAATACAGTGCCAGATCCTGACGTCATACAAACTGTTATAAAAGAAGACGACGAGTTCTTAATATTAGGGAATGGTAAATTTTGGAATGCCGTCAGTATGGAGACGGCCGTGTCTGAAGTTCGAGCCGAACGTAATCCTGTGCTCGCAGCCAAACGATTACAAGATCTTGCGCAAAGCTACGGCGTAGAGGACTGCGTGTCCGTATTAATTATTCGCTTTGATGCTGCTCGCTCGGATGTCGACTTGCTAATGCGAGAGCTGCGGCAGACAATAAACAGTAACAAGTCAGTTTGCCGATCGGATTGTTGCTGCTCACGTTTGGAACCGTGTTGTCACTCGGTGACGCCACCGAAGCCGAGCAGTGACCGATCATCCCCGAGTGGTCAGAGTGACCGTCCTCCTAGTGAAGCAGTCAGTCACCAACATTACGCCAGCGTACGATCCCAAGCCAAAGCATCCGAACGCAGAAGTTGTCGAGGAGGCGTCGCTCGAGCCATACGTGTGCGAGTTGAAGAAGACAAGGAAGACGATCATGGACACGACGATGGGTCCAAC
Source organism: Eugnorisma glareosa (assembly GCA_947578425.1). Lineage (NCBI taxonomy): Eukaryota > Metazoa > Arthropoda > Insecta > Lepidoptera > Noctuidae > Eugnorisma > Eugnorisma glareosa. Next base: position 12,789,124 of record OX387964.1, read on the forward strand.
CCCGAAGAACAATTTAAATGCTGGGAGTACATGCTCGAGCAAAACACACAGATGTTATTCGACAAGGAATTGGATAACCTGTCGAAAGGTATCAAGTCGAATGTAAGTAGCCTCAGAAACTTGAAAGGTTTGTCAGGAAGTAGTCCGCAGTTACATTTAACTGGCAAGCAATCAAAAGGTGTGCCGTTCTTGTCAAAGCATTTTGGTAGTGCGAGATCGTTTGGCACCGCACTGAAGCCAGATTTTCGATTTGGCTCAGGAAGGCTACCAAACGGGGGTCCAAACGCTGCATATTTCGGATCACTACAGCGATTAATGCCTTATCATCTGGAATACGACTTTGCTGTGATACAGGAGAAATCAACACAAGACTCTTTAGACCTCGAAGGTCGCATGCAACAGTACTGGGGAGTGGCTACAACGGAGCTGTAAAAAATATTGAGTAGACCTTAAGCACTGATAGTTCTTAAGTTGTAAATAAAACTTTATTGTAATTACATGTACAATTATTTATATAGATACCATTCATCTGTCGACTAGATTTTTTGCACAAAGTATTATAATCACTATGGACTTGCCTATATCAGTTATTATTACTTATATTACATTAATTCTATGTACAATATTGTGATAATTTCTGTCGAACATTAAATAAATATTGCGTAACATCTACGTAAATCATATTTCCTTTGTATCATTAATATAATAATGTACATATAATATAGTTGGTACTCTTACATCGTAACATGTATTAATGACTCTATAATTTTATTTACAACAATGTACCTTGCAGTATAAGGCGTTGAATCGTTATCTTGTGCTCGTACTTTATGTACACATATTTATATTTATTATATTACAATTCTAAACGAACGGCACAATCACAATGATACACATAACAAAACAGCAATGTAGGAAATCTTACCTCATTATAAATGTGGGTAAGTACAGGAGTAACTTCAAGATGAGTGACAAACATATATATCCGAGGGTTTGTTGTATACAGGGTTAATGTAAGTTTAATATTATATACAAAATTGCAAGTCTTGTGAAACATCGAACAACGACGATTACACTCACATCTATGTGCAGCCACCACCACCACATTAAACTCATTCAAGGTCAGTGCATTTCAGTGTTTCCTGCTAAAGCGACGTTACATTAGCAGTCTTTAAGCTGACTGGCATTGATAGTCTAAACAACTGTGGTGTTCTGTGATAAAGTTGCAGCACATCAAACTTTCACTAACTTTCTTAAACGTCCTGTGCGTGTTCAGTGTAGTGCAGTCACAGCTCGCGCTTGACCACCAGCTCGAGTGGTTGCTGCGCGAGCAGGTGCGGGTAGAGGGCGTGGGGTGCAGGGGGCGGCGGCGGGGGCGCGGGTGGTGTGAGCTGCGCGTGCGCCGGCGGTGGCCGCCGCTAGGGAAAGGCGCGTGGCGAATAGTGGTGCGCCTCGCCCAGCCACGAGTCAGGCGACGGCGGGAAGTCCGGGTACCCGCCCGCCGCCGGAGACGATGAGCTGCTGAGGTCGGACGCACCACCCGCGCCACCTGCCCCGCCTATGCCAGCACCACTCATCGCTTGACCTGATAAAAATCAAACTTTTTATCAGTTTGAATTCAGGAGAGCTGTACTGTCATAAAAACTTATTCCAGAAATAATCTGAGAAAACGGCAACAAGATTCGCCACAAATTATAGTGAAAATCCGTTTAACGTTGACGAGGCCGCTAATCGATCGTAAATGTGCTTGAATCTGTAAAACGCCACGCACAATACACACGGGTCGGGTCGCGTACTGCGGCCTGCTGGGTGCGTAGCGGCGGCGGCTACGAGCATGGTTCACCCACGAAGCAGTGACTTGCCAATCATCCTGGTATGAAAACCTTCTTCATAGTTACATAATATCATGTGACTTACCTATGTTACTGTTAACAAGATGGTCAGGCGAGTAGTGGTCGTGAAGAAGCGACGGCGAGTACGAATATAAATGTAGGTGCGGTGGCGCAGCGCTCGGCATAGCAGCGTAGCGAGCTCCTACGCCTACTGGCAAGGTAACCACCCTAATAGTTCCTATAATATCACGTCAGTAACTTACCTATATTAGTGTAAACCAGATGGTCAGGCGGGTAGTGGTAGTGCGGGTGTGGAGGAGAATGCGCGCGCAGGTACGGCGGTGTAGCGGCGTAGCGAGCCCCCCCTGCCGCCGCACCCCCGCCAGCAGGAGAGCCCTCTTCACCTCCCAGGGCTACGGTGCTGTAGCTGTCGTTGCTGAGCTCTGAAATTACATTAGAATTGATGTAGTTCATTAAATAGGCCGAAATGTCTTCAAAGAAATCTTTGTTCATAAAACAGCGGTTCAAAGGAATTTGTATACACTGGTATAGGTCAGGTGACCTAACGGCGGTAGTTAGGTTAGGTTAACTACCGCCACAATAGTAGGTATTGAATGCATTAGATGGATGCACACAGTCACTTTAACTTTGAGAGCTGAAACATTAAAGTGACTGTATTTGAATTTTCTGATTTATTTTGGAGCCGCCAAAAGTTTACTTTATGGTGGTCGATCCATAAATATATATTGTAAGTAGGTACTAAAATCAAAAGAAAAATAATATTTACCGTGATGACTAAACGAGTCCAAGTCAATCTTGAGCTCGTCCTTATCTAGCAGCCTGTCGTGTCGAGGTGACCCACTTCCACTCTTCATAGATCTAAAGTATTGCGACCAGCGCGTGCGCCCCGCGTCCTTCTTTAGCCGCTTCTCTTTTGCTCGTCTGTTGGGTGAAAATAAGTTAATCAGATTAAATTGCGACATAGTCTAAAACAGTGCACCCTAAGCAAAAACGAACCAAAAAGGTAAAGTTATCCTGGAATAAACTTCAATGGTAACATTACGAGCTACATGTCTACAACCCTGTTTATTTTTCAACGGACTCCACGGCAATCGGCTGGCTGAACTTTAAGTATGACTGCAAACTCGTCCTTATAATACTTTTTTTCCAATAATGCTAGTTGACTTGATTTAACAAAACCTCTTTGTACAACCCTTTAAAATGTAAACTGGCCGAAGTTGTCAAAAAATAAAAGAATAGCCATTTGTCAATAAAAAAACGATTAGAAGAAAAAAAAATAATAGCATCTACAGTTTTTTTGTACGAAAGTGGCTAGATCCATAAATATGCTCAAAGAAAACCTTAAATTTATAAACTTTTTCACTCTTAAAACCGACATGTACACACGGCTACACATCAAGCTATAATTTCCAGTTTATGCTGATCTCGGATTGTATAGGATTTCCGTAAAATGCGAGGTCAGCTTATAATTGAAATGTACAGCTTGATGTGTAGCCGTGTGTACAAAGATGTTTTGGCGCGTGACCAGAATCGGAACTAATGCCGACATTTTGTTTTTTAATGCATTAAACAAAACAATTTCAAATAATGTTTGTTTACCTCCTTGCTCATTAAAGAGTTCAATAAGTTGTGACATTCAATATTTAAATTTTGCCTTATGCTCTATCAACCGAAGCACGCCTTCATAAATAGTTTTCCTCGAACAATGGTTTCACACAAACTGCAACCCTGTTTACTTTCAACGATAACCACTTCGAATAATGACTGAACTTTGATTTAATAACCCAAACTCGTTATAACGCTTCGATTCCTTTCGATTTAAACAAATAATCATGTATTCGATGTATAAACAAAACACCCTCATCGCATGTTTTGCGTGTGTTGTTATTAGTGTAGCGGCGGGGCGCCGGCTTTCAACAAAGAGCTTGATTAATTAAAGTACCTCCGCCCAGTCCTCTGGGAGGGAAGCGCGTGCTACGATGTACCTCATGCGGATTATTGATACATTGTCCCGAATTGCCTTCTTCGTTATTTAGTATAAGTTGATTGTCCAATCTAAATAAGTCGCCCCTGAATTTAACGTCAATTTTATTATAATAGAATTTTCAATCGATTTAAAGCAATGTACAAACACACGTTTAATCCATTTTTGTAACACTATGTTTTATATTGGTAGGTTTTGACATTGATAAAGAAATAAAAACTTCTCGGAAAACCTCATTCGATCTTACTAAAACGTAAACTGGCCGAAGTTGACCGAAAAATCTGCAAACAGCCATTTGTTAGAAAAAAAAAAACAACAAAAAAGAAAAAATAATAACGGCATCCAAACATCTTTTCCAAGAAAGTTGCCAGCTCTGCATACTAATATTCTCAATGAAAACCTACAAAATTTTAAACTTTTTCAGTACACTTTCTCGAAAACTGATTCATAACGCACTACGATTAGGTTCAACATGCAATTTTAATTTTTAATTTTATTGCACACGCGTGGATTTGTAATATTTTTCACCACACGTGCGGAAATAAAAATTTCCAATAGGTTCAATGACTATAGCTATAATCGGCGGTGATGATTTTTTTTTAAATCTCGCCAAGGAGATATGCGTCTTTACGGCGTAAATATTTTTTGAGTATTTAAATTGTTTATGAATAGAATATCATAGATAAACATGATTATTTATAACAAATATTTACTTTTATGAACAAATTAATATTTATTTGTGTTCTAAATTCAAAAATATTTGAATTCTTTCTTTCATAATTTATTGTTTTTTTTTTCATATTAGGCTGTATAGCTGCATCAGACCTTTGCTTCTTCTTCAACCTGGCGAAAGCAAAGCGCGGAAAAAAAGCAAATTAAATCATAGTTTCCTAATTATTCCTGACAAAAATACTTTCCGTTCTATTATTTTATTTCTTCGAAAGTGTATTTAAAAACGTCGTTTGATACGCGTGGGGATTTGTTACTGCAGTTCTCGGCTCCATAATACCCTCGCCTGCAGCTCAGGTGTTCATTCCGCGCTCGAATGCAATAACAAAGTTTTCCCACTTATATATCAAAATATATCTAATTGGGTTATCAAATCCATAAAAAATCTTTTAGATTGTACATACGGTGGAATTATGAGCATCAATTGCGGCAGCAATTTTTTTTAGAAAATTACTGCATATATTGAATATACATGTATAATATAATATAGAACAGATTTTTCTGCATGGGTCTGATAAACTGTAGAAAAACGCATGATAATAAAAATTACGCGACATTATTTCCTGCATAGCATGGACTTAGCATGCTAATGACGTTTTTAAAAAGGAATGCCAATAAAATACGAAACACTAACAACATGTTTAACATGACGACGTACTGTATTGTAGTTATATCGAGCACATAAAGTAAAGAAGTCGAGCATTGTGATATCGCGTTCACGTTTACGAGGCGAGGCCGATGTGCAGGGCGTGACCGCTGCCGTGACTGCGACCAGTCGCGCGCGACACAACATAGTTCCGCGACTATGCTCCCAAACATACCAACAAACAATCGTAGATACACAATACGCAAATATCTGAAGGACGTGCTTTTGTAAGAACACCTTTGTAATAGGACACGTCAGCATTGGCGGATAAGTCGGCCTCGATTGTCATGAAAATTACCGCGGATACGGTGTATGCATTCGTGTTTTCAGAATCCTTAAAATTGTCCTGTAATTTGCTATTTGTTTGCTGTTAGGTTGCAAAAGTCAAAATCAGCTGATTGCATACGATATCATGCAATGCAATCCAGTTTGTTGAAACTTTTGGTCAAAGTTTTTAATGTAACTTACTTTAAATACCTCCATGACCCCTGTAAATTGAGTCATAGCCATACTGTAAACCGTGATTTCTCGCCCCAAAAAAAATATTTTTGCGTAGAGTTACTTAGTTTGAGGTATAGAATGCTTGGTTGACGGCTTCGTGAAGGGTCTGCTTACACCATACATTATTCAAATTCTTTGTACTATCTAGTTACTATATTAAAGTAAATATTTGCAATACAGTTGGAACTTTCGAATTTGTAGGTCAACTAGAATAAAGTTACAAGCTTGACTTCGAAGCAAGTCACGCGTCGGGATTTCTCTTAACTGCTATGTAGATCAATTGCATGGGTGGGCTGCCTACAATGGCTCATGGCCACGAAATCTTATAAACGCATTTTACTTCGTAAGTAGAATAATCAATAACAGTTATATTTTGAGCCACAAGGACCGATGGATAGGCTGTGTGTAGATGACATGGCTAGAACGGCATGGCATGGCATGGGACTGCCCCCTCGAAATGTGAGCTAATGTTTCGCTGAGCCCAAATATATAGTTATAAGGGCAGGAAAATGTTCATTTTTGAGACATAAGATGTCCTCCGTCCCGCAAGCATATTAATTATCCTAATATTAAATTGACAACCATTAAGAATCTTTTAAGTATAGACAAACAGCCATCAAAATCGTTGTTTTAATTTCCTAGCACCAAAAATAAGTAACGCAGTTTCACGTTACATAAATTTTACTGAACATTTTAATGTTTAGCTCTGCGAGGCCATAAAAGCTCTAATCTCTCTTTACGTCTTGTTAATTCACTTGACCATTTCAAAATCATTTCGTTAACTCGAACAACTCGGAACATACTCCTGCGCAACTAACATTGATTACAGATATCGAATGTTTCGGTATTCGGTACGGTTAAAGAGGCGTTACTTAGGTTTGCATGTCTAATTTTTCAACGTCATAAAGAAATAAATGCCAGTTACGGCAAATTTAAAACGGTACCTATATAGTGCCACAAAGTCATTTTAATCTTATTAGAATGGTAGAGTATTACAATTGCATTCTTGTTCCCGTTTTACATCTATCTAAGAAGGTATATTATAATTCTGCGACCATGGTTTTACTTGAATGCTAAAAGTACTCATCAATTTTAGGCCTACATATCCTGTCCACACTGATCCCTTAATCGATCCGTTTTCACATAATTTTCTTTATTACAAAATCATCCTTCCTCCTCTTTCCCAACAAGACGAAACAAATGCAAACCAACTGACCTGTTCTGAAACCACACTTGCACCACCCTCATGTCGAGCCCGGTATCATGAGCCAGCTGTTCCCTGACGTGCCGCGCCGGCTTCGGACTACTGCTGTACGCGTTCTTCAGGGTCTCAAGCTGCTTGGCCGTGATCGTGGTCCGCGGCCTCTTGCTCGCAGCGTCGCCGTCTAAGGAACCCTCGCCGCCTGGACATTGCACATTAGAAGTGATTTTGATGTAGATTTTGCCATTTTCTTTTCCTAAGGAGTGAATAATTGATTGTAGAAGCCTGGTTTTGTTACAACAAAACCAGGCTATTAATATGTCTTACGTATGGATGTGTAAAAATAGAGTACGAGAAAAATATTTTACAAAATTAGGTAACAAGCGCTATACTGACATGCTGCTTTTATAAAATACAACAAAATTACCAAAAAAAGGTGAGATAGGGAATATGTAGTAGGTAGGAGCTAAAAATAAGGTTAATAACTCACCTTTCGCTCTCGCAGCTTCATAGTCAGGTTTACAGACAAGCTTCCCATCCTCCATGAGGTAGAACTCGTCGCCTGTGTTCAGCGTCCTTGCGCACGCGGCGCAGGCGAAGCAGCGGAGATGGTAGACGTGCGACTGCGCACGACGCACCACTTGCGTGGGGGGGATGCCTTGCCCGCAGCCAGCGCACTTGGTGCCGAACCGCCTGGGGCAACAGCCGCAATCACAACAACATTATCAACGTGACAGACGCTATTATATGCACAAATCTACTACGTGGGTTAAATGCCATAGACGAGATTGGTCATCATAAGATTTGGAGGTCATAAGAAGATAATTTGTGTCCCTTCACTATATTTGCTGGGCGCATACAACACTTTTTTTTGGCCAGCTTGCAGATGCAAATAAAGAATTTCAAACGCCAAAGCACCATTGGGCTAACTTTAGCGAACACATAATAACTTGTTGGAGGAAATTAATAATGCCATTAAATTATATGCTCTTCTACTCTTTAAACTTGCGCCTTACAAAATTGACCTTACAGGGTCAACAGGGTTTTTAGTGTTACAAAATTGACCCTGAATACAGTCACATAACACTCAGTAAAAGAGGCTTACTTGAAAAAGTCATCGGTGCAGTAGAGCTGGTTGTTCCTCGCGAAGCACTTGCCAGAGAGCATGGCACGGCATTCGACACAGCGCAGGCAGCCGGCGTGCCACGTGCGGTCCGACACCTTCAGCACGTAGCGGTCCACGATCATCTCGTGACAGCCACCGCATTTCGGGATACTGGCTGCAACATACAAAGAATTGTTAAACATTGACAAAAACTATTAACATTGACAAGAACATTTTCCCGTTCATCAGTACCTATATTGGGGTCAGCCGGATACAAAATATCGGTTATGGAATCAAGCGTCGCTTTTGCGGAAATCCATGACAATATTTATGCAGGAGGTAATATTTAGTTTTATATACGCAATCAAAATATGTCAATGTCATTCTACTAAAATTCAAATTAATTTTTTCAATTCAATTTTTCCGAGTATCCTCCGTGCCTCGCAAAGCACGTTAGGCCGTTGGTCCCGGCTGTCATCTGTAGATCTTTGACAGTCGTTACAGGTAGTCAGTGGCCCAAAAAGTCTGACAACCAGTCTTACCAGTATTACCCAGTACTAACTGGGTTGTGGAGGTCAGATAGGCAGTCGCTCCATGTAAAGTAATGGTGGTTCAGGTGCATCAAGATAGACTGGAAACTGACCCCAATATACTTGGGAAAAGTCTAGGCAGATGATGATTCTACTAAAATTCAAATCGGTTCTGAACAAGCGGTTTTTCAATCGGCCAAGTGCGAGTCGGACTTGCACACCGAGGGTACCGTACAAACCTGTAGGTATTTATGTAAAATTTATGAAATTTTTATTGCTAAATGAAATCTATAACATTACAATGTCGAAAGCTGGAGGGGCATAAAGAGACAAAGGTCTCTTCAAAAATTATTTTATCAAAGTTATTTATTTACAAAGTCACTATTTAGAAATCTGATTCAAAAATACTAATTAAGTATTAAATTTGAACTAGATCTGTAAATGGTGACTGAAAAAGGTATGAATAGTACCACATTAACATTGATGTTCGAAAAACGTTTTCTATAGTTGTACTACTTCGTGTAGTGCTAGTGTTTATTAACGGAAACATGTTTATGGATGTGTGATGATGTGGATATGTGGAAATTGCATTTTGGGGATTCATTCTGAAGATGAAGATTGAAATTTTCGATGAAGTCCCCCAGATGCGGCTTAGATTGCTGTTTCTGTTGATTGCGTTGACAAGTTGACATAGAAGTTTGATTTTGTTACAGCTTAAAGGTATTATAGACCTGAGTATTTGATATGAATTTCAATAAAATACTACTACGCGTTCATGAGGAAAGGGGTAGTAAGTTTAAATTTATTAAAAATATTTTTATTATATGATGTAAGTAAAAATTTATGCTTTTCGACATTATTCCTTTTTCTGTGCTATAACAGGTTGCTTCGTACCAAATTTCAAGGTTCGGAGTTCACGGGAAGTACAATGTAGGTTTTGATTCCCTTGCGAGTGTCGAAAATTTGCAGCATAAACGGCTGTATCTTTTGATTGCGTTGGCTTAGAAGTTTGATTTTCAGCTTGTTACCTCCACACATTTCTGAGAAAAAGGGTCTTGACAGACAGACAGACAACAAAGTGATCCTATAATGGTTCCGTTTTTTTCTTTTAGGGTACGGGACCCTAAAAACGTAGCAGATACCGAGGCGCTTGTATAAAATCTTACTTTGGATAATTGCAACAAGCGGTATATCCGAAAATTCAATAGATGCATTTGATTAGATAGGCAGTCGCACCATGTAAAAATACTGGTATTTATCTGCATCCGTTAGAATGGAAGCCGACCCCCGACATATGTAGTTGGAAAATGCTTGGTTGTTACAAAATACCTTCGTACAGTAACGGATCATTTTTGTTCTTTCTAACACCAGCGACTCAACCAACGAACGACAGCGACTACTTGCTCTTGTAAACACAGGGAAAAAATCTAGAAAAAATACTGTGTAGGTACCAGTGGCGAAGCGTCGAATTTGTCAAAGGGGCAGCCGAAGAAAAAAATGAGTATTGTATCGAGAGACATCCGGTTGGAACAAAGTTCCTTTCGCTATATGCCTGGTGGGTCTTCTGCATCTCAAAATCAAATAGTGTGCATTGGTGTATTATTAGAACACTTTTATGTAAGTGCAATGCTTACTGTTTTCCAAAATGTCGGTTCATCTGCAGAATCTGTCACTTTACGTTAACCCCCTGATGCCTGGTTCAGGCCGGATGACAGTCGAAGGGAATGCAAAATTAAATAAACGCATTGTATAGTGATATTTCAAGACTTTATGCGCAATTACTTAAGGAGACTTATGTGTAGTTCGTCGTGCTTCATTGGGACTAATTTTTTGAACATAAGTTGTTGCCTTTTGTTAATTCAAAATAAGAACCAGATTATGTTGGGTCGGGTACTTGGTATGGTACACTGCAAAGGTACCCAGTAAAGTACATCGCATTCCTACTTACACGGGTTTTATTTACAATGGATGTTATTCTGGTACATTTTCCACGCTTGTTTTATATGCTTTAATGATTTCAAATAATTCGTTACAGAATCGCAGTTTCCCGATAAAATTATATTAACCGCAACTATCTGATATGTAAGTATCTACATTATGCAGCAGCTATACTTTCTGATATATGTATTTGTTTTGTACCTATGTTTGCTTTTAAGAAAACCTAATACGAGTATAAGGCTTGCGCAGACGCAACCCAGACCCAGATATTATTTCTGAGAAATGACATTATCACTGTAAAGCAGCGATAGCACTAATGTCGCCCAGTTTTTATGTTGCAATCCTTTTTTTTTAAATAGATTACTTTATGAATTGAATTTTCAAAACTTATTTTTACCACTAGAAGGCTGTTTACATAATTATCATGTATATTGGTAAAAAATATTCAATTAATGCTTCAAAGCTTCTCGAGTGTTATAAGTTACTAGCTTTTGCCCACAGCTTCGCTCGCGTTAATTTAGAATTTGACAACCTAGCGGTGTGAAATATACCTACTTTACGACTTATTTTAATACCTACCTATACATTAAAAAACATAAAAATCGGTCGAGCCGTTTCGGAGTGCGACCACAAACACCGTGATACGAGATTTTTATAAATAAGATTTCAAGTTTCGCATACCTACCAGAAATAGTAAATATATGAGGATACCATGTAATGTAACATTTATTTACAGACGCCAGTACATCAAGTTATCCGAAATTTTCCCAATCAACTTTGATTTTAATGCTTCTGCGATAAAGTTGAAAATCTACTGAAGAAATTTGACAGGTACCTAGACGTCTGTACATCTATCTACCCATATTATGTGAATTAATGATTTGATTTGAAAAGCAGTTTTATTACCATGAAATAATGTTGTATCAATTTAGTTGTGATGTAGAAGTTACAGGCTATTAGTAGCCAGCAGCTACGAAACCAAAGTGAATTTATTTAAAAACAGATAGCTGGCTTTTGTTGTTTGTTAGCACAAGATTTTCTTCAATTTTAATAGCTCAACAGCTGTTGGTGAATGGATTACAGCGTGTGATCGATTTTTCATCTTCTTACAGTAATCCGAAGGTCAACATTGGTTTAACTTAAGTTTTGAAGACACTTGACAGTACGAGTTTGTGTTGGTTTTATCTGAACCCAAGATGGAGAGCAGGGTGGTCTGTTTTTGTTCTCAAGAACGTCTCTGAACTTAAAAGCTCATATAAAAGTGATAGGTGCTTTAGTTATTTATATACATTTCAGCGTTAGGTAATTATTATAATGTTTAATATCTTTAATAGATAGATTAACTTTACCCAGTTTAGATACCGGTTTTAGGCACTGCAGTACAGTACACACTGTAGTCCTAAGCCTAAGATACTTACTAGATAGTAAGTATATAACTTAAATGAAAGGCTTTCATGTATGAAATTGTATGAGAAGAAACTACATTATATCTAGCGACGTTTGCAGTCAGCTATCCCAGCTGACAACATAAATATACGAAGTTAGTGTCTGTCTCCAAAATTATAGATGGCCGTGGATGTGAAATCTCTGCCAGTGTTTTATCGCAGCTATCAAGTAATAAGCGAAAGTATATGAAGTAAGTATAAGACAAGTATAATACATTATTTGGTTGTTCTTAGATACTTTTAATGTTTAGTAATGAGTTTGTTCCGCCACTTTTTCTTCACAGTTAAAACACTAAGACGTGGCGAATGTAGGGCATTGGTGGGCTGTCTGTCTAGTCATGTAATTGACGTCCAAAAGTGCTGATTTTCAGCCTCATTTGAATGAACGACTTTTGATTTTGAAGGGTACGAATTGAGACAATTTTCAGTAGTTATACCGCAGCAGTAGTTAGCTGTTGTTTACATAAACTTTAATTCGCATTTAAATACAGTTTTTTGTGGTTTTCACATTGGAATATTTATTCTTAAACGTCACAATTGCTACCAAAACGACCGCACGCTCAACGTTTACAAACGCGGCACAGAAAATAGCACAACACACAGAACACTCACACACAACACAACATTACGTACATAGGAATACTTCGGGCAAGTGCTCGAGCTGTATCGGCGGCACGCGCATGTCCTCGAGCTCGGCTTCCTCAGCGCCCGGATACATCATAGCCCCCAGCATGGTGACGCGGCCGACCCGGGCCGCTCCGTCCGGCGCACTGCCGCCACCCCACCGCGCAACCCCCAACCCTCTTATCACCATTCCTCTCCCATTGGTCGCCGATAACAACCACCACGCCCACCGACCAATCCACACGGACACGGCTACACCCACCGATCGATTGTAAAAAGAATTTTCGCAGCATTTCCCACCGATATTGAACACTTTACATCGCTCAAGTGTTTACAGATGAGCTCCGCTACACCGCTTTACTTTTTATGCACCATTCTTTTGCATCAATAAAGGATTAAAGGTAAATCGGAATGTAGCTATAAATTTTCATAAATCGGATGTTTATTTTGTTTCTGTTGGTGAAAAGCTCAGTGCGCCGGATACGTGCTACGGTGTAGATGACAGAGATCGTTTGCCAAGATTGGGCGGCGCGTAGCATCTTCGTAGCATCTCAAGGGCTACGTAATTCTAAGACGAGATTGGGTGCTAAACTTTTTTTGTCATTTAATGTGTTTTTGATGGTATTCATATTATGCAAGTGTTACAAGATATCATAATTTTTGTGTGTTGAATTCGAGATATTTTAATGTGATTTTTTAAGCTTGCAACGCCTAAACAAAATATTCCATTTTAAATGTAGAAAATTATTATTGGATTAATCTAACTAACAATTTTTAAGTATTTCAAACAAGCGATCATAATAGATATTGAGGTGATGTATAGCTAAATTATTAAATATTAAATGAATAATCAAGACATTGAGTACCTAATTGAAACACTCTTGGAAAAAAAGTTTATTTCAACATTTTATTGTGTTTTTTTAGAAACCGGAGCATTTTTGCAAAATAAAACAAATATTTTACCATTCTTAGTTGCTTATCGCTCACAAATTCTTGTCATCATGTGTTAATGTTACAATGTAACTAGGAGTTATCATGAAATGAAGAGATACGTATTAAAGAAGCTTAATACTCAAAGCAAAGTAAATAAAATTTAAATGGCACAGGCTTCCTCTACCAAATGGTAATTACAAACTTTTGGATAATATGGTGTTTTTGGGTTATTGTGTAAATAAGAAATGGATCGTTATGAACTATTTAATTAAAACAAGCATTCAACGTTCGCCCTCACTCTCTGATCTATAGGTATGCTAGAATATTATGGCATCTTAATTTTATATATAATAGGTACTAACTTTTGCCTGAGGCTTCGCCCGCGTATGCGTACTACCAAGATAAAAAAGTATCTTAATATGACATAAACCGTGTCATGATCTACCTGTATGTCAAACATCATAATCCTGAACGGATTTGGGAGGCCATATATGCGTGAAAAGATAGCAGACAGACAGGCCCTAACCTTCTTAATATAAGGTGCCATCATGGAATTATATACGGACTAGCCTACATATAAACATATCTTATGAAGGAAACATTGAAAGCAAAATGAAGTTATCCTTTTGCTTACCTATTGAAAATGCAATACGCTGAAAGATATACATGGTTGTCTGTCTAACATACATAAGCTCGTTCGCTCGTATATTTTAGTATAACTTTGTTAGTTTATATATACGGTCGAACAAGCTATTTGGTATATCGCTGAAATTTTCACAATCCAATGCCGAAGCGTATACTTTTCCAAATTTTATTCAATACAGCTTTTTTCATTAAGCGACTGATTTTTAATGACATAAGCTTTATAAAATAAAATTGCAAACAATATAGTCAGTGTACTTTGTGAATATTTCTGCGTGTATACCAAATAGCTTGTCCGATCGTACAAGTATGCCAAACATGGTCCATCGTGTATTTTAGCAAAACTTTGGGTGTATAATCTCGATGACAAATCGCTGAGCTTGCAGCTTAACTTATTGCAAATTTGGTCGGATTGGTAAGTTCTTTTACCGAAGTCAACTAATGGATAAGATAGTTAACATGCTGCTTAAGGAAACTAAAAACTACTGAATTCCTGTGTGTAGTGTATTACTTATGTATTGTTGTGTAGTACTTACACTATTGTATTGGTTAGCACAAAACAAAAGTTGACTAATAGAGAATGCCTTTGGCATTACATTTCTGCCGCTGTACATTTGTGTGCTTAAGTATTAAATAAATTCATATATCAAGTCGATTCAAATCATTTAAATGCTAGTAGAGTCTAAACAATAAAATGTAGAGTTATTTTCTGGCGAATGTTACTCATCAAAGGATATGGTTTCATTTACATCGATAGCGTCAATGCAAAGTGAGGTCCAACTACTTATACAGCAACCGCTTCCATGGCCCTCGAACTTTCATTGTGTACATTAGGGCAGTTAGACAAGTACGGACTCACTCCATCGTCCACTATGGATTTGCCAAACCTCTATGAACTATCGCAGTCAAAAGTAGTTTTGTGCAAGACAAAGGATTTCAACCCGGTTGCAGTTAGCCCAAGTCACTAACAAGACTTCATAACGAGCTCGCCGCCCGTCAAATCAAAATGGGCACGTTACCAACTTAACTACACACACACCTAGCTACCACGACCATTCGGCTATTTTATGGTGGAGCGATACTATAAATACTCAATATGAATCGTCGGCTCAATCCGGCTAGGCCGTGGTCAACCGTGGCTGCGTGGTTGCTACGATAAATTATCCAAGTGAACGCGAGGCCAGCCGTGTGCAACTTTACGACGGCATAAATCACGGCTTAGCGTCGCTGGAACCACCCTAAACGCGTGCGCAGACCAGGTTACAAGGTTATACATTATGAAACGTGAGCGAGCCTTGGTTCTTGAGCCGCGGATGTTACGGACGGACGGCCAGTGGGTCAACACGATGTTTTATTAATAGTCTCGCTGAAAGTCCCGTTGGTGAAAAACATTTATTTCTTGTTACACATGCTGCTGTTCTACTTGAAGGAAGTTAAATGCGTATCATGAGCTATATAAAACTGTGGAAAATAAATGTTTCCTATGCCTCAATGGTAATTACGTATCCATGATAGATTACTAGGCTAAATTATCAGCAATTTCATAAACTTTAGGTAGGTACTCGAGGTCAACGGTCAGCACTGTAGAAAGTACAATATCGCTGATAAGCTGGCCCTAACTTATTGTTTATTGCGATAAAAGAAAATTTCGGGAAATGAAAGAATGGCTCCTATTTTTTTTAAATAGTACTTTATTTTTCACAGACATCCCCTACGCCAATGAACACTGGCCCAGCACAAAATTATGATTCATAAAAAGAGTGCATTCGAAAAATATTTTTTATAAATTTTAAACACACAACCGGGGCGTAGTGATGTATGTACTTTGTTCCATAAATTGTGTGGGGCGGTCGTGTGCCAGCGGTCCCAGGGGCACCGGCGCGTGCGCTTCCCTACGTAATTGACGGTTACCGAGCACTCCTGGAGCTTCTTTCCCTTCAATCTGCACATCGTATGCGACAGCAACCAACTCGCTCGGAAACACTAGGGAAGCATTAGTGCTTCTTCAAAAGATCCCCTTGCTAAAATGTGGGTGTGTGATGAAATTGAAACAATAGCCGCACTAAACTTTATTGTAAAGTAACTTGTGAGAAAGTTTAAATAACTCTTTGGGATCTAGCGGCTTGAGTCCTAAGATTGAAAGAATCTTTAGGTTCTAATCTATCTTCGCAATACCACGAGTAATACTTCGCAATACTTAGTAGCCGATAATTTTAGAGTGAAGTAAAAATTTTTTATGACCTATTTTTCTTTTAGGAGTTACAGAAAGCACTAAACACACTTTTATACACATGATAGAAACGGACATTGAATATTCGGCAGAAACTTCAACTCACTAAACGATCGGCAAGCTGATCAGATCTACGTTAGATAAAATTTGTCCCTATTTGTGAACGATGTATCCGAACGTGTGCCGGTGGACCGCAGTATCCAGTTTCTGTGGGAAACCGCTCCGCAATGGACCTTGACAAGTTCCCATGATCAGCTGACAAATATTGCCTACTGATATTATGTGTGTATTACGTGTGTCCTTGTTGCGTTTCGTTAAATACACCGTTTAGTCAGGACAAAATGTGAGCATTTATTCGCAGTTAGAATACAAAGTGAAATGCGTTAGTCGGAAGGCGTTGATCTGCTGTCCGACATCTAACTTATCAAACCTGATTGATAAGTTACCAATCCAGAAATCAAATAAAATTAAAATCAAGTAAATCTGTTCCTACATGTTAATAGTTAGTAGATAGTTTCATTAGTTTCTATACCTTTAAGATTCTTCCCATAAAAGATAAAACTAACTTGAAACGAAACACAAATAAAATATGGGCTCATAACAGAATTACTAGGAATTATAACATTGACAAGCAAAAGCCAGGCCGCGATCCCGCCCGCTGTAAAGCGCTTTAATTTCATAATGTCTGCTTGATCTGATTATAGCGGAACCGAAAAATTATATCGTTCCCTAATTAGGTTAAAATGCAATTTAGAGATGCGCCGCGGGCGGCACGCGTCGGTCGAACACTTTTATGGTACTTTAGCAGCTGGGGGTTGTGGGGCAACCCTACTCTGAGTCCCTAACGTGCCGCGGCGGAGGATCCGACGATGATAACTAGAGATGCGAGTGATTGCTCATTGTTCTTTTGAGCCACACTATCCGTTTCTATTACATAATCATTAATGAGATTTTTTGTTGTGTGTCTCCTTTGCGAAATGTTGCTTTGTGGAAGGTAACGTATATCGGCGTCGTAGTATCAGAATGTTTGCAGGCGCTAAATATTTAAAATTTTATATATACTGGATAAATATAATTTGGTAATTTCTGTTAGTTTAAGACTTTCATAGAGCCTTACTTCACAAGATACCTGATGATAGTGATGCAAAATTGCAATCAGATACAATATTATTAAAGGCTACACACTCCCTCATCCTCTTAGCCATTACATATGCCTAAAATCGTCAAATATCTTAATTATTTGAATATAATCATAAACCACAAGCTAAGAGCACTAACAAAGACCATAAAATCAAACCTAACAAAATAACCCTGGCGGGCTGTCGTCGCCCCTTCAGAACGCGACGAACCCTACTTATTAAAATTAATAAGTGGGCCCTCGCCTGCATTAATGATCGGCTTGTGTCAATAGAGATGTAATATATTTGACAAACAACGTTAACCAGATCGTGGCTAACATTCGCTGGTTTGTTGTTCCGTGACGAGCTTTAGAACTGAGTCGAGGGATACCGGAAATAAAAAGATCAAAATAGGGCCTATTTTATAACAGCTCATACCAATTGCTGGGCCATTTTATAAC
Organism: Eugnorisma glareosa; assembly: GCA_947578425.1. Lineage (NCBI taxonomy): Eukaryota > Metazoa > Arthropoda > Insecta > Lepidoptera > Noctuidae > Eugnorisma > Eugnorisma glareosa. The sequence goes on from OX387964.1 coordinate 12,807,064, forward strand.
ATTAAACAATGTTTTTGGCATCGCAATTAAATCAAACGATCCTAGAAAAGAATATTCTTTCCACTTGCCTAAAGATTTAATAAGAACCAATCAGTAAAGGCATTTTTTTACCGACTTTCTTCAAAAAGGAGGAGGTTCTCAACTCGGCTGTTTTTTTTTTAAGTTTGATACCTCGTAACTCCGTCAATATGTTTTTTCTTTTCTTTTTGGGCTATGTAGATGACATGATAGTTCCATAATAACTGCTAGTTACAATGTAAAAAATTGTTTCGTGATAACAAGGTGGCAAAAATTCAATGAAACAAACATAGTCACCGACTTCCGAAAGTAAAGTTATTTTAGACGTTTTTTTGCTATTTGGAAGTCGTTTTTTTCGCAGACAGTTTTTTATTACTTAGTACGTACCAAACATGAAACCGTTTAAAGCGATAAGAGAACTACCTATAGAGTAAGAAAATTATAAACCAATAAAAATGAAATGAAAACCAAATCAATTGCCTATAGTACTAACTAGTATCAATTTCTCTAAATAAATCAATCCAACCATCTGTTGTTTATTGTGAAGAAAAGACGAAAAAATCAATTGTGACTCAGGATATGGACAGTGATATATCCTTATTTAAAAAAAAAGAAGAGCATAAAAATGTCCGCATTAATGACTCTTCACTTTGAATTGAAGTGCATACTCTGAGTCTTTGATCCTTGTTTGCTCAACCACTGCAAACCAAGGGTAACTGGGTAACCAAAGGAAGGGGCACAGTGTTTGCTAAATAAATATTTCTCATAAATGCACTTGCATTATTTGCCTAATAATTCATTACGACGGGATATGTTTGTGATTTCACCACAAATTAATTAAATTATATAATGCTATACGATATGGCTGTCATGCCGTTGTCCTAAGAACTGGAAACAAAAGTAGAGCTACGGAAAGTAAGGACCTAATTCATCGTCTACCTATATTTATGTAATATAGTATACTAGAGAAGCCACATTTCTCTGTTCCCACAACATTTTAATTGTTCGAACTTAAATGGCTAGGTAATATAAAATTGTAACTTTATTCGTGGTTCACAGCGGTGAAACATAAGTGCCTATTCTGTTAAGCACTGGGCGTCGGATTGCACGTAGGAACACGATGCGATGTTATTGTTTACGCGGGTTTGTCGGTTAATGAGGTCGGATTAAAAAAGAAAGCATTATTTTTAACGCTACCTCATTAACCCACAATGCGAGCGTGGCGAAGTCGCCGCGGCCCGGGGCTCCGGTGGCAGAAATTGAATCTCGAGCGCATGCCTGCCGCGACGGCTCGCGTTTAGTTCTGCTTCCATGCAACGCCTCCCACAATATGACTACGACGATTCATAAATGTAAAACGCTGCTGTTTGGAAAATTGAAAGGTAACAGCTAAGTAGGCGAAGTCAGTTGTAGCTTGATACAGTTAAAACAATTAAAATAATGTCACTTAGAAACAAACCCTATTTCTTTCTCTTATAAAGATTAGAGTGAACTGTTTATCAATTAATCCGTCCATGTTAAAAAGTATAGTATAATAATTACGAGCTTATCCAAGACAGATTGTTTTGTAATAATTACTTTCTGTGTAAAATCGTTTGGCGTTGAGTACTTGACAGCTGCTGCTGAAATGAATTATTTAATTCCTTCACTAGATGGTGAAAATACTTAATTGTTCCAAAGGGACACTTTACAAGTAAAAAATACAACTGTCATAATCATAATAGTAGAAGAATTAAGCCATACAAAAAAAAAATACGAAAAATCTGTCGATTAGTTCATTCAGAAAATCGTACCAATTTGCACACACATAAGCGAATAGCAGACCTCCCTTTTCATTCGATTAAAAACGGGGACATCCCACGATGACGTTCGATCCGTTGCGGTGCATTAGTTTCAATGGCTTATGCCCGACTCGTCACTGTAACTAGGTAATGAATTAAAGAGCTAGTACTACAAATTAGCTTTAAATCTGTTGCTTCCTCGTTTTTTGTTAGTGAACTTTACAAAAAAAGTGACCGTAACTCATCGTCCAGTTTGTTTAAAAAAACGTAGTATTTTTTGTTAGACTGTAACTAGTGCGTTCTGTACCGGGCACCAACAAACAAAAAATGTAAACAAACTTTTATAGAACTGTCGACTTGAACGAGTTGTGGTTGTGGCTAAACAAACGCAAAGTTGACTACTTTATTTACAGTTTTGGATAGCAGTTTATTTATTTTTTTTGTTTTTTTGCTCCACACTTATCGCATTTTGCAGAGGGCCTTATCCTTATTATTTCCATAATAAAAACTAACCTTCTTCCAAATAAAAAACCGTAATATTTTGCAGGATCAAGTTTTTGTCAGGAAATAAAAAATAATCAGTCTGTTTTTTTTATGATTATTTTGGCATTGTTTACTTATTTTGGCATTTGCTACATTTACTTCTTGGTCAGGGTAAAATTAAATAGAACTAAATACGAACAACCGTTTTGATATCTTTGCTAAATAAGAGTTAATTTTCATCATTATCTTAACATTCATCTTCCGTAGCTGAGGAGCTTCCGTAAATACATAAAAAATCTATTAATCGTGTACCATGGTACCGATTTCATAGTAGCTAAATACTTCCGTCTTTGTCTCGAGGTATGACTTGGAAATGCCAACTCGTTACCTTTTACTTTTTATTTAGATATACAGGGTAATTTTCCAAGTATTTTGGATGACCAATTCCGAAACTATGAGGAATAGCGAAAAATGCGAAAAGGAGTCTCAAGCTCGATTTTGATGAAAACAAAAACTGCATTATTGAATTTTTGAAAAATCTATATTCCTGGCCAGGAATCCAACCTATTGGTTTTGAAAAAAAGAACACACACTGTATTTTTACACCATTCGATATTCAATAATTTATCGGATCAAATTCTGGGAAATAATAATCCCGAGCCCGAGTTTCATCAAAATCGGGCTCGAGACTACTTTGAGCATTTTTCGATATTCCTCATAGTTTCGGATTTGGCCGTCCACGCCCACTTGAAAAATTCAACCTGTATATATTAATCAATGAGTTGCTACATAGGTAAATCTTAAAGATTCTGTAGTGCACTATCATGTTCAAGTAAACCTAAGCGATCCTGAATTCAAAAGGGGTTTTTTAATCAACAGTTTATTAAGCAGTCAGTTTCAGATTCACTTGCTGTTTAAATAGAGAATCAATATCATACACTTTTAACGACAACATAGGATCAGTAAATGGATAGAAAATTGATTATTACTTGAGCGTCATTTGTTTGACCGGCTATAACAAAGACACACACCTAATATGCTGTAAACATGACCTAGAGTGGCTACCATGTCCTCGATGGGTTCGCCACAATTACGGTGATCGTCCTGCCCTTGTGCTTGTTGCGAGCGTCGCGTGCTACCACCAGTAGCGGTCTATTACAGATGAGGTTAACGCTTCAGATACATGCCCTAAGATAACGACGTGTAAGAATAACGATAATGTAATCACACAGTAATCACGGCCTTTGTATCGTCTGGCCTTAATTTGCCGTGTCTGTCTGAAAATGGACGACGCTCGAGATGTTACGTTGACGTTGCGATTTTATGTCGGCGAGGACATTCTTCGTAAAAAACCTACGATTTGCATAGATAGTCAGTATCTGCTTGAAACCTCTTTTAAGCAAAACTGAACAAGAGTATTTCTTCTTTATACAGATATTACGGTATCTAATAGGTGAGCTTTACACACGTGCTACGGCAAAAAAAAAAAATCAGAACTAATTACTTCCCAAAACACTGCACTTCTGTTTCCTGCAAATCGCTATCAAAGTGATATCCTACTTAGAAGAGCTTAAATTCAATGAATTAATTAATTAATTGTCACGCGAACTGTGACCGCCATCTGTGTCGAAGGTCACCCTGAACAAAATAGATATGTGAAAACCATTTCTATTGAATTTTTAACCGACTTTCTTCAAAAAGGAGGAGGTTCTCAATTCGGTTGTATTATTTTCGTCGTCGCGTGATACCTACTTGCTAGTTAAATTTGACACACTTCCCGATTTTTGATTGAGCTGAAATTTTGCACGCATGTGTATATCGCGAGGCAGTGCAATATTATGATGTTATGGAGCTGATCTGATGATGGAGCTGGAAGGTGGCCTTAGGAACTCTGTAATAAAACGACGCAACGCCGTCGAGTTTGGACTCGTTTGATTCGTCTTGACAAGTACTTTAGTCCTAAATGGTATCCAGTGTCTGATGATGGAGCTGGACGGTCGCCATAGGAACTCCATTATAAAACGACAAAACTTCATCGAGTTTGGGCTCGTATGATTCGTTTTGACGAGTACTTTAACTAACTTCTAGTTAAAATGTAAAAATTAATTCATGACAAGAATTTGTGTGCGTACTACAACTAAAAAGGGTAAAATAAAATAAAACTTTCTGCGAAAACAAAACCGACTTCCAAAAAAACACTAAAAAGGTCTAAAATAACTTGACTTTCGGAAGTCGGTGTCAAAAAGTCAATGATACAGACAAAGACACCGACTTCCAAAAGTCAAGTTATTTTAGACATTTTTAATGTTTTTTTGGAAGTCGGTTTTGTTTTCACAGAAAGTTTTTTTTAAACCCAATTCAATAACTTTCTTTTATTCACAGGTTATGCCACCCATCATCCGCCTAGTCCGTTTTCCCAACTACTAATGTTAAGGTCGCGTTCCGTTGTAACTGGATACAGCTGAATACTAGTAGTTTATATGAAACGACTGCTTATCTGACCTCCACAACTCATTACGCAACTATCGATAGCTATTGTTTTATTGTCCTGCCAAAGGGCGAAGGATTTTACCCAATTATAAAGGCATTTAATGTTTTCTTGAAGGAGTTTCCTGTTACCAATAAATCAATTACAATTACTATCGATTTGATAAATATCAAACGATTAATGATCAATTGTCAGTGCAAGCAAGGCTTAGTCAAGTTAAACGGTTTGGCAGTGAAATGCTCTTGTTATAGTTTCGCGTTTTGTGTAAAATAAATTAAACACAGACAGATTGGATGGCTCAAGCTAGGGTAGCTAGCTCTAACTACTAAAAACTTTTAGTTTTTTTTTAATTATTGCTCAATTAGGCTAATTAATACATTATATGTAAAAAGGATTTTCGAATTGTTTGTCTTTTGGTAGTTATCTGGGCGCAGTATAATAGCTGTTCTATAATAGAAAAAAATGATGAGCCTATGAATATTTTTAATTTAACTGGCATGAAATAAGGGCACGTCCTTGCTACGTATGTACACACGGGTACACATCAAGATACACATTTCCAGTATAAGCTGACCTCGCATTGTACGGAAATCCTATACAATGAGAGATCAGCATATACTGGAAATGTATAGCTTGATGTGTAGCCGCGTGTACTATGTAGGTACCTGATAATGAACTTAAGAGAGTGAGTAGGTGATCATCATCTGAATTATTCTCGAATTCTACCTGAACCCGTTTGTAGGCTAAATGGGTATTGATTAAATTAAGCATTTTGATTGGTATTTCCCAAAGTTCACACACGATAAAATCAATAATGAGCTACACTCACACTCTTTTATCTACAATTTTCAAAATAGAGACCTCATCCCTTAAAATGAGATATCGTTAATCAATTCCCGATGAATAATGATGGCTACTAGGTACTACTCACTACCGACAGGAACACTGTAGGAAGTCAGTAAATCAGTACGGGTCAGCTGTTGCGGGGAGATGCGACGCGTGCTATCGAAGCCCCTCCGCCAGCGCGGGCGCAGGGCTTCGCGTGACGTCAGCGCATCTGCCCGCCAGATGGCGCACCCTCGCCCACCAGATAATATCGCACACCGCACACACCAACACTTTCCACGAAATCAAAATCAGGTATTCACATGAGTTGTCTCATAGAACTTCATGTCCATATTTTAAATATATTTTGGGTCCTTTGAAGCACTATATGTTATTGAACGTTCTTTTTACTCTTGTAAGAAACGGTCTTTAGCAGTAACACTCAAGGGCATATTACAACGTAATCATTTGCAGCCTTATATCATTCTTAGTAAGTTCTTCTAACTTTCATAAATAAAATAATATTTGATTATTGTGAAAACTCATCTAAACCTGTAGTGTTAACTTTATTGAGCTAACATTATTTTTTAATTTTGGTTAAACAAAAAAGGAAAACTTCCTTCATGATTTCATGAAAACCTCTTTGGGTCTCGCTAGTAAAAATGTAACTGGCCAGGGTTGTGAAAAAATCTTTATGTTGCCATTTGTCGGAAAAAAAAGAAACAACAAAAAGAAAAAAACTTAATGGCATCAAATATTTTTTTGCAAAAATTATGCCAGCACTCCCACTACCTTCATTACCATAATCATAAATATGAAAACCTCCTTTCTTAAGAACTTTAAAAGGACCTGTTTGGTTGGTAATAAATCCAAAAAGGTAGGTTCAGGTTCAAATTATTAATCAAATCAATCAAATAAACGCGTTAATTATCGTTTATTAGTAGGCACTTAAAATTGTATTGTACATTACGATAGTAAAATTTGGTCCACGGCTTAATGTTTGTTTTTTTTTCAAAATACACACATCAAAAGTGTCTAGGGATCAAGCATTTTTATGTGGATTTCTTGAGATTGAGATGTGGCTTTGTAATAAATTTATGATTTTATAAATTTATATGGATCCTTTTTGGTGCATTTCATAATTTGAATCAGGAACTGTGAATCAAATTCGAGTAAAAGATGAAAATCAGCTGTCAATATTTTCCCTATAAAAACATACAACGCATTGAAGACATTATTAGTGCTACTGTTTCCCTACTACTGACTAAAACCAACGTTATTATGGAGCGGCGACGTCATTTAAGCAGGGAAGAAATGCTCAGAGCCGTGGGAATGATAGAAGCTGGTTCCCGGCAACGTACTGTGGCTTTAGCTCTGAATACAAGTCAGAGTGTTATCAGTCGACTTTGGACACGTTACCGAAGCACTGGTACCGTGGCTGAGCGCCATGGAGGACGGTATCGCTGCACCACACGGAGACAAGACCGATACATTCAAATCTTAACTCGAAGAGCTCCAACAATAACCGCCATGATGTTAGCCGTGAGGCTTCATCACTCTTCAGGGAACTTAATTAGCGACCAAACAGTCAGAAACCGCTTGCATGAAGTGAACCTTCATTCCCGAAGACCGCTACGGGTACCACCTATAGCAATGCACAATCGTAGGATACGATATCAATGGGCTCTTGAACACAGAAATTGGGCAGAAGAACAATGGCGTTTCGTGTGCTTTTCTGATGAGTCTCGTTTTGGTATGAGACCGGATACAAGACGTATACGACACTGGAGAACCCCTGAACGCCAACAGCGATTAAAATCCTGCCAGGAAGTCCATCCTTATAGTGGTGGAACCATCATGGTATGGGCGGGTATTTGGATCGGCGGAAGAACTGAGTTGATTTGGATCAGAGGCAACCTCAACGCTCAAATTTATGCTGAGACGATTGTATCAGACGTCATCGTTCCTCTACAAGTGCAAATCGGTCCCTTATTTCAGTTAATGCATGATAATGCACGACCGCACACCGCAAGAGTTGTAAGACAGACTCTCGCCGCAGCTAACATCAATGTCCTGCCCTGGCCTGCTCAGTCGCCAGACTTGAATCCGATTGAGCATGCATGGGATATGCTACAGAGAAGACCTCTGCCGAATATGGAGGGTATCCAGTCGCAAGAAGACCTTTTTTTGTTGTTGCAACGAACATGGGCGGCCATTCCACAGCGTGATTTGGATGAACTCATTTTGAGTATGCCAAACCGATGTTCTTGTGTTGTTAGTGTTCGCGGTAGAAACACGGATTATTAATTGTTTAAGTTACCCAATAAAATTTTAAAGAAAACTGTTATTTCAGTCTTTTTTTCGAACTTTTGTGTTAGTGGTTCAAATGTCAAAAATCCCTTTATTAGGAAAATGGCAAATTTCTTTATTAATGCAAAGGTGACTTGGTTTATCGTTACTGTGACAAACGAAAACACTTTATTTGATGAATCCTTAAAGAAAATTTTAATTAATATCAATCAGGAGAAAAGTTATTGCAAAAATATATGTTGATCCCTAGACACTTTTGATGTGTGTATATTTGTAAAACTGGCCATTTTAGAAATGCCTTAATATTAACACCACTCATACACGCACCACATACGTGCGTGCTCCATACAACCCCATTGTTTTTATGGCTGAGTAAAACGGTAATTACCTTAGCATCATCATAATAGTAAGTGATTTGACGTTATGTAGGGACGCCATACGCCATATGCCACAACACGGCAGATCCATTACTATATTTATGTAACACGCTAATTAAGTGCTTGCTCATTTGATCATGAATTTATTATTATTACATTATGTCTGCGGACACGTAACTTACGATATTAATATGTAGATTATGCAATATGATGCTCAAGAGGATCCAAATGGATGAATTCTACTAATAGTTAGTTATTTGCTCATGAAACTAGGTGAACTAAGAAATCTTACCGTAAAAAAATCAATTTAATTCCTACTAAAAGTTCGGTTGAATAGGTACGGACAATTAATTACGGTCGTGGCTCTGCACGCGGTCACCTACACTGAAGATCCAGTACCTAACAGTGTCACTGTCCACTGATCGCAGCCAGTCCACAATTTGTCAGTAAGCGATTTGATTGATCCTTTACATTACTTTATAACAATAATGTGATTGTTCACATTAATGTGAGTAGGCACTCGATCTCTCTAATAACAAACTCTAGTTTGAAAAATTATTTATTTTATCAAACTTGTCTTGAATTTATTAAATTGTTTTAAACCTATAGGCAGGTAGGTTTCCAACCGTCTAAGTCAAAGCCTATTGTATTACCCTAGCATGCTGCACCAGCAAATTAGATAAAAGATAAAATAGAATTATTGTCCTCGACCAGCAATAATATAATTTGCCTATTCAAACATAATAAATCCAATAATTGCATCGCTTAACGACACCGCATTTATCAGGTTTCCCAATGAAAAATGTCGGATAATAAATGGAATTAATGTTCGTATTAAAGCTAGTACAATAAATGTCGCTGACTTGTAAACCACTTGACGTAATATTAATCAATGTAGGTATAATATAAATGGGTGCTAATTTGTGTAGAGGTACTTTACCTGTACTAAAAATAACATAAATTGAATCAACCGGCTACTGTTTGTTAGGAACTTTTTCTTAATGACATTGAAATGGTTAAATTTCCGCGTTCAATACAAAAATATCAAACATTTGGTGAATGTTTGATATTTTTCCTCATTCCTATTTCTTAATGATTATGAATAATAACTTAACTATACCACTAAGTGAAATAAGTTTATTTTTTCATTAAGTATGAAACTAAGATGAAGTAGTCTGAAAAATGTATTTGACGTGCCAAACGAAAATGGAACTGAATTATGCAATGTATGTCATGTACGGTGGATGTGCTATGGGCGAAATATAACTAGAAAGTAGAAAAAAGTAACAGCTTACAACTTTTCCGTGGAGGCAAAAGCAGATACCGAGATGGACCGTCCTTAAACGGTAGTAGACAGAAACAAGCGGAAAGAGGAACGCAAGCTTTCCCTCTAGTGTAATAAAGTGTGTTTTTTCTTAAATCAACGGGTTCGATTTCAGGCTAGGAAGATTGTTTTTTAAAAATTCCAATGATGTAGTTTTAGTTTTCACCAAAATTGGGCTAAAGACTCCTTTGAATATTTTTCGCTATTATCATAGTTTTGGATTTGGTGGGCCATCCGCACCCACTTGAAAAATTCACCTGTATATGCGTTAACTTTATTTTTCAAGCTCTGGGTTTTTATATACAACAGCGTAATGCAACCCACCTAACACATTTAACTACAGAAATAAGCACTCTATATAACAAAATACCAACATATGCAATAACGCTATAAAAAAGCGTTTTATCCATTTGCATGTGCAAACATGCAAATGCATTTATCTCGATGTCTAATTAGTTACTTTATTTGAATCACAAACCGCACCATAAATCATTCAAACGTAGATTGACAAATGATGCAGTGCACAAAAGTTTCCACGTTATTCTACAAAATGTCATTAAGTAATTCTCCTTGCGTGAAACAAATTCGATACACTATCAAATATTCTGGCACTTTAGTATTATTGCTGTCGGAACGTTTTGTACTGGTTGTTACGAACATTTTTTGCAAAATTAAGGCAAGGCATGTTAAGCTAATAAGGAAATCGCAACGGTCAGTCTATGGGCACGTATCTAATTAACACGTAAATATTTCCTAGATTGATTCATTCGTGGCTAAATATAGAACCTATACTAGTACAGTCACGAGCAGTAAATGTGAACACACAACAACTTTAAAACCGATTTTCTCCTTGTGTAGTAACTGTTATATGTTGTTACAAATACAGTATGATGAAATAGGTCTTGTCTCAAAGTTGCAATCGGTATTCGAAAATCGCCTTTGAATTTTGCGAATTGTTGGCATATTAGTGCCCGTGACTGTACATAAGTTAAAGTTTTCATTGAATCATTAACTGCAACATAAGGTCATTTTTAAAATAAAAAAAAAAACAATGTACGTATTTCTTAGAATCGAACATAGATAATTGGATGCAATTTACAGTACGTTTCCTGACAAAATTATATTCTAAAAATTGAATAAATAATAAGTCACATTCCTATAACATTAAAAAGAACAAGAGGAATCTATACCTATTTTAAACTCAGCCCCATTTCTGTTAGCTTATGTACTTACTGATTGGTACTACGTAAGTATAATATAATAGTATAGCGACTGTCTGTCGAAGTCGGTACTAAGCACGTTTGATCGACACTTGGCATAATAAAGGCAAATAGAGCGCCTCCCTTCGCTACCACGAAGTAGTGGTGTGTCATCGGGTGAGCCTTGTAAATACGACTTATTCCCTCTGTTGAAGAACACCAAAGTAATAAATATAAAAAACTTAAAAAGAAAACCATAATCCTGCTGTCGTGCTGTACAGTAATAAGGTTTCATAGAGAAGATTCATCATTAGGAATTGATCGGTACAAACAAAGCGTAGCGTCCACTTTAAGGCATTATTAAGGTTGGTTTCTTTGAACAATTTGTTTTATTCTTGCACAAACAATATATAGGACTGACTGTAAGACTTGTGAACAGCGAAATCATCTTAAAAATTAAGCTCTACATACCAAGAAAATTCTTGAGTTTTATTCTAGTCCTAATTCCTGTTTTATATTAAAAGTTATTGCATCTAAAATTATTTCATAACCATGTGTTACAGCTAGGTATAGTCAAATAAACACCGTCAATACACGATCCATAAAATGGTCGTACTGCCTAAGTATATAAGGCTACACATTTATGTCAGTACATACAAATATTTAAAGACAAAACAGCGTGTCAACAAAGCCCTCGTGTTTTTATTCGATCGCATCGTTTTCTATCGATCGTCCAGACGGCGTCCATTACTTAATTGCTGTAAGTCATTGAGTCGCTTTAACTGCGCTTGGATAAAAATAAAAATTGTATCGCTTTTCCTTGTTTCCACTCTAGAGGTTTGCATCTTTACATTTTCAAAGCGTTTATGCACCGAGTAGGTACCTACTTAGAACGAAAAATACAAAACTCTCCAGCAGCAGTATAGTGTTATTCTATAAAAAAGCATCTACGTTTTGTACTGTCATATGTCAGGCTGAATGTAGAATCTTATTAGATGACGAGTTCTTTTACAGAATGACCCACCAGGATTTCAGATCTTGGTCGTATTTTTTATGGGTAGTGTTTTTGGATGGCAAAGAGTGAAAATGATATTTGACCCAGTCAAATGATTGTTCTAGATCATGATAAAAATGGTCGTCGCAACTACCTACCTTTTCAAAGGCAGGAAACCTCTGTGATAGTGTACTAAGTATTCGGACTAAATACGTACCTCTCCGTTTATCTATGAGACCTTTAGGACAAAAAAATCCATGAGTAGATAATTGTAAGTCACACCTAGTTGACAAATGTTTGTAAAAATAATGCTTCATCGTTTGGTGCCGAAATCAGGGTCCTTTAGTTATAAATGACAACGAAACTACTACCGTACTTTTAGCTCCGTCTTCTTTACAATTCAATCCAAATATTTCGTTTTGCTGGCTAAGTTATTGTCTAGCAAATAATAAAAATACAAGTTTTAGTGTGTTAAGGGGACTATCCGTCAATTAACACAATTCTAAATAATTTTCATAGTTAAATAACCATTAAAAGCTGCAGAAAGGTACTATGGCTTAAAAGCGTTACAATTTTCCTTGTTCCCTACAACTGATCCATGATCCACTGATGGTTTATAGAGTGACCTACAAAATAAATGTATCTACTTATACAGAAATTGCAAAGTATTTACTGTTCCTTAAATTGTAATAACTACACCTTTCCGTGCTCGTCTAGCTGTATGTTTAGGGAGAGGTATAGTTATTTATAATAACGCTTTATTCTATATCTAGATATAGAATAAAGCGTTATTATAAATAACTATACCTATTTTGCGAATCTGCTATGTAGTAGGTACTAGTACCTACCACATAGCAGATTCGTAAAATAGGTAATCTTGAAAGGTAATCTCGAAATAGTATACATATACTTCAACATGATGGGTGTAAAAATACCCAAAACGAAGCCGAAAGTAACTCACGACATCGCTGGAACCTACTCAGATCATTGTGATCAGTTTTTATTCTAGACCATATACCTAAGAACCTTCTAGTTACGGTGATATTGGAGGTCAAAGTTCCATCTTTTTCGCAAGTTTATTTTTATTTTTATGGAATACAAGTTTTTAATGTTGTTTTTAATATATCTTTACTTTAAATACCTCCATGATCCCTTTAACTCAATGCAATTTATTTTCCTCAATGCATCCATCAGCGCAATATTTTGAGCGCGTAGTCCTACCGTAAACCGTGATTTTTCACCCAAAAAAAAGTCGTTTTCCAGCAATAATTCTTGGTTGACGGCATCGTGAAGGGTCCGCTTACACCGTTAAAAAAAATAATCAGCTGTCCCATACATTTGGGTCGAGTAGGTATTGAAATTTTGTATAGGACAGCTGATTATTTTTTTACAATTTCGATGGTGGTCCCATAGAGAAAGTTGTTCAGTTTGATGGTCCGTACAACAGTATTCCATATGATTATACCCTTTCTGTTACACGCTGTATAATATCAAACCTGTGCATCGAATAATAAAAGTTGCTTTTCAGAAAGAGTCCTTGCGTACAGGCATTAGGAGTCTAACGTGAAACCGTACAAAACAAACAGTGATGTAGATAAACATTTCTCACCACAATGTTCCGCTATATTAAGAGTAAAAGAAATATGTGCGTGGTTTTACGTAAAAACAATGAACTTTCACACGCGTTGGATCCACGTTGATTTAGTGTAGTTTAGTGCGGAATCAAAGCCGAGAAGTCGGCTTGCGGTGGACTTGTAATTGAATTTGGAGAACAATCAGTTTCCCGCGCCGCGTTCGGATACATTCGCAACACGCACGCCAAGCACGCACCTGTTCACTATTTTATTAGATAAAAGAAACCCAAATATATTTATGGGCCCGGGTAAACATATAATGAACTCCCCTTTTCACTTCTTTTGGGTCCCGACCCCGAGTTAGGGTTGGAGCGAGAAAGTATTCCAAGATTACGATATCGAGACACTTGATTGCGTTGAAATAATCAAGTTGTATAATTATAATTTTTACAGCTTACTCTAACTATACTGCGTATTATTTCTCAATTTTCAGAATTATGTTAATTTATCTGAATATTGTTTACCTACTAACTTGGTTTATCCTAACATTCTGCGATAACATACTCATAAGTCCGCAGCCAGCCATCGTCCTTGTCAAAACGGGGGCACGTGGCTATACTTTTTAATCACGAGAAAAAACAATAAAGGAACCTCTCACAAGTATCGTTTTCACCCGACAATAGAATGTAAGCCCCGCGTGATAATTGAATCGAGAGGGTCTGACCGACCCCACGGCTCGTATTAGTGTTACATTTGATTCGTATGTGACCCACACTACAAAGACAGCGTGTCTTTATTTTCTGCTGCAAGATTTATCTCGCAATTATTGTCCTTAATTATGGTATTATACAATATACGAACGTTTGTTTTAATTATTGTGTATACCTAAGTTAAACAACTTGAGATATTTTACAAGTTCTCTACAAGACAATAACGCTTGGAAGACATAGGTTAATCGGCCTCAAACTGTGCTAGGTTTGCAGCAAATTGGATGCCGATCGGAAAGTGCTTATTGACATAAAACAAGTAGAAACAACAGCAGCTTCTCTCGGCGGGTTCCCAGTTTATTTGTTCTCCTGTGGGAGCCGGGAGGGGGTCATTACTAAACTCCATTACACTTTTTGTGCCAAGTGTTTTGGTGGTATAACAAGGGTGAAAACGACCCTACAAAACGAATGACATGCTCTCACTGTTTTTATCGTTTGTGAGAAAGGAAAATATTTTGTAGTGACTTTTTGTTAGATAAACTTTATGTGGTACGAGTATGGGGAGATTGGTCGAGGTTTCTTAATAAAAAAGCGTTTGTTTCCAATAGTGGTTCACAATTATTTTAATTGAATGGATAAACCTACTATACCATAATCAAAAGAGCTGTTTAAACATCGTCAACAGACCTATTGCAATATTTACAATACAACTGCTCCTGATCTTTATTTCCGGGATATTTTAGAGTCTGCCTACTTTCGTTCTCAAATTATCATTAATTAGCAAACTTCATTATATATAATGAATAATTAATTGTAAGTTTACACCCGTACGCCTACCTACCAGTTTCGGCGATATCCTTCGAGATTGTAATCTAAACCAAGTTTCACTTAGATGGAAAGATAAAATATACGTTTATGTGCACCAAAATTATTACACAGTTCCTTTACAATATTTTTAAATCTGACTATTCTACCTTTTTAATCCCGATATTATATAACTACGGTCTATAAATAACATAATCTTCTTGACCCGCTCACGATGAGAATCCTCTCCTACGTTTTTATTACAAACACGGCAAAAAATATCAGAATCGCTAACTTCTAGTATCTTATTGGCGAACGAGAGAATTTGCTCAGCGAAAGTAAGCTAATGAAGTGAAGTGAAAACCGAATGGGGTTCAATGACCTGATAACGATCTCCACCTTGGTGATTAAGTCGGTGAGAACAATTTAATGAGTCTTTGTGGACCGAACGGACGAACATACGACGTATAAGTGCATTTGTATTTTGTTTCATTTTTATTGGATTGTATTTTTAGATTGGAGGGGTCAATAGGACACCTTTTGATGTAATTTTTGTAGATATCTATTTATAAAACAAGCAAGCAAAAATTTATAAAGCAAGCCTTTAACTTAGATGCAAAATACTTAAATAGAAACCAAATGCGCCTATCTTAGTTGACAAAAACCATACTTATGTCACGACCTGTTCCTGGTAGGAATTAATGCTTAATCCGCACTTACAGTATTAACTTTTCGAACGAATTTCGCAAGCTATTAGACTAAGTGATCGCATAACATTTACATGCCCTAATACGTTTGAATGCAGCAAAGAGAGAATTGTCATCAATCTTGAAGGGGTGTGGAGCGCCATAATGCGCCGCACATATGGCGTCATCGGCGCTTGCGTTCCGCTCCGGTGAGCCTATCGGGCCCACATCAGGCCCAAGTGACCCGCAGCGACCTTAGACTGTATCACATCAGATCTCACTGCACAAGTGGACACTAGCCTTTAAAGCACCTATTGTAGCCACCCCTTTGTGAAGTACACGTCAATGACAAATGTTGCATTGACGATGAATTCAATGGATTTTAAACGTCCATTTGCAAATTACCCGCATTTAATCTGTGTAATCTTTTTGTACGATGTTCTAAACAACAACAAACAAGTGTAGGTTACAAAAAAGCAGATTATTGCTGTCGTTGTTTTTTTTTATTTACCGCACTAAAATCGTATCGTGTTCGTACTATGGAGTTAGTACTTCGTAGCATGGTAACATATCGCAAGATGAGTTCTACTTTTCTTGTTTCATACCCAAGAGCGAGCTTTTTAACAGAAATTGGGTTTCGTAGGTACCAGCAAAACCTTTGCGAGCTATCACTTAAAGCTTTGGAAGAGGTGAATAAACGAGAATGAGTAGCGCTACTCTCGCGCTATCTATCAGATCTGACCAGCTGATATATGTATAATCTAACTCTTTTTATTTACTATTTCTCATGCATACTATGAAAAAATAAAGAACTTGTTAAGTTAACGTGTGGTGCATATAAAAATGATGTCTTCGATTAACTTTACGTAATGGTCGCAATAAATATTTATGGGTCCGGATTTAGTGCCCAGTGTATCATAGCCATAGGTGTAGCGCGGGCACGCGAGGGGTGTCGGGGGTGTCGGGGGGTGCTAAGTGCCGGGAGGCCACATGTCACTCTCGTCGTGCTAATCTCCAGGATTTGCCATCCAATGTCCCTCGACATCCCCATCTCACTCGCACCAACGACCACACCATACATCCGTTTCACACAGCTCATTGAATATTATTGCTCCATGGGGATTTTGAAAATATGGAGCCGTTTAGCGAAAGCCGTACATTGTATCCATCCAGTGGAATTATTCATACGCGACCCGTTGCATTTATCACTTAATGGTATTAGCTATTAGATCGTTTAATCGCTCGATTTGCGACTTTATGGCCGAATTCAAGTTTTACAATTCATGTAACTGGAACTATGCTAGTAGAGTAATTTGGACGAGGTTATATCTAATGTAACGTGAAAAGATAAATAGTTACGTTAATTCAAATGAAAAGTTTATACCTACATGATCTAGTTGTATTCTCAGAAACAAAAACACCTGTAAAACGTAATATAAACTTCTAAATCAAAACAATTGACAGGTGTGCTATTGTTTGGTGTCACTGCACTTTATTAATTAAAGTCCTGTCACGGCACTTGGCGAACATTTAAAATCTATTGAAATAAATCAGTAAGTCAATGTCTGTGAGCATAATGATCGCATGGTGCTGTCAGCGCGCCATGCGGCACGGGAAGCACATGGCGGGCTTAGTTCAAACAAGGCCAAATGCTGCACAATCAAAAATTGCAAATCGCCCTTCTGACGATGCCAATGAAGTCGTATTTCCCGTGTAATTTTATTCGCTATGTGCAGTGACGTGCTGGTTTTATTGAGTGCATTGCGGGCCCCGGCTTGTCATTGCTTCCCTCCAACCCTAAAATGATTCCATTCTGCCGCCGGACGAGCCGACAGGTTAACTTTTGTTATTCTACAAAAGCCGCGCATTACAGTCCGATTGTTGGCACAAATGTCGGATATTATAAAGCATTTCATGTTCCCTAACGATTATTTCAAGTGTAAGTGAATACGCGAATCATTCTACATTTTAGGGTAATCTTTAATCAATAGGTAGGTAGTTAAGTGATTTCACTTTCTGCTAAATCAAATGATACTACGTTTTGTAACTAGTTAGTTTTTGAGATTTGGGACTTTTTCATCAATCTGCAGGAGTAACTTTGTTTTCATTAACATACTATGAAAAACAAATTCAGTTTTGCTTTGGAATGTAAAACAATATAACATAAGAATGAGCCTTCAAAATATTTTATTATATTATTTGCTGCTACGGAACCCTGTGTGCGTGTGAGTACGCACGTGGCCAGTTTTATTTAAACATAAGCCTCGACGAAAAATAAAGTGGTGTTTTTACAAATATGATACCAGAATCTGCAGAACATCATCCTATGCATAAAAGTAAAGAAACAAGATGCATAAAAGTATATCAAACTTCGCTGGGTAAATTTTTCCCTTTTTATAAAACCTCTGTCTGGGGGTATTGACTTTTCATATCAACAAAGAAAACGTGAAAATATTTCTTTACCAAACGGTAAGTCAATAGAGGTTTGAGGCATTGCCCTCGAGGTGGTTAGAGAGGCCCGAGACGGACGGGGTGCGGGGTGTGGAGGGGAGGGTAGTACGGTGCGCAGCCTGCGCCAGGGGACGGGGGTACTCTTCTTGATTACAGCGCTCCCTATACCCCCCTCCGACCCCCCCAGAATTCCCCCGCCTCGCTGCATACACATAAGCCTACACAATGACAGTCGTGTATAACTTTCATTGTTCAGATTACAGAAAATATTTAATTTTAATTTGCATGCGGCTCGCTATGAATTGTGTATTCGAATAACTTAATATGTATTTAAGTGGGATTACATTTTTGTATTAGAATGAACATGGCTTCGTGAGTGGCTTAATTGGGTTGATAACCATAAAACATTTCTTTTTACTTAAAAAAGATCTTACTCGGTTGACTCAAATTCTATTATAATTCCAAATAATTTCCCTGAACTCCAAACTACTAAAACAAATCCAGTGAAATACGTGAAGATTCAGTCAGGGCTCAGGTGGGAGCGCCGAGATTGTCCGCATCAAACATGCACGAGCATTCGCCCCGCTCGCTCGTAAAAATGCATATTCAAGCGGAAGGGCGGATGCTTTTAATACAACGCCGTAATGAGCAGCCGAGGTCGGCAGACTCCTTAATTTTCTCTTTACTGGCCTATTCAGGTAAATTGTTAGCCCTTATTAATTGCTTTACAACGGGAAGGCGGGCTCACATTAAAGTTTATCGTGGGGGTACTATAGACGACGCGCGACGTGTCTACTTGGCCAGTTTATTAAATTGCCGATTAAAAGTTAACGTAGTTGAGATGCTCCCTAATTTTCGTGAGCAGTTGTGAAATTAATCATTGGCATAAAAAACATTGTGCTTTCAAAGTTTTTGGTAAATTCAAAAATACACCTAGGTACTTAAACCGTATATTATACAACGATATGCATACAACACATACTGTACCTAAGTGTGCATGTGATAATTATTCGATTTTACATTACACATGTAGTACAATCACGAACAATGTAAACACTTAGCAAAATTTTCACGAACATGATATTTCGGACAGACAGACGGACAGGACGAATCTATAAAAGGTTCAGTTTTTGCCATTTGGCAGTGGAGCCCTAAAAAAATCCTCAAAATGATGTATATATTTCATATTTGATATATACTTACGCAGTTTAACATCCATACCTGTAACGAAACATGTCAAAAAAATCCAAAAAAAAACGATGCCTCAGCACTAATTTAAAGCACAATTTATTTATTTTTATTGGTCTACTTCCAATTTACGGTAATAGGAATCAAAATGCCGGCTACCTCATAATTAGCCACGAGCCACGCGAACCATAAGTCCCCTCCGCCGGTATGTTACGTAAGCGGATGGGCCACATGCTGCGCCCATTTTGTTATCAGTATTATGAATAGTAGGGAAAATATTGGTTTAGATAAAGATCATTCATGTCTAATATTGTAATCATGCTTCTAAATTCATTATCATTATGCAAGCACAAACTAAAATCTGTACTACGCCCGTCTTACTAAACATCATGTAAAAGCAGTGTCTCAGTAAAATCAAACAGTTCAATACAGTCAGGTGATGCGTAGTATTATTGAAACCGTGTGTAAGCTGATGGGCTTATGGATCCTAATTTGATGGATGAGCTCCTCTGATTATTGTAACGGAATAAAAAGTCTATCCGGTTTGAAAAAGTCAAATCAAGTCGGCCTGTTCTATGTTTTTTAACTATAAAAATTTTAGTTAAAACCAACAAAAAAAACCGACTGAAAAAACAACTTGAAAAATAATTGGTAAGTATACCTTAAAACAACTTTAAACGGACTTAGAACATCGGTGTACTAGCACATTTTGAATTAAACAAAAGTTGGAAGCAGGCGGGGCCCATATGAACATAAGATTATGAAAATGGAATGTTAATGATTTTGAGAGATAGGTAATGATTTTGATCCCCAGATTACTAATTAATAGGCTACGAAAGATCTTTGGACTAATCTGCGAAATCTTAATTTCTACAGGCATCACACTTTTCGACAAATTAAAATCCAAGTTTAAATTTTCACTTTTCATTTTCACATATCAGTTACATCATTTCAAAAAAGAACATTAACCAATTAAAGTTTTTCATCACTTGAAAACTATAATTCAAGATATCAATACAAAGCTACGCCCAGATAGAAAAAGCATAATTTGATCGTCTCAACCGATATCGAATACGCACTAAGCCCTCGGCTCCGAGAGGCGTACCATTTCTCTGATTGATTAAAACGCTAACAAAGGGATAATTCTGATCACTGGGAGCTTTGTCCCGAAGCCCTTTATGTACCTACCTACAGCCCTACAGCCTCAGAGTAATCAAACGAGCCCTCTATAAAAATCACCCACGGAAATTATAACTTTCCAGTGCTCTCCCTTTTGTGAGCAAAGTATTGTGGGATGGAACTGTATATTGAGGCTTTCGCCTCAACAAAAATAATTGTTGTTTGATGTCTGACATATTTTTAGTTGTTTGAATGGATTTTGAGTTTGCATTTATTTTGTGCTTTTGTTGACTCCTCAAATAACAGGTTGGTTTTTAATTAATTCTACGTTTACGTTTGAAATCGCACTTTTACGGAAATATAAAAAATGGTAAAAGATATTCAACAAAGGTATTCTTGCAAGGTAAGTTATGGATACTGTAGTATAATTGTTTTTCTACGGTTATAAATAAAACTCAATTTATATGTACTTACTTTCTAAGTTTATCTTGGACATCACAGAGATCGATAAAGAAAAATATGGCTAGGAACCTGAACTTATTTAATACATGGCTGTAATCGCCAACCCGTCTTGAGCGATCGTGGCGATCAATGCTCGTGCCTTTTCTGTATGAGAAGAGGCCTTTGCCCAGCAGTGGGGCAGTAACAGGCAGGTATTATTATTATTATAACTAAAAAATAATTGTTAGTCACCGTAATTTTTTTTTAATACTTTTTTGGAAAGACTTAAAACGTACTACATTAAAAAACAGTGAACACCTTCCAAAAGTAACATCTCTACGAAAACTCATATCACAATTCCCAAGCGTAGCAGCGTAGGCCCGTAGCCCGTAGCCACCCGCAGGCCCGTAGCAAAGTAATCATAGCTGATCTAAATCAGGTGAGCTGAGGTGGGCAGAGAGCGAGGGATCGCAGACCGACATCGCCCGACATTGCCCGACAATGCCCGATGCCCGACAGATGTCGACCCCCGCAGCGCGAATGATGATCGGGCCCCAACTAAAGTACGCCTCATAAACTTTGTTGTTATGAATTATTTGATATTTCTGATACCAATTACGTATTATAATTATATATATTTGGTATCTATTTCCTTGTTCTAGGTTTGGTCGAATGTCAGACTTATTAACATATACACAGAGCCCATCTTTCATATTTAAATAAATAATTAAAATTTTTTTTTTTTATTTCAATTACATAAGGCTTAACAAACATGATTTGGAGATCACCTTTTACGAGTAAGCAAGAAAGAATGAAAAAAGATCAAAGATTAAAGTTAATAATTAAGATTAAATTAAAGATTTGCATTTGTGTGATGTGTGTGTGTGTGTGTATTGCTTTGTATTATGAGTTATATACGTTTAGTTTTTAGGTTTGAGTTTAGGTTAAGGTTAGCCCTTCAACAATATCTTGGGATTGCATTTGCATTGTATCAAAAAATCCATTGCAATTGTGAGTTTTCCATCATTGTTCTCGTTAATAAATAGCACACTGTGCAGCCGTGGGTACAAACCCACAGCTGCACAGGACTGACAACAGGATGGAATAAACATTTTTTGCAAGTTTTTACCTACCTTTTATGCGCCATAGAGGGAAAGCGGCAGCTTTAAAAAATAAAAAATAAATCTCATGACCTCATGCTCTTTTTAATACGACTAAAAACCATATTTTCGAAATCACACACACAATGCAAACAAAGAACAATTATTAAAAGTAATAAGACATTATATCAAAATTAAGTGCAGGTTACATTTGACCAGAAACCTCACCGAACAATAGGTAGGTGTAGTGGAGGCCGGAAGGAGGCGATTCGCCGCGCACGCGCCGCCACGTGCTCACTTCCGGTTCTAATGCGATAATATAATAGGAGACATCTCCTCCTCGTTTAGTCAAAATACTTTGTAAATATTTACCACGATATTTTCTCACACGTTTTAATAAAAGTGTTGATTCACCGAGAATAAAATAGGTGACGATTCACACGGCTTTGTTAGTAAGTTTGTGTTTTTTATATATGCAAGTAAATAAAACTATAATTATCATATTATTTTACATTCCATTTTCAGAATCGAAATGCTCGTTTATCGCTCTTCCAAATATTATATACATTTATTACTACCTAAATATTTTAATTACGTGGTGGGTCACAATGGGCCTCATTCGAAGGCTTACAGTCACCCAAAGGGCAATGGAGAGGGCTATGCTCGGAGTTTCCTTGCGTGATCGAATCAGAAATGAAGACAATCGCAAGAGAACCAAAGTTACCGACGACGTAGCCCGAAGAATTGCCAGGGCGCCCTGCCCTGGCAATTCTTCGGGCAGACATTGCTCGCAGAACGGATGGACGATACACGGACGATACACAATGGACGGAGTGGCGACCGCGAACTGGAAGACGTTGCGTTGGAAGGCCTCCCACTAGATGGACCGATGACCTGGTGAAGGTTGCGGGGATCCGCTAGATGCGAGTCGCACGGGACCGGTCAGTGTGGCGACACTTCGGGGAGGCCTATGTCCAGCAGTGGACGTATTTCGTACGTATTTTACGTATTTCGCCTGAAATGATGATGATGATTCATCATCATGATGATGATGATTATAATTATACAATACAATAACCTAAAGTAAATAACTTAACAACAAACTTAAAAAATGGCGTCAAAAAACTCCTATTTTTTTTTTAGGATCTGGCATCTCGCATTTCAGCCTCTGAGGCTGGCTACTGCTTAACCGGTCTAATCCTGTGGATGCCTTGAATTTAAGACCTCCAGCCAAGGGCAAAATGAACTTATAAGCTAAGAGACCACACGCTAAGGGCACCCCCCCCCTGGGTACGAGCCTCGGTTTAGGGCGTCGCTGGGGAGGGCAGCAAGGGGACAGGCTGGATCTGATTTAGGGGCTGTTTTATTGCTACTGGCTCAGCATCGCGGGCTGGCTCATGCAAGGGTCGGGGGGAAAAAACTCCTCAACGCTTTCAACTGGTAATGTACCCAAGAGATTGGCGGCGTTTCCACGTTGTATGGCAAAGCCTTTGGCCAAGGCAAAAACCAGCCCTTGGGTCACGGGAAGTGTCAACTAAGCGTTTTAAAATATCCTTGAAAAGGCTGCGAGCACTCGGACCCCACGGTCCTAGAGTTTCAACCCCAAACTACTCGAAAATATAGTAAATAATTGTCAACAAGATATTTTCCACATATTTAATTTTATCACATCACTCAACATAGTATAAAACAAAGTCGCTTTCTCTGTCCCTATGTCCCTTTGTATGCTTAAATCTTTGAAACTACGCAACGGATTTTGATGCGGTTTTTTTTTAATAGATAGAGTGATTCAAGAGGAAGGTTTATATGTATAACATTGCACCCGTGCGAAGCCGGGGCGGGTCGCTAGTTATTTATAAGCTCTAAAATATTAAAAATCCATAAATAAACCCACAATGATTAAACATTTTTCTCACGCAAGGGTATCAGCTGATAAACACAATATTTTCTTAAAGCACGCAGAATAACATAGATGTATTTCATTTATAATAGTCGGAGATTAGTAAAGTTATAATAACCGCGGCCGCCGGTTGCCGCACCGTCGCGTCGCCGCCGGGGACGGCAACCGGCGACGGTCGCCGGCCCTGCTCCCTAGCCATGTATTCACGTAATCACAGGCTTCGATGTATTATACAAGGGTTTAACACAATACCAGTCATTCATAGACCATTTCCATCATAGATTAATATTTAATACGTCTTTTATATCGATTGAACATGTCAAAAACTCTGTACTTTGTGCTTGACGTGTTCAATAAATCTCGTGGACTCCTGAATTGTTACTGAATTCGGCTCTAACGGAAATCTTTAAAAAACATAACATATCTTTGTGTGTATAAGGATTTCTCCTGAGTTGAAACAAATGAGAAGACTGAGTAAGTCTCATGAGCACTATCGTACCGTATCCTAGCCTAGTAAACAACATAAAATACGGTTCGTTAAATTATTAAGTTACTTAAGTACCTTCTTAAAGTTACTGTTGTAGCAGGTTATTCCTTTAAGCTACCACATCTAAGCTCGGGAGCATTCGCCTGTAATGTAATCCACGCCGATCCGATACGAACCCAATTCGATTTTGTACAGAAACAAGTGAATTTGAACTGTTAGCATCTTCAAATTAGAAATGAGTGAAGAAGCGCTGCAGTGACACTACCATTGGAAAGCGCTTCAGAGGCACGTTTGTGTTGTGGCGCAGTAGGCGCGCCAACCTATCGCTTCAGTATATTTTAGTGATGTTCGTCGCGAGACTAAGTTACGCGATTGATTCTGACGATTAAGAAGCATTATTCTTATTGATTATATTACACAGAAAGAAGAAAGACAAAAAATAACATATGCATGGTGTAAACTGACCCCTCACGAAGCCGTCAACCAAGCATTCTGTTCATCAAATTCAAACTAAGTAACTCCACGGAAAAGTACTTGCTGGGGAACGACTTTTTTTTTGGGGTGATATATCACGCTTTACACACAATGTAACACACTATAACACTGTGCTGATGGATGCATTGAGTAGTACAGCAGTCGTGGAGGTATTTAAAGTAAAGTTATACAAAAAAGCTTTAAAAAAAAAGTTGTGCAGAAGTTGGAACTTTGACTCCCAATATCTCCGTAACTAGAAAGTTCCCAGGTATAGTCTTTAACAAAAAACTGATCGCAATGACGGGGAGAACACCCATTAAGTATTAGAAAAAGTTCCTTTTCTTTATTCTGAATTTTTTGTCTTTCTTCTTTACAAAATACGCCAATAATATAGTGATCAAATGTTCAAAAATTACTTAAGAATGAACAGAAACCAGTTTACCGAGTTGCTTCAACTTATAGGCGATATCTGAAAGAGGTGACTTCTCATTGAAAATGTATATTTAATGAGAAAACATTCAGAAACATGGACATGTCACGATGGACTGCAACTGCGCTTCTAGATATTATATCAAAAGATTCCATTCTTAAAAAAAAAATATAACCGAATTGAGAACCTCCTCCTTTTTGAAGAAAGTTGGTTAAAAAGGTTCTCAATTCGGTTTTTTTTTATGTTTGTTACCTCATAACTACGACATTTGTAAACCAATTTCAAAAATTATTTTCTTTCAACTACGTAGTAATGTTATCATTAATCACTACAAAACCGATCACAAAGGACGTCTTTTTTGCTTAGAACCGAAACAGTGCAGAAATGTTATATGAAATCTCATTGTTGCACAGTTTTTCATGAATGCACTGTTTTTTATTTAGATATTAATTTACCACAGAGATTTCATTGCCTCCCATTAAATTTACTAAAAAAATTATGCATTTGATCAAAAAGATACTGGCTGAAAATAAAAATCGGCTGAATAAAATCGACTTGGTGAAATAAAAAATGCAAATGGTGCGCATTTTGTACCTTTTATTGTAAAACTTTGATACTTCGTATTTAGCAAGAGTAGTTTAAAAAAATGGAAATAGATAGCGATATCGATATGAATTCAACTCCAGAAAGTAAAAAAAAAAACAATTTCATAACCTTTTCCCACGAAAGTCGCGAGATACTTTGTTTTCATTAACTTGAGTTTTTATTTTGAGTAGATATACTTTATCACGGTAGGTAGAGTGGTAGTTGAAAGAAAAGTAGATTACGCACCTTGCTAAAGTGAGTAATTAATGCACTCGTGTTAATTTAGTTACATAACACTCATGCATTAATAACACACTTTGCGCTCGATGCAACAATCTACTAGATATTGTTCATATGAAAGAATATACTTCCCGATTCGTCCCATCGAAATTTCATCAAAATCGGTTTAGTAATTTGGTTGATATCCTCACGTTAATTGTCACTTCACGCGACGTCGCGTGATGATGCCTCAATTATGTACAAGCCAAACACTAAAAACGTCTAAAATAACTTGACTTTCGGAAGTCGGTCTTTGCTTGTTTCATTGACTTGCCACCTTTTTTAAAGTCGATTTTTTTCGCAGAAAGGTTTTTATTCTTACGTTTGAACGAATGACTTTTTCATGAATAGTTACAGAATAGGGTTAAATGAACTTAGAGGGTATTATTAATGATTTAAATGATTATGATTCTGTAACTACATACGTATTACAGGCGCGACTCATTTTTTATCAACATACAACCTGACACTGATCTGCAAATTGCAAAAAAAGTTAGAAAATTTGAATTTCGCGGGCTAGCCTGGCGCCTTAAAAAAATAGTGATCAACCTTTTTAGATATTCCAATGTAAGACGAGATCCGTCTGTCACGCAATAGCTTTAAAACAGCGTGGTGACCACTTGCTCTTACCTTTACTATGCAAACATAACATCCTAGCTTAATTAACTCTATCTATATAGGGTGTAACTAGACCCATTACGAAGCTGAGAGCTACTTATTCTTCCCGTCTCGTCATTGCGATCGTTTTTTTGTTCTAGGCCTTACCTGGGAACCTTCTAGTTACGGAGATATTGGGGGTCAAAGTTCCAACTTTCTCAAAAGTTTTTTTTTTTAAATACATGTTTTTAACGTAAGATTTTTACTGTCTGGGGGTGTCCACGTCCCCCGTACTATTAAATCTATCCATCAGCACAATGTTTTGAGTGCGTTACATTGAGTCCTACCGTAAAACATGATTTGTCACCCAAAAAAAAATTGTTTCCCAGCAATAATTTTTGCGTAAAGATATTAAGTTTGATGTACATAATGCTTGGTTGACGGCTTCGTTAAGGGTCTTGTTACACCCTGTATAGCATACACCAGAAAGGTGTGGTCATGTTTAACTTTAAGGACAAATGAACCACTTCCTGCATCATAAAAATTTGAATACTCGTCCCAAATGTGTGGGACAGCTGATTTTTTTCGTCATTAGAATGCTTATCCCACGGAGAAAATGGTTTATTCCACTTTGTTCACCTGGGTGATATCACCCGGGTGAACAAAGTAGATTTTTTGGTGTCCTCATTTCACCTTGGAAGAATTTCACCTAGGTGATATCACCCAGGTGCAATATGTCGACATAAGCGGAGGCCTTTTTTCACCTTGGAATAGATTCACCCAGCCAGGTGTACAAAGGCGAGTTGAGTTGTACAAGGTTGAGTTTGATGATCTATACCACATCCTTTCTGATACAGCCTGTAGAGTTCCCCATATGGAATTTGTTTAGAATCTAAACCTATAAACTGTAGATAAAAGAAGGTTGATCACACACAACTTAAAACTACAAAGTTCCATACAAACACAGCTAGTACTCGTCAATTTACTAATAGGTGCGTTATCGGCATAATAGTACCAGTGTAAGCTCTTGTCTAGTGTTAAAATCAAAAAAAGCCCATCGCCACTCCTGTGTAGAGCACTTAACTTGATTATTCGAAGCCGTATGGCGTGCGTGGGTGAAAACCCGTAGAAACAAAGCCACCCCTAAGCGTGGCGCGTCGTTCACTAAAACCCTAGCACGTGCCCATAGGCCTGTAATTGTAGGCTTGAGGACTTGAGCTATGCATGTCGTCGGATATCCTTTATTTTCTGGGCTCCTTTCAAAAGTATCCAAAACAATGTTGATTATTTTCGGTTATGCAATTGCAGGCGCGGTCCTAGGGTTACAGGGCCCATGACCCTCCAAAATCATACAAGTCAAATTGACAAGCCTTCTTCCTATACGTCTTCGCCGGAATTCTCATATCCTGTTTCAGCTATACAGTATTCTGTTCAATCCTACAACCCCCTCTTATCACATAATAGATATCTGAGGTCATCGGAAAACTTAAGACTAGAGATGCCGATGCATTCCACCAGTTTCTATGACAAGTCTTTTACAGTTCAAGCAGTTCGTTTATGGAATGCTTTGCCAGTGGCTGTAAGGCGTGCTCAATCTCTGCCAATTTTTAAAAGCATGATAAAAAAACTGTATCTCTCTCCTTAAGCTTAATTTTTATTAGGTATTATAATTTAGTTCTTCGCACTTGTTTCTTGATTTTCCCTTTTTATCCTTCCTGCTTCGTTCAACAAGAGAAACTAACTAATCTTTACGAGGCAGAATGCCAACATTGTTAAGCTCGCTAATTTAATACATCTACACTTTCTAGTTCTGTTTATGTTTACAGAATTACTTTTATTCTCAGCTTATATGAAGTACTATTTGAAATAAGACTAAGTTGTTCACAACCTAGTCATATTTAATAAAAGGTTTCTCGTATTTTGAACTATTTGTATGTATTATAATATATATTAGTTTATTTAATGTTATCTGTATTTAAGTTTTATGTAAGTATATCAATTTTATGTTAACAAAATAGTATTTTTCTTATTTATTTTTTTGTACTCTATCATAATGTAGTAGAAGTAGTAATTGCTATTTGACCCAAAGGTTGACTGCTAGAGAATGCCTTGTGGCATTAAGTCCGCTTGAGTACCACTCTTGTACATGTTTCAGTTTAAATAAATAAATTTTCTCCTTACCAAATTAATATTATTATGTATTTATACCAGAATAATCGCTAGTTCATAAGAAATTAAATTGCATAAAAAAAGAAAAACTTAAAGTCATCGGAATTACAGCTGCCAAATTGCTACATAATGCGATGCGTCGGCTGCTTGAACTCAGTACCGTAGTACAACTCGCTAATTTTGTGATAGGCACAATCAAACTTTGATTTTCTTTTCTTTTTTCCGCGGTTTGCCTTTGCAGGTTATAAAGCCGCAGAAAAGCTTAATATGAAAAATAGAAAATTGAAATATTTTTAATTTAGAATACAAACAAATGTTAATTTGTTGATAAAGGCAAATCATTTTATAAACAATAATGTTTTTTTTATTATATTCTAATTATACACAAGTTACATATTCAAAAATTAATTTATATTACTGTAAGTTTTTGTTAATGTCAATTTCATTTTGTATATAAATTAATCGCAGTACGCACTATCTAAGCTTGCACTTTCAGACTTACCTATCATGTAACCGGAGAAACCTCGACCCCTATCATACAGGATATTCAGGGTTCGAGAGTCGAGACCACATTGATGTAAAGTTTATTTATAAAATATTTAGGCTTTACAGGCCCACCTTTTTACTGAGATTAAAAAAAATACAATCAACGCCGATTACTAGAATTTGGAATTGAACCACGTTGAACTTAGTTCATAGTTATCTGTGGAAATAAAACACTAGTAGAAATAAATGAAAAAAAAAACTACGAGTGTATAATACATTGCATTCTGAATCTAACATTAGTGCTATAAGAACCAGTTTTCGAGGAAGTGTATTAAAAACTAGGAGAACCTAGGTGAAGCACGGGTCCGCTCCGGAACCTATTTTGCGTCCTAAAGGAGCTAAAAAAATTAAGATTATTAAACAATTTTTTTATAAAATATTTTAAAGGTTTAGTTTAGATGCACAGCTGGTTGTTGACTCAAAGTTGCGACTGGTGAATAAAGTCTTACCTACATCGTTCATCGACCCTAAACTCACTTCATAGCTCATCAGTGACGAGCGCTTATCCGAGCCATCTTTATGAGTTATCGCTATGGTGCCCCTACCACATACCACACCTCATAACCCTTAGCAAAACGTGAAAGTTTTGATAAAACCATTATCTGACTCTATTACCATAATATGCCACTTGTTTTCAGGTTAGATGAGATTTACGAATAATAACACCTTATCGATCAGGAGGTATGTAGCTAAACCAGCCTTAAGTATGTAAAGTTTAGCCATCTACCTTCCAGGGCTTTGTTCCTGGCGAGCAGTGCCAGCAGCACGTCCGGCGGCGGCGGGTCCAGCGGGTGCATGGGGTCCAGCGTGGCGTCCAAGGGACCGTCGCGCCGTGCCTCGCAGCCCGCCACCACCTCGCCGTACGCCTCCATCGACCCGTCACTACGTCCCATAAACACACTGTAAACATCCAGCGCCACCTTCACGATTTAGCATCCCGCACGAGTCACGTAAACAACGCAGCTACACGAACACCTGTGCCGAGTTCCCTCGCGGCGTGCAGGGAGCGGCTGGCGGCTGCAGCGGGCGTCGCGACGCGGCCAAGAGCCGGAGCCACGTGGCGGCGCCGCCCACGCCCGCCCCTCGCCGCCGCCGCGCCGCCCTCTTGCCTCCCATTGAGAAGTCATTTTTTACCCCCTGAATCTGATAAACCCTGGGGCGAGCGGGGAGGCGCGGTGGCGAGCGCGGCTCCCCCGCCCCGAACTAATTTGCTGGAGTCGTACGACACACCCCGGGTACTTACATCCATCTACAATATTACTCTAGCACGTTATCCCGTTCGCGGGGGGCACTTCGTTTCTAGTCATCTAGTCATTGTAATGAAAGAAATTCTAAAATATCATATTTTCTTTTTTTTTAATCTTAGTGTGTAGACTAGTTTAAAATTATGTTGGCGGCTTTCCTTTTTGCTGCTCTGTCTTTGCCTTTGTTGGTTACATTTGGTTACATTGTTTTGAAAGTATCTCGTAAACTGAGCTAGTTTAGTAAAACTCGTAAAAGATGATAGACTTGTATAATTAATATTTTTCAAAGTGACATACATATTTTTATCAACAAAATTACTTAGCAACCAAAGTTACAATAAACTAAAATGTATCCAGTATACAACCTTTTTAACACCCCCACTGTATGCCTATACATTTTTTAAAGTAGTCCTGCTTAACTCTAGTAAGTCCTTTTGTGAAGATATCGGCGGGCATCTCATCAGTCTTACAATATTTGATACAAATTTCATTTGCCTCGGCCAATTCCCTCACATAATGATATTTAATATTTATGTGCTTAGACCTCCTACCGACTGTAGGAACGTACACTAATTTTATAGCGCTTTGGCTGTCGCTGAACAGATCAATCGTATTATTCTGACCTGTCAGTTCATGGTAGAGACCTTTGGCACAAACTACCTCTTTCGCTGCTTCGCAGATAGCGATATACTCTGCTTCAGCCGTACTGAGTGCGACGCAACGTTGCTTGCGGGTCTGCCAGGAAACCGCAGCACTGCCAAGGGCAAGCATATACCCTGTGAACGAATGTCCATCAGCGTTGGCACCCCAGTCCGCATCGGCATATGCAACCAGAGGATTACCAGTCTTCTTGTAGACCAATTTGTGATCTACTGTACCCTTTAGGTACCTCAGCACTCTCTTGAGTGCAGCCATGTGAGTCGAATTCCAACAAGAATTAAACTGACTCAGGTAGCTCACT
Organism: Eugnorisma glareosa; assembly: GCA_947578425.1. Classification (NCBI taxonomy): domain Eukaryota; kingdom Metazoa; phylum Arthropoda; class Insecta; order Lepidoptera; family Noctuidae; genus Eugnorisma; species Eugnorisma glareosa. The sequence continues at coordinate 12,838,605 of OX387964.1, forward strand.
ATGAATGTGATATCAGGTCGTGTGCCACAGGACAGGTACATGAGTGAACCCACAATCTCCTGGTAGCTCATATCTCCAGTCGGATCGCCTTTGTCCAATCTGAGATTAGTCTCTGTGGGAGTCGCGACAACTTTGCAATCTTCCATTTTATACTTTCGGAGAACCTTCTTTATGAAGTTTCTTTGGTTGAGCTCCACTTCTCCCTTCCTTTGCGTGAGCTCCATGCCCAGGCATTCCTTTGCCAATCCCAAGTCTTTAACTTTGAAGGCGTCCCCAATCTTTGCTTTCACGGCCTGAATCTCGTCAACGTCATGCCCAAAAATGTAGAAATCGTCTACGTATAAGGCAATTGCGAGAAATTTGCTATTGACCTTTTTCAGGTATACGCATGGGTCATATTTTGACCTCGTGAACCCGATCTTAATTATGTGAGCGTGAACCTTCATGTTCCAACATCGTGCTGCCTGCTTCAGACCATATATGGCCTTCTTTAGTTTGCAAACCTTTCCTTCTTTCCCCCTCGTGATGAAGGCCTCTGGCTGTTCCATATACAGGTCTTCAGCAAGGTCACCATTAAGGAAAGCGGTCGTGACATCGATATGATGCACTGTCAATCCAATTTCTGCCGATAGCGCTAGCAGTAGTCGGACTGACGACAGTTTAACCACTGGTGCAAAGGTTTCGGAGTAGTCCTCCCCCCACTTCTGGGAATACCCTTTAGCCACCAGTCTTGCTTTGTGGCGCTGCACTGTCTCATCAGCGCCAATCTTCAGCTTAAATAGCCACTTGCATTTGACTACGTTCGCTCCTCTTGGGCGATCCACCAGCTCCCAGGTTCCGTTCTCGATGAGCGAGTCGTACTCTTGCTTCATCGCATCCAACCACAGGTCCTTATCGCCGCGGTCCATTGCATCCTGTACCGACACAGGATCGTGCACGCAGAGAAAATTATAATCAAAATCTTTCTGTCTGTTTGGAACTCTGATCCTTTGAGGGTATCGATGCCCCTCTACAGCTGGTTCAGCTTCTCGTTCTTCGCTTCTGTCAGAATCCGAGATGGAATCCATTGAATCATGGAACTCCTCAGATTCGACCACGACGTTTTCAGGTGTGGTGGACCCGGTTGCTGGAGCTGGTACGCTCTGGCTTGGAACTTCCTCCTCAGTTTCCATAGCCCTGGTAGTCGCACCTGTAATGGGGATTACGAAAAATTCTTCAGGAACATCCACCACCGGCATCTTAGTTGGCGATTTGTTTAGAGGTCCGAGAAAATCCATATTGTCCTTAGACAGATTTGGTAACCTCTCATCAAACACGGCATCCCGAGCAACAATAATCCGCCTTGGATTATTCTTAACATCAGCAAACTTAAACCCCTTTTGATCCTCACTATAGCCAAGAAATATAAGTTCTCGTGTCTTGGGATCAAACTTTTTGAGGCTTCCATCCTTAATAAGAACCTGTGCCTTTGAACCAAACACTTTTAAATGCGATAGGTCCACCGTCTTTCCGGTCCACACCTGTTCAGGGACCTGTTGCGAAATAGCCATAGAGGGCGAGCGGTTTTTCAGGTAAATCGCCGTTAGAACTGCTTCACCCCAATATCTCTTATTGAGATTGCTTTCTGCTAGCATGCATCTCGCCTTTTCGACGATTGTCCGGATGGTTCTCTCCGCAACTCCATTTTGCTGTGGAGTGTGCGCTACAGTTGTCTGATGTTGAATTCCACGATTTTTCAGGTGATCCTGGAATTCCTTACTGGTGTACTCGCCACCATTGTCACTCCTTAACTTCTTAATCTTTTGACCCGTTTGATTTTCAACTAATGCCTGAAACTCACGAAACTTCCCGAAAGCTTCTGATTTGCATTTCAGCAAATAGCCATAAACTTTCCTGCTATAGTCGTCAACGAATAGCAGTATGTATCTTTTGCCGTCCCATGACTCCACCTCAATGGGACCCGCAACGTCACTATGGACCAGCTCCAAAATCTGTGAAGCTCTATTGAATTTTCTTTTTGGAAACTTTTTCACGCATTGCTTGCCTTGACTGCATGGTACGCAGGGGTTCTTGCAGTTCCCAAGGCTATAACTAAGGCCCTTAACGATATCCTTAAGTTTGTGCATTTCAGATTTGGATAAGTGGCCCAATCTCCTATGCCACAACTCAAAGTCATCCTGACTTTCTCCTAAGAGAACCGTCGCCTTGTTACTCCCTGAATCTAAAACATAGAGTCCGTTTTGCTTGCGTGGTGCTGTAAATAGTACGTTCCCATCCACAGATACATTGCCATCGAAAACTCTGCAACGATTTTTGTCAAATACTACAACCTTGCCATTATCAGTGCACTTGCCAACAGACATCAAGTTGGTGACTAGTTCTGGAATCAACAACACATTATTCATTGTCAATCCTAATGGAAGTCCCCTGTGACGTACGTCCAACTTCACTGTACCTTGCGAGGTCGATACTATTTTGTCATTATTCGCGCAAGTAACAGCTTTCGAACTGCTTGCTATAGGTGATAAAATAGACTTATTTGATGTCATGTGTGATGTCGCACCACTGTCTACCACCCAGCAATTATCCCCACTAGCGGCAAGTAAAGTAACAAAATCAGTAGAATAATCATCATTAATTCTGCCTACAGCCGCTAAATTGCTCTCAGTCTTGCCTTGTTTGGCTTTGAATGAAAATAGCTTCCGCAGCAGACCTAATCTTCTAATTAGACCACAGTCAGCATAGGCCTTTTTGAGCGCATTCCATGCTTGCCATGAGGTTTTGGCATTCTTGACAATGGTGATGCACTGTTCTGCGATTGACAGGCAAATTTTTGCCCTTGCCCTTTCGTCGCGTTTCCGGTCTTCAGGTTTGGTAGTAACGAAATTTTCGCTCACACAGTCCCAGAGCCCCGCATCTATTAATAGCATTTCGATGCTGAAGGCCCAACTGCCATAATTATTTCGGCCTGTGAGCTTTTTGATCGCACTCGTCGAACTTTCCATCTTTATACCTAGCCGAATTTACTATATAACTGCCTCACAAAGTTAGCAACAACGAGGCACGGGCTGGCCCCATAACCTTTTGAAAGTATCTCGTAAACTGAGCTAGTTTAGTAAAACTCGTAAAAGATGATAGACTTGTATAATTAATATTTTTCAAAGTGACATACATATTTTTATCAACAAAATTACTTAGCAACCAAAGTAACAATAAACTAAAATGTATCCAGTATACAACCTTTTTAACACATTGCTCTTTTTTTGCAATTAACAGGCAGGTAAGACTCCGGTAAGATCAAATGCTTAAAATGTACCTAAAAAAAGCTAGGCAGAGGGATAGTATCGGGTCAGACTCACTACAAATGCGGCTCCATACCCCCAGAATGCCACCAAGCGACTTGAATATGATGTTATACTGGGTGGAAGGGACATGACATGTTCTAGGCTCAAATAATGTGAAAAATAAGATATCAATAGGAACTTTCTTACATACTTATATACTCTATGAAAAGAAGGCTAATATGTCATTTTGACATTATTTGACACAGTATTTGTTGTGCGCCAAGCAATTATTTTTATTTATTTTGTTACCTATTTTACAAACACGTTGAATAATGTCGAAATGTAATAATTTTAATCCGGACAATGTGTTTAGACGATTCAAGGTGGTAGAGTTCCCAACATCTTACGTTGGACTGTCGACAACACAAATCCTGAATGTCGACGTCGATCTCAGCAGATCGGCTTATCTTAAGACAATGTGCGAAGGCAACCTAATGGTACTTCACGAGACTTGCTGATCTTGTTTTTAAAGGATGCTAGGTTTCCGAAGACTCAGGAAATTCGACCGGCGTTCTCTTGATTTTTATCCCTAAATATGTTTAGTTTCCAAAGACAATGTTAAAAAAAAACGGATATTTAAATGAAATTGCTTTTATTTCAGAGTTTTGATGATGCACGACTCATCAGTGCGCCACATAGAGCTTACCACATAGATATCAAAGACAAACATACTGTGGAAGTAAAATTTCTGCCTGGAAATGAAAGCGTCTCCAAAGCAAAACGCAACAATCAATTAGATAAAAGATTTGTTTTTGACTTACGATTAATACGGGTGGATGAAATAAGGTGTTGTCATCAGGAACTTCATGCAGAAATCGGTCGATTTTATATAAGTGGGCAATATGAATATTGTCAAGTATCCCATTGTCCAAAAATTCTTGACTTTGGTGACGTAGCAATTTACAGAAAAGTAACAAAATATATCCGTGTACGAAACGAGTCAAGTTTAATCGCAGCTAAAATATGGCTTGATAGAGTAACTTGTTTTAAATTTTCACCTAATAAGTTTACGATAGCTCCCAACTCTTCAATCCGATTATCAATTTCCGTCAGACCAACGGGTTTGAAAGTTGCAAAGGCTTTCAGTTTAAACATTAGAAATCCACATGACTTATTGTTTGAAACGCAAGAAGGGAAAGCTCCAGAAGATGAAAATTATATTACATATGTAATTGCTCATAAAATTAATATATCATACGACAAAATACCGAAGGAACCAGTGATTGTATCATTACATAAATTGACGGACCAGCTTCCTTGCTATACTTATATAAATGAAGAAGTAGAAATACAGAAGCATAGAAAATCTCAAGGTAAAAAGTATCTAGACCATGGCAAATTGGTAGTAAAAAAAATAGAGAAAGTAAAATTTAGTACCGGGAGAGATACGTGCTGCTCGGGCATACTGAGCAAGATTCAAAAATACGACAAAAACTATTGTAAAACAAAGAAAGCTAAAATAACAACCTATGACTTGTTTGACGTATTGATGTTTCCGTATTCTGTGGATTTTGGTAAAGTTGCCATTTCGACTAACGGAGAAAGTGTATTAACAATTAAGAATAAATCAAAATATGACATAACGATAAGAATGGTATATGAAAATTATATTTCATATACTAAAAATATGCTACCAGAGATATCGATAAAATTGAAATCATTACAAGAAACTAAATTAGTTGTATTTTGCCAAGGTACTGTGGAAGGGTCTCATAAAGGTACTTTTAATTATATCATTGATGATATTTACCGAGGCAAACACTCATATTCTCTGGAAGTGAGGAATCCCTTGCTAATGGTACAAGAAAAATGCTTAAAATTTGGTATGGTTACATCGGACTGTTTTATCACTTCGGTTCGTGTACGAATACACAATTATTTTAACATACCGGTTCACTTCGAGTGGGATGAACTAAACCCAGACACTCCATTTGAAATAATACCACTTTCTGGCTGCATACCAAGTCACAGCTGTAAGATATGTAATGTTATGTACACTACTAATTCATCTAAAACAAAAGTCCACGAGATTGATTTAATTTCTAAAAGTAATAAACCTAGTGCCATACCCTTTGAACTAAGCGTCATTACACGGAAGCTTTCCATTAAGTTTCTACAACAAGCCGTCCTAATAAAAGACATTCCCTTAAACTTGGAGACTATAGAAAAAGTCAAATTAGAGAATTCTTCAAGAGAGATTGCTTTTTTTCACGTCGTGGAGCCCTTAATTCCAGGTTTAACTATGGAACCAATGAGTGGCACAATTCGACCAAAAATGATAATGACCTTCGACATTATAATGAAAATTTCATACGTCATGGAATTCGCCTTTGATATTTGTGTTAAGATTAATAATAAAGAAAACGTAATATTGCCAATATCTGGAAACGTTGTTGAACCTAAGATTTTAATACACCCTAGAAACATTTATATGTCTCGTACACCATGCCACATGGTGTGTTACGTCCCCGTCACTTTCCAAAACCTCGGGCCGGGGAAATCTGAAGTCGCGGTTTTAGATACAGACGATGAAAACATTTTTGATGTTTTTATTGCAAATGGAAATGAAAAGCAAAGAGTTTACGAATTCAGCATCGAAGCTGGGCATTCTAAGACTGTGTTTATAAAAGTATGCGATGAATTTCGCAGGGAATACGAAATGTATATTCCATTTAGACTCAACGGATTATTAGGGCCTCCTAATGGAAATGCTTTATCTACAGAACTTCAATACTATATTGGCGAATATGAACAGTAAGTGCTTCTATCTTAATTGTTAGTCATAGAGTAGCGCAGATCATCTTATTTTAATCGCGCACCTTCGTACACTAGTTATGTTACGTATACAAATTAATGAAGTATTTGTGTGTGTGTGAAAATTAAGTGAAGGCGACTCAATTTGTGTTGTAGCAACCCAAATTTAGATAAGACAAGCCGTCGCGTCGTCTTTCTATTTCTAGGGTTGGAATCTTATGAGCAGATCGTTTAGTTTAGCAGGCTAATCTTAAGTTTCAACTTCGGATCCAGCTTTAGCCGTGACTAATTATTGTTCTTAAATTCGTAGTTAATGTCTGGTTATTTGGATAACGTTTATTGGAAGATTCATGATTTGGGTTTTCATTTTTGGATACCCTATCTATCTAAGGATCCCTATCTATCTCAGCATGGTATTCTGGTATTCTGATGGGGGCATCAGAATACCAGAATACCATGCTGAGATGTCCCTTTGGCCTCGTACAGACCCTAAAAGTAGTTTAATTTTATATTTTAGAATTTCAATCTTTATTCCTTTGTTTACTTCTTTTTTTGTCTTTTGTGAGTCCAATAAATATATTTTTTTCTTTCTTTGTTACGTGGCATGCTATAAGTACCTACCTAAAAACGATCGTCGTTTATGTTTTTAGGTATTATGAAAATAACACAAGAGTTAAGTTAAGAAATGTGAACAAAGATATATGCTACTGTCGTATAACTGGTGTAATTACCGTGTCCTGGATAGATTTTTCTGTGGAAAAATTTGAATTTGATTTTGTTCCTGGTGGACCAAATACGATAGAATTTCAAATGACGAATGTATCTAAGTATTATTTATATATCACAATTGTAACATCAAAACTATCGCCTCACTTTACTTTAGAGCTGCTAACCGGAGAAGAAGCTAACCAAACCATACTCAAATCAGAAACTAGCATTAAGATTGAGCTTGACCGAACAATGAAAGCAGATTTCGCTTTGAAATTCCACCCCAAGGGCCATGGCAGATTTGTAACTACAGCTATTATGTTTTTGGACAAGCAAATGACTACACCTTATTCTAATTTAACATTTATTGGGAAAAGAGAGTCGCGTCCAATGACGCCTAGTACTTACAGAATAATATTCCCGCCTTGTTGTATTGGAACGGAAATCGGAAGAACAATTACTATTGATATGGAAGCCGAAGCTCAGTTGAATTCATTTAATTGTTTTTTCAAAGATAATCTAAGTCTTACTGTGAAATTCGTTGAACATAAAATAATAGAAAAAGATGAAGCAATTCATACGATTGTAACTGTTAAATTAACTATTTTGACTTCAGCTCCTCGTACAGGAATCACAATGCTTCATTTTATCCACGATACTGGGTCTTCCTGTGATGTAGAAGTAAATTTTTGTGTCACTTATTGTTTAATTACTTTACATGCAAATCATCTAGTTGATCCTGAAGATCATCCATACCCCTACTATCCTTTAGACAACCAAAGCGATCTTCATAAATACATGGAGGAGTGTTCTTTGTTTTTAGAAAAATGGATGTTTCAGCAAGGATTTCGTAGAGATTTATACCCAGTTATTCCAGATACATTTCATGCATTATCTTCTGCATTATCAACGCAAGGTGGAACAAAAACAAAAGGCATCAATGTTACTTACTTGAATTTCGTCAGAAGGATCGCAGGACCTCTTATGAAACACATTCGAAAAGTAGAGTAAGTCCAATATTGGTTAATTAAGAATTAACATTATAATATCAGTAAATTTTGATTTTGCTTATCTATAAATCAATTTCAGAGTGCAGGAACTGAACGATACATTTAAATATGTAAAAGAAATCCATGATACGTATAGAGAGATACTTAATTTATTGAAATCTCGTGGCGCTAATGTGTTGGTCATACAGGCGAAGTACCTTCTTAGTTATGACCAATTTGCCACTTATTCTGAAAACGTCACCCCAAAATGCAATGCGGATATAGTACTAACACAAAATTTGTTATCGGATGCCAATTTATTCATGAGATTAAATAAACAAAGTTGGATCGATTTCATTTTACAAAGCTATAAAGTATTCGTCATGGACAGCTGCTTCTTTGAATGTGTTTGCGTTAGTACTCAACCTAGAGACATAATCAAAGTGTTAACAGATTGGTTTAATGAACATATACAGAAGCAACATGACAAGCTATTTGGAAAAAACACACCAGTAAAGGAAATTAACAATATAACAACAGATTTAACCGATGGCATCGCCATAGCATCAGCAATGATGACTTATTGTCCGTTTCTAATCGACCATTTTTCGTTGTTTTGTGAGGTACAAGAGGAAAGCAGAGAAGGTGACGTCATTAATAACGCTTGTCTTATTATAGAAGCAATGAATCAACTGAGAATTTTTTTTCCTTTAACAGCTACTGAATTCTTTGAGCCTAATTATCTACAAATGCTATTTTTATCTATACATTTATACGTTGTATTGCCTATGTTTGAAACAAAGGACACAATAGAATTTCACCCACCACTTTTAAGAGGGTCTTCGCGACTAGTTGCCATTTGTCCGACCAGTCAAGAATCGCTTATCTTTTCTCATTTCATCCTTAGTAACAGCACGCGAAACAACTTTTTCGTTGAAAAAGCTCCTGCGGCAGACAATGTGAAAAAAATGTTCTTAAATGTTAAATATACGGCCAATTTTGTTACCCACGAAAGTTGCATTCTTCTAGTACACGGATACAACAAAACTCGAATTTTTGACACGTATATTGTATTTTTGCTACGTGGACAAGTCGGCGTACTAAATCCAATAAGAAAATGTAAAGTGACTGGGCCATTGTATCGCCCAAATAAGGTTGACGTGCAGGTGGCGTCACCATTCCTAACTCCTTGTACGTATCAAGTTTATATCACAGATGTGGAACCATCCATTCCGGTTATATTTGAAGAAACACCTAAATCGAGGTTTTACGTAAGCCGACTAAACTTAATTGATAAAGAAATCAGTTTAATGGGTATGCCAAAGGACGCAAAGGAGCAACAGCAAGATATCCCGGATCATAAACTGTATTTACAAATGATTTGTCTTTGCACTCAAGTAGGAAATACATGGATTTGGTTTAGAAGCGAAATTGGACAATTTTTCATAAGGGTAACGACGCAGCCTCGGTGGGATTTACCAATAGAGAGCATGCAGGCGAAATTACGGTCGTGGCCGGTGGACCCCTGCAGCTGCGGAGAGTCTTGCGAGTGCTACAGAACTACTGTCCTCATGATTCCGCATCAAAATGAACTTATGATTAAAGCATTGCGATATGCTTTATTAGAACATGCATCTAGCACCATGATGGAAATATTTGATAAATTAATTGGTATGTAACAACTCAAATTATTTGATTACGAACTGTACAACCGCTGTGGTTGTACAGTTCATTTATTCGATCGTTCATTACAGTCCTTGAATTTTTTTTGTAATATTTACAGGGTCGAGGACCGGTAAAATAATTCTATCTATGTTATTGGAGGAGGGAGGTACAACCATGTCAGAAGTGAATCATATTCTTCGTAACAGTATTTCGTACAGAATCACTTCGCGGGCTTTAGTACCGCGCATTGATCGTGCCAAATTGTACCACCACACTGATGCTATATTGCCACTACCTATCACAATACCGACTAAACAAAAATATGAGAAATATTCTGTTACATTTAGTTCCGATTGTGGCATGGATATTCGCACTTATAGAATATTCTTTGTTCAGATGAGTGCAACTGCGGAGTCAAGTAGTGAAAAATCTTTTACATCATAAACTGCGTTTTATGATGATAGCCTTATCGATATCATCTTATTTACTGTAGAAGTATAGAATAATAATTATTGAATTTTAGTTTCACGTAACCGCTATTATCTAGTCAGCTGGTGGACGTTCATCCAATTTATGACAGTCGTGCAACAAGTTTGTAGTAGGTATGGACCAAGATCCCATGAACGCCAGACCAACGTTTTACCAACTCTATAAAAGCTGAAACCTTTTCTGTGGAATGAATTACCTTACTATAGGTAAGAACAATTGGTTATGATGAAAAGTCTGTCGTGGTGGCTTTGGCAGTATCAGGTAAAAAAAAGGTGCTAAATCCTAGCTGCCAAGTTACGTCATACTATTAGGGGTTAAAGTATGAAATTGCCGATTTGTATGGACGATTTCGTGAAAAGATATTTCTATCCTAACACTTTTTTTTTTCTTGGAAACGTCTGAACCTGTTATGTATGATGCAATTGCAATAGTTAGAGTGAAAAAAGCTGCGCTGCACTGCGTATCTTAAATTCTCAAACACAGTTTATGACAAAAATATACGATACGGTTTTTAAACTCGAAAAGGTACGTAATTTAACAATTAATCCAATAAAAATGGAATATGGAAAAAAAAAACTAATCGTCAAAGTTACAAACAGAACAAAATGTAGACCAATTAAAACGCGTGATTTTTTTAAAGTACATATTAGCCTCGTACGTCGTGATGGCCCAGAGATTAAGTCCTCGCCTCTCATGCATGAGATTGTGGGTTCAAATCCGGGCAAGTACCAATGTGACTTTTTCAATTCATATGTACTTTCTAAATTTATCTTGGACATCACAGACATCGGTGAAGGAAAACATCGTGAGGAAACCTGAACTTTTAAGTCCCAAATCGCCAACCCGCCTTGAGCAAGCGTGGTGATCAGTGCTCTTGCCTTCTCTGTTGAGAAGAGGCCTTTGCCCAGCAGTGGGACAGTAATAGGCTGGTATTATTATACATAATAGCCGAGTGCAATTAGCCAAAAAATACTCAAGAGTTGGAACGAAGGTTATAGTAAGGAAGGGAAAGGGGAGGGGTATAGGTTATAGTGGTCGGATTTTCATGGGAATTTTTTATTTAGTTCCGAGAACCATAGAGAAGAAAGTTTAAAAAAATATTGCGCACCTCGCGACTTTTTTTTTTAAATTCCTTTAGAACTTTATTTCGTTTATAAAATAAAATAATTAATATAATTGAATAACTTGAAATTTGACGCATTTATAATATTGTGGCGTAGTAGTGTGACCGATGTGCATCCATTAAACGCCATCTTGGTCTGTTTATTAGTTCATTGATACAACGCATATTTCAAGTTTTTTAATTTCCTATTGGTAGAGGTTTTCCACCACACAAAGTGTCTGGCAGTTGAGGAGGTGAATCATACTAGCCCTTAATTATTGTAAAAAATCTCGCTTTATAGTATGATGTAACTTAGCAGCTTTTTAGCATAACTTTCTTACCAAAGCCACTACGACCGACGTTTCATAATATTCCATTGTGCTTACTTATAGTGTGTAAGGGACCTACACAGAAAAAGGTTTCGCTTTTATAAAGTGACGTAGGTCTGGCGGTCACGGGGTCTTCCTCTAGTTACTAGAGTCTAGTAGAATAGATACGTTAACAAAAAGAATATTTATAAATCGCTACAAATCGTTCAAAGATTTTTTCAGATATAGGTACCTAGCGTCGAAGCCGTCGAATATTATGTGTAATTACGTATATCGACGCGTAGTTACAAACAAAATTTAATATTGATCAAATCAGTATTTCCATTTACGTACCTATTTAACTACTTCATTCAACGTAGACAATTACACAGAAAATTAGTAGCCAAATTCAATAAAACATTTAGTTATTTATTTGACTTAATTTGAGACACAATACCCATACAGGAATATCTTGGCCTGTATTACACGTCCGCGTTTTATTTTTTCGGAATTGCGCGCTTATATCTTGTTTATATTAATAGCTGGCATCAATACAAACAAGTATTGTTTGCAACAATATAGCGTCACGTTTTCGAAATATAAGCTACACACAATATTTATCAAATCAGTTTCAATGGTTGGAATAAAATAAAAGTGCGGACAGTACGCAGGCCAAGCTCCATACTAAAACATTCAAATATGTGACTATATGATTTCAGAGACATACACTGACAAAAATGTTTTTAATTAGTCTTATTTAAACTAAATTTCTTGATTACCTATGGACCATTTACACATTTAAAATGGTTATATTCATATTTTATCTAGATTTATTTCTAATTGTTTCCCGTTTATAGATACATACTTATTTTATAAAATATTTGTAATTTTACGAATTAATAATAACTTATTTTATACTTATTATTAATATTTAGATCATAATTTTATTTGTCTTGAAAGCGAAAGTTCCACCATCACCACGAGGTACACCAAGTATTATAATTAGTGATATGTAGTGGACTTACGACATTTCATGAAAAGTCATGCAGTTTCTTGAACAATTTACTTATTTGAGTAATTGTGAGTGCGAGTGTTGTCGCTCTACATTTCTATATAATTTTTTTATTTAACATTTCTTTTAAATAAATTTTATTGTTTACATGACCAAGTAGTAGTTTAATTTTGAAACTCTAACTAGAATAGGAAGGTATGTCTTTGATTCAAAAATGTGTACATTGATAGCCTAAAATTTGATGTTCTTGGAAATCTGTTGGAGTCTTCTGTCATTTGTCCTATTTCAACCCTCACAAAAAAATCAGCAGGTTTTGAATGTAGTCAATCAAAATGAAATCACCACCTCACATAAGATCATCACTCCTGCATTTCCCGAAAGGGTAGGTAGAGGAGTTATTGATATCATGTTACGCAGATACACGCCTCACTCCTGCTTTCTGCAATTAGGTAAATAATTAATGACATGAAAATACCAGAAAGGATTGGCCAATCTTTCACGGTCGAAAGTGCTAACCCATTCATCTCTCAATTTATTTCGCCTCACATCCGCATTTGTCGGAAGCATCAGCAGGCGACGACGACGACGACGGCGCGGGCGGCTGGCCGGGCGCTCAGCCAGTGATGCGCAAACGCATCGGAAGTGTGCAGTAGCGCTGCGCGCCCGCCGCCCGCGCCGCCTCGCCGACCGCCTTGACCGCGCCACTCAGCCGGCACGCTCGGCATGGCACGCCGACTGTTGACCGGTCATAGCAGACGCCACATAACACACGGAAACCTTTACACACACAACACACAAACATACATAGAAATAATTAAAAAGTGTATAGGATACCTACAATTACATTTCGATGATTCCGAAGTCGCACAGTACTAATAGGGCTCATTCAAAAATCTAAGTAGAAACACCAAGTCAGGATTCGTACCGGGTTGATGGCAATTATGATCCCCCTTTTATCTACCTCTGCCTAACACTTCATGAAAAATAGGCGTGATGTTAAATTATAACAATAAATAAAAAATAAGTAGAATAGGTTCTATCCACTTTTAAATATGTAATATGGTCTTTCCCCTAAACCTTGGGCCGAGCCACAGAGTACTTTTATATATGGCCGAGCAGAACGGCATCAGCCATCATAAATGTATTAGTACAACGCGGGTGGACCCCAAAAATCTTCACCTGTCATTTTACAAGTTTATGGGTACCTAGGTGTCGAGAATGTTCTCCGGGGAGTAGCTGCTTGCTATCCAGCTTAAAAACAGAATAGTAGATTGGTAGGTCAGATGTAAATTTTCAAGCGACCTTTGCATTTATCTCTCCAACATTAGGCCAAGGGGAAGAGCATCAAATATCTTGTTTATATTGGTACAACGCAATGAAAGTTTAGAATGTTAATTTCAACTTACCAATAACACTTTTTTTTTTTAAACCTTGCCCTACACTAGGACCTAAACTATTCACAAATAAAGAAAATGACATATTCCTTCAATTTGGTTATTCCTGCCGTTACCTTTTCCTAAATTCTGAAATTGTGTCTCCCGTTGACTAGGTAGTTGGACACGTTCGCATTGCATGGAAGCTAAATTAATGTAATATTAGGATCTAGAACTGAACTAAGTGCTTTTTCCTTTACCTACTACTGTATTGCCTGCGTTTGTGTCTGATTGAATCTAATTCAGGATGGGTTCCAGAATAATGATTCGTTTAAAATGTTAAATAAGTACCTACTTCATTGATTCATTATGCCTCAAATTTTATCTAATTTAACTTACATAACTAGAACTACCATTATCGTTTAGTTCGACTACTTCACCACGGCAATAACACTGAATTTTAAAGAGCCATTATATCGTAACAATAAAATCGAACTGCATAAAAATTAAGTTTATCTTTGAACTTGAACTAAGAAGCAGGTATATCTAACTGGTTTGTTGAAACTTGAAATATCCAAGTACAGTAAAACGCGTGCATAGTGTCCTTCACCTTTTACAATAATTCTGCGCGCATAGGTCTATAAGGAAGAAAAAATACGACAAATACATTCACTGCTTTGCTTTATAAATCAAGTTTTGGGTAGTTAAATGGATAATACCCATTTATTTTTAAATGTAAAACCGGCCGGCTGAGACGTTACCTACTGGACACTTGGTGCGTAAGTGGCCCGCAAAATATTTGTAAAAATAAAAACAAATATTTAAGTACACGTATTCACATGAGAACTGAATATGAACTCCCAGAGGTTATTAATTTAAAATCCAAATTAAGAGAATGTGACGCTTAACTGGAAGATCCTTTTCATTGATAACAAAAAAAAAAAACAGTTTTACGATAAACACTCATATGTTTAAAAAACTAGCTGTTGCCCGTGACCTTAGTTCGCGTGAAATTATTATTAAAAAAAAAAAATTCCCTTTTTGAATCGGCTTTGTTACCAAATTCAATGTTTTAATTTTTTTACACGAAACCCATCGATCTCGAAGACGGAACCCTAACAATTTTTCTAAATTAAAAGTAGCCTGTATTAGATCTTATAATATCAGCTACCTGCTAGTAAAAGCCCCCCGAAATCGGTCCTGCCATTTCGCATATTAGCCGGAACAAACAGACAGTAGTAGTAGTATTAAGTGGCGCATATATTTTCATAATAATATGCATGTATTAGCATGATTCGCCGTCCGCGACATGCCCTCACCACCCCCGATGACCCCATCACCCTCCTCCAGGAGAGCAGTAGGGAAACCAGCACACTTCGTAAACCACACAGACACAGACCGCCGAGTTTCCCTCCTGGCCGTCGAGGCCCGTCGCGACGCTCCCTTTCCCTCAATCGGCTTTGTTACCAAATTCAATGGTTTAATTTTTTTACACGAAACCCATCGATCTCGAAGACGGAACCCTAACAATTTTTCTAAATTAAAAGTAGCCTGTATTAGATCTTATAATATCAGCTACCTGCTAGTAAAAGCCCCCCGAAATCGGTCCTGCCATTTCGCATATTAGCCGGAACAAACAGACAGTAGTAGTAGTATTAAGTGGCGCATATATTTTCATAATAATATGCATGTATTAGCATGATTCGCCGTCCGCGACATGCCCTCACCACCCCCGATGACCCCATCACCCTCCTCCAGGAGAGCAGTAGGGAAACCAGCACACTTCGTAAACCACACAGACACAGACCGCCGAGTTTCCCTCCTGGCCGTCGAGGCCCGTCGCGACGCTCCCTTTTAACGAACCCTCCCCCCCGACCCTTGCCAGAGCCAGCCCGCGATGCTTAGCCGGTAGTTTTAAACCAGCCCCTAAATAATATAATTCAGATCCAGCCTGTCCCTTTGCTGTCCTCCCCAGCGACGCCCTAAGCCGAGGCTCGTACCCCATAGGGGGTGCCCTTAGCGAGTGGTCGCTTAGTTTTTAAGTATAATTTTAAGCCCCTGGCTGGAGGGCTTAGATTCATTTTTAAGGCATCCACAGGATTTGCCCGGTTAAGCAGTAGCCAGCCTCAGAGGCTGAACTGCGAGATGCCATCTCCAAAAAAAAAAAAACATTCAGTAAAAAGGTGTTATATTATGTGTGTTTAAATTACAAACAGAAACAACTTTTATTTATTTGTATAGATTTAGGTATAGATGTATTTATGGTGAGACGTACGTAAAGAAGAAATGCGACGCATATTATATTAATTTGTTGACATAGCTACTTTCAATTGATTTAGTAATCAAAAATGCAAAACATTGTCCTCATTAGGTAAGCCGAAGTCTACTACAGGCTCTATTCCTCTTTGATTTTTCGCCTTCGTCTTATTGAAGATTTTTATATGTGAGTTTATCTATGTAACTTACCTATTAGTTATAATTAGTTTCAACTCGAATTCAAGCCACATGGACAGCATTGATCGCCCTCGTAAAAGTCTTAAATAATGCAGTGGTTAGTTGTTAATTTCAACGATTATTTAAAGAATCGTTTTCAGTAGAGACTATGTATGGAAACGTACCTGTTGGCTGATATGATAAAATCCGTTCCAAAGCATCACTCTAGTTCCCAGAGACAAAAAAATATTAGGTACAAAGTTGAAAAGGCTCCTAATATCTAATTCACACTTTCCGTTTTAATGAAATATTAAAACAAACATCATTATCTCACCGCCATTGCTTCTCATCTCGCTAGTTGTCAAGACGCTGAGAAAACAAGTTATTGTCGACTTCATAATATGCAACAGGCAGAAACTGTCGCTCTCTACTGCACTGTCGTAATCTTTTAATTCTGACGAGTCTGATAAACAGAAAGTATATCAGATTACACGCTTGAATTTGAATATTTAAGCTGGTAAAAATATCAAAGATTATCCATTTGAAATTATAATTTATCCTGCGTTGGTTCATTACTAAGAAAATTAAAAAAAAAAAGTTTTTAGAAAAAAAAAAGCTGTTTAAGTCTCAAAAAAATCACTGTCTGGGAAGTTACACGCGAATCCAAGTTTTCATGAAGCTTGAAAAATTCGGCTTTCGAGTTTCATGTCACTTGTTTACACTTCGAGAAATGCATAGCAACAAGGTATGTAGATAAATATTTACTTCGGTGACGATAACAAACCAGTAATGTTAAAATTTTTGTCCATCGCAGCCTCAGCCGCATCGCTTCACCCCGTCTTGTGATACCCAGTAGATACTACTAACGAGTGTGCGAGCGCCTCGGCACTCGGCAGCTGTAGAAAGCTGATCTGCGCCTATAAATCCACCTGACGCCAGCCGCAACCACCATTGTCTCGCTGATCGTCCTCTTAACTTCAAGTGCTACATTATCTTCTAAAGAAACCATTGTTACTTGTAATTTAGGAATCAAGTTCAAAAATATCCCTTTCTGTTTATTTATCAATAAGTCTTCTAAAGTTCGCATTTTTTATGAATTAGTACAAAGTGCCTGTGAAAAATGGACGCGCAACAGTTTCGGGAATTTGGCAAGGCAGCCATCGATCTGCTGGCCGACTATGTTGAAAACATTAGAGATAAGTAAGTACCATTTTCATATCTTAATTTGCGAATAAGAAGCTCCCACGTTAATTAAATAAGCACTTAGAAGGTGTAATGATGAATCCCATAAGCAGTTTTAATAACCAGTTAAGTAGGTACTTATTAGGTTTAGGTATTTGAAGTCAAAGTTCTATCTGAAATAACTATATGTTTTTATAAATTTGTTTAAGTAGAATCAGCAATATACTCCTACATTTGTCATAATAAGATAATTATGTCCTACCTACTCAATGCAAAAACAATCAGCTAAATACAAAAACAACATAGTTGGTAAATCATTTGCAGTGCATACTTACGTCATTTAGATTAGATTACTTCTCGGAAATCATGAAACGATTAAATTGTTGCACTATTGTATGTTTGCTTATAGCGGTTTAACAGCAGTTTTTTTAGAGAGCTGATGCGCGTTCGATTCCCGGTGTCTTGAGAAACAATAGAACTTTTAGTAGACGTATTTTCTATCAAGTCGAGATGTATTTAATTTACAACAATGTAGACTAAAACAGGTGTTAAATGTAAAATTAAAGTACTTACAATAACCAATAGATAAACTGTTTTTTTAGATTCTACTAAGTAAATTTCCCTTAAATGTAGTTAACTAAACAAAGTGGACTGCTAACTGTTGATACTTCAAAGCAAACCATTTAGCTTGAAATCAGCTTAAAGAATCTTATATCTCAAATCATTATCTTAATAAACCACCATAGGCTGTTTTTATAAAAGCCTCTTAGCTAAGTAGCATCACAGAATATGTAGCAGCCTCAATCTTGGTACAAGTTTTTTAAGTTTTGTTACAGTGACTTTTGCCATACTTAACTACTCTTAAATGGTACATAATTACATATTACAAATTAAAACAATTAAAAATGCGTAAGCGCTTGAAGTAGTCTGGTTTTAGCCACCTCGAATCAAAAATCAAGGAGGACCTACTGCAAAAAAAAATATGCATATTTTCCTTTCAATTTCATTGTGTATTTTGTAATACCAATTAGTTTGCTAATTTATTGACGCGCACTGCCGCAGTACCTAGTCATCGGTAGATTATACAAGATAATCGCACAAAAAATACTACAGACACGAAGCATTCCATCAATTAAACAATTAAACCACAGGTTATGACATAAAAACAAACCAATGAGAGTAGGATCTTCTAAACAAACGCAATTTTCCTTCCATTGTTCGATGAAATACACCTTCTTTGAATATTATAAATAGGTGCACGAAAGAAAAACTAAACGATCTTTTAGCGTGATTGCATAGATTGAAAATTAGTAGCAATTAAGTCACTATTAAAATTATGGTACCTAGTCTAGATAGATAGATATCGTTGTAATTGTTAGATAAAATAAAGTGGCATACATATGACAAAAAAGTGTTGAGTATTCTAAATCAGAATTGAGTACCTACTTATATAAGTAACACACACTTTGTTTTGAATCATGATTTCATGAATGTATGATATTTTTTAGTAAATCTATTATGGTATATTTTGTTTTCGATCATGAATTTGTGGTACTTAATGGTTATTTTATTTTCAAATGCTTTAAGGTTCTCCTTAGACTCTTATTACTTATGCTTTTCCATGTTGATTGACTGACCGTTTATAATTGTCTAAGAAACCGTCTTCGAAGACTGGCTTACGACACATATCAGTCTTGGGCTGCAAACTGGTATAGTTGTATACGTAACTTTCAGAGAAGTTCTTCCTTCGGTGGAACCTGGCTACTTACTGAATTCACTCCCTGAAGATGCTCCAGAACAGCCGGAAGATTGGCAAGAGATTCTAAAAGACTTCAACCAATCAATAATGCCGGGGGTGAGTACCTACACACACAGACCAAGCTTCTGATACTTCTTCGCATTCATTCACTCAGTCACTTTTCAGCTCTCCAGTGAGATGCCATAGTCTTTGAATAGATTAAAAATCGAGAGTTTATTAAATTACTTGAATAGCGAAATCTGTTATTCTTTTCAAACTGCTGGGATAAGGTGATTTATATGGCAGTCTAGCTGATCATACGTTACCCAAAAAAAATACCAGGAAATTCCATCTAGTAACATTTATATTAACGTTATATAATACTTTTCTAGATAACACACTGGCACTCTCCACGTTTCCACGCATTTTACCCGACCGGCACATCTTACGCAAGCATCGTAGGAAACATGCTGAGCGATGGCCTGTCTGTCATTGGATTTAGCTGGGTAAGTTAATCCTTGGTTATAAACTAAGTTAATTCTCAGTTTCTGAAAAACGCCTGTAAAACATCGCCAATTGCTGCCAAGTTTTATCCTATCAAATACCAACATCATTATGCGAATAAATAAATAAAAGTTGCCTACTACTTTACGGGTTGTGTATGTAATACGAGTAAATCTGTCAAATCAAATCAAAAGTGATTTTTAAAAACTTTTATTTTTAGTTTCACCTGCCTTGTTGTAGGTCTGCATTTATTTTTAAATAAATGTTTGAGTTTGAGAATTAAACACTTCCCGATTTCCGATTGATCTGATTTATTCGCGGGCCAATGCAATTTTTTGATGACATGGAGCTGATCTGGTGATGGAGCTGAAAGGTGGCCATAGGAACTGCGTTATAAAACGACATAACCCATCGAGTTTAGGCTCGTATGATTTGTTTTGACGTGTACTTTGATCCTAAATGGTAACCAGGGTCTAATGATGGAGCTGAAAGGTGGCCATAGGAACTCCGTTATGAAACGACATAACCCCATCGAGGTTGAGCTCGTTTGATTCGTCTTGACAAGTGCTTTGGTCCTAATTGGTAACCAGGGTCTGATGATGGAGCTGGAAGGTGGCCATAGGAATTTCGTAATAAAACGACACAGTCCCATCGAGTTTGGACTCGTTTGATTCGTCTTGACAAGTACTTTGGTCCTAAATGGTAACCAGGGTTTGATGATGAAGCTAGGAGGTGGCCATAGGATCTCCGATATGAAACGACGTAACCACATTGAGTTTGGGTTCGTTTGATTCGTCTTGATGAGTACTGAGTACTTTAGTCCTAGATAATATCCATCCATATGCAACCCCATCCTATTTGGGAAAGTGTGCGTACTACGAATTAGTACGGGCTACGGAAAAACGCCGCTACGCGCTACGAACTACGCCGTAGTACTTAAATCCCGAATCATAAATAGGTACTAAACAGTTAAAAATAAAAATAAAGAAAAATATTTTTTTTAAAACACATATGTAGGTAGGTACATTACAATATATATAATGCACCTACAAAATGGTATATTACTTATTATCACATTTTTTTTTAACTTTTAATTCTTTTTAGAAGCAAGTATTAAAAGATATTTTTTTTAAATCTTTATTTTTATTTAAAATTACGCTGTGAGTCAACACTTTTCAAACGTCACTTCCTAGTGTGTTAGCTGGGATTAAGTGGCGGCACAAACTCCTCCTATGACACAAATATCTGATCGAATTATTTTCTTATAGTTATCGAGTCCTGCATGCACAGAACTGGAGGTTCTAACTATGAATTGGCTGGGCAAGCTGCTTGGAATACCTGAAGAATTTCTGCATTGTTCCCGTGGACCCGGAGGAGGTATCATTCAGGTAAACACCATTAAAAGACAGGTCTATAGTAGTTAACTTAAAGTCTAAATCCAATTATTTATTTCTCTTTTTCTTACAGGGTTCGGCAAGTGAAGCGACACTAGTGGGACTGTTAGCAGCTAAAGACAAAACAGTTCGTAAGCTACTAAGAAACGATCCTAGCCTGGATGAGGATGAAATAAAACCAAAACTTATAGCTTACACGTCTGATCAATGTAACTCGTCAGTAGAGAAAGCTGGTTTGCTAGGCTCTATGAAAATGCGATTACTAAAAGCGGATAGTGATGGTAGGCTTCGTGGAGAGACACTCAAAAACGCTTTTGAAGAAGACAGGGCCCAGGGACTAATACCTTGCTATGTCATCGCAAATGTCGGCACCACTGGAACCTGCGCGTTCGACCCTTTGTACGAGCTAGGACCGGTGTGCAATGAAGCTGATGTGTGGCTACATGTTGACGCCGCGTATGCAGGCGCTGCATTCATGTGTCCCGAATATAGGCACTTGATGAGAGGCATCGAATTATCGGATTCCATCGACATCAATGCGCACAAATGGATGCCTGTCAGTTTCGATTGTTCTGCTATGTGGGTGAAAGATGGATATGACCTTGTTAGGGCATTCGATGTACAAAGAATTTATTTGGATGATGTTAAAACAGAAAACAAGATTCCTGATTACCGCCACTGGCAGATACCACTCGGCCGCAGATTTAGAGCTCTGAAATTATGGACTGTTATGAGGATTTATGGAGCAGAAGGTCTAAGGAAACACGTGAGGGATCAGATATCCTTAGCTCAGTATTTTGCTAAATTGGTTCGTGCTGATGAAAGATTCTTAGTTGAACCCGAGCCGTCTATGGGGTTGGTGTGCTTTAGACTAAAAGAAGGAGACATAATAACAAAAAAGTTACTAGAGAAATTAACAGAGAAGAAAAAGGTTTTCATGGTCGCTGGTACCTACAGAGACAGATATGTAATAAGGTTTGTTATATGTTCGCGTCTAACAGTAAAAGAGGACGTAGACTACAGCTGGAAACAAATTAAAGACGAAGCCGATTTACTTTGCTTGGAAAAAATACACTCTAAAGCTCACATACCAGCTATCAATCAAATAGTAGCGAGAGAGATTTGTGAGAAATCAAAATAACACCATAGTAAATTAAGAATTATTTAAGATATTGTATGTGAGATACTTGTTTATGAAAGGTAGTTGTTTTAAATTCGTTTTACTTGTTTATATTTGGTGCTTATACCATAGACGCAAAATGTAGGTACCTAGATGATTAGAAAATTGGGGTTCACAATAAATCAAGTCGAGAATGTAAGTATTCAGTAAATAATTAGGTAAATAGTACATTGTTATACTTAGTTAATAAAGCGCTTGTGATCAGACCTTTGAAATGGCATCCGGGTTCTGTTAGATTTAAAATAACAATAAAAAAAACTGGAAGATGACTACATGTTTTATTTAGAACTTAAAATTATCATTGGCTTGGCGTCATACTCGAATGTATTGCTAGTAACTATTTATATACAACTACAGGTATGACTGACACAGATACCGTAACTGTAGCCTTTCGGAAGACAATGCTCCTGACACACCGCGTCCTCGTTGGCTTCTTCGAATTCGCACCAAATTCGACCTGGGGGAGGGATCCGGTTTTCTGGAATATAAAAAGGGCAAACTTATTAGTAAACATGCTGTAACATTCTAGGTAGGTATAACAGATAACTAAATACTAGAAAGTAGCAATGCATTAGTGCAAGTCATTGTCTGGCCTCACTACTAAAATAGGTATGCCAATGTAGGTATAGGTATTAAGAATATATTTGAATAGACTTAATTAGCTCGGTACCTACATATTGATTTATGGCTATTACTAAAAGGCAATATAGGTTAAATAATGCCTAATGATGAAACAGACAAGATACTTGGCAATCTAAGTTAAAAACAAGGAATACTTTTTGGACACGGTTTAAACCTCAGTTACCTACAGTTGCAACAGAAAATAAAGAAATACACAATTATCGAACAATACATTTTTCAAGCTATTTAGGTAAATATATCAGAAACACAACTACAAAAACTGCAATTAGAAAAACTTCTAACTTCGCTATCAATCACCTCAAACTAGGTCCTAATTAAATGAAGGTCATAAAGTAAATGCGTACCTGGAGTAATAGGCTCTGGTTTCGGTGTGTTGTCCTCCTTATTCAACGACGTCTCGTTATTAATGGGCACAACAGTCTGCTCCACAACCACGGAACTGTCCCTCGGCTTCGGTTTGCCAAACGCAGTTTGTAGAAAACAGACCGATAATGCAATAAGTAGAAACACATTTACTACTTTTAAACCCATTATTTCTTTGTTCGCTTCGCTTATTATTGCTACAAGGAAATAGACGTCGTTATTGTTGCACAGCTAATTAACAAATAGCCGACGTATTGCGGCACAAAAATAGACGAACACAATGTGATGAAAGGTCAAGAGAAGCGGCCTTATATATTGTACATTCAGTTGTCAGTGGACAAGTCAATATTACGTACTCACACAAACGATCCAGTCACTCAATGAGTAATGCAAAGATTGTTTCTGTCTGTGGTATCGCGGGTACGAGGAAAGATGAATCACCCTACTTTGTTTTGGCAATGTAAGAAACAATATAATTAATTCGCATGAATTCGCAAGTTATTATGAAATGAAAAACCGTACTTACGTGATTTGACACCATACATGATCTAAGTATGTGAGTGTACCTTGTTTTTATCCGGGGACTAGCTACATAAAATGAAAAATAAATATACTAAAATTGCAAATTAAACAATTATTTTGGTTAAAAGAAACAAGTTCGATTGGCATGATTTTTTAAAATCCAAAATCTGTGAATGCAAATCGAAATTTCTGGAAAAAATGGGAGGCCTTCTTAACACCGTTTTCCTGTAGCAATAACGATTGAAGATACTGTTTTTACCTATCATGGGGAAGTAAATCATCTTGTACAGTTAGCATCAGAAGTAGATTAACACTACTCAAAGTTTCAAAGCAGGTTTTTAGGGTTCCGTAGCCGAATGGCAAAAAAACAGAACCCTTATAGATTCACCATGTCTGTCTGTCTGTCTGTCCGTGTATGTCACAGCCTCTTTATTCCGAAACTATTAGGACAGTTGAAACTTAGTAGGTAGATGGATTTTGTGAACCGCTTTACGATTTTATACAAAAAAATATTAAGGGGGCTACATGGAATTGGAGCTAAAAAATATTTTTTTTCATCAAACCTACACGTGTGGGGTGAAAAAGTGAGATCGAGGTTCCTAAAACCATTTTTTTCTCAAAGTCAATCGTTTGACAGAAAGATACTTCCAAAGTGGTTAAATGCGTGTCGTCGTCCCTCTAATTTCTAAAGTAAGAGGAGGAAAATTCTGAAAAAATGTAAGATTGTAGAACGAAAATAAAACTTTCAACCAAAACGGTTTGATTAAGATTTGATGTTAATATTTTGAGATATGGGACTTTTTCATCAAACTACAATACAACATATGAATGAGCCTTCAAAATATTTTCATTATATTATTTTGTACTTGTTCGGTTTTTTAATTAAAAAATTGTTAGATGTTACTCGTTAAATAATACCTAGCTGGAGTCCTTTACATTACATCAAATAATCAAAATCCTGAAATGTTAAGCTACTTCTGTTGCTCACCGTACACGAAGCAGCGAGCAGAATTAGTCTAAAATACAAATAATTATACAAGTGAAAAAATTCTTCCTACGGATCCAAAAAACCTTATCGCAATAAACTTTTACATCAAAAAACAAACAGGCTTTAGAACCGTTTTATATAATTTACTGTTCCGCCCTAATAGCCATTGTAGGTTTTTGTAGCGCAAGTTGAGCTCATCTCTCTTGGTCTGTATGTGCTGCTTCCACGTCAGGCGGCGATCGAGGTGTAGTCCTAAGTATCTCACACAATCTTTATTATGTGGTAGTAAATTGTTATTTAGCTTTACTGGCGGACAATCGCCTCTGCGTAACGTAAAAGTGACCTGTACCGACTTAGAAGGGCTGTCTGCTATTTGCCACTTTTGCAGCCAGTCACATATTTTGTCTAGACCTTTTTGCAGCGTTTGTGAAGCAATTGTGGGGTCATAGTTGCTAGCCAGAATTGCAGTATCATCAGCAAATGTAGCGGTAGTCACGCTGTCCTCTGCTGGCAAGTCTGATGTATACAGCGTGTACAGAATTGGCCCCAACACTGATCCTTGGGGGACGCCAGCCTTTATTTCCAATAGCTCCGACGTAGCTCGTAGCCTCAGCTTCTTTGACTTGAAACAGTCGATCTTGAGATAGTCGGTTGTAACTTGGAGATATAATCTTTTTCATAAAAATATGAGTTCCAAAATACTATTTTCGTAACAACACGAAATAATCAGAACAGTAGACTGTACCTAGTGTCGTTGAATTTTTAACCGACTTCAAAAAAGGAGGAGGTTATATGTTCGTGTGAATGTATTTTTTTTTAATGTATTTTACCTGATTTCTCCCCTATTTGTGGACCGATTCTCAAAAATCTTTTTTTATTTGAAAGATTATACTTCTGAGGTGGTCCCATTTCAATTTGGTGAAGATCTGATGCTGATCTTCGGAGATATACTATGGAACTCTTCAAAAATAGATGGCAAATCTATCGTGTTTGCTGCAATCGCTTGGATGTTTATTGTTTATACAACATCATGACGTAACATCACGCCTGTATGCTCTGAGGGGGTACGCAGGTGTGTACAATACACCCAGATTTCCATTTATGGGGGATAAGCCCATTACCATGACATGTGTTGTTCATCATCTACATCATTTTTCCAACTATTTTGTGGTCGGCTTCCAGTCTTACCGGATGCAGCTGAATACCAGTATTTTATACACAACACAATAGCCACGACATAAATTTTAGTAAAAAATAATTTCTAAAGCTATTGAGACATTTGCGTATGGTCATCATCATCTCATGACGCTGAGCTGATGAAGGAAAGTACAACTCTTTAACGGTTAGGAGTTAGGTGATTTCTTGTTGTAGATTATTGTATAGATAATGCGACTTGTCGATATCGATAGTTGATTTCTCTAGAGACAACAGAGTGAATGCTAGAAACTAGAAGTATTAATCATTTTAACCGACTTTAAGAAAAGAACTGTTGTTTCATTTAGACGCGTATTTAATAATGTAAAATAAATTCATGGGGACATGGGAACAACTAAAAATGGAAAAATAAATAAAAACTTTTTACTAATAATAAAACCGACTTCAAAAAACACAATAAAAAAAAAACAAAAATAACAAACCAAAACACAAAAAAGTGAAAAATAACTTTAGCTTCAGAAGTCGGTGACAAAAACACAAAATCAAACAAAGGTTAAGGGTTTTTAACCTTACATTTCATACTTCTTTACATTTAGGCATGCAATTTACCCACTAACGTTGTATGAGTAATAAATAAATAAATATAGTTCTAAGTAATATTAGTCAGAAGTCCAATGGTGATCTTGAACAATGCTTGTACCTCATTACCATAATGAATCTAATTTACTAATTAAATTGGAGTTAGTAAATAACCGATGGAATACCGTTTCGTAGGTATCACAGGGTACTTAGGTCCTTTGTCCTTGATTACTTAAGCTATGGGTAGGTACTTAGGTAGGTACTCGTAGGTATATTTAATAAGTTGCCTACTTTTTAAATATTACCTATCTGTGGTTTGTGGCACCAGTAGTATATCTTCCATCATATACCGTATACGTCGCACAATGCCAATATTTTAATTCCTACACTATTATTACAATTACCAACTATAGGATTTATAGGAGCTAGGTACCTATGCATTAATCTGAGGCAATTATAGCTGGTAGCTGTATATAATGCTTAAGAGGAAAGAGAGAGATGGCGCTAGACGACTTGTATAGCTTTGTCTCTTTCCCACACTGGAATTACTCCTGCTTTAAGACGTCATAGTAACCCCCCAGGCAACATTATCTCCTAGATATTTAGCCTTTCACTGATTCTGTAGAATCTCGATCGAATCGTTCTCTTATAACGCCTTACCTACTCGGCTATGTTTGCTTGCTGAAAAACTTTCTGGTAGGGTAAACCGCCTTAACTCCGGCCCGTCCTAATATCGGCCGTGTCGAAGAAATCGTGGCGTAAATTAAACATGACATAATGTTAGGATAATATTGCACCAAAATAAACCTTATGTTATACACAATAGATAATACCAACATGGCAGCGTTCTGTGTGTTATAGGATATTCAGTCGGTCGTAGACCGCTGAGGCGTATGAGCAAGGGCCTATCGGCGGTCTTTTGATCTCGGGCCGACTGTGGACGACATTTTGGGGTAAGCGATTTTAGCGTATTATATTCAATAAAAGTATTGAGTATTGCTTGTTTTCGATACATAATAAAATAACGAATCGCCTAACATACTTATTTTAATTAAGAAAACATGCTTTATGGTAATTTTAAGGGTAAGGCCACCAAAATTGTCAATTTTTTCGTGTGACATTATTGTCGTTTTATTTTGCAGTATCTTATGATTGAAATATTCAATAAATTGTAGAGTATATCTGAATTATAAGTATACCGTCGAAGAATTAGATGATAGTCCCCTGCTATAAAATAATATTATTGCAAAAATCCTTGAACTGATTTGTTTTATCGACAGTTTAAAATAAAACAATGGCTTTTGCTTTTGTGTTACGATTTACTTGTGTGACGAATGTTTACCCCAAAGCTACTATTTAAAGAGCCAAAGTGCAAAACGCAGTATTAATATGGCAACACAAGTACCCAAAAAAAATAAAAAAGGCAGCCATATTGTTTCGCCACCCAAGTAACACAGAACTGCATTATAAATGTTCACATAAGGCCCACAGCGTTAATCTAAGCATTTATACCCCCTTATTAGAGTTCACTCGGGCTGCAACAGCTGTTTAGAAAAAATCGAGGCTCACTTTAACGCTGTCTTCTGTACTGTAAATCTATTAAACTCCACAAACACGTCACAGATATCACTGTTATTCAGCGTTCAGTAGTGCAGTACCCTATCAGCTGCAAGAGCGCATGTTTGTGAACACAAATAATGCAGTTACCTGAATAAAAACCCAAGCGTGTACAATAAAACAGTTGCATTTAAAATGAGAACATAAGAACTACTATAACGTCAACAGTTGCTTTGTGAAATTATTTAACAAAGAGTTAATGCTTTATGCTGCATACAA
The DNA here is from genome assembly GCA_947578425.1 of Eugnorisma glareosa. Taxonomy (NCBI): domain Eukaryota; kingdom Metazoa; phylum Arthropoda; class Insecta; order Lepidoptera; family Noctuidae; genus Eugnorisma; species Eugnorisma glareosa. Next base: position 12,866,865 of record OX387964.1, read on the forward strand.
ATAAACTTCTACCCTATTAGTCAGGGGATTATACACTCGAATAACAGCATTTATCTAGGCCGAGTCAGAACTGAAAGTGTACTTTTAAACTTTTATGCAGGTACATAGCAGCAAACCTGGCATCCATTTTGTCGTGGGCTGAATAATTGAACTTGCGTAGGCATTTAATCTGCTGATTGAATTATATGTAACCATGCAATGAATATTTCTACACCAGGCTATTTTGACAACTTGTTGACGTCTTTATATTTTGTTTTAAGAAATATGGAAAGCCAAAAAAGAACCGGTGGAATACGCGGTAAAATTAATGCAATTGTGCAGCGTATTCCTCCACTTAAAAAATATAAATCGAAACACAGCTAATCTAAAAGATTTAGATGTAACAACGCGTTTTTCAACCGAATTTGAAATTAGTTATATACGGGTTCCGTATGTAATATTTATGATATGCGAAAGAGATTGTTCCAACGATTCAGATAGTTCAGACACGAGTGATTGTGATATACATGATTAAAGACAGGAATGTCGAAAAAAAATTGGCCATATGAAACATATTGAACAAACAGCCTTGAACGACCTAGCAAAAATAATAAATGATTTTGTTCCTGTTATTTTATTTTTGTTGTTTTGGTGAAATACATTACCTAATGACGCCAGAACTATTTTAGGGTCAACCTGAATCATCATTCTAAAAAAAAGCGAAATGTGCTAAATACTCGCACAACAGAATATAGATTCCTTTAAAAAAAATTGCTTCATTGGGATGAGGCTCCAGAAAATATTACATTGAATATAAACTTCGACAGTTTTCCAATTTTTAAAAGTTCCAAGAATGAGTTTTGGCCCATACATCTGTCAAAATTTTCGAAAATCCATGCTTCAGGCCTTTTGTGATTGGCATTTATTTTGGACAAAGAAAACCGAAAACTGTAACTGAGTAATTGGAAGATTTTATTAATAAAATGAAACCATTACTTGAAAAGACGGTGTTTATTAATGTTCAAAGTTGTGGAAGGAAATTTACAATAAAGATTAGATGTTTTATATGTGAGTATGTAACCGGAAAGTTCATACATCCGTTTTCCTGATTATCTGTATCTGTGTTCCACAAAAGTTAGTTCGCTGTTAGCATCTTCATAAGTCGGAATGTTGTTTCTTTTGAAAGTACTTTTTAGGGTATCCCACCCTGATCCAGGCGTTGAATTTTCATAGTTTCATGGGGTATTTAGTACTTCTCGGTAGCCACTGTAGAAGTCGCTTAGTTTCCCAAGGTGCAGGAATGACTGACAGAGTGGCAACACCTCCCTCTACAGTCTGAACGAAGGCATGTTCTGTAAAAAAAAAAAAACAAGAAAATCATTAGTAATTAAGTATTATTCAAGAAACGAAATATAATCACCACTTAATCAAACTAGTTTTTGTCGAAATTGATGCCAATAAAACTAGACGTATCTAATAAATAAATAGTTAATATATTATCTTTTTAATTAAATTAAAATAGCAGCTACCTATTTAAACTACAATTTAAATTAAGTACTTGTCGTCTACTACTACTAAAAAGAGAACAAAATGGTTTTAGCAGAACCACAGCGGTACCCTAAAAGCTTGGATCCATAAAGGTGTTTTTTTTTGGTTAACTAGCTCAAAATGTGAACCACTACTACTCTTCACATCGATCCATGGCTGATTTGTTTCTCACAAGTGCTTAACTAATTTACTATTTTCTGAATTACAGGCCACATGAGAACACCCGTACAGACCGTAACATTAAATTAATATTAAAACAGTTCACTTGCTATCCGCCATTTTCGCTGCGTGACTGTGAATTATTTTAAAATTTTATCTTTTTATTTTGGTTCATTTTAGAAGATATCGATTGGAATTAATTTGGTCCACAAATAATTTACACGTTACCAGCTTATTATCAATTTCTTTCTAAAAAACAATAACATTTATTTTGTTTACTGCCCATTTTTTTTTTGTTTTTTTTTTTTGTATTTAGTGGTATTTTAAGAGCGCGTGAAAATTTTGAACTAAATATATATAGTATTTCACAGTAAAGTTACCTCCCCAATAAGATTTCTGACATAATAGGAAGAAATCGAAATTTTTACTTACCGTAAATTATATTTATTTTCTCACAAATGGCGCTTGAGATCTTGCACACAACACAACACGTATACTTCATGTTTAACAAATTGACAGTTCATATTAAAGAAAAATAAATAATAAAGTTATTGCATTCCACAATTTCACTCAGTGTACTTTCTACTGTGTAAAAGCATATAAAATGTACACATTTGTCTTTTTTGCTGTATTATAGGTAACACGTGTCTTGTTATTCAGGCAATTATCAGCTATTGGGGCGACTGTTACACACATAAATGCTAATTTGATGTTGATATAATTCAATTATTTGTTAATTGGAATTCTTATACAGCTATGTGCTGAATAATTTGTGCCCAAATTAGAGTTATATCAGCAGAGGATGCGCTGTCTACGCTGTTATACAGCAAGTTTATGCAGCTAATGTTTCCACGGTGCTCTATGAAAATGCTGTTATAAAGCACTTTTGTGCTACTTGGGCAGTGAAGGAGCCTAACGTACACGTCACGTTATTGAGTGTGTGCAGAAAAAAATAGATTTAATGTGATTTCTGAGGTAAGAAACAGATATTTTAATGTTATTTTACTATGTTTGTTGGCGATAAGGTCAAAAGTATACTTAAAATCGCCCATTAGTGGCTAATTGTAATAGATAACTGAATTATAATCTAAAATTGTAAAAAATTAGCTTTTGTGTTGCATTTGTCTTACGCTCGTGTTACATTTGTGTCACTTTTGTGTTACATTTGTGTTATTGTAACACAAAAGTATGTGTTACGTAACACAATAGATCTATAAAGCCGCATGCATATTGGTATTTGGACTGATTTTTGGAAGTAATGTATCTGAGTGTGATTTTGTAGGTATGACAAACGCAGTACTTACGTACCTACTTTTTAATAGTGAAAACCTGCCAAGTGCAAGTTAAACTTGCATGAAAGGCTGCTTAGCACCGAACGAATTCAGTAGGTATTTTTTACTAATGTAATCCAGCGATCAATTGTTTTCTTCTTACTGAAATATGTATAATCTATTCATGTGTATACAGCGATAATCATATGGAATACTGTGGTACGGACCATCAAACTGAACAACTTTCTCTTTCATGGAATAATCCATGAATAAGCAAAAAGTACCGTTACGGCTAAAATTCCCGACGTGCCAGACTGCGCGTTATTTAGAGACGTACCTAATTAAGTAGGTATTGTAGGTTATTCCAGTAATTTATTGATACGTAAGCATCGGTTTGTGTCAGCTAGCAATGCATCAATTCCCAGCACAGTACTACCTACAGTGGACTGTGCATGAGAAACTCATTCAAGCCACACGCCTGGTAATACTGTCTAGCCTTATCGAGGCAGCGTACATCACCCTTTTTTTCCTCGAAGGGTTAGGCTAGGCACCTGGTCTGGTGACCTAATAGTACCTACACCAATACATCGTCTGACCTGATGTGCTTATAAGTCGCATGGTATCGTAAAGGCGAGCCTATCGCTCTAATCTAGACTTTGGAGTGAGAAAGGGGTTTGGGTAACTTTGCATGGCCCAGTGGCATGTTTTTTTTTCGTATGTCATTACTTCCCAGAATTTAATTCTTATTACTATTAGCGACACTATCAAATGGTGTAATAATATAGCGTGTGTTTTTTTTCGAAAACAATGGGTTCGATTCCTGGCTAGGAATATTAATTTTTCTAAAATCTAATGATGCAGTTTAAATTTTCATCAAAATCGGGCTCGAGCCTCCTGAGTGTTTTTCGCTAGTCCACATAGTTTCGGATTTGGCCATCCACGCCCCCTCATTCATCACATCTCAGCCCCGATGCGTTACCGATACCTTATGCTCAGCAGTACCTAACATTTGCAACCACGTGGGCAACGAGGCAAACTGCTTTGTGTTTCTGGGTAAAATCCACGAAACGGTAGGATAGGACCCTAAAGATCGAGTTTAAAACCTTGCGAGTTTCCAGGATAACAAAAGAAACAGATAACAGGTGTGGGTGCGACATATTTTCGATTCGGTTGTCGAAAAAAGACGAAGAAGTTAAAAATACCTACGGGTTAATCAACATCGAAGGATTCGGAGGATGCAGTAATATGTCTGCTTACTCTGCTTGCCTGTAATTTGGGATGACTAAAGCGATAGGTACCTAATTGGATATTTAAATATAAATAGACCTGAAAAATACGCAAAAGGCGCGGCCCTTGCTGGCGTGAACTGCGTAAGTACTACCGCTGTGTGGCCTCGACCTCCTGTGTTTGCATCAAGGTCACGTATCCATTCCTATATTCACGTATGTGTGACGTACCTATTTGCACGGCTATGTTCCTTAGTCGTTATCGATTTGATTTAAGTTTGTAACTGGGCTAAAGTCAAAAATGTAGTAAGTCGAAATGTTTAATATAAATATGAGTAATATAATATATTACTTTTATATTATAATAAATACGACCCTAAGAAATATGGCTTAACTGAGTTATAATCCCAGTAAAAGACTTTGACAATTATAACTTTGTAAATACATAGGTGTTGCGGTCGCAAATCATATTTTATTCAATATACAGCCTGACACTGACCGACAAACTGCAAAGAAACATAAGAAGATTTGAATTTCGCGAGCTACCCTTTTTTTTACCGATGGGAAATCATCAAATAACCCCTTCCGCTCTGGGCTGAGCAGGAGTGTCAGACTTTTACTGACTAAAACCCATCCATGTTCCTTCCTTTGCCCTTTGTGTTCCAGGGCCGCGGTATCTCTTTCGAACAGTCCCGCAACCCTGGCAGGCATCGGTCCTTACGGACCCCTTCCTGTTTGCTGACTCTCTTTGATGCGCGCGTGGAACATGAACGCGCCGTCGACACGGCCTGTCGTCATAAGACGGACGGACGGCGAGCTAGCAAGGAATCCTACCCTTAAGGGGGTGATTTTCGTTTTGATAGAACTAGGTAGTTCATAAGATCCTGACATCCAAACATATGAAACTAAATGGTTTATACTAAAAAACCATCATTTTTACGTACTATGTATATTCATTTCAACTTCTTACATTTAAGTTATAATTTTGTTGCGTAATTTAATCAAATATATCGTCGTAAGTCAGCAGAGTCCGCTTGGCGTCCTTAGGCGGCGGCGGGTTGCGGGGTGAGGGGGAGGGTGTCCAACCTGGCGCTGGCGTCGGTGGCCTACCGCGGGCGACTGAGATACGCCACGCATCCTCCAAGCCATCCAACGACGTAAGAGCTTGAGAAGCTATCTCTGGCGTGTCAAAAGACAGAAATGCTCTGGAAAAATAAAAACATGATATATTGCAATACTGCCTTTATTGTTCCTACATAAACAGGCATACACCACACTGGCGCTGGCAGAGTTGAAGATGTCACATGTCTTCAAATTTTTGTTTCCAGGCTGTTGGTTTTCTAACAATGTTTTCCTTCACCAGAGCAGTGGTAATTAAATAAATTGCACAAATTAATGTGCCTGCCTGGGTTTAAACCAGCAGCCTTCCAACCATAGGTCGGGGCCAATACCACTAAGCCACCAGTGTTCTAAAAATTTCTTCCTTCATAGTGATTTGAGTTACACTGAAAAACCAGGTTGGGGTAATTGTCAAGCACAGTTTCAAAAGCAGCTGTAACTAAATAATGCAACCATATCTACAAAGAATGAAATCTTACTTATCGTCATCAGGCTCTTGTGTGAATGAGAAAGGTTCATATGTGGCCAGTCGTCTTCGGATGGTTTCCTCTGAGATGCGAGCACCAGCAACTTGAAGAACTGAAGTCCTTCCTACTCCAACTGCCGGTGGAACTGGAGTTTCTGCACCAGCAGGAAGAGGGGTGCGAGGGGGCTTCTCATCTCTTGGGCTGCCGCAAAAAATTACTGATCAGATCTACATCATACCTCCATTTACGAAAAATACTGTTATTTTCAAGTAATTGCTGGACCTGGGCCTCTTTCTAATGCTCTATTGTTATTGATGGTTTAAGCTATAGACATTAAAGAAAACAGATTTGTAATCAGTTGATCACAGTTTGTAATGATATACAATTATAGAAGTAGGAATGGTCTTTCAACAGAGTTAGTTGCTGTTAGTTGTAATTTAACCCTCAGGAAGTAAAAATAAATAATTCAGCAACTATAATCATATTTACTGTTGATTGTTTCAGTGTTGAATCAACTTTTCGTATCCTGTTAATATTAACCGACTTTTCATAGACAGATAATATTGACTGGTATATGTTATTTTTCACTGTTTTTTGTTTTCCTCCTCCTTTATGAAGTCGGTTAATTATTCTGTGTAAGTAAACCATGTAAAGTAATTAGTAAGAAGGTCCCACTTGAACATAATTACTTACTTCTCCCTAGCTGTGACAAATGACTCATAGAGATACTTGACACGCGGAGTCTGCTTTTCTTCAGGAGGTGGGGGCTCTTGAGACGCACTAAATGGTTGGTAAGAGGCCACACCACCTGCAGCACTCGCTGACCCACTCAGTTTCCTCTCCCTACCTGAAATGTCAAAATTTAGTACCATTATTTTACATAATACCAGTATTTTACATGGAGCGATGGCCTGTCTGACCTCCACAACCCTGTTAGTACTGGGTAACCAATACAATATCCCTTGGTAAGACTGGTTCAGACTTTCGGGCCACTGACTTCCTGTAACGACTGACATCAACAAATGACTGCGGAGACCAATAGGCAGTTAAATAGCAATTTTAGCAGTTGTAATAATTTGAGTTTCTTTTTTTTTTCACCAAGGCACGGTGATGAAAATAATAATCCTCTGAAGCAAGTAATTTATAACACTGTGTATCTGATATAACCTTAACAGAACAAAATTGTACCTGCTCTTGGTCGCTTAAATGTCGCATTTTGAGGTTGTGGAGGAGGACTTTTTATAGCTTGAATAGCCCCGCTCTTTATCAACTTCCGAGCAATTTCACGAGCATCGCGTGCTTCCGTCGGCCGTTTCGGTAATATCGGCTTTTCAGGCTCTTGTTTGGGAGCTTTCAAAGCTTGTAAAGCCTTCTTTTTCTTTTTCAACTTCTGGTATTTTGCTTGTAACATTAACTCCTCTTCTGTTAAATTAGATGGAAAATGTAGATAAACCATTCTTGTAACACAGTTTTTTTTTTTAAAGAACGATTCGATATTGTAATTAATGGGAACCAGGAATGCTCAACATGATAATGCACGGCACGAGAACGCACGACATTGGAACGTACGTGTTTTGAATTCCAATGACGTACATTATCATGTCGCGCATTCTCGGCCTGGACAAAGATTGTCCGGCTCGATAATGTACAGCACGAGAATTGGAATCAAAACAAACTGTGACGTCACATTAAAAAAGTAAAAAGCCATGTGACACTAGGGACGGGTGATACACAGATTTTATTGATTTTGATTGATTAGGGATTGATTTTGTTCCATTTGACGTATGGTTGACGTTCAATCGTATACTAACTAAAGTAATCTGTGAATTTTTCGTGTATTTATGTTAAGTTTGGTTTGTTTGGAACTTTATAAACGCATTTTGGGTTTTCTTGTTGAGTTCTGGTTGTAAGGCACCCTCCTACAGCTAAATTAGGAAGCGAAAATGGTCCTGATATGGGATGGAAGAAAACAAAAGATAATGAAATACCTATCAGCAACGTGCATGCGTTTTCAAAAAGAAATGATATTTGATTGGTGATCTTTGAGATGTTGCAACATGTTTGGCAAGTAAGTACATAAGCTATTACAAATTACAACATCATTGGTGTACTTAAGTACCTACTACGGAAGTTTGAATAACAGCATTACAACAATTTCTCCATGAGCAACCAGGGCTCTTACTATGAGCTCTTTACTAACCCACCTCAATAGCATTATTCTCGAAGATTCTTTCCGTAACTTCAAATCGTCTCAATTTATGGTACCATAAGATTATCAGTGTGTAAATTATTAGAGCTCTTTATCTGGGGGCTGTCAGTTTGGTCCCTTGGGCTTTGTTTGTGAAGTAATTAGTCAAACCTTGTAGGTACTCTATATTATGTATGTAGGTCCTTACTATCTGATAAATAAATACCTATCCACAAAACATTCCAACATATTACTTACAAACACCAGCTGGCAGCTGTGGAGACAGTGACTAGATCTACAACATAACACATAGCTATTAAAGTAAACTAGGAATTTTGTACCAGGTAAGTACCTTTAGCTGCCATCATAATAACTTTCTAATTAATCTTATTTATTTTAGATTTTCACTGCGATTGTAAGATGTGTGCGACTCACACTTGATGGAGATAATTATAAAAGCAATGAAATATTTGCCCCGAACATAGTCCATACCACTATTATGTTGCTGCTTGCTGCTCAAGAGGACCACAAGCCTGACATAGAATTCCATTACATTATATATATTATATGGTTTCATCGCAGAAGAAAAAACTCTTTAGTAATAAGTTAATTGGTTATACCTAGTCAAAGCTGCCCTGAATTACATACCTAACTGCTAAGGCAAAAGAAATACCTACTATGAAATAAATTCAAGAATAAGATCAGCGAACAGGACCAAATTAGTACCTAATTTGCTAAACTAAATTATGGGCGGAACCAGAGTTTAGAAGATTAAGTGTGGAGACAGTATGAAAGTGGCAAAGTAAAATATTATCGGGATAGCATTATAGTTACTGCTCTATGAATGCTAAAGCTTATCTCTCTATCCAAAATAATCTAAAAAACCAACTAGGTAATACTTTTATTTTTGATCCATGACAGATAAATAGCCTTTAAAATAGTAGGTTTCACCTACTAATTGTTTGTTACATAATTTTATTTGTAATTAAGTTGAAGAAATAGGTAATTTATATGATGATCATTGTTTTAACATAAATTTAACATTTAATTAAATTAATTATATATTTAATTTCATTGTCTTTTTTTCACTCTTCCTTGTCCGTAGTAGGTATGTCCTGCAGGATAGTCCTTTCCCTTGTTCTCCACACAGATCCCGCGACCATACATAAATCATCTCTTGATCTCTATTCGTAGCTTGCTTCTTTCCATGATACCTAACAGTAAAATTAAATAAACAATAATGCAGTATAAATATTATCATCATCATATCAGTCATAGGAAGTCCACTATTGAACATGGGCCTCCTAAATATAATGGTTTATACTTATTTAACTAAGTAAGAAAGACGAATTTAACCACTAGACCTTGTGGTGCACCTTGGCAGAGGCCTATGTCAATCAGTGGACTGCAATTATGATGATGATGAACCATTAGCTATTTTTATTGGATCATCAAATCAAATTAACAGCTTCCATTGTGATCAGAGTGTTTGGCTCGCGATCCGAGGTTCTGGATTTGATTACCTGTGGGGAGGACACTGTCTCACAAAAATGTCTTTACGGGACTGTTCCAAGTTTAGTTAGAGCATTGCAGGTTAAAATCACCTGATTGTTTAGAAAGTAGGTAAGTTGATTCCGTGCTTCGGATTCGGAGGGCTCATTACTGTCGGTCCTGGTTATTTTCTACACGATGTAGACGAAACAGAGCCACAGTATTTCTTAGTTTTAATGCATGTTATCATCTCGCTGAAGTCCAACCAGATTTCATTCGATGAGGTTTTGCTGACGGTATCACTATCTGATTGTATTTCTTTCTCCCAATCAATGAGATCAGCAGCCTTGCTAGACCTAAAATAAATCGGGAGGCTGAATACTATTATTACTTAACCATAAATAATAAAACAGCATAATTATCCATCAATAACATTATTTATTTCTTATTATTTTATTTATTTATTATTAAAAAAAACAGGCACTCAAAATAATTTCTTAAATCTTCTAGACAGTTCTTTATTGGAATATTCTAGACTCAAATCTTCTAAACAGGTCCTTACAAGAATATTCGAGACTCGCACGTAATCTAGAATGTTCTCGTAAGGCAGCCGACGTAGGTAACAGTTTTAGAGGTTTAGCCGCGGCCGCGCGGTCCGCACATGGAGAACTGCGCGGCCAAGCAGTTTTCTTAAACGGAGCTTAGTAGAGCTGTGGTAGAGGTCCCATTCTTTTTGCTAATCACTGATACGATTTCGAAGAAAATGTAGACAGTATGAATAAAGCCCTATTGTTTGGATTTCAAAACCTAAAGCACTTAAGGTGGATGCGCAAGGGTAGCCCGCGAAATTTAAATTTTCTCAAGTTTATTGCAATTTGCAGGTCAGTGTCAAGTTGTACGTTGATGAAAATATGAATCGCGCCAGTAACACGTATGTAGTTACAGAATTATAATCATTCAAATCATCAATTCAGCTCTCCAAGTTCATATAATCACATTCAATAGCTATTTCATGAAAAGTCACTTTTTGAGATTATATGAACTTGGAGGGTTGTATTGATGATTTAAATGAATATAATTCTGTAACTCCAAACGTGTTACTGGCGCGATTCATATTTTCATCAACATACAACCTGACACTGACCTGCAAATAGCAATAAACGTAAGATAATTTAAATTTCGCGGGCTACCCTTGCGCATCCACCTTAAACCTAAAATGCAAGGAAGTAGGGTGACCAAGATTTATGGTGCGTCAATCAGACATTTCCAAAAGCGTCGTTTTTTTATACCACATACGTAAGTAGTATCTAATATCATAATGAGGGAATAACTATGGTTACTTGGATGGAGAAGTACTGATGCGAAAATATAATAGGTCTCCGGACCCAAACTGCGCGACACACCGCGCGGGCTGGGCCGCCGACACTGTCATCGACTACTACCGTCGCTGGGGGCTCAAACTCAAACTCAAAGCGTTTATTTCAATTAGACCTTCGCAGGCACTTTTGAAAGTCAGAAAAACAAAGGCGAAGCTACAGTCACAGACACAAGGCATAATAACTTGTGAAAGTACTGTAGTTGCCCATTCCAAAGCGTAGATCTCTATGGAGAAGAATGGGCAAGAAACTCCATGGACACTCTTTTCAATCAAAATATTGTTACAAGATCTTGGTTACATCATTCATGTTGAGATTATACATATATGTGAGAACGATGTAGAAAGACGTGTACATTAAGAGCGTCCAGAGTAAAAGATTATAACTATCACAATTTAAAAACAAAGTAATTAAAATAAACCGTGGCAGCTAAGAGATGACCAGTCCCAACTGACAGCGCCCGTTCACGAACATGACGCATGCATCAGCTCCATTCAGCTCAACCATATTGAAGGGAACTAAACGACCCAACACACCCGCCACTATCAGCGAGACATTTGAGTGAGCCTGACATTCTCTCAGCCACCAGGGCACATTCGAGTCAATGAAGGATAACTAAATGTAAATGGTAGCTTTACAGTACATAGTACTCACACATGTGCTATGCAGTTATATAATACTAAGAGATTGAATCTACGAGTATACAATGCAAAGATATTTTTACAATCTTCTGCAGCTTCCACAATAATTTCACATGAGCTTCTGATTAGTTTGCCCCTATGGTTGTGGAGCAGGACCAGCATTGAGCCAAGCATTTTTATCATCGATGTAATCCCCTAACTTATAATATGCTTGCCTACATAGTGTGCGTTTTATACAAGATTTAAATTTTGTCTCATTCAGTTGTTGAATGTGGGGAGGTATTTTATTATAACATTTTAAACAGTACCCCATGAAAGTTGAGTCTACTTTAGCTAGCCTGAAACCTGGCTGTACTAGTTGGTCCCTGTTTCTAGTATTATAGTGGTGTCTGTCACCTCTTTTACTAAACAAATGCAGATTTTTCCTAACGTACATGATGTTTTCATAGATGTATTGACAAGGTACTGTCATGATGTTAATTTCTTTAAACAGTTCCCTTAGAGAATCGCGCCTACGTAGATCATATATGGCTCTGATGGCTCTTTTCTGCAGAATAAATATAGACTCAATGTTTGCAGCCCGTCCCCATAGTAAAATACCGTATGACATAATACTATGAAAATAACTAAAATAGACTAGCCTCGCGGTATCTGCATCAGTAATTTGGCGGATTTTTCTAACAGCATATGCTGCTGAACTCAGCCGTCCTGCAAGAGATGTTATATGCGGACCCCATTGTAGCCTTGAGTCGAGCGTGATCCCCAGGAAAACAGTATTTTCGACGAATTGCAGTTTCTCTTGATTCAATACTATGTCACTATCACTACTTTTAACATTCGGTAGAGCAAATCTTATGTACTTCGTTTTTTTCCCATTTAATACTAAATTATTTGCGGTGAACCAATTATGGACCTGCATTAAGGCGTTATTTACGTCGTCGAGATTTGTGGCACGTCTGTTTATCTTAAATATTAAGGAAGTCAGCGAATAACACCATTTGTGGTTGGTTTTTAAATAAATGGGGTAGATCATTAATATATACCAAAACGAGGAAAGGACCTAATATCGAACCTTGTGGTACACCCATACTTACTTTTAAACCCATTGAATTGACACTATTTATTTGTACTTGCTGATGTCTATCGTTTAAATACGATTTCACTAAACTGAGCGCAAGTTTCCTTAACCCGTAATGTTCAAGTTTTAAGAGTAGGGTTTCATGGTTTACGCAATCAAATGCTTTCGAGAGGTCACAGAAAATTCCTATGGCATCTTGTGCCTCTTCCCACGCAGTAAATATGTGTTTTAATAAGTCGACACCGGCGTCAGTCGTACAACGTCCTTTGGTGAAACCATACTGTTTCTCATGCAAGATTTCATTGGTGTTAAAGTGGTTGAGCATTTGATTAAGCATTACCTTTTCAAACACCTTGCTGAAAACCGGCAATACGGATACGGGTCTATAGTTATTGGTGTCTTTACTGTCCCCGGACTTGAAAAGTGGTATTACCTTGCTGTATTTCATAAGGTCCGGGAAGACTCCTTGGTCCACACACAAATTAAATATTAAGGCCAAGTACGGTGCTATAGTCTCAATAATGGCTTGACAAACTTTAATTGACATACCTCATAGATCCTCGGTTAATTTGACTTTGATTTCTTTAAAAGCTTTAATGACTGCTATGGGGTTTATATGTTTAAATTGAAACTCAACCGGACAGGCTGAAACGTTCGCTCTTAATAAATCAATAGAAAACAAGGGTGAGGAATTTAAGGTTTCGGTAGTTTTAAGTGGGATACTAGTGAAGAAATCTACAAATTCTTGAGCAACTTCATTTTTAGAGCTAAGAAGACCACGTGAAGTCTCTAGAGTGATATCATTATTATATTTTTTATTTCTGTTAGTTTCACTATTGATGATTTTCCAAACCGTCTTTATTTTATTATCGGCGGATTTAATCTTGTTGCTAATGAATAAGGCTTTAGCTACCTTACAGGAGTTCTAAAAAAATTTTGAGTAAGTTGTAACATATTTATTAAAAGTTTCTGAGTTGATGTAAGGCTTAAGGCCGTACAGCTCAAACAATCGTTCCCTACTTTTCCTAATACCCTTAGTTGCCCAGTCACTGAACATAAACTTTGGGCAAATAGATTTGGTTTTCATTTTTAATGTATTATTGAACTCTGTGTAAACTACCGAAAAGAATTCCTCATAAAATTGATTAAAATTTTCAATAATATGGCTCGGAATGCCTAAATTACTAATTAAGTTATTTTTAAATTTATTCAAATTACTGGGTGTTATTAGTCTAGATTTTATCTGGATTCTTTGTAATGGTGTGTAGGACTCGAAAGCAACGGTTTGCCCGCTGTGATCAGAAGGAAGGTAATTTACAATGGATTTATCTAAGTAATCGCAGCAACAAAACACATTATCAATACATGTAGCAGTATTTGTAGTAATTCGAGTTGGTTCCGAAAACACGTTTGACAAATTAAATGATTTAAAAAGATGTAAGAATCTACTGCTATTCGAATTTTTGTCTAAAATATTAACATTAAAGTCACCACAGATAACTAATGATTTATTACCACTTGCAAGTTTTGCTAAAGCATCTTCCATTACTGACTCAAATATAGAGTAGTTTTGATAATTTGGGGGTCTGTAAACGCACACTATTACATGCTTATCCAGCTCAACACAAGACAGCTCAATACTATGTTCAACCGATAGATCAACAATGTCATTACGAGTCTTAAATTTAATACAATTTTTAACTAAGATTAATGAACCCCCACGAATCTTAGCTTTCCGGTTAAAGCAACTGCCCACACTGTAATTTGCGAAATTAATAAGCATTTCATATTCTTTTAACCAATGTTCAGTGAAACAAACAATTTCAAACTTTGTTTTTTCTAAAAACAATTCAATTTCTAGTTGCTTTGAAGAGAAACCTTGAATATTTTGATGAAATAACTGCATGGAATTCTGCTTAGCCCCTTTTTTACATTTAGCTATTTGAGAGCAAGAAGGTACATTGTTGTTGTTCGGTGTAACATTAATGTTTCTGGTATCTTCTGTTGTCTTACTAACTAGTTTAAATGAGCATCCGGAGTGATCCCCAAGACTCCCATGCCATTACAAGACAATGAGATCCTAGTACTAGTGGACCCCACTCGAGAATCTTCTAAAGTTACACATGGATCCTCCCCGTAATTGTAAAAATAATTATTAGTATTATTACTAATAGTCGCATTGTGAATAATATAACTAAACATAGACATACTACTTATGTCTGAGTGAATATTATAAACTAATAGCCTAGCTATTTTGTGTCTACAACTAATAGGTAGATACACTTTACCCCGTGTCGACCTAAGGTGGATGCGCAAGGGTAGCCCGCGAAATTTAAATTTTCTTACGTTTATTGCAATTTGCAGGTCAGTGTCAGGTTGTATGTTGATGAAAATATGAATCGCGCCAGTAAGACGTATGGAGTTACAGAATTATAATCATTCAAATCATCAATACAACCCTCCAAGTTCATATAATCTCAAAGAGTGACTTTTTCATGAAATGGCTATTGAATGTGATTATATGAACTTGGAGAGCTGTATTGATGATTTAATTGATTATAATTCTGTAACTCCATACGTGTTACTGGCGCGATTCATATTTTCATCAACATACAACTTGACACTGACCTGCAAATTGCAATAAACTTGAGAAAATTTAAATTTAACAAAGCTGTTGATATCAAGAAATACAAGCCTGTCACTATAGTGACCTACTAAGAAATGAAGATGCTTATTCAACATGTGAATATAATTGTTTTTCCTGTTTGAAAAAATGGGCTAAAATGTAACGTAGACAAAACGGAATGTGCTATGTTCACTCACAAGAGAAACTACCGCAGAACCATTCGCATCAAAGACGAGGCAACAGTGTTGCCACCTTAGCCCTTTTCGGGCTAGATCTAGCACTTTTTACTGAAGGTAAACTCGTTTTTTCATGCTTTAGCCCGAAAAGAGCAATCTAGCCCTTTTCAAGCGAAACGAAAACTTCACACCGCGATTACCAAGTTATGAAACAATGCGCGCCATGTAGTAGATTTCTTCAGTTCACTTAAATATTTCTTAATTGAGTATAATATGTTTAATTTAGCTATGGTAACATTGTTAACACTTCCTACTCTTTCTGCTTCTTTACTGGGGAATTCCCCAAGTTTGTTTCTAAGTATAAACCGACTAATTTAGGATGTAGTTACAATATATTCATAGTAATCTTATTTATGTATCTGCTTTTTTCGCAGTATTATAATATCACTAAGGCAATGAGAGCGAAGCGAACATTTGTTTTTGTAACTTGTTGAAATAATCGACCGCGAGTGCGAACACAGATGTCAATCAGCCATCAACTTCTTCTGCTTCGGCAGAAATTATTTTGGAAGATTCCGATGAAGACTCTGATTTTTAACAATGTAATAACTTAATAATAATTCGATTATATTATACGTTTCAAATAAACAATTTTTATCTCTGCATTTCTATTTATGTTTTTAGCTCCTTCTTCTAGCACCTCTTTTGATGGCAAAATTTGCGAAATCTAGCTCTTTCTAGCTTGGCCGACTGCCCCTTTTCAAAAACTAAGGTGGCAACACTGCGAGGCAATCGAATATCAAAATAGCATAAAATATCTGGGCGTACACTTAGACAAGACCATGACCATGAGCAAACAGACGGATTACGTCGTGCAGAAGGCGCGACGAGCACGCGGTGCGCTAGCTCCTATCATAGGTTGGTACGCCAAGACAGACATGACTGTGAAACTTGCTGTTGTTCAGGCCTGCCTACTTCCTATACTGGATTATGGCGTAGTACAACTACTCTCACATTACAGTAAGAACAATTTCCAAAAAAAATTAACGCCAATATCGAATGGCTCTCAAGATCAGCGGACAATTCCCAAGACGCTTAGAAACCTCATTGCTCTGGGATAATATGCTCGATTGGAATCCATGGCACCTCCGTGCACAAGACTTGAACGAGGACATGTTGCGCCGACTCCGCGAATCGCACATCGAGGATCTAAAGACCCCTGGTGACGCCTACCTCGGTTACGGACAGCACTAATACTAGACTAGGTGAAACAGAGTATGTACCAAAAAAAGACAGGAGTCGGCTGCTCAGCAAGCGAACGACCGCTCCACAGCAAAATGTAATTTTTGTGAAGTTATTTAGAACGTCTTAGCCCACTGACATCGGATATCTATGGCTTACCCGCAAAGCAAGCACACTGTCATACACATGCAATTTGATGCAATACACTTTTATAAAAGTACGTGCACTACTGCAGTAGACTATTTAGGCGCGGCGTCATCATTAAAAGCAATAAGTACCTACATCTATTTTTAAAACCAACGCTTGATTTATTAAAATAACAGTGTTTACTTCATAACGAGGTAGGAAGATATATTTTTTCGTATAGGTAAGTAGGTACTAATCAAATAGAAAATCATTAATCATTTTTACAATAAAAGGTACTTACATATTTATCATAATAATATTGTAAATGTCTGATTGATTCACCATAAATCTTGGACACCCTACTTCTAACTTGCAAATTGCAATACAGGTTATAGGTGCTGTAGGTCATGAAATCCAAACAGGGCTTTCTTTATTCATACTGTCTACATTTTCTTCGAAATCGTATCAGTGATTAGCAAAAAGAATGGAACCTCTACCACAGCTCTACTAAGCTCCGTTTTGAAATTGAAAACTGCGTGGCCGCGCAGTTCTCCATGTGCGGACCGCGCGGCCACGGTTAAACCTTTATAACTTTCTGAATTGGTTCTACGAATTTGCGACCTTCATTATTTGTGTTTTACAAATTCCTTCGTAAAGTTGACGTAGTCGTTTTTCTTCTACTACTTTGTGGCCGAGAAATCGAAACGGCCACTTGACGCCCCTGGCGGCGGCGCCTCTAGGCCCGGGCCTTATGGGCCTATAGGGTTAATCCGGGCAAGAGGCCTACCAACATTACACAATATGTTAAGAAGTTTTTCAGAATAGGTGACCGCGACCATGCCATATTTCGACATAGGTACTTATTTACTTACGGGTGACTGATAGCTACATATCGATAGACAATAGATCTCTCTGTGGCTAAACCTGTAAGTGTACCCAGTTCAGAAATTGATATTAGCAGTGTACCTAATTCAAAATGAAAACAGGTAGGAATGTTGAATTAGATGGTTACACCCGAACCCCTGATTCATCAAACCATTGTTTTGTTCCTGTGTGTAGAAATCCGGAATGTATAAGAGTACCTATGTATCTTAAAAAACAAATATAGATGGACTAAAAATTATATGTCACTCCTAATGCCCGAGTATGTGAAGAACATGCTAGTATATATTATTGGGAACTGCTGAATGAATTTCAGTTCTCAACGCAGTTTACTCTAACACATATTTTAGAAATGTTAGATTTATTAAGAAAAAAAACAATATTATTGCTTTTGAAAACGTGGTAAATATGAATAACCACGTTTGTTGATACTGGACAGGCTTGTAGACAGTATTGAATTTTTTAAGAATACTGAGCTGTATTAAAAATCAATTTCCATTTTTTGCCGAAAACCAAAAACAGCTTTAGGTTTATATCTTATGAAAATAAGAACTGAGGGCCTATAATGGCTGCTTTATCAAAATCATAATATGAATCAAGTTAAAAAAAAAAAATCTTAAAATGGTCTTTATGGTTATGACCACAAACTCCATTTTAAGAGATTTGAATTTTTATATATATATTTATTTTATTTTTACATTTTTTTTTCTGAATATATTCCCCTCCATGGAAATGTCAGATTTAATTTTGTTTAGCTTAGGAGTTTATCAAATAAAACAGGCTCGCTCTTATTATGGGAAACATATTTGGGCAAACGGTACTTTTACTGTAGAAGTAAGTGAAGAGATACCATTCATAAACATTGCAGACCACCAGCGCATAAAACAGCTTTGATCAGAGGACGAATAAAGTTACGCCACTACAGCAATAGAGTGTATTACACATATATTTTATTAAGAGTGGCGGAGACTAGTTGGCAGGCTTGTATTCGTGGTTATTATTGCAGTTGCATAATTGGGAAAAGGACTGTTGGAAGCTGTGCTCATGTTATGACAATTGTCTGGTATCTGGGATGGGCTCAGCATCCAAATGATATATCTCCGCCTGCACAGTTTCTTGACAATATTTTAATTAGAGAAGACATTGAAAATTAATAAATTAACATTTAAACCTATAATGAAGTTTTATTTCAATAGCTAAACTGTAACACTAACATCCGATTTAAAGCATATTAATTAAGTTTTGAAATAGCATTTGTCAAAAGGCTTTTATCCACTTTTGACCAAGTTAAAAAATTAGTCTTATTAGTCTATTTGGTAATTATCCTGTTAGTATATATTACTTTACTCTTTGCCTGTTAGTTCTATTTGGTAATTGCAAGCGGAATGTAACTTGAAAGTCATAAAATATGTTTATCTAAGTATGTGTATATGTATCGTTTAGTAGACACTATTATAATTTACTCCCGTTATGGAACCTCTGCGATATATATGTATGGTGAAGTATGCACTTGTAGGTAACTCGGTTCTGGGTAAGATATTGTAACTTGTAGGTGAACATTCGAAGTAGGTAGATCTATTAATCAGGATATAGAGTGCTTTCAGTCGTAAAACGAATATTCTATCTACTTTTCTCTGACAATATCACATTTCATCTCATTTCTCATAAATAATCTGATAACTTTTGTTTTGTTTACATTGTCATACTCATAAATCAAAATATCGACTGACAGTAGTGAAACTTGACAGTGACATGTCAAGTTTACATTTCTGCGGTGTGTTCGCTTTAATAACCTTGGAAAGGTTTGTTCGTTTTAAGTGAAAATTCTCACTGAAATAACAAAACGATTTTGCTCAAAATTGGAGGTCTTAAAAATGTATGTTATAATTAGAACTGTTCGTTTTCGGGATGTCTATCCACATATATTTAAATTATCCTGGTTAGAATTTTTGATAAATAAAAAACCATTTTTGGACATGTCCTTTGGATCATGAAAAAACCACAAAATTCCGCTATAATTGCTTTTAAAAATCTCAGACAAAATAAATCCTCATTTAAATTAAAAACTAACGAATATGTATGAGATGCTAGAAAATAGTTGTATCCCCGGCGGTCGTTCATAATATTTAAATACAATTTCACGTATTTTTGTGTATTTTACCAGAGTGCAATAGAGAGTTATTACTAACTTGGACTTAAGTTACTAAAAATGGAGTTAAATGGCCTTAAAAGGGTTGTTTATGATTTTAATGATTATAACTCTGTAAAGTCATATTTGTTACGGCTGCAAATCATATTGTATTCAAGATACAACCTGACAAATAACCTGCTAATTCAACTAACTAAGCTTGACGTACTTATATTATGGATTTGTATTTTCTATCGATATTATTCAGTAGTCCAAGAAACAATCCCTAATGCCATGGAACCACGGGTAATTAAAATTACCCATGCACCCGGTAATGGGATGGGTCGACCAACCGGGACCACGGGTAACGACTCAGTTTTTGGCTATGTTTTTGTGTCAAACTTAAGTTTTATAACAAGTTATCGGTTAATTTCGAATTAATGTTATAAGCGTAGTCTACGCTCAACAGATGGTCGGGATGGGCAAAAAAAAGCTGCCACCCTATACCCCGTCAGGAATGTCGTCGGATTTCTGCCGGCCTTCGGCACGCTCATGTCCCAAAGTATGACTTGGGACCAAATTCTAAATGCATGAAATAAAAAACAAACAAAAAAAAAGACTATTGACGAAAACAGAATCCTTTGGCTAGGATCGAACTCAAGACACAAGATTGTAAAACAGCACTGTACCCCGAGACCAGCTGGCTTATTGTAAACCGTAGCCAGTGCCGGTTTTAGCACTATCAGCTCCCTGGGCGAGATTTCTACGGCGCCCCCTACAGTGCACTTCAAACCCTTCCAGTCACTTACGCAAAAAAGGTGTCAACCTCGGAATGAGAAACAATAAGCTGTAAACTCGTATACGCCTTCATTTATGATTTCCTATCCGCAAAAAAAACGTCACCTTGGTCAGTTGAACTTGTATTACAGCCTAGTGACTATGGCTGAGAGCTGCGGGCTCTCAGTCCCGTATCTCAAAAACGGTTGGGCGTATGAAAATTTCTTCAAAACAAAATCTGTCGCAAATTTTATGCTCTACAATTTTTGAAATAAATTTTAACATCTTTGGAGCTATAAAAACCGAAATAATCGCGAAAAACTGATTTTTGTGACGTTTGACGCTACTTTTAGAACACCAAAATGAAGTTGTATACGAGTTTACAACTTTCATTCCGAGGTGAAACCCGGCCCTAATAAGACTGCACTACATACGAAAAAAAATACAAAGGATATAATTAACTAACCATTCCTAAACAGGGTGGATTCGACACCGACGCGAAAAAGGGTTACCACGTATTCAGTAAGTAAACAGTTTCTATGTGGGGGGGGGGGGTTCAGAATGATGCACTGAATACGTGGTAACCTTTTTCGCGTCGGTGTCCCTTCTACCCTGTATACTTTTGGGGTTATTTAAGGTTATCTAACTTTTTAGGGCTATAACTTTAAATACCACCATGACAGGTCAGTGCCAGGTTGTATGTTGATGAAAATATGAATCGCGCCAGTAACACGTCTGGGGTTACAGAACTATAATCATTGAAATCATCAATACAACCCTCCAAGTTCATTTAATCCCATTGAGTGACTTTTTTTTATTAAATAGCTATTGAATGGGGTTATATGAACTTGGAGGGCTGTATTGATGATTAGAATGATTATAATTCTTTAACTCCATACGTGATAATGACGCGATTCATATTTTCATTACCATACAAGCTGACACTGACCTGCAAATTGCAATAAACTAGAGAAAAATTAAATTTCGCGGGCTACCCTTGCGCTTCCACCTTAAGGGACTACACGCTAAGGGCACCCCCTGTAGGGTACGAGCCTCGGCATGGGGCGTCGCTGGGGCAGGACAGCAAAGGGACAGGCTGGATCCGAGTGACATCATTATTTAAGAGCTGATTTAAAACTACAGGCTCAGCATCGCCAGCTGTCTTGAGCGAGGGCCGGGGAGGGCAAGGACCGGAAAGTCGCGACGGCGTGGACGGAACAGGCGCCCCTTTATGTGATAGATAGATATTAAGAGGCGCCCCTTTATTTCCGGCGCCCTACCCTAACGCCGCTACTGACCATAGCGAATATGTAGATCTTATGCTGCTTCTACAGGTCGGTAATGTTCGGGATGGCGAGAGCCAAAATTCAGAAATCCGATGACATGGCTGACGGGGTATAGGGTGGCAGCACTGGCAGCCTTTTTTTTGTCCATTCCGACCATCTGTTGAGCGTCGACTACGCTTTTTAAACCCATCAATCAACCTCAACAAACAAACAAAAAACCAATCCAAATTCAAATATCGCACCCTTACCGGAGCCAAAATGACACTGGCGCGAGACTGTCGTGTTTTTACATGCAATTTCCACAGATTTTTTTTTCGCCTTTTTTCATTGCTGGCGAACTTAAAATGGAACGTGTTATACCGACCATCAATGGCTAATCCAGCCCCTATCAACTTTTCAATCACGCAATCAATCGTCTTTCGGACAGCACTACCTAGCTCAATTACCTAGTATCCAAGTCCCAAAATTTCGAGTCACCTGATTGGCTAACCAATCGGCCAATCAGGTGATGTCGCCAATTATCATGCCGTACACTCTCGGTTCGGACAAGCAAGGTACAGCCCAGTAATTGGAGACATTGTGATGGTTCGTTTTCCAATGTTGTACGTTCCTGTGTTGTACAATCCAATGTCGTGCATTCCTGGTATGTGCATTACAGTGACGTACATTATAGGGACTCTAATTAATTAGGTACGTTTAAACAAGTACGTAGCAACAATCGCCAAGTACCCATATCACAGAGCATCATAATTATATATCCATCCATGTATTATGATGCTCTCATGCTCTCAGCTCCAGTGTTTCCACTTTAATGATTTCCTTTCCCCACGCATCAATTGAGATTTCCCCTTCTCAGGGCATTTTTCCCCTCAAAAATTATTCTGCTATAGTTTTGGCACTAGCAGTAAAAATCTGCTCAACAGTCACTTATCATTTGGTCACAATAAATTATGGTAGTACTATCGATAACACAAGTGTCAAAGTGTCTGTTTTGTGTAATTTGACTTCCGTATTATTTATATTTATCAACGCCACGTAAAATAAAACAGATAGAAGTATGTTTTCAATAACTTGGCTTCACACTCAAAATAAGATCATGCGCAAACATCAATTATTTATAGTTATTTACTAGAATAACGGAGTTAAATTTGTAAAATAAAAAACAAAAATTATTTAATTGGAAACGCAAACGATGAAAAATATCTGAAACAAGTTGTTTTTTTTTGGTTTTGGCTTTACCTATGATTTCCCTCGATTTCCCCTGTCCATCTCTTTCCCCTTTTTCTTCCCCTCTGGACCCTAATTTCCCCTCCAAAGGGGAATTTCCCCTCATTGTGGTAACACTGTGCTCGGCTCTGTGCCAAGTACACAAACACAATGATGCTCTGTGGTCTGACAGTGACAACAGCACAACACATTTTTTTTTTTTCGTTCGCCTTTAAAAAGACAGGCATCGATCTATAGAGCATTCAGCCTCGTCATATTTTCGTATTCAACCCAACACAATGTTGTGTTGTTTTGACTTTTGAAAACAACACAAATCGCGCCAGTAACACGTATGGAGAATTTTACAGAATTATAATCATTCAAATCATCCATACAGATCTCCAAGTTCATATAATCACATTCAATAGCTATTTCATGAAAAAGTCACTCTTTGAGATTATATGAACTTGGAGGATTGTATTGATGATTTGAATGATTATAATTCTGTAACTCCATACGTGTTACTGGCGCGATTCATATTTTCATCAACATACAACTTGACACTGACCTGCAAATTGCAATAAACGTAAGAAAATTTAAATTTTGCGGGCTACACTTGCGCATCCACCTTAATTTCAAACCTTACCCAGCAAATGTATGGAAAGATCTGCCTGACTTAGGGGTTTGGTCTGGTTTTCACCAAAATGAAGAGAAATCATAAGGGAATTTAGAATTTGGGAGTCCTCGCTCCATAGCACCCATAAGGCTATACTCGAACCAAAGGAATAGCAAACTGGACGCAGCAATACAATCCAAACCAATTTTTGACATGGGAGTCCGGCTAGGTACTATTATTCTGTGTGGGGGTCTATGAAGAGTGAAGGCCATGCACGTGTTTTGTCTTTATCTGTTGCCTTTTGCTATCAAATCAGATGACACGACTTGGCTAAAAGGTCTCTGAAACCAGGCCATAAAATTATTTAAAAAAAAAAACAATCAGGTGACATTGACAGATTGTTGACATTAGTCATCCAATAAAGAAAATTTAACCAGAAAATCGATCAAAAAAATTGCAAAATGATTCGTTTAACAAAAAATTTACCTGCGCTTACGAAAACATTGTTGAAAAGAACTAATCAATGTCAAAGCCCCAGTATTTTGATAGTCTTGCAGGGACAAAGATTACTTTCGGATTCAGGTAGGTAAACAAAACAAAAAGTTTCCCGATTTTCGCATCCGGCACCTAGAGGTTTCATGTATTTGTCATCAAATTGTTTTTAATATTCTGTAAAAGTTAGTACTAAGAAATTCAATTATTTTAAATATTGCATCATAATACAAAAAAAATATACATGTAGTACATTTCCATTCATGAAAACTACGTCGGCATGTCGTACTTATTATGCAAATTGCACATTTAACATTATCTGACAAAATGAAAATAATGGAATCATTCTGATAAGTTGAAACTTGCTACTATACTTCAAGGATTCGTATTGTAACCTCTAATCGTTTTGTTGTTTTTTCAGCTGTTTCTGGTAAATTCTCAGTGAAACATGAAGACATTGGCAGACCTTTATATTTCGATGCTCAAGCGACAACACCTATTGTGAGTAATCTCCTAACTTGTTAAAATCATGTTTTTTTTTTACATATTTTTTTTACATTTTTGTACTGTGTTTTAGGATCCAAGAGTACTGGATGCTATGTTACCATATTTTGTAAGTTACCATGGTAACCCACACTCCCGCACTCATGCATATGGATGGGAAAGTGAGGCAGCTGTTGAAAAAGCCAGAGAGCAAATAGCAGATTTGATAGGAGCTGATCCTAAGGAAATAATATTTACATCAGGAGCAACTGAGTCAAATAACATTTCTGTAAAGGGAGTGGCACGGTTTTATGCACCGAGGAAGAAGCATGTTGTTACCACTCAAATTGTAAGTGACCTTAAACATAATTAACATGTTAGTGTTATGGAATGTTTAAAAAAAAAAACAATAATAAGTAGTGCCATTAAGCCCAATTTAAGTTAAATTTGGACTCTATATTTTTCAGGAACACAAATGTGTGTTGGACTCTTGTAGAGCTCTGGAAGGAGAAGGCTTTAAGATTACATACTTGCCTGTTAAAGAAAATGGTATCATAGACATGAAAGAATTGGAAAAGGCACTAACACCAGAAACTAGCTTGGTATCTATTATGACTGTAAACAATGAAATAGGTAATATCAAATTATTTTACTTCAGTTGGCAAGGTCATTTTGTACTCTGAAATTAGAATTGATCTTGGCATAAGCTCAAAACTTTATTAATTTTACACCTTCCACTTGCAACCTCTTTTTGCTTGAATAAATACAAGGCCATTTTGTGTAAATTAAGGCTTTATTGAATTTTAAGTGTATTTTCATTGTTTACTATTCAAGAGTGAAACAAAATGTTTTCAGGTGTTATGCAACCCATAGCTGAAATAGGTGCAATGTGCAAGAGCAAGAAAGTATACTTTCACACTGATGCAGCCCAGGCATTTGGCAAAGTTCCCATAAATGTCAATCAAATGAATATCGACTTAATGTCGATTTCTGGGCACAAGATATATGGGCCAAAAGGTGTGGGTGCCCTGTACATAAGGCGGAGACCCAGAGTGAGAGTGGAGCCTATCCAAAGTGGAGGCGGTCAGGAGAGAGGCATGCGCAGTGGGACAGTCCCAACCGCATTAGTTGTAGGACTAGGTAATACTTATTCCACTGTTACGCTGTACAAGTCATTAGTGCACCACTCATTAAAATTGATTGTTGTATCCAGGTGCAGCATGTGAAATAGCAAAACGCGAGATGGCTTATGACCATGCATGGACAGAAAAATTGTCCCAGAGATTCCTAGACAAAATATATTCAAAATTAACCCATGTCATAAGAAACGGAGATGCAGAGCAAACATATTCTGGCTGTATAAATTTGTCTTTTGCATATGTTGAAGGTATTATAGATAAGATTATTTAATATATTTTATATTGTTATGACAATTAAACAGTATTAAATATAAATTCTGATATCAATGTTTACAAGGGTGACCTGTTGATAAAGTCATTTAAAATAAAAACTTTAACTAGGTTACCTATATTTTTTTTATATCTTTCAGGTGAATCTTTATTGATGGCTCTAAAAAACATTGCATTATCAAGTGGGTCTGCTTGTACTTCAGCATCATTAGAACCATCATATGTATTGAGAGCTATTGGTACGGATGAAGATTTGGCACACAGCTCTATCAGGTAAAATACAGAGTCAATCCCGAATGAAACCTCATACCTTTGAATGACTACAAGTCCTGCGGTTTTTTCCAGTTCCCTTATCTTGACATTAGATAATAGTTGTTTAATGACTTTTTTGTACTCACAAAATGTTTTGATAATTGCAGATTTGGATTTGGAAGATTCACAACAATTGAAGAAGTAGATTACACAGCTGAAAAGACCATCAAACATGTAGAACGCCTGAGGGAAATGAGCCCACTCTGGGAGATGGTCCAAGAAGGTGTAGACATCAAAAATATTCAGTGGTCGCAACACTAAAATGGCTTGTATTGTTTTTGTGAAGTTATTCCAAGATTAGTTTTAGGTGATATATATATTGTGACATGATAAAAGGAAAAGATCTGGTGATTATAATGAATTGTTGGCTTATTTAAGTGTGGTTGACCATTGAAGTGTAAATTTGTAAATGCTTGATTTAGAAATACTGAATTGTTACAAGGAATGTCTTTATGGATATACATACTATCAAACAATGTGACCACTATTATTAGTATCAGTTGTAGCCTGCCTGTTGTATCAAATGCTTATCAAGAAATATTATTATATCAGAAACAAATGTTTTGCTTGTTCTTTGACCTCAATTAGGACCAATGAAAAATTAGTTATCGTGTTAACATTTTTTTTTAAATGTATCATTTTATGAATTCATTGCTTCTATTATGAAGGTCTTGAAATAGTCAGGTCTATTATTGCTCAATCCATTGAAATGCATAATGTTTACACAGTTAATTCAGTCAGAAATAGTTACAGCATCAATAACATTTTAACGTTTATTTTTTTCATCTTATTTAAGTATCAGATGCATATATAATTTATTCAAGACAAGCAGAGCATTGATACTTAATAGATGTTTAATATCAACATAATTATACTTTAATGCTTTGGATTAGAAAACTGCTTGTTATTTTTTGTTAACATTAAAAAAGTACAATTAACTGAAAATGGTTTTTTTGACAAAAAATATAACATTGAGCGGTACATTTTTGATAATAATGTCACAGGGAGCGTAAATGAATAAGACAACTGTAGTAATAACACTAATAAAATTTACTACAATATTGTTATGCCACATAAGTATATTAAAACTGACCATTAAAGTAAAGAACAAAGGCAATCAATAAAATTAACATTCATCAATATCTACTTTTTAAAGCAGCCAACCAAATCACACATGTTTTATTACGTACACATTATACTTCTCTTGAGTATTGAAAATTATATTGGCTCGGAATGATCAACCTAATGGTTTCCACGTTTTAATACTGTTAGGCCATTTTGTTAAATACATTTTAAATACTGTAGATTTAAAAATGTTACACAAATAACTTTTCTAAAGTCAGCAATGATTAAATAAAGTGTCAGTGCATCTTTTAGTACAATAAAAGATTTTAAATACAAAAATCTGATTCTAACATTAGTATTTTGATACAAACATACCTTTTAGAGATTCTTAATTATATAAAGTTAGTGACTTAGTATAGATAGGCATAATATTGATCAATGAGGAAACTTATTCTAGTGCTTTTCATAACTTATTTTCCAAATTCTATTATGCATGCGGGTTTAAAATGTTTAAATATATACAAATTATGCTAATTAAAGCAACAAATAATTATATTGAATCAACAAATACATGATGGCTCCTCTACAGGTTCAGGGTTTGATATCTTGAAACTGTTGTGATCTAAAGTTTGCAGCTCAATCCTTGATCTATTTGATTCCACCAGTTGCATTGCAATATCAGTAAACATTTCTTCAATGCCTTTCCCATTTTTACATGAAGTTTTATAAGTGGTGCTGATAAGATTGTGACACTGCTCACTGAAACAAGTAAAATATCATGTAAACTACCCAACACATCATACTAGCCCAACAGAGAATAAAATAAAATACTTACCAAAATGTTTCAATGTCAGCTTCAGTTACCTGGGGAGAAGAACCTTCCAAGTCAGATTTATTTCCACATAGAAATATTTTAGCATTCTCTGCATATGTCACAATATCTAACAGATGCTGGCTCAAAACATGAAACGAGGATGCATTGTCAAGTGAAAACACAAGGATTGCTGCCTCAGCAAACTTGTAGTAGCTCGAGGTGACCGAAGCAATCCGTTCCATGCCTCCAGTGTCCCATAGTTGTAACTGAAATAGAAACAAATTAATAAAGTTAACGAAACATGAATACAGCGACGTATAAAGATACAACATAAATCCTGTTTTGAAACCAAATTACCATGACGGTTTTGTCTGTAAGTTGATATGGCTTTTCAAAGTGATCCAATCCTAAAGTTGACCTTCTGTCGGCATTAGGAACAAATGTATTGTTAATAAATCGACGAAAGATTGAACTTTTTCCAACACCATATTCGCCACACAATATCACTTTCAACACAGGGGTTTTAACCATAGCCATTTTTGATTTATTGAATTACAAAAACGCTTAATGTTCAGAGGTAACTAAATACGAAATCGCATTTAGACATCAAACAAAATTAAATAATGAATGCATTTCTTATACGCAGCTGCACAGTGCACAGTGGTCGTGGTATTATTATTATTATACTCTCTTTGACACACCCATTCTGGTTGACTTGACATAAATAGAGATGTACCATGTTGTAAGTGTGATTGGCGTGTACAGTTTATCCCCAACAAGATAGCCTCCTAGAGTATATATGTTCTGTGAAGATAACGATCCGCTGCGCCGTCTGGACGCGACATGCGTCGGCTCTCAGACCTGTATAAGTATGTATGTACTCTGATACTTTTAAGTTATTGAATTACTACCTATATAAAAAAAAAAACGTAATTTAATGGGGGCTATCGCGTATGAATTCGCCGCAAGAGGCGCTAGTGTAGCGCGGGGGCACCGAAATGTCAGATGTCATAGAAAGTTCACGCTTTGCATGCTTTTTTAACTCGTATTTTTACAAATATTCACGATTGTGGTCTAGATTGATTGATTTTGATTGATTGATTGATAAAATGATTTTTAAATGTTTCATGATTGCTAGTTTTATGGAGAATATTGTATATATATGAACCTGAAGTTTTACACTATGTTTTTATACGTAATAAAAGAAACTTTTCATGAAGTTATGGGTACTTTAGAGTATAAAATAGAATTTTTGACAGGACCTTAATCGACAGTAGTGCCATCTGGTGAGCTCAAAAACGATAGCCCTCATTAAGTGTAGTATCTACAGATATCCAAAAGCTTTTGGTCGTGTCAAATAGCAACAGCAACACATTTTAAAAGGTTTGAATAGTCTTTACCAAATCATTCAGTAGTAAAACAGGTGGTTCTATTTCTGGCCACTGCAATAATCCAAATTGTAGCGGATTACTTTTCAATAGCAGATATTTGGATCAGTACTTTTATCATAGTCCACCTCTAGACCACATTAATTTTTATTTAGCGTTGTGCCTGTAGTAAAGAATATACCCGTAATATTTAGGTTTTATTTAACAAAATTCAACATATTGATACAATGACACAATCAATCCTGACAACTTAGTTTCTTCTTTAAATAGGACGTGCAATATTGACCAAGGAGTTGATATTATATTACTACATTCTCCTGTGCTTATTTATTATCCTACGTAGTCAGCTAGATGAGCAGGCAGACGTCGTACTCTTTCAGAACGACGCAGAGTCTCTGTCATGATGTTCTGAGGCTGGACTATCTCATTCTGGAAATCTCGCTGGCGTTCTGTGTCATGCTCATCGCCATCGACTGCATCGATGTACTCGTCGTCATCATTGGAATCAGCTTCATCCTGTTGTAAAGAAGATTCCCCAGCAGGAGCTAAGTGTCGATTAGATACGACAACTTCTCTACCACTGCTCAAACGCACACGAGAATGCTGAGGATTACTTTCCAGAGTCTCTACTTCTTCAACCAATGGATCATATTTACTAGTTCGATTATGGTTTCGCATTAATACTTTTCCCGGGACGTTTAGCCATGTAGGCATCGACTGACCAGTTGAAGATCTCCTGGCGTGAGAGAACATCCGCTCATGGGGCGTACTATTTGTAGCCGTGCAAAGAAGTGATCTTACAGAATGCAGAGCCTGAGTTAAAACTGACTCCCATTTAGTTATAGGTAGATCATGGCTTTTCAGAGCCAATTGTACTGTTCGCCAAATAATTCCGTTGTATCTCTCCGTTTGTCCATTACCCTGAGGGTTGTACGGTGTAGTGTAGCTCGTAGCAATGCCCTTCTCGTGAAGAAAGTCTTTCATTTCTTTTGAAAGAAAAGAAGTGCCACGATCTGAGTGTACGTAAGTTGGCATACCAAATATAGAAAATAAATCAGTCAGTTTATTAATTACCGTGTTTGTACTCAAGTCTGGGCAGGAATATGCAAAAGGGAAACGGGAATATTCATCCACAATCGTAAGGATATATCGATTGTTCCCAGTACCATCTGAGGGAAGTGGACCTTTAAAATCTATCGATATTCTTTCGAATGGGGCCAACGCTTTTATTAGTTTTCCTATGTTTTGTTGAAAACGAGGCTTTACTTCTGCACAAATGGAACAATTCGCAGTAATGCGTTTTATTTCTTCCGTGGAGTAAGGTAAATTTTTGCTTCGAACCCAATGAAGCATTCTTGTTACTCCAGGATGACACAAAGTTTTGTGTAGTTCTTTGAGTGCATTTTCTGAATTATGTACAGAGGCTACTAATGGTGCTCTTGATAAGGCATCAGCTGCTATATTCTCCTTTCCAGGGCGATAAACTATGTCAAAATTGTATTCAGAAAGTTCTAATCGCCAACGTTGTATTTTGTCATTTTTAATTCTTGACGCATGCTGCCGATTGAACATGAATGCGACCGATTTTTGGTCAGTTATCAGTTTGAACTCTCGTCCGATGAGGAATTGTCTCCATTTTCGAAGACATTCGACTATAGCCGCGGCTTCTTTCTCTATGGCTGGGTGATTCCGTTCGCTACTGTGAAGACTTCTCGAGAAAAACGCAACAGGTCTGCCTTCTTGTGACAGAGTTCCCGCGATAGCATAGTCTGAAGCGTCTGTTTCAACAACAAATTGTATGTTGTCGTCAATCGCGTTTACCGCTGATCTGGCTATCTCTTGCTTTAGAGTGTTAAAAGCGTTTACTGCTTCAGAATCGAGAGGGAATGTGCCTTTCGAAACGAGGGACTGAACTTTATGAGAGAATCTTGGCACATATTTAGAATAGTGAGCAAATAATCCCAATGCTCGCCGGAGCGATGCCGAGTCTGAAGGCAGAGGCAGCTCTAATAGTGGACGTAGACGATCTGGGTCGGGTTTAATAACTCCATTGTTTATAGTATATCCTAGAATACTTATCTCTTTCAATGAAAAGTCACTCTTTTCAAGATTCAGTGTAAGGTTATACCGTTTGGCAATATCAAGAAAACGCTGCAATTTTTGATCGTGGTCAGCTTGGTTAGTTCCACAGACTGTTATGTCATCCAAATACGCGTATACTCCTTCAAGTTGCTCGTTTGCGATTATATTATTGACAGTTCTTTGAAAAACCGCTACTCCATTGGTAACCCCGAAAGGTATTCTTCGAAATTGGTATAAATTACCTTCTGCTTCAAATGCTGTATAAGATTTTTCTGTTTCAAGAATGGGAATCTGATGGTACGCACTTTTTAAGTCAATTTTGCTGTAGACTCTATGTTTAGCTACTTTAGAGACTATTTGTTCAATACTTGGTAAAGGGTAAGCGTCTAGTTGCGTGTATCTATTTACTGTCTGAGAGTAGTCTATACACATCCTTTTTTTATGATTTTCATTTGTAGTTACAAGCACTTGTGCTCTCCATGGTGACGAGCTAGGTTCTATAATACCTTCAGCTAGTAATTTCTTTATTTCAGTACGAATAAACTGCATATCACTATCTGAGTATCTTCGTGATTTAACAGCTATTGGCTTGCAGTCTGGTAAGAGATTTGGGAATAGACAGATTGGATCGACGTTGGCCTGAGATAGTGCACATAGTTTCAATGGTGCTCCAGATCCCCCGAAATGCATTTCTAATGTATTGTGTTTCTTAAGAATATCATGACCAATTATGACATCCGTACATAAGTTTTCCATTATTAATAAGTTCACTTGAAAACTTTGACCTTGCAGATCGATATTGACGCTACACAGTGCATCTACCTTTGTTTTTAGATTTGAAGCTGCCATACTGACATATTGGTAGCATAAGCTTTTTTGTATATTGTATTGACTAATTAGTCGGCTATCTATAAAACTAGCAGTACTCCCTGTATCAATCAATGCTCTGGCTACAAATAATCCATTTATTTTAATGGGTATTATAGCTTTATCAAGATCAGTTGTTGCGGCTACGATGCATGATAACAAGTTCTGCGACTCTCTATTTTCCATGTGTTTGTTCGGTTCATCTATAGCATTAGTAAAAGCACTCCGTTGTATTGGCGCCGTCACTGCACTTTTACATACTTTTGCAAAATGACCCCTTTTTCCACATTTCAGGCAGGTTGTACCAGCAGCCGGACAATTTTTCCGGGCATGTCTCTTGTTTCCACAGAAATAGCATAGTTCTTGGCTGTGAGTTCTCTGATTGTTATTGGGAACCGCATTGACAAAGGTACTAATACTAGATTTCTGGTAATCATCACTGTATTTTTGCGCCATCTCGAGAGCGCGAGCCTGCTTGAATGCATCGTCTAAAGTGAGTGTGCTATTTTCCAACAGTCTTTGACGAACTATGGACGACGAAAGTCCGGATATAAAAGCGTCTCTAATAAAATCACTTTCATTTTGTTCAGCTGTTACTTGTTTAAAATTGCATTCTTTTGAGAGTAGTTTCAAGACTTGTAGATATTGGTCGATGGACTCACCTGGTTGTTGTGCTCGTTTTGTTAATTTGTGCCTGGAATATATTTCGTTAGGTGGCTTCAGAAATAGTGCATCCAATCTCTTTATAGCAATGTCGTAATCAGTGCAATCCTGTATGTGCAAAAAAAGTTGTAGAGGATAGATGATTAGTTAGTAATCGGAATTTAGTCTCTTTTGCAATAGTTTTCTCGTTCGTAGTTATAGCTGTCAGAAAATTTTCGAATGTGTTTTTCCAATGTGTCCACTGAGGGGACAGATCTTGGCTTGAGGACGGGTCTCCGTCGAAACGTTCTGGTCGTAGATATTTTTCCATTTTGTTAAATAAATTGTAGTAAAGAATATACCCGTAATATTTAGGTTTTATTTAACAAAATTCAACATATTGATACAATGACACAATCAATCCTGACAACTTAGTTTCTTCTTTAAATAGGACGTGCAATATTGACCAAGGAGTTGATATTATATTACTACAGTGCCTGTCCCAATTTTTATTAACCCTTCGTGTGCCGGAATGTAGATCTACGCGAGACACATTTGGTTTTTAATTGTGTCTATACTCGTATACTCGGCATACGAAAGATTAAAAGACAGAGAGTCATACAGTCTTAGGCGACTTATAAAAGACCTTCATGATGAAGATTTATATGCAGCTCTAAGGTGTTCATTTTTTTTTCCAACGCTTGATTGCGGGCATCTTTGTTGCAGTGTAGTTGCAGGTTGTGAGACGAATCCCACAAACACAGAAAATCTTTGTAAAGTTCTAATAATTCCACAACTACTTAATCTTTTTTCTGTAATATTCACGGCTTCTTGTTCTAACGCCATTGAAAACGTGTGTCTCACTCTGAGGTAGAATTGCGACCACAGAGTACATTATACTTTGATTGCGACTAAAGCGCGGAACGGTGCGGTGGTTCGGCCACACGATCGAACTAGGTGCGGACCGCACCAAATCCTGTGGAAGAATCATCGAACCGAGCGCACCGTCAATAATAATAATAATGTGCGGAGGACCGCTGAACATACCATCGAATGTGGTCCGGAGCACACCAAGGTCACGGTGCGGAGCGCACCATATTCGAACGTCTGTTAATGCTTTAATACTTTTAATGCTTTAATAACCACGCACCGCATCGCGGTTCGTGATGAACTTGTCCCGAGGCGAGGCGATTACGTTACGATTCTGATTGATGTGCGTTGCAGTAGGGAGGTTCATAGAAAGAATACTGAACGGCTTGTGTTGATACGGTGCCGATCCCTTCCCGATTATTTTGATAAATGTGCTTTACACGTTGGTTTACATAGTACTAACTTAGATGTAGACTGTAGGTACTAATTAATATTTAACTCCAGTGAATCGTGATAATGAGAGGAGAAAGTTAACCGTTCTGGAGCAGTACAAAATTTTTAAAACAAATTATTGTTGTTTTATAAAATTAAGTGTAAACGAGTACGAGTAACCTAGACACCATTATATTTCATAAAATCTTCTAGTAAATGCTACTATTTGTTGTGGAATCTTTTCGGAACGGAATAATTTCAATTCTAGATTGAAGGGATGAAATAACAATCTCTCCGTAGCTCGTAGTTACGATTCGATTGCTACATCAATTTTTCTTGATTCAAAAGGTTCATAGTTTTAAAGATGCTTTTTATTAACCTCCTCACCTTGGCAACACCCACCGTGTCAGTACGTCATGCAAACGCATCCTCTATTGTTGTGTTGTATCTTTGTTTGTTGATTTAATAAAATACAGCATAAAAAACACCCGACCGAATACGACAATGAACGTATGTACTCGATGTACATGAAGCCTTTACATTATAAAATACGAAGTGTTTATTTTGTTATCCATCATGGATCTTCAAACATCTCATTTGGCCGCGGCTCTGATGTCCGGTCCAACATTACCCATGTACAATAACACGTCTGCTGAAGCCACAGCGACGGTTACTTCACCACCGAATATTACAAATGAAGAAGTTAAAACTGAGAAACTTAACGAACCACCAAAAGATCCGCCTGAAGAGGAAAAAGAAGAAATAGCAAGTGGAGAGGAGTTCACTGATGAAGTAAGGGTAACGTAGTTAGTAACGTAGTTCGTTCATATTTACAATAAATGTTTCACGCATTAATTATTTCCCCCTCAACCATTACTTTATGAGTAAAGGTATAGAAAAGAATATTTAAAAATATTAAATAAGAATAATGGGAAATGAAGGACCTATTTAGCTTGCAACAGTACCTGCAAAACCTACATTTTTTAAACTTGAATTAAAGTATTTAAGTGTAGATAGAGCTACCTTTATCATGTATTTGTTTGTATTCAATAACTAACATGAGCTGTTGTTCTTTAGGAAGAAAAGATTTTTATTTTTTAGTTCAAAACTGCTTTACTCATTTATCTAGATCAGGATACATTCAATGTTTTTCAGGAGATGGAAACACAGTCAGGCAGTAAGTCAATACCTGGCAGAGGAGTTACTCTGCAAATGCTTTTAGAAGAAAAAATGCTTGAGCCAGGAAATGCAGCTATGACAATTGAGTATCTAGTTAGTAACTTTTCATTTTTCCTTGTATCTGCATAGCCTTCCCTTGATTACTTTGGGGTTGGCTTCCAACGTAGCCGGATTCAGCTGATTACACATTTAGTAGTCGTTACTTGTTGTGTCGCCCAGCAACTGCTGGGTGATACAATATCCCTTTTGAGTAGTTATGTTTTTGATTTTGTATGCCTTTCTGGATAAATGTATTTTGGACCTTGTGTTAAAACGTTTGAATTTCTTCTATAAACCAGATTTTCTTATGATTTTTTTGTTATAATATCTTAACCTATATTGTTAATTCTAGGGACAAAAGTTTGTTGGGGATTTGCAACCAGATGGAAAAATCAAGTCTCATGAGACTGAAACAATATTTTGTTCCCCATCAGCATGGGCAATCCACTGCAAGCGCATAATAAATCCAGATAAGAGGTCTGGGTGTGGCTGGGCCTCTGTCAAATATAGGGGGAAGAAACTAGATACTATTAAAGCTACATATCTTCGAAAAAAGCAGCTGCAAAGAGAAAATATGCATTCTGATGGTAAGGATATTTCCTAATTACCTAAAGTTTTCAATAATTTTCTGTTGATGTTTAACTAAATGGAAAATGTTTAATTCCATCCTGTAGTCCATAGCTGTCCAGGCAGGCAACCCACTAGTGAGGGTGTTAACTAATGGAAAAAGATGTTTTAATTAATAGTTTTTACTTATGCTTAAAAAATCTAAAAGACAAGTCAGTAGAGACAAAATTCTAGACATATTTATCATCAGCCCAAGATGAATCTGCTTGTTGTGCACACGATATTCCCATCTGTTCACCATCCTTACTGCAGTACTATTGGTCCACACAACCAACCAATATATATTGGCGGACCAATAGTAAAATAAAAAAAATGGGACCTTTTTACATTATCTTTCATTACATTATCTTCTTTTATTAGCAAAAATAGTCCATAAGGTGATCAGATACATCTTGGGCTGATTATACAACATTTTATAAATCCCTATACATTTTCCAATAGACATCAAATACTACTAATACTTCTGTCCATATACTATTCCACCCATTTCCAAGTTATTTTGTTACTTTCATTTTGGCCAATTGTACATACATTTTAATATTTTGAACTTGATAAAGTGTATGTTTTACAATTGTTACAGAGGAGATAGAAATGGAAGTAGAGAACCCTCCAGAACCCCCACCACAAAGGATTGTGATGAAACACAACACAGTGCCAAACAGGATGATGCAGCAGTCAGTATTAAAAAAAAATTGTACCTTTTGTGTGTGTTTAGTCTCAATAAACATGGAGTAAAAGACATTAAGTAATGTTTACATTATTATTGCTTGGCTAACTTATTGGTTGTAAGCATGACTGATGAGCATGACGTCCTGGGTTCAATCCTTAGGTCAGACAAGTGTGGGCTTTCCATTCTAAATTTTTTCTTCATTTTGGCCATGATTTACCTACTTATGTAGGATATACCACTCACATTTGTCTACCCGCTCAGGTAAAACAGGTGTGCTGTTGTTAAAACAGCAGTTCCGCTCCTCGTTTATTGTTTCTAATGCACCTTACCTTCTTATTACCTTCAAGATTTTCTATTAAAATTTTTAAAGGAACTCCTTTTCTTATTTCAGTGATGCCAACATGTTGATAGAAGCTGTATCATTTTCATCGGCCGGGAAGGTCCAGCCGTTTCTGGTGTCAGTCAGTTCCAATGCTAGTCTTGTGCTGGATATCCACTGCCACTTGAAAAAGGAAGAGGTTTATGGATATTTGGCTGGCACTTGGGATTTGAACAGCCAGAGTATCTGCATTTTTATATTAATCTGTATTAAGAATTTTCCCAAAAATAATGTCTGCTGCTTGAATTTTGCGAGAGAACAAAACTAAAAAGAAAATAACAAACCAATTTATTTTCCACTTTATTTCAATGTGCACAATGTTGGTATTTGATTGGCAGTTTAAACAGCCTCGGCAGGTTTGCAGTTACATTTAAACGCTTGACTTTGAGGAATGTTATTATTTATGAATGAATTGATTATGATAGAAGGGATATTTTAAATTCCTTGTATGTTCCAGATGTCACGATAACGCACACATTCCCATGTCTGGTCAGTAAAAACGACAGCAGACCGCGAGTTCTAGTGGAGCTAGAAATTCAAATAGAAATAGAGAAACTCGGACTTACACTTCTGGGCTGGTATCACTCTCATCCAACGAATCCTGCCATGCCAAGCCTTAGGGATTGTGACAACCAGCTGGAATATCAAATTAAAATGCGTGGACCCAGTGAAATATCTTATATGCCATGCATTGGAGTCATTTGCTGTAAGTGAAACATTATTGAATATGATTTAATTGTGCATTTTGTCAAAGCTTATTTTTTTTGTTATAATTTTCAGCTCCCTACAATCCAGAAAGTCCAGTTTTAGAATCGTCACTTACATTCTTCTGGGTGATGCCTCCGCCGGAGCAAAGGCCTACCGAGTATCCCCGGCCATTGATGCTGCAATACAACATGGTTCATGACAGCCACCTATCAACACACGCTATGGAACAAATAAGGAAAAGCATCAAGTACTACTTTTCATTCTCTGATGACACGTTCGTCGATTTTAAAGAAAATTTCAAGCCTGATATCACATACTTGGATAAATTAAAGTGCACGTTGACTGCTAAATTTCCGAGAGAACAGAGTGATGGGCTGCTGTGGCATTTCATTAGAGATGAGTTAGGTTGCTCTTCTGAACAGGATGATAAAATGGATCTCGACGCTTTATTAGCAGTTCCTCAGCCAATACCTGTATCCAAACCAAGTCAGGTGACATCTGTGCCCAATTTCCCTTCAGTCAGTACGTTGCAGCAAATGGTAAGCCGACCGGCAGGCGTACCTCCTATAAATGTATCGTCAAGCATTGGATCCGGTTCGCCTCACAAATTCGAAACACCTCAACTGAACATTCCAGTATTACCAACTTCTTCTAAATCGTCGTCAAAGTCAGCTACCCCGACTCTGCCGTCGTCGTATCCGACGGGATTAGATATGTTGACGAGCATGGCTCTTGGATTAGGTTCTCCCAACATGCCACTACCTATGGGTGCTTCTAGTTTGGAAAGTTTAGCTGCTGCAAATAGTATGCTGACTGGGCTCACTCCAGGCATGTCTTCAAGTCTAGCGGCTAGTTTATCGGGTAGCAAACTTCCCGACCCGCCGTCTTACGCTGCATCTTTGCAGAATTTAACCAGCAGTATTGGAAGCTATGACAAGACACCAAGCAGCACGGCTACCAGTACCAGCACCGCTACCGGCACGATCCCCGCAAGTCTTGCCTCCAACCTCATGATGAGTTCTGCAGACATTGCCAATGCTTTATTCTCAGCTAGTAAATACTCCAGTGCTGGCATATTAGGAATTCCAGATCCTATGTCTAAATCGACATTGGCTGCAAATAATATGTTCTTATCTCCGTCATTAATGAAAATGCAGGAAACCTTATTAAAACCGCTTTCGACCAGCAGTCCAATATCAACTAAAGCTGGCTTAGATCAGAGCATGCTGATGAAATCTCCACATGACTTATTAAAAGGTAATAAAGATTATTTGCCGCCAGATTTTGGTAGTATTGGAAAAGGAAAATCGGATTCTCTTGATGGTATGAAATTAAATGAAACGAGTACCTCTTCAAAAATAGAAACGGTCAAATCTGATAGTATGGATGCGCAAGCGACTGACTTTAGTATGCCATCGCGAGTCGGTGGGGAGTCATTTTTGAATCAGATGTTAGAGTTAACTAAAAAGACTACAATGCCTGACTATTTATCGGATTACAATCAGCCTCTAAAGTTAACAAAGGCGGAAGATCTTACAACGTCTGTGCCCGGCTCCAGCCATCCGTACATGAGTTCGTCAAGTATCGTGGATACTATAGCACAAGTGGCGATGGGGAACTTTTCTAAACATGACGAGCCTAAGGATTATGTGAAGGAGACAGATTACAGTACTAGTAAAGTCGGTTCTTTACCGAGTGCTAATGATAACGAGAACTGATAAACTTTCTAATGTATTTAAATTTACTCTAAGTAATAAGAGCAATCGACGTAGCTAGAATTTATCATGTAAAAAAACCAGTTTGAAGTAACCTATTAACTATATTGATGTGCATAAGATAAGAGATCTCTACTTCTTCTGAATTATTTAATATAAACTAGACCTGTGATTTCTTGAGATGACTTGATGTAACTTGCGTGGTAGGTACCTTTGTTTGGATATAAAATATTTTCATAAAACACCCTGTTGCGAGCGCAGTCCGTATTTATTTTTCTTTGTACCTATTATAATAAATAACGGTAAAAAAAAAATCGTGCCTAGTATTCTATGTCGGATACATTGAGCGATCCATCTTTGTAAGACGACTAAAAAGTCACTGTGTATTTTAGTTAGCCGGAACACTTTAATTTTTAAATAGTGTTTTTGGTTACAATATTTTGAAGTCTGATGGTAACTATAGAGAATTAAGATTGTGTGGTCGCATTGTAACGATTTTTTTTAACAATTTCGGTCTTTATACACTGCGTTCATTTATTAGCAGTAAGGTTGTTATGTTGCGAAACATTAGTGCATCATGTGATTTCTTTAATGTTGAAAAACTTTGTTTTTAAAGGTTTTTATTGATTGGTTGGCCTAGCATGTAAAGCCCGGTACACATGAACGAACATTTGGTTCAAATGTATGGTATGCTGAACGGTATTCAATATGCTTGCGTTTCGTTATCACGAAGTGATTTCGAACTAAGTACAAATTTCAAAGTAAAAATTTATCTTAAATAGGCAGTTGCAACGGCTCCCTCGGTGCGTTACACGGCTCGCACATGGCTGGTGCTTTTTAACATGCCCAGCGTTAACTGCCAACGACATATTCATACAATCCTTTTAACTTGCACGTTTTTTTTTCAAAAACTAACTAAATCCACAGGTGCTCGAATATTTTGCAACATAATGTTAAGCAGCTTATTATTGCTATTATGTAGTTTATTCAAAGGAGAATGGACGGAACTGCCCCAGCGTCCAATAGCGTTAAGATAATTATTTAGTAATGGATAGATCTTTTTAAGAAGAACATGTCTTTAATGGCGACTTATCTCGATTCAGAGTCAGAGGAGCGAGAGAGCTTTTAATATGAGAAATAAAATAAAATTACCTACTGTTATTTAGTCAATTTATTAACTTTCTTTGATAATGTACGTTTCAAACATCATAATAGAAGCTTAAACACGTCATTTTTAAACATTGACATCTAAAATGCGGTATAAAGAACAAATCCTTATAGTAACAGTAGGTTGGACAGATCGTGAATTTTGCACCAGCGCCCAATAGCGTTTAGATATATGTATTAATGGATTGATCTCTTCAAGAAGAATATTTCTTGGTTTGGTAAATTTTCTCGATTCAGAGTCTGAGAGGGGCTACAGTTCGTTGCCCAATCAAGTACCTAGTTAGATCAATAAAACCGAACAGGCTACGAATTAGCAAATGTTGTGTTAGTACCAAAAGTCTCATTGAAAAGCTCTCTCCAATGGTGTACATCTTATTGCTATTGGTAACCTAGGAAGTCTTAACTTCGGTGTCCAACTAGTCACCTATTTAGGTCAATAACTCGGAACGGACAGCGAATTGCCAAAAGTCGTGTTAGTGGCAAAGGTTCTCCTTTAAAAGCTCTTTTCAATTATGTATATCTAATGGCTATGGGTCCTTGGGGCAGATGCCCCAATATAATTCAAGGCCAATTCTCCTATGTAAGATTAAAAATAACAGTAGTGTTGTGATTAAATGTCGTTCTCGAATTTTGTGTCGTCTGTATTTAAGAGTATAAATGCTAATGTATGAATAGATTTAAGTTCTCTTTATTTTAAGATTTTGTACCTATTATTTACAATATTTATTTTATATTTAGATAATAAAATTTTGATTGTGACGCGTCTGATATTGTTTCCTTTTGGACCTATTAAAAGTACGTAGATTATTCTTATCATTGATTTCGTTATCACTTCTGAAGCAGTGCAAATTGCAAATTGTAAACTAAAATACATCAATAAAGTGTTCTTAGTGTATATGTTGAGTGTCGGCTCTTGATGTTGGCAGTATCTGTATCGATAGATCATCCGCATATGTACTTATGCCATGCAGGAAATTGATATACCTACTACAGTTTCCCACCAACTTTTAAGCATAATTGTGCCCGCAATTTTTGCGAAGGCACTCAAAATTATTGTGTAAAACATAGCGATGACGTCAGTTAAGAGTCATTCGTTAATAATGTTGAGGATGATCGTATAATTTGATACTAAGGTACCTGAGGGTAATAAGGCCTACCTAATTTCGATTGGCTTTATTTATTTATTACTTTAAAATAGCTATTTTTTAAGGTCGGCCAGTATTGCTTCTTATAAATTTAAACAGACTTAGAAATGAAATACATGTGTATAAGCGTCATATTTTATATTACAATTAAAACAAAAATCACGTACAAGGTAGCCTAATAAGGCCCGGGTTGTTTATTAACGCCCTACCCGTTTTCACGTTTTCGAAAAAATGTAAAACCATTAGAAATGATTCACTAATAATATTTAAACTGTAAGTACTCATCGTTTTTTAGTTGTATTAGGTATTATTATTTCTGTGAGAACAAAATTTTAAGCAAAATCGGTTCCCTTTAATTGAATAGGCTTAATTGCGCGATGCACATGGGCCTTATTAGCCGCAATTTTAATAAGTCTAATTATTAAGAAATTGTTAAGATATAATTTATATACTGAATTGGTGTTAGCTTTCAATTATTATTTTGTACGTTCTCTTTAATAGCCAAAACGTTTACACGGTTGTAAGTCCATTATTTTTCATATGGGCGTTATTATACTCCAGGCGTTATTTGCCTCCGGTACCTTATGTTAAATCAATGCGCGATTGATCTACGATTTTCGATAATGTACCTAATCAACCGCGATATCGTAATGACGGCCGTTTGATATGAGGATTATGTTAAAACGGGCCAGTGCGACTTAGTATTTATATCACCATATCCTCATTTACTTCGGCAAGTTTCCGGTGATAATAAAAATATTCTGTTATTGTTTATTAGAAATAATTAGTTTCGAGTGTGTGAGAAATTGTGATAGTGAATATGTGTGCTTAAAAATAATTGGATAAGGTAAGATTCTTTTCCTTGTTACTGTTTTGGCAAAAACATCATCTAGTTATCATCTACTTACTAGTTAAAATCTACTGTATTTCCGGACTTTCATGTTCAACTGTTATCCTTGTCCTGTTTTCATATACATACCAACTTTGTAGGCGGTCCTCTGCTGGACATAGGCCTCTTCAACCGCGCACCTTTCAACACAAACAGCAGCTACTCTCAACGAGCCACTGTGCTAAAATCGCCGCTCGACCTAGCCGGAAGCCTATCTCACGTTTGTAGATTCGCGGTCTCCACTCAAAGGGAAGGTCTGCTTCAAAACGTCGAAGTTTTCGACGGTCATCGATTCTGCGAATAAGCGGTTCTTTTTTCAAAGTCAACATAAATGTGGACAACTTCCTACCCACCCATCTGTTTATTCTGTACTGGTTATGTACATTTTGAGCTTAGTTCAGTGTTTGCCATCGAGTTTTCTAGATCAGTAACAATAATTGTTCCAGATAAATATCGAATGGCGACGAAGCCCAAGACTCCTGGATTCACGGGTTTGGGAGATGATAGCGAAGACGAATCGGAGTATACTCCGCTATATGATGACATCGACGATCTAGGGTAAATACACTTTATTTCTTGATACTTTAGGACCTTAGAAAAACTCGGGAAATATACTTAAACCTACTCAATTTTAAGCCTTTAAGTCTATGCTGTGTCTGCTACTTAAAGGTGTATTATTGTACAGACAAAACACTTCCCAACGTCTTAAAGTTAAGTGGCGTTTGAGTACTCGGGGGATTGTTGTTTATATCTACTGGCATATCATATATCAACCCGTCAACAACCGTCGGGCATTGTGTCCGCGTTAGGGGCGATGAGGCGACGGCCCGCAGCGCCAAATTTGGGGGAGGGTGGGGCGCCGAGGTCTGGGGCTGACGCTAAAGGAGAAGAAGGCT
Organism: Eugnorisma glareosa; assembly: GCA_947578425.1. Taxonomy (NCBI): domain Eukaryota; kingdom Metazoa; phylum Arthropoda; class Insecta; order Lepidoptera; family Noctuidae; genus Eugnorisma; species Eugnorisma glareosa. The sequence continues at coordinate 12,910,743 of OX387964.1, forward strand.
TCTCACCCATTTTCTTATACTCCTAATCTTATGACCTTGAACTTGGTAGCAGCGTAGCCTTTGTATAGCTGCTTCAACGTGACGTCAGTTATTACGTAGTTCGTATATGGCTCTGTATTTGCCGCTCCAGTACAACCAACATTTTTACTGTAGTCGGGGATCTCAGCTTAGAATCTGCGCAAGACAAGAGCAGCAGATTTTCTAAATTGCACCACTTCATGATCACGGTACATACATGTTGCCTAATGCAATAAAACAATGACATTCATGATGTCATACATGCCTTCATTGACGTCATGACTTCATGAGTATAGTCGTTTTAGGTTTATTCAAATGGTTTTGAGTGTTGAGTTGCACTGCACACTTACACAGTTTTTGTGCCGATTAACGGGACCTTATTTAACAAAGGATCAGATCCAGTTTCACTCACTGTATTATAAGACACTAAATAGGTGTACATTACGTAGTTACATTCTTCCACACTGACGTTTCGGTTTCCAAATTAGCTGTAGGTATAGTAATTCTTTACAAATACCTATTATGCCTGATACGCGAGTAACTAAAAACAATTTCTTTAGACAAAGAACAGCTCAAGAGACGAAAGGATGGAATCTGTTTCGGGAGCTTCCCGTGAAGAAGGAGAGTGGGTCTATGGAATCCACTGCCTGCGTAGACGCCAGTGTGAAGGTCCTTAAATTCCTGTCGTATATCTTCATATTCACCGTTGTGCTTGGATCCGCTGTAGTGTCTAAGGGCACTCTACTTTTTATCACATCACAACTGAAAAAGGGCAAACAAATAAGTCATTGCAACAGAGCTTTAGGTGAGTGTTGTCACACAATTTTGTATACGAATGATTGTTGGAGTCTTTACATAAATATAAATAAATAAAATAAATATCGCTGGACATTACACACAGCGCCATCTAGGTGCCCCACTAAGCAACGAGGCTTGTGTCGTGGACACCAGATAGTTGATACTACTACATAGATACTTTTTTGTTTGTAAATACATACTTATTATACATATAAACATCCATGACTCGGAAACAAATGTTCATGCTCATCACACAAACATTTGCTCCTACCGGGATTCGAACCCGGGACCCTATGAACGTAAGGCAGCCTCACTACCGCTGCGCCATTCGGGTCGTCAAACACTACATCACTGATTCTTTTGTATTTCGTACTTATCACCAGCACTGGATCAGCAGTTCATAACGGTCCACTCTTTGGAAGAACGAGTAACATGGCTGTGGGCAGCTTTCATCGCATTCAGCATACCAGAGCTGGGCATATTCTTAAGATCACTCCGAATATGCTTCTTCAAGACCACTGGAAAGCCTACGTTTGTTCAGTTTTTGGTGGTAAGGCGGTTATACTAATTTATTATTACTTGGGTACTATTATTTGTAGTTTTAATTGTATAAGAATTAGAATCGCATCGAATCGACGGAGTACAGCAATTGTATTGAACAAAAATACCAAAACCGAGAGGTACGTAAAGACCCCTTGTTTCTGGTATTTCTGACGATGATCTTTATCATTATTGATCGTGGTCTATTTAAGGATGAACAGAATGAGGTGATTCCCCGTATTCAAGGAGATTACTAATCTATAAACATGATTAGCAAGAATTCCTAATCCCTAAACAGACTGTGTGCAATGCGTGCCCAATGAACGGGCACACAGTCATTAAACCAGAACCGTATCGACATTCTTTTAAATATTTATAAGCAGATAAGATAATAACGTATTTATTTCTGTTTTAAAACACAAAGAAAGGATCTTATCTAAAATAATAAAGTGAATGACAAACCTATAGTTATCATAATCATCCCTTTTGTGTCATGCGACCGTGGGTCACGTGCATTAGTGAAACAAGGGTTGTACCAGCTAACCGACAGCATGGTTGGTTACTAACATTTTGTTCGACATATCACCCTCTCGGGCTTCACATACCTCCACAAACCGCAGTTATTTTGTAAAACCATTTTATGGTACATACATGACAGGATACTAACGTCAAAACATTGTTTCAGTCCCTAATAATCGAAACACTACACACGATCGGAGTTGCGTTACTCGTACTGATAATTCTGCCGGAACTCGATGTCGTGAAAGGGACAATGTTAATGAACGCGATGTGTTTCGTGCCCGGGATACTGAATGCCCTCTCCAGGGACACCACCGAGCCTCGATACATTTTCAAAATAATATTAGATGTCCTCGCTGTATCTGCTCAAGCTACTGCATTCGTCGTTTGGCCTCTCCTAAAAGGCGATGAAATTTTATGGACCATTCCGGTAGCATGCGTGTTGGTTTCACTCGGCTGGTGGGAAAATTCTGTCGGCTGCTCGGGAAAACAATGGTCAGGTAAATAATGTGACATTTTTTTTTGATTTGTTACAATTGAGCATGGATAAGTATTAGATATTTTCATTTTCATTATAGGATTATACCTAAACCTTTTCTTGTAGTTACGGTAGTAAAAGGCTAATAGGAAAGGTTATAAGAACGAAGCTTTAACTACAATTTCATATTTAAATCTCATTTGATGCGGACACTTAACCATATCACTGAATTACCTATTTCAAAACAGCTTAGCACCACTATTACAGGGAATCCACTTGAAACCACAATTTAATAAAATACCTACCTACACTTATTACAGTTCTTCAACCTTTGCAAGAACTCCGCGACGGCATCAAGAGGGGTCGTTATTACGCACAGAGAGTAGTTTCAATTTGGAAGATCTTCGTATTCATGTGTTGCATATTGATATCCATGCACACCCAGGACGATGACCCATTTGCTTTCTTCACGAAGCTTTTGAGTGGTTTCAGTGATCGATTTTACATCGCGCATGAGGTAAGGAGACATTTTATTTTTCGAAAATGATAGTACCTACCTACTATGTCTAAAGTTGGAGACCAAACTACTGCCTTTCTCCATTCTATGTTATATCTTTTCTTGAAACAGGTCCAAGCGATCCAGGATGAATTCCAAGGTTTTATGGGTTACACAGTGATGGGAGTAAGCTTAGAAATACCAGCGCAATGGGCTACCCCACTGTGGGTGGTATTCATCCAAGTCGCGGCCGCATACGTCTGCTTTGCCGCCTGTAAAACCGCCTGCAAGATCCTGATACAAAGCTTCAGTTTCACATTTGCCTTAAGCCTCGTTGGACCAGTTACTGTGAACCTGCTAATTGTTTTATGCGGAATGAGGAACGCGGATCCATGTGCATTTTATCGAACTATACCCGATTATTTATTCTTCGAGATTCCACCGGGTAAGTTAAGCAGTTCATCTGTTAAATCACATTTCTTAATGAAGTTATAAACTACTAGCACACTAACGCGCGGCTTCGCCCGCGTGGATTTCGATAATTGTCCCATGGGATCATACTACCCGGATAAAAAGCATCCTATGTGTTAATCCAGGTTATAAACTATCTGTGTCTATCTGTGTGCTAAATTTCATCCAAATCTGTCCAGTAGTTTTTGCTTGAAAGAGTAACAAATATCCATACATCCCCACAAACTTTCGCATCTATACAAATAAATAAAATTGAAGTGTTCTGCTTGTAATACCTAAATAACAGCTTTTTACTGAAAGCATAATATAGTATAAACGGTCTTATTATACCAAAAACACTTTTTTTTCAATTTTTATATGTCTGTTTGTTCCGGCTAATCCCCGAAACGGCCGGACCGATTTTGACGGGACTTTTACTGGCAGATAGCTGATGTTATTAGGTCTCACATAGGCTACTTTAATTTTAGAAAAATTATTAGGGTTCCGTGCAAAAAAATTAAACCCTTGAAATTGGTAACAAAATTCGATTAAAAAGGGAAGTAATATTTTTTTCATCATTTCACGCGACCGAAGGTCGCGGGAAACAGCTAGTTTATAATATTATTACTAGCTCTTGCCTGCGGCTTCGCTCATGTTAATTTAGAATTTGACAATCAATTCGGGTTGTACTCTGCTTGTCCTACCTACATATAATTCAATCATGATTCGAAAGACACGTGGCGCCATCTATTATCATAAGAACGTTATTGTTGTTTTCCTCGGGAGCGGTACTATTTTTCGGTATGCTTTCACCCCGAAAAAAGACACAAACGGACATAAAGTACCTTTGTCCTTTATGTCCGTTTCTGTACACCTGACAACGTATATGCAAAATTTCAGAATGATCGGTTCAGTGGTTCAGGCGTGAAAAGGTAACAAACAAACTTACTTTCGCATTTATAATATTAAGGAAGAACTACTGGGAATCCCTTAGGTCAACAGTACCTATAATAATATGTGCAACTGTTCGATTCCTTTGTCGGGCAGTTACTGTTAGCCTGCGTCATCCCACTGCTGGGCAAAGCCGTCACCGCTTGACTTCCAATTACTTCGATCCAGTGCCAATGTGGGCACACTGGTTGTTGGTTCTGTACAGCTCGTCCCGCCATCTCCTGCGAGGTCTACCGGTCGGGCAGTGTAATTAGATGTTCCCTTAGGGAATTTATCAGTAGTACCTTAGCTCGCCTAACCCTCGCCCTCGCCCTCGCCTTCGCTTTTTTGACTAAATATTACTTTCGCATTTATAATATTAAGGAAGGACAAGGAAGGATTAAAGATTATGTAGGAGTCGGACATTTTATATTCACTTGTTGACTGTTGTACTGTAAGGTATACATGTAAAATCGTTATTTTATAAAATGGTCCTGGATACCGATAACTATCTATATTTCCCCACAGTTTACTTCCTGAACGAGTTCATAGTGGGGCAGATGTCGTGGATATGGTTGCTGTGGCTGGTCTCCCAGGCGTGGGTGACTGCTCACACGTGGAAGCCGCGCTGTCAGCGTCTGGCTGCCACCGACAAACTGTTCTCCAAGCCGTGGTACTGCAGCGCCATCCTCGACCAGTGCATGCTCCTGAACAGAACTAAAGATGACAGCAAAGATGTAACATTGGAGGTGATGGTTTTACTTCTGATGATGATACAAGCCAAATGTCAGAAAGATAATTGAAATTGTAAGTCTCATTTTTGAATTGTATTTTAGGACCTCAAAGATGATGAAGATGATGCGTCTATGCTTAGCGGAGAAAAAGTATCACAAAAAGACATCAAGCCATCTGACAACATCTCAAGGTAAAAGTTAACATACTTCTATGTTAAGAGCCAGAAAATAATTATTATAACATGACTTTGCAAAACAATATAAAGTACTCTTTTACCTAACCAGGATTTACGTGTGTGCAACAATGTGGCATGAAACAAAAGAAGAAATGATTGAGTTCTTGAAATCTATTTTCCGTCTGGACGAAGATCAGAGTGCGCGTCGCGTTGCGCAGAAGTATTTAGGAATCGTTGATCCTGACTACTATGAACTAGAAGGTATGTAACGAAGTAAACAATTATGTCACAACAGCAACAGTATTAATTTTTTTATGACTACTGACTGACGGAAATGACTACTTTACAATATTTTTATATAAATCGGTGGACAATCTATTATACTTCAACCGTTACAGTTCACATTTTCATGGATGACGCGTTTGAAGTATCGGATCACAGCTCAGAAGACTCGCAGGTGAATCGTTTCGTAACGTGCCTCGTTGAGACCATCGACGATGCTGCGTCCGAGGTCCACCTCACTAACGTACGACTTAGACCTCCCAAGAAATACCCCGCCCCATACGGAGGCCGCCTAGTTTGGACACTACCCGGAAAAAACAAAATGATTTGCCACCTCAAAGACAAGTCCAAAATAAGACACAGGAAAAGATGGTCTCAGGTAAGCTACTGAATTTTGCGTTTTGTTATTATTGAAAAAAAATATTAAGTACTCAGAAATAATTATGATTTGATAAGTTATCGTGATAATGGAATGTTTCGACTTCAGATATTTTTGTTATTTATTTCCTCTGTTGGGCATGAGTTTTTTGCGATAATTTTAGATCCGGGAAGATTACGAATAAAACATTTCGAATATTGTTATGTATTTGTTTGTTTTTCCTAGTTATTTTAAAATAAAATGGAATACAGTTCGTGTTTGATAAAATTTCACCTTGTGCAATAGCTATGATTTAAACAACGCCTCTTTGAATATTTGAGAAGCGTTACAGATTAAAGACTTTTACCGACATTATGTTTTTCTTATCTTGTCATTTCCGATTGATGAACGGAAGCATTCGGCTTTGATTCTACAGATAATACCTACAAGGAACCGATAGACTAGGATTAAGCTTCAATATCTTCCGTTCTTATAGGTGCTTCGCACATGTTCGGCTCGGCTTGATATGGCGCAGCCGAACAGCAAAATCTAATGTGCTGCTGTAGCTTTAACTCGAATTGATCCAGCTATGGTAGATGCCGAACGTATTTTAGTAATCGGCACCAGCGTCCATTTAAAGTCGAAAATATGTAGTGATTGCTTGGGGTCGGTTTTACTGTTTAATAAATACAGATTCAAACCATCCGTCCCGCAAATGTGCGGCACACATTCGTTGCAAACCCTAAGTGCTTGCTCCTATACAGGTGATGTACATGTACTACTTCCTGGGTCACCGTCTGATGGACTTGCCCATATCCGTGGACCGCAAAGAGGCGATCGCCGAGAACACATACCTGTTAGCTCTGGACGGCGACATCGACTTCAAACCCTTAGCGGTCACGTTACTAATCGATCTCATGAAGAAGGATAAGAACTTGGGCGCGGCCTGCGGGCGTATCCATCCTGTGGGCTCTGGTAGGTGAATCATTTTCAAAATCTTCATTGCTCTTTGTGAGATTCTAATCTGGCAAAAAATTCAGTGATAGTTTAACATTCCCTTACCTATTCGCTTTTTGGAACCTAATTTGGAGGGCGCATTTTTAGTTTTGAGTCTACCTAAATGTAGTTCTTGATCGTCTAACAAGACTAAACTATAATCATTAACACTGCTTTTAAAGTTCGTCCTACCTGATCATATCTCCTGCTTGCTCTTATAAACCTAAGTATTCCAGGCTTCATGGCATGGTATCAAATGTTCGAGTACGCTATCGGTCATTGGCTGCAAAAGGCGACTGAACACATGATTGGCTGCGTGCTCTGTAGTCCCGGGTGCTTCTCCCTCTTCAGAGGAAAGGCTTTGATGGACGACAACGTCATGAAGAAATACACATTGACTTCGCACGAGGCTCGGCATTATGTGCAGTATGATCAAGGTACGATATAGTCTCACTTGTATTTTTCCTGAATGTATCAAAGTCACTGAAGGCTGCGGTAGTTTTTATCGATTTAGTACCAACAAATAGAAAATGTGAAAGCGGTTTGAAGGTTTAGGAACATCGTTTTTATACTGAGACGTACTATTTTGAATTGTCAGTTCTTGTTATAGTACTTTTAGACGTTTATCGTTTTTAACCGATTTTCTTCAAAAAGGAGGAGGTTCTCAATTCGGTTGTATTTTTTTTATGTTTGTTACCTCATAATTCCGTCAATTGTAAACCGACTTGGTTTTTTTTTTCTTCTTCCATAGAAATTTCATCAAAATCGGAATTTGATTGTTTTCCTCACGTTAATTGTTACATCACGCGACGTCGCGTGCCATGAAATAGCGGCCACAGCGTATTGGGTTCTGGTATTTGGTTTATGCCAGTAGGGAAGACATTCAACGAATTTTTATTTTGGCCATCTAGTAGCATCAGCATTCAGTATTTTGTCTTGGCAATGAACGTTGACGATACGTATTTTTTCCTCTTGGGCTATGTTAATGACATGACGATCTCTTAATATAATTCTTAATAACTTCTACTTACAATGTAAAAATTAATTCATGACAAGAATTTGTGGGAACTAAAAAGGGTAAAATAAAAAGCTTTCTGCGAAAAAAAACCGATTTCCAAAAAACACTAAAAAAGTCTAAAATAACTTTCGGAAGTCGGTGGCAAAAAAGTCAATGAAACAAACCACGACACCGACTTCCGACAGTCAAGTTATTTTAGACTTTTTTTGGAAGTCGGTTTATTTCGCAGAAAGTTTTTAATCTATCAATATGATGACATAAGGTCGTCTGAAATTTTGTTTAATGCTAATTGGTTGCGCCTTACATCTGACAATTCCAGCTCTCAAACGCCATATTGATATTAATTAATAAGGACCTCATGCTATCTTACAAATATCTATAATGTAATGAACATATAAACCCTCATAGTAATTTACCCACACAGGTGAGGATCGTTGGCTATGCACACTGCTACTACAGCGAGGCTACCGCGTGGAATACTCCGCCGCGTCCGATGCGTTCACGCACTGTCCCGAACATTTCGACGAGTTCTTCAACCAGCGCAGGCGATGGGTGCCCTCCACCATGGCCAATATCTTCGATTTACTGGCTGACTCTAAAAGAACTGTTAGCATTAATGACAATATTTCCACGCTGTATATTTGGTATCAGGTATGTAATATTTTTTTGTGAATAGTTAAAGTCATAAGACACTTAAACGTACTGCTTCGGATTCGGTTCGCACCACCTCACGTCATTTTTACCTGCTGCTCTTGAACCGAGACTATGCCAATACGTTGCGTTGTATACAGATATTATCTAGCGGCTCGAGTTCAGGCGGTGCCGGTGCATGCCGTGCAGTGCTTCTAACCATTTGTTCCCAACTAGTCACACTGTAACGTGTCACAGTGTGACTCGTTGGGAAAAATTGTGAATAAAAATCCCAACCAGTCACACTGTTACTCGATAGGACAACTTTTTGTGTTTATTCTCAACGGATCACACGCCAAGTGAAGAGTGTGTGTGCGTTGACCTTTAGGTACTATTAAGTCGTACCTTCTAAATAGTATGAAACATAATCGACTTTTTTCCATTTCACTTTTGATGCAGTTTTCATAATAAATTATTAGACATTTCTTTAGAATCATATTAAATTTTCAGGGCCTATTAATGTTCGGTTCAGTGCTCGGTCCAGGGACTATCTTCCTGATGATGGTGGGTGCTTTGAACGCAATTACTCAGATCAGCAACATGCATGCTATGATTCTCAACTTGGTGCCTATAATAATCTTCATCATCGTCTGTTTGACTTGCAAGTCCAAAACGCAGGTAAGACTGTCTATTTGTAATAGTATATTTTTTAACGAGGGACTAAACGAAGTGCGAGGGAGTCAATGAAACCGAGGGTATATTAAGTTGGCGTTTAGTCTCGAGGTGCAAACTGTACTTTTCACTTTGAGTGCGAGAAAAATAGTCAATTTAGTACAAAAAACATTTAGTAAATATTCTTATTCCTCCAGTCCATAAAACTTTCGTAAGTTTTTAGAAAAATCTTCCCCGATTTTGGCGGAAAAAGATTATCTATTATGTCTTTTGCTGTTTGCTCGACGTCAAACTCTTCACTGTCACTGGGAATTCTTAATTTTATTTAAAACCGAACGAATTTACACTCAAAAAAAATCTGAAATTTTCGCGGTCTGTTTTTTCTTCTAAACCAGTCACAGATTAACAATTTAAAACACATGGCGCCACCTTCCTTGCGGAAAAACCATGGAACTAAAACTCTCAATATTTTCGCATTGAAGATGGTCCACACTCAATAGTATATTTACTGGCTGTGTGAGTTTGTCTATGTCACATGAAGGAAATTAAAAAACTAATTACTTTTTACTTCCTAGAGACTAAAGTGGTCACTTTAGTCCCGCTTCGTAGGGCTATAATGGCGTACTTTTAGAGCATGAGAAGTGAAATAAATATTTTATGGTTAGGCACCTGCTGCACCGCATGTAGAGGGAAGTGAGTAGAGCTAGTAACCAAAAAAACGGCACGGTTGACGTAGTGGCTAAACTATTGGATGCTACACCTCGTGTCGCAGGTTTGATCCCCGCACGGTACAAATATACACGAAACGGAACGGTATGACATAAAGGTTCCAGTCTGGCTGTTTGTGTATGTAGTTTAAATGTTTGTAAAACGCACCCACGATACAGGAGAAATTCCTAGTGTGGGGCAACTTATAAAAAAGCAAAGTAGTATGTTTGACCGAGTTCCTGCCAGTGATGTAAACAGTTCGCGATCAATTATTAATAATAGTTGTAAAACGCCCTTAAAGAAGCCAGAGGCTCAGGAGGCACGTGTTCCTCCCATCATTGCGATATTTGTTTCTACTGGACCATACCTGGCAACCTTCTAGTTACGGATATATTGAAGGTCGAAGTTCCAACTTGTTCACACGATTTAAAACCATACTGTACTTTAAACTCCATAACTCCTTTACTATTCATTGCATCCATCAGCACAATGTTTGAGTTAAACCCATGTTATTTCACACCACATAGAGAAGTCGTTTCCCATCAATAAGTTTTGTCAGACACTTCAGTGTTATATACTTTAATGAACAGAATGCTTGGTTGACGACTTTGTGATGAATCCCTGTACACCCTGTATATTTATGAATCTGTTGCTGAGATGGGAACTACAATTTCTAGCTTGAGTGATAGTATAGTCGGTAGCTAGTCACTTCCTCGTCAGCGGTGCAGGTTAGGTGCCTTTTAATTGTTATAATGTTTATTGATTCTTTAACACTTTTCAGCTACTACTGGCTAACCTGATAACATGCTTATACGCCATGGTGATGATGTTCGTGATAGTGGGGATAGCTCTTCAGATCGTGGAGGACGGCTGGCTTGCTCCATCCAGTATGTTCACGATTCTCATATTCGGCTCGTTCTTCATCACCGCAGCGCTTCATCCCCAGGAGATCATATGCTTAATGTACATAGCTGTTTACTACATAACTATCCCCAGCATGTACATGTTGTTGATTATATACTCGCTGTGTAACTTGAACAATGTGTCGTGGGGAACTAGAGAAGTGGTGCAGAAGAAAACGCGTGCGGTAAGTCAGTTTCTGTTTGTATAATAGCCGAGTGCAAATGGACAAAAAATACTTAAAAGGTGGAACGAAGTTAATAATGGTCGGATCTTCATAGGACTTTTTTTATTGAGTTCCTAGAGAAATAGATAAGAAATTTAAAAAAAAAACGCGGCATATTTTTTATTTTCCTTTGGATTTTCTTTTTCGTTTTTATATACTTCAAATTCGACGAATTCATACTGTATCGTAATAGTGTGACCTGCGTGCATTAAACGCTAATTTGGTCTGTTTCTTTGTGCATTATTGTCGATGTAATGCATATTCTTTCAAGTATTTTTTGAAAACTTCCTATTTTCATAAATAATGTCAAAAATATCGACTGTATTTTTTGAAAACTTCCTATTTTCATAAATAATGTCAAAAATATCGACTTTTAAGAGGGCCCTTCCCGGTGCGTCGATCGTCAACGCGAGCATGGTCAAAAAGCTTGTTGTTTCATCCAGAGCCACAGTGGTGATTTTCTTTCAAGTCCGCCGTGTTACCCCGCCCCGACCCCGCACCACTCGTCTCCCACGCACTTCATACCGCCTAATGCGATGACATTGAACGAAAAATAGTGTTTGAAAATTTCTTAAACTTGATCTAGGAAATACGTGTTTTTGAATAAGTCTTACAAGTGTGTGAAATAAATATTTCTCATTATGAATCTGCATTACATGTGCAAGGTTTCTATCGAGATGTTTTCTTTATTTTTACAGTTTTTGAGTACATTATGAACGGCCAAAGTTCAGGTAAAATTTGTGCAAAACAGCAATTTTTGGAGGCATATACTGAATTTGTTTCTACTTTTTTTATTTTTTGCTACCATAGAAACCTAGATATAGTGCACAAAATACCCATTAGTTCAAAACATTCAAAGATAGATGTGTAACAACGGCATAATCACGTACGAGCGTTTGTATGAAAAGTATGACGGGTTGGCCGCTCTTAAGACTTGGATTTCTTTTGAAATTGGTAACTGATGCTTTTTCACAGATAACTGGATGTAAAAATATTCAAGAAAACCACTTTTACGAGTGAAATGGCTAAAAATGAATTCAGAAGGCCATTTTTCTCAAAATATTTCTATGACGGTCAACGTAAATATTATCCTGAAACTAGCCTTATTATATCTGCTACTCATAGATAACAAAAACTAGTAAAAATATTTGGAGGTAGGTACTCGATAAATGTTGATTATTGCTGGCGAAGGTGGAAAGGGGCCACTGGTAAATTTACAAAAAATATCGTAATTCTAACGTAACTATTTCTCACGATTTCTATCTAAGATGAGTTGCAAGCTTGGGTTTCTGCGCGCAATGTAATATCGATACCGCTCCCAATTCTTAGCGATAGAGGCCTTTTGTCATGTTTTACTTTTTCAGTAGTAACTAATGATTAACAAGTATCCTTAAATATTTTTCTAGTTAAAATACCTCATTAGATAGCTAATAAAATGAATGAAATTGGACAATAATTTCCACATTGAGTTTAACAGAAACGTTTTAAAAAAAAAGCCTTGATTAACATAGACGATCTTCAGCTATTTGCAAATTAATTTTTAGTCACTACACTCATGAATGTGGTATTTTTGAAAATATATATGTCCAGTTATCCGTGCACAAGCATCAGTTACCAATTACAAAAGAAGTCTTAGACTTAAAATCCGGTATATTAAAAATAATTGAAGAAAAAAGGAAATTTTACAAAAAATACTTGAAATATGCAAAACATGGATAATGAACAAAGAAACAGACCAAATTGGGGTTTAATGGGTGAACGCAGTCCACACCATTTCGCCACAATATGAATTCGATGAATTTCAAGTTATTCATAGGTAAAACAAAAACATATACATATAATACTTAAGAAAATATATATACGAAAGTAAATTAAAAAAAATAAGACGCGAGCGGCGAAATTTTTTTTTTAACTTTCGTCGCCACTCCTCTAGGAACTCAATAAAAAAAGTCCCATGAAAATCCGACCACTATTAACTTCGTTCCACCTTATTGCACTCTAAGTTCAAAACAATAGCAATATTTGTTGCTCTTTTGTGATCATGACTAAATAACACCAACAGCCGCATGGGTTGATCTTCAGTTAAGCCGCTGTTGCCAAGATCGGTCCGTCGTTCGGTGACCATCCATAACATACAAGGAAACCACGTTAGGCTGTCATTTATAGATCTTTGACAGTCGTTACAGATTGCCCAAAAGTCTGCCAAGCAGTCACACCAGGGGTACCGTATTACCCAGTATTAATTGGGTTGTGGAGGTCAGATAGGCAGTCGCTCCATGTAAATCGGTATTCAGCTGTATCCGGTTGAGAAATGACCCCGATTTCCCAATAGGAATAAAAAGAGAAAATTAATTTAAAAGTCTAATTACGATATTAATCTGTGCTTCAAATCTCATATAGGAAATGGCATTGGAGCAACAAGAAGCTACGGAGGCTAAGAAGAAGATGGACGACCAGAGCATAAAGAAGTGGTTCGGTAATGGCGAGGAGACAAGCGGTACAGCGGAGTGTAGTGTGGCAGGCTTGTTCCGCTGCATGTGCTGCACCAACCCCAAGGACCACAAGGATGATCTGCATCTACTGCAGATCTCCAACGCCATTCAGAAGATTGAGAAGAGATTGGATACTCTGTAAGCATTTTTGTTTTATTTTTTGTCCTATGTTCTATGCGTGCCGTCCCAGTGCGCTATGAGAGTAAAGGCACAGAGCGCACCTGTGTTTGCGCACACGCTTGTGCACTCAGCTAATCTCCGTTGTGATTAGCCACCGTGGCCAGTTCGAACAAGAGTTTAATTAGACACCTAATGCCTGTTTTACTAACACTATACGACACCCTAACACAACTCAAAAAAAAAATGTGTATTGGCATTATAAAAAACACCTTAAAATTAAACAAAAGAAATAAATAAAACTATTAATGCCAAAAGGGCCTCAGCTCAGCTTATGCCGATCGTGATGCCAGCTCGCAATACGAGATGTACCACCTGACGCTGATTTTCAGCTGCAGCCCACGAGTGCCATACACTCGAAGACATATACAAACACATAGAAATCTCTAAATAAATATCTTGTACCAATACCAAATAAAATAAAAATGTTGTGACTCTAAATTACAAAACAACAACAAAAAACTGTAATTATAAGCGCGCGGTGTGGTTTAAATTAGTTTAAACATTTATTTAGGTGTCGCTTAGTGTTGGTGGCATCGGTAATAAGTATCTCGAGTTTGCTAAAACCTAGACCTATTTTCTGCTGACAAAACTATTGTCCTTCAGCGGTGCCTCTGTCGAAGAAGCAGAGCCACTGAATCGTCGTCGCTCATCAGCAGCGGTGATGCGACGATCCTTGGATCCTCTCACCAGGCTGCCCGAGTACGAGGAAAGCGAAGTTTCCACCGACATTCCAAGGGTAAATATTTTATTTTACTTCAACGGAGGTCATTATAGTTCTTACAATTTAACTTTATTAAAATTACAGCGTCTACCTTTCAGGGAAATACAAGCGAGGTCCTATATTATGTAAAAATAATTACAATATGTTCATAACAGGAAGAGCGCGACGACCTGATCAACCCGTACTGGATAGAAGACGTGAACCTTCAGAAAGGCGAGGTCGACTTTCTCACCACGGCGGAGACCGACTTCTGGAAAGATCTCATCGACACCTACTTGTTTCCTATTGATGAGAACCAAGAAGAACTGGTATGTGATCATTATAAACAGTTAGTTATTCTGATTGTCTCTTTATCATCATCATTTCAGCTGAAAGACGTTCACTGCTTGACATAGGCCTCCCCCAAGTGTCGCCACATTGACCAGTCTCGTATGTCTCGCATCCAGCGGATCGCCGCAACCTTCACCAGGTCATCGGTCCACCGTCACCATCGTTCTGATTGTCTCTTGGTGATAAATGAAATCCAACGAATGACAGTTACAATAAATACCCAATGTAGGTTTACAAATTGTTAGTGTACACTTGGTGCGTTTGAACAAGGAACTAGCGATCATAAACCCTTTTTCACACAAACGTAAAAATCCTATCAACACACAAACGTTCTAAATTAGTGAAAAATTCTAATGTTGTCTGAGATAGATATCGATGCAGGATGCTAACTTGACGATGTTGTTTTTGTTTCTGTTTTCATACTGGAATTTTAAAGCAGATTTTAGACTTTATGCTGACTCAATCACTCTTTTCACAGAATCGTATCAAAACTGACTTGAAGAACCTCCGTGATAAGATGGTGTTTGCTTTCCTGATGGTGAACACACTGTTCGTGCTGGTCATCTTCTTACTACAACTGAGCCAGGATCAGCTGCATTTCAAGTGGCCTTTCGGACAGCAATCCAGTATGGTGTATGATGATGAACTGAATCTTGTATGTTCCTTTGGTATTGTGTAATCTTTTGCAGTAGGGATTCGATTTTGATGACTTGTTTTTGCGCATATTTTTTTCCAGAAATTGCATTTACTATTTATTTTTAGCTTCAAGAAATGTTTTAATATTTTGTTTAATTTAAATCATTTCCGGACTTCTCTTTAGAATTATACCTTTAATAACACACAAGTTCTTTTCCGGATGCTGACAGATCGTATCAACTTAACTTTGAGCATGGATGCTGCATCATTCCGTCGAGACCCCTTATTATTTCAGAACGATTTGGTCTTTATCTTTGTCATGAACAACGCAACGCATTTTCAAGTAACAGTCGCTCCAATGTGCAATTTCGGCGCTTAATGTTACAAAACTTGTGCTAACTGCGTTAAAGTAAGACTTGTTAAAGATAACAATCTCCGAATAATCAATTCACCTGCTGACGGTTATGAAAGCACATAGTTATTATAGGCAGCACGCAATAGGGTTCCGCTTACAAAATTATCAAAAATCTTACAACATTCCGTTTATGCTGTTATGCTGTGAAATCTGTACCAAAACTACCACAAAAAAGGATTTTTATATGTTAATTATTTTACTCGATTTAAAATTGCTGAAAAATTACAATTTTAATTACAAACGCATCGGGTACGACACAGTTAACCATGTCGTGGAATAACAATTCTTTGTTAACCCCTAAACTACGACCACCACTAGACACGAACAGATATCAAATATATGAAGCAATGTATTATAAATTTCTTCAAAAACCTCCCAATTGCGACAGAAAAGCGTTTGTTTCCAACGAGTCACACTGTAACATGTCACTCCCAACGAGTCACACTGTAACACGACTCGCTGGGAAAAGTTGTTAATAAAAATCCCAAACAGTCGTACTGTTACTCGATAGGCCAACTTTTTGTGTTTATTCCCAACGGATCATACGCCAAGTGAAGAGTGTGACTTGTTGGGTACAAAATATTCTCATACAGCAACACTGTGAGTTACGCTATAAAGGTAGAGGACGACAATCTGTCGTCCATACAGTCAGAGATGTATCTAACTTAAACCTCATTTCCCACGTCAGTTCATCATAACACAAGACTACCTGACGCTGGAGCCCATCGGGTCGGTGTTCCTCATCTTCTTCGGGACCATCATCATCATTCAGTTCACTGCGATGCTGTTCCATCGCCTCGGCACGCTCTCCCACGTGCTGTCTACCACGCATCTCAACTGGTACCTTACTAGAAAGGTAAGTTAGAAAATAGTAATAAGCAATATTAGGTTCTATTTACCTTGTACGAAGTGGCTTCGACGGCATATATTCATTTTATTTGTGCAAAATATATTTATAAATTATAGCGAATGTGTTATTCAGATGTATAAGCTTTATTACTGTAATGTTTCATCTAAATCCGTGCAGTAGTTCTGTTATCGTTCATCGTAGTAGTAAGATAAGATTAGGAAAGAGTAAAGCAAATTATGAAAGTCTTGTATTCATTGTTTTACCTGACAGATTAAAATGACATCTTAGCCTTTCGATCCGCTCTCGTAGAATATCCTCTCCCAGACCTGTCTCTGATATTTCGGATTCATGTGCGTATTGTATAATTATCACTTGCTTCGGTGAAGGAAAACATCGTGAAGAGCCTGAGAGATATTTCTCACGGGCATGCAAAGCCAAGTCAGAGGCCCATGGGCGGCATAAACACTCTGACACCAGGTTAGGCACTAACTACACGATAAAGAAAGAATCTTTATCCTCCCCTAAAATCAATAAATAATCATATTCTGTTGGTAGCCGGACGACATGTCAGACAACGCTTTAATAGAGGCCAACGCGTTACTAATAGCCAAAGACCTGCAACGTCTGAACACAGACGACTTGGACAAACAAGACAACAACCAACACGTATCCAGGAGGAAGACCATACACAACCTGGAGAAAGCAAAAGACACCAAGCAGAGTGTTATCAATCTTGATGCTAACTTTAAGAGGAGGTTGACTATACTGCAGAATGGAGATGCGGGTAAGTCGTATAATACTGTCTTGTCGAACTTCTGTATTTTTTTTTTCTTGAACTTTATACGTCCTGTATTGGAACTTCTTCGTGTCGATGATTCCCGTAATATTAAAGTTAATTGGCTTCGACCAAAACTGCACCATCTTGACAGGTTAAGGTACGTGGGCCTGTACCAAAACCACAACGCCACATAAGCACTACCTCTCGCGCTAAATCCTGCATCAAGCAAGCAGAGTCATCAATGCGATTGGCATTTACTGATTGACCCGCGATTGGCGGGTACTGAAACCCGGCAATAATCGTCGTTCAGTAGCCCACCAGACACATCGCCTGTCTGGTAGGAAGATCCTCCTATTTTAATGGCGAGTGGGGGGGGGAACTTTTTACACTGTTGTAATACCACTATATGTTGTCCACTTCCATAAGTTTGACCATCTCAGAAGATTTTCTTTAAAAGGACCCTACTAATCCCAGGTCTGATATCCCGCCTCCCGTCCCTGGGCGGCAACACAGCGACGCGTCGCGCCACGCTGCGCGCGCTGGTGACGCGCCGCGACTCCGTCATCGCCGAGCGCCGCCGCTCGCAGATGCAGGCGGCCAGGGATTCTACTAACGATTTCATGTTTAGCACGCCCGGCTCCGTAAGAGTAAGAACAATGTGCACTTATGTAGAAAAACAATATAGTAGATTGTTACACGAGGGTCGAAAGGAATCAATTTCCATACGAGGTATTTTGACGCCCGAGCGCAGCGAGGGCGGCTATAGTCCGAGTAGGAATTGATGTCTTTTACCCGTGTTAAGCACTCTACTTTACAATTCGAATATAAGGAAAGTAGGAAATAGTAGTTTTTCTAAAATATTTATTTATAATAATAACATGAGTAGTACCTATTTAAAATTAATTGAGAAGTTAGAACTGCCAAATATATCTCGTCAGCGGTATCATTTAAAAATGTTTCCACTTCGAAAGAGTTGAAAAGGGAAGAGGTCCTTAGTTTTTTTGCTTTTGAACCCCTGAGACTGTCTTTTCAGCAACGATGTTAGATTATGAAATCTTTTCAAATCTACATTGAGTTTTACTCTTAGTGTACTCTTGAGCATTGAATACCTGCTCCATAGCGTAGAAGGCTTTTTGCCAGATAGTCCATTGAAGTATGTAAGAAATACACTTTCGGAAAATTATTAAAGTGTTATGTATTTAAGTATCTTTCCTTTGAAATTATGGCAAAAGATTTTCGATAACTGTATTTGCCTCGTCTTTAACAGAATCTGGGGTCAATATTTCAGAATCACTTGAACTCATTTTTAATAAGATATTAGTCTAAATTGAAACCGAGATTTCGATACAGAGTTAGCCCGCCAAATGATATAGTCTATTTAAAATTTTAACCATGGAACACACCGCGTTACTGCCGCGAGCAGACCCGCTTAGTTCTTTTTTTAATTCAAACTGGATGTTTAAACACTCACAAGACCGCAGCATTTTTTTCTTAATATGTTAGATTTTTGCAGCTTAATCTAATTAAGTTCTATTTTTAAAATTGATTCCCACCCTAGAGAGGGAAGCAATTACTATGAGTCTTTCCCGCCCAAAGGTGGGAAGTAGCACCTTCCACCCGCTACTCGGATCAAACAAACACTACTTTCCGAGTATGAGAAATTAGAAGTTTATTTTACATCATTGTTCATCATCATTTCCTTGCCCTTATCCCTTACCATTGGGGTCGGCGCAGCATGTATTTCTCATCTTCTTCCATACTTCTCTATTAGTAATTGTCATCTCATGAGTTCATGAGCTATATCATCTTTCACACAGTCTATGTTAACACTAAAACAAACTTTACTTTCAAAATACTTTATTTTTACAGTTTAGTACGACAGCACTGTTCAAATAAACAAAACGTATACCTACACAAAACCATTAATTCATTTCTAGTTGGGATATTATGAAAGCATGGGCAACGCAGATGACAGAATGTATGCGTTCGAGTCTGCGGCGTGAGTCGTGACCAAGTGTGCAGCACAGACAATGAGTTTTTGGGCGTAGTAGTATGTTACTTCATTTAATTGTGGTGTGTGTGTGGTTGTTCCATTTTGATTTAAAGAGAACTGTCATCTGCGTGAAAAAAACACACTGCCGTTCGCTATATGATTTATTTATGCTGATGTCGTGTTTTACATTGGTTTTACAAATGCTTAAAATACGAGGTGTAATAACTAGAAACCTGAAAACTACAGAGTACTGTGAGGAGTAGAATCGATTACAATACTTTATAATATAAATTACTTTTTGCAAAAAAGTATATGAGAAAAATCGTGTTGTCGATAAGAACAAATAGGACACACAGGGTTAAATTAAATCACTAGCGAAACCTTACAGATGTGATTGATATCGATAACTGAGGTTTTCAGTTATTTTACA
The DNA here is from genome assembly GCA_947578425.1 of Eugnorisma glareosa. Lineage (NCBI taxonomy): Eukaryota > Metazoa > Arthropoda > Insecta > Lepidoptera > Noctuidae > Eugnorisma > Eugnorisma glareosa. The sequence goes on from OX387964.1 coordinate 12,930,497, forward strand.
CCTTGTATATGAGTTTTCATACATTGAGTGAGACTTGAAGAATGATCATTTTCAAAATTTCTTATCATAACTCGTTGTTGTATGTAGTTGGATGACATGACGGGCCGTGGGTCGACCGCGGGTGCGTACGTGAACCGCGGCTACGAGCCGGCGCTGGACAGCGACGACGAGGACACGCCGCAGCCGCCCAGACGCTCCACCGTGCGCTTCCAGGACCACTACGCTTGATGCATCTAGTGATAACACAGTGGCGGATTACTCAGAAACTTAATCTTAATCTAATACCAAAATATTTAACTTTTGCATTGCCACGCCTAAGTTTGGCACAGGTTGTCGCTAAATGTTTGTACTGAATTTGTTGCCATTCCGGAACATTGGAAAAAAGAGAAAATTTTATTTGAATAATTAAAAAAATTTAAACGGCCCAAAATTTTGCTCTTCATTCACATAAATTGCGAACGCAGCGCGTTTTTCATTGGTCAAATAATAGTCAGGACTTTAAGAAGAAGACTTTTAAACTTCAATTATTTGTTAAAATCCTCCACTGCATTGATAATTTTTGATGTGCAGTTTTGCAATTAAACGGAATTTTTGTAATCGGTGATTGCTGTGCGACACTTTACTATTGCTTTTATGTTTGTATGTTTCTATTACTGAAATGATTATAAAATATATTGTGAATGTAATAGACATAATTTTTTATTGCTAAAATTCTTCCTTGCATTTTTGCCCCATCTAATAATACCATGACAAAAAACAGTAATAATTTCCTTGATAGCGGGTGTTTTTACAACTTACCCGGAACCTAAATGACATCGTATACAACGCAAATATTATTTTTGGGATCGAACCGCCTGCCGACCAGACACGCGCTTTCAGTAAGAGCGTAGCGTTTCCATGCCAACAAGATTTGTTTTCTTTCGTTCGATTGCTACTTGCATTATTCCCCCAACAGACAGTTGATGATGTATTTAGTACTCATAAATCAAACAAAAAAACCTTTTCTATTAATATTTTGGGAAATCCCTTAAAAAATGAGTTTGCTGTCTCAGGTGAGTCAGTAGAGACTAGAGCCTAAGCCTCTTTGGTGTGAAGTAAGGGGTCGTTAGCAGCTACTCGGCCAGTAAGCGCGCGGCCCGCCGACCGAACGCACGCGCGAACCATGCGCAGCGACGCCGTCCCGCGAGTGCACTCCACGCTTTACCTCAACATTGTGAAGTGATACACAGTACACATACGGATTACGAAAACGCTAATCTTCTCAGGATATATTCAACGGTAAGCTCAGTTCACAATGCCTAAATCTCAGCCTTATTCTGACATGGATATGACCTTTCAGCCCTCGAGGCTGTTGAGCACGATCAGCTGCGAAAGTGTGCGAGGGTGACTGTAAGGTTCCTTGCATAATGTCCACACATTACTGTATCTTATAAATCTACCAATGCCTGAACTTCTTGAGAAGCTAGTTGTCTGCAGTCAAATTCCGGTAAACGCGAGACTATACACTGGTTTCTCTTTCGAAAGTTTCGTAATAACATTTATGTAAAGTGAGACTGACCGTTCAAAGAACGTGTCTAATATGATTCATAATGTGTTATTTATTCAAAAATTTGGCGAAGTTGTGGTCCGTATGGTACCCGCCACAAGCTTGTCTCCTAAACAAAAGTGAATGTAGGCGGCATGGGATAGAGAATGGGAAACAATGACCGCGGTATTTCCTTAGCCAGTCCACAAACGACCTCTAAATACCAACTGTAATAGATATGCTAAAGTGATACATAATTAAATTATATAAAAAGGTTTAATACATTGTGTAACTTATATCTTACGTACATTACATAAGGCGAGGTATCATATCGACAGATCTTCACGTAATGTTCGGTAAATTGATATAAAATAATGTCATTTCGCAGTTTGGTACCTAACTAATAACAGTCTTGTTGGTTGACTGACATCACTATTATCGGTAGACTAATAGTTATAACAATTAGGGCATAATATGATGTTGTATTTATTTTGGTTGGATGTGGTGCAGATTCTTTTTATTCTATTTACAACTTAAATAGCTTACGACAGTAACAAAGTCCAGATGCATTTCCCTTTTATACTGCCCACCCTCCAAAAAGAACTGGCAACGGGTAATTCATGTTAAAGTTTTCTCCTTTTGATTTCAACGTCATAAAAAGGCTATTAAAGTATATTGGCCTTAGGCTACCTAGTAGTGAAGCTAGAGAAACTTCGATGGGACGAGTCGATTGATTGATATTCTCCTGCACAAGTAATTACAGCGTCATAACAGTACCAGCAAGTACACAAGCACTAAAGCCAAGCGTACAGGCCTCGCTCACATCCGCCGCTAGAGGGTCGTTCTCACTGGAACAAGAACAATTTGATGGTTTCCGCAATAGTGCCCACTATTACGTTAGCCAAGTGCAATTAACTAATTAATAATAATCTTTGCGTTGCGCAGGCGCACTTGCAATACAAAGCGTAATTAAAGGTTTGTTCAAGGAATTTTCGTTTTTGCTTCTACTTATTTACATATGAGAGTTGTGTGACGGGAGTTTGGCAAGCAGGTGGGTTCATATCATCGGATTTTAGCGAGAGTTGCATGTGAAAGTGTAGGGAAAAGACAAACACAAACAGGGTGATCTGTAGTCTTCTCATGTGTATTGATGTCAGCAGTTCAATAAGATACTTGTATCAAAGCCTTGATAAAGGCTTTGATACAAGTACCATACCACGACCTGAGATGGGTTTACAGTTAATAGGGACAAAGGAAGCAAGAAATTTCCAAGGAAATTACGTATATTGTTTTGTCCTGTTGTCAACATTGTTAATTCATTTCAGCACGTTGCATTCAAATGCCTGTGCCCATTCAATAACAGAGCTTTACCTAGTTCTAAATAAAAGACTCGTGCGTGACGCAAGTCTCAAGAAAAGAAAATTTCAAAGTCCATTGCGGTTTTACAGGTACAGTTGTCAACGCACTACTGTAGGAATATCTCAATGAAATCAACAGCGGAATCGAGCTACTTTCGTGCATAATCCTTGAGCTGGTTTCCGTATTTGTAATTTCGTTTAATATTTATATCGGACTTATTATTTCCTACTAGCGACCCGCCCCGGCTTCGCACGGGTGCAAAGTTATACATATAAAACTTCCTCTTGAATCACTCTCTATTAAAAAAAACAGCATCAAAATCCGTTGAGTAGTTTTAAAGATCTAAGCATACATAGGGACAGACAGAGGGAATCGACTTTGTTTTATACTACGTAGTGATTAGCAGTACATAAATTCCCACTATTTATGTCTCTATAACTTCTAAACATTCCTAAGTATTTCATGGTCGTTAGTCATGCTTAATTACTTACTTTCATTATCCATTAATAAATTGTCTGCTCGCAAATGGTTTGCGAGCAGACCTTGACTGCTTTGACCGGAAGAAAGTGGGGTGCGATTAGCATGTCGCTTACGTACTAGAACGGTTTATACCTATGTTCGTATGTAACGGTAGTTCAGTACGTGAATCTATTGTAGATACCTTTTCCATTGAGTTAACGTTGAATGTTTAGTTACTAATCAATAAAGTATCATTACATAAAACCTTTCGATTTCTGGTTGTACTAACAGTACCCACATTTCGTCAAGTCCCGTTTAATAGCGGGCGAACCTATTGCCATCAGCAGGGCACAAATCCAGAATCCGTGGCTGCTACTGACAAATTGGAAAAAACCCAATAACACGTTGCCTGACCTGGACCTCATGTTCAGCAGTCGCGCTTGCGACCGCTAGACCAACGAGGCAGTTCAAAAATCGAATAAAAAAGTTTTAAAAAATCAAGCTCTTGATTTCTATTTTCGCCTTATAGAATCGCCATCCCACAAATTCTCTCTGTACTATTTATTCATTCTAATAATGTTATCAAGGTGTAACAGCACCTTAATATTAATCAAAGCATAAGCATTCATGTAATAAGTATTTACTCAGTAATAATACAGGCATTTTGCAAAGCATGCAATTATTGCAAAGTTGCTCTACAAAAGACATCAACGCGCACCCACTGCTACGAGAAGTGGAAATGTCAACATCGTTAGTAACACAAGTACAGCGTTCAAAGGTATTTATTTAAGTAAACACTTGTATGTTACATACCTATGTAGTATATTAGTGTTTCTTTTTAAATTAAGAATTAAATCTATTAAAATATTTGTATTTTCCGTAACGTTTATTTAAAACATTTGCATAAAGTTTACAACAAAATATGGACTGCGTTTAGCGTTACTGTTTTCAGAGTTAAATATACATACTTAGTGACGTCATATATCGGTATTGACGTCTTAAACAAGCTGTATGCAGGTATTGCTCTATCAGAGAAGAATGTAGCTGCAAAGCTAGTAAATGTCAACCATGTTTTTACAACATAGTAAGTAGATACGTATTTCCTTTAATTATAGCGTAGGCAGACTATAGTTATAAATAATTGGGATCAGGCATTTGCATACGATTATGTTAATATCACATAGCTCTCCTTACCATCATTTTATGACGTGATCTTGAGTGTGTTGGGGCTGACCATGTCATGCTTTTGGAAGTTTTTTTTAACGAAGATTCCATTTTTAGGGGTCCGCCCTATCAGTCCTATTACTAAGACTCCACTGTCCGTCTGTGTAACTGTCTGTCACCAGGCTGTATCTCATGAACCGTGATAGCTAGACAGTTTAAATTTTCACAGATGATGTATTTCTATTGCCGCTACAACAACAAATACTAAAAACAGAATAAAATAAATATTGAAATGGGGCTCCCATACAACACACGTTTTTTTTTCGATAATGTTGCGGAACCCTTTGTGCGCGAGACCGACTCACACTTGGCCAGTTTTTTCAGCATTTCCCACGTTCTACTTCCGCTTGACCACTCCTAAATAATTTATTTGCCTTTTATTAGGACCGACGGTTGTGCTACTTGTGTAATTAGGTCTCCAAAGGTCTTCCCTTCTATCTGACATACCTTGGGAATGTTTAATATTCACAGAAAACCACCAAGTACTGAGTTGCCTGCATGTTCTCGAGACATAAAGGATCTTCATCAATCCACAGACTGACTGAATTGACGTTGTTTATGTTGTACAGTAATCATTAGCCGTGAGAAAACGACCTTCTCAAATATGTAGATAGGTACCTGCAGGATGGGCTGATTAAGCTTCTACTGATAAGTATCATTTACGAATTCACATGTTCAACTCACCTAGTTACAAGTACTTTCGTTCCCAAATTATCATAAATCTCACATCTAAGAGAAAAAACAAAGAGTTCTCTCACAAATATTTACATTAAGTTAACCTCCATTTGGAGCAAGCTGCGCTAGCGCAGGCGAAATTGCACGGCCTACTACTACTACATAATAACAATTGCACTAATAAACCCTACTTTCTCTTTTTTTGTGGAGAATTTCTCGCGTCTGCATCGTTTATTAATACGTGAGTACGTAACAATCATTATAGAACTCATGTGATTCAATAACATTATGTACTGTTAGCTCATATCTTCGACTTTTCTATACAGTCAAGACCTAGGTTTATCTACCGCCTATACTGTTCCGATATGGATCTCTCTATGATAAGATCCTCCCTTTACAATTATTTTCATAATTGCCATGTAAAAAAATATATAATAATATGTAGTTGTAAAAAAAGAGCCCAGCGGTCATTGCGTTGCGATTACCAAATCATTTTTACAGCTTTTTGTTTTGGTTTGGTTGTAGATTGGTGGCGTGAAACATGTACATTAAGTAATGTAAAAAACTGCTTTCGTAATGAAATAAATTAACTGACATGGTTTTATGGAACAAATCGTGTGCCTATGTAGCCTTCACTTTGACCTGGCATTTATTACCAGGTACAAAAATTAATCTAGTACAATTAATTGTTTTATTAATTCGTGATTGAGTAACAAACGCAAAACTAATACCAAATAGGATATACCTATTCTCGTCGAGACTAGTTACACTAAAGTAGGACAGAAATGAGTTTAGATAGATCTATAATGCAACGATTGAGTGCTTGCTACTTGATTACGTAACAGTTCTGCGTCTAAGTATTTTTTTTTTCATAGCGAGCTTGAACTTAAGTTTCTTTCCTCAGATATAAATTTATAGAAAGAAAATAAAAGAGTTTTAAAGACGTGACAGTGACCTTTTTATAAAGCTGACAAAAATACAGGTTCTTTGCAACCTGAGCCAGTTCTTTAACCGCATCCGGGTTTGTTGGAACTGCAAAAATGTTTCTAGGAATACAACTCCTTGTGCCAGTAGATGACAAATCAGTTGGGTGTAGATCGGCTCCGTCGCGGGCTCGAGGTCGCTCCGCCCCACTCCTCCACGCTCCGGTGATCCAGCGTGATACTTACTTACATTAAGATCGTTACTACTTGTTTATTGACTCGGTATAGCAACGATTAAATGATAATTTTATGTCCTAAAAATGTAAATAATAAAGCTTTTTCGACAACTTAATTAAATCGAGCTGCCCGACTTCCTGTTGATTGAAATTGTTGGTATTTTTTTCAAATGGAATCTATCATCGTTTTAAGGCTAGTACTCATGAATAACATATTATTATGATCAACAAATTAGCTCATATCCATTTAAGATTTCTTAACAAAAGCAAAATAAAATAAATTAAAGATTGATATTGTAGCTAGAGGATGACAACAGGATATGAATGAGCTTAGAGCTATAAGAATTTTAAATCTCTGCATTTTGGTGATTGTTAATTTTGTTTGTGGACGATGTTGAATCGTAGGTAAACACGCCAAAAACATGAATATATTCAATTTTATAGCTCGGTCGCATCAAATCATCTAAGAAACTGGTTTGACCAATTCTGGTAATTAACATCAATCGGCGCTCCTTAAAAGCTGAATATTACCTACACTCCCATTGGGCTTGTGAATTAGGCTCGCGTTAGGCAAAGCATTCCTGATCGTTAACTCATCATCTTGTGCAAGGCATGTACTTAATAGCGACACTATGTAAAGCTACGAAAGTACGAATATAAGGCAGTGTTGCGCAGCAGTGAGGAGGACAGAGGGGCGGTGCGGGGCGGGCGGGGGGGCTGCCAGCTGACGGCCTCTAGCAGTGAAAGTAAACCTGCGGCCCTCGCCACCAGTCCGACCACATTGGTGCTTGAAATACGATTTAAATTATGATTTACTATTGCAATGTTAGTGCTTTGATGTCATTTACATTGTATGAATGTGCATTGTATTGTAACAATCAAACTATTGATTGTTTTTCTCGCAATGGAGATAATCGTCGTTCTTAGATTGGAATTCAGATTCTCAGCCAATCCATACAAAATTCTATCTCACACTTTCAGAAAACCACGTAGGAAGTCACTTGTTTCTACTTGTATTAAATTGTTGACCCAAAAAGTTAAGGCTTATAAACTTTATATTAATTTATTACCTTTTGTGTACGAAGTCTGGTTATTAACCTTATTCTGGCAGGTAGAATACTACCTACATTAGCTCGTACATAATATTTGATCGTTTCCGCTTATTACGAATTACGTCAGATTTATTAAAACTTAAATTAAGTAAATCGTAGAATGTTAAGACACCGTTTTAATTTAAGTGCATTCTTTGTGAAATACCAACCATTCGTTTAATTTTGTAAAACATAATTTGAGTTATGTTTCACAAAAGAAAACCGAAATAACAACTAAGATTCCTCGTATTTACGTAGGCTTTACGACATTAATCTACGAGTCATTGCAGCTCATTAAAATGTTATAATTAGGTAAGACGTGAAAATGTGATTTCTAACAATCTGGGTTTTTCTTCGATTAGTGATTATTTTATGCTTTATGGCTCTTTTTGGTCAACTGGAACTGTTGACCTATTAATTACACTCCAATAGATAAGAGATAGTTAGAGTCAGGTTTTGTAGAGTGTTCCAGCGCGCCGATAATAATCAATATGAAAATTGAAATTCTCAATTCAGATAGCATCTGTTGCGTGCACTATCTTTATTGAATCCAATAATTCTTGAGCTACATAGGATTGCTATTCGCTCTAAAGTGCTTGTAAGGGTGGGGTCCATTGTCCAGCTGAGGCTGAAGTCGCTGACCTTGCGGGCATCGGCGCGGGCACAGGCGCTGCCCACTAGCGCCGTGATCTGATACGATGGACATCGCCTGCTCAATGCAATAACCCAGCCTAACAATGTTTATGACTTCTTTGTGTTGGTACCTTGAATCTGTTACATACGCGATGCGTGCCAGGTTCTGCCTATTGTTATGTTATATAATCTTATTTTAGTGTTGCGATATTAAATGAAGAACACTTTGCCAAGACTTCAATAGTTACGAATTGTAGCAAAAACTGAGGGACGTAATCGTTACACCTATGTTGTAACAATTTCCTTAGCAACATGTTGTTTCCTGCTGAAAAGGTTGTTGTACCTGCCTACATCTTCCTTCCGGAAACGTGATTAGTTTGGAAGTAAGTATACCTACCTAACGGGAAAACTTGAACACGATAATATGGCGAGACACGTACTTCAATCATGATTCTGAAAGAAATAAAATCGACAACACCTTTCTTTAGAAATGCACTGCAATGTAGATATACAAAATATGTGGTTATAAGCATATGAATGAGCAATAAATCACTGGCGAAGGTCCATAACTCTGCGAGGGATGAATGACCGGCAAGGTCGAGGGCTCTCGGAGGAATGCGCGAGAGTTCTGCTGGACACGCAGTGATTCACGCACTCGATGCATTCTTATTCTCCGAACAGCTCCGATATTTTACCTTCAGGGTGTTAAGAGACAGCCATATCCTTGAGACAACGAATATCTAGTAATTTTGTCTACGAATTTATTTTGATGCAACGCCAGTTTATGATCAAAAACTCAGGCCTTGGCCGCTAAGCAGTTAATTTATTACAACTAAGAAGGTGAAAAGCTACAGCCTCGATTGTTATCACCGCGCAATGTTTTATTGTTTTACAAGGATTTCCTACATATTTACAAAGAATTCTAAATTATAAGCACTTTGTAGTTACGACTAGGTATATTAGTATAGGTACCTATGATATGAAATAAATAGGACCTGTGGTTAAATACTTAACCTTTAACTAAAAGGTCAGCCGTGCGCTCACTCGAGAGGGCACCATAAATTAGGATCATTTTATAGATCGTTTGAAAGGTTAGCCTTTGAAGTATCTTCGTGCCTATTGTTATGGCCTACCTTCGTAGCAGGCTAGATTACCTGTGCAACGAAGGTGCTGTGTTACATTCTTGTATAGCTACAATATTAAGGCATGAACTCTTCAGTTGATAGCTTGATAGACGCCTTTTTTTTTGCTTAGGTAATGAAGAAAACATATCTAAAGATGCACTGCAACTAAGTAATCAAAGCAAGTTATCGAAGTGCAGTCACCATCTCGCTCGCACCTTCAAGTTTTTTAATATTCACAATATGGCACGGTCAGATTCACGAGTCCGTAAAAGCGTGACAGTGCACACAGTTGGAGCCGTCCGCCGTCCAAAATGGAAAGTCGTGATGTCGACAATTTCTCTGTTATCGGTTCTAATAAGTACACGAAGACACGCATTAAATATCTACAGACTAAGGTATTAAATGATAAAAGTCATTTCTTAAAATGGGTGATTATTTCATAAAATGCAGATCGTTTGAAAAAGTTGGTCATAGTGGCATCAATTTCTCAAACTTCCACGACCACATCTGTATCTCTTGAGTTTGACAACTTTATCTAGAGAAAATTACCATGTAGGTTTCATCACTTTTTAATTGTTTTCCTAATGTTTACAGCAAACTGGTAAAAAATGGCGACGTCGGGAGGGAAGCCGCGGCGCGAGGAGGCCAGTGACAACTCCGACGACGAGCTTACACCGCTCGCTAACGAGATCTATGGCGGAAGGTACGTACCAAATGTGTTTCGTATTCAGTCGATATACTTACTCTGTATCGCTAGAGGAGCTCGTGGCAAAATAATCAGACGCTCGGGTCGATCTTTAGATTAAGCCGTGCTTGCCTAGGTTGGTCTATGGATGGGTGACCGCCTATTACATACCGAGTTTCCTCCGTGCCTCGGAAAGCACGATAAGCCGTTGGTCCCGGCTGTCATTTGTAGATCTTTGACAGTCGTTACAGGTAGCCAGTTACCCAAAAAGTCTGACAACCAGTCTTACCAAGGGGTATCGTATTACCCAGTACTAACTGGGTTGTGGAGGTCAGATAGGCAGTCGCTCCATGTAAAATACTGGTATTCAGTTGCATCCGGTTAGACTGGAAGCCGACCCTAACATAGTTGGGAAAAGGCTAGGCAGATGAGATATTCTGTATCGCTAAAATAGATAGGTTAAATTTTGATGGCACGGTTGGCGCAGTGGCTGAGCGATTGGCTGCTGCGCTGCTTACGCGGGTTCGATTGCTGGTTTGACCTACAGGTCGTTTTTTCGGGTATGTTGTTTGTGTATGTGAGTTTAAATATTCGTAAACGCACTCTCGATACAGGAGAAATTCCTAGTGAGGCGCAACGATAAAAAAATTATATGACCATCGTTTTGAAATCTTTGTAAGCAGGACAGGGGTTCGAATCGCAAGGTCTTTAACTTTGCTATTCGATCCCCTGTTTTTGTCATGAATATTAAGATGAATAACTTCCTAGGAATGTTAACCACATTAGTTAGATCACCTCATCGTTTGGGGTTAAAAGTCAAAGACAAAATTCGCAGCGCACACTAATTTGTAACATTGATAGAAACAAAAAATGTCGAACCATTATAAGCAGAAGTCTTATATATAGACCTACGTATAAAATTCAGTAAGTATTCATATTTAAAGATACAACTTCATCTTTAACACAAAAGCTTGCCTGAGAGTTACGTTACAACCGGAACAGCCTCCGTAACGTATGATATCACTCGTCCCAATCAAATACGTCATCGCCAAGCAATGATTCTGTAGTTGTTCTCGTGTATGTGCTAAGTACCTAAGCCATACACTTTCACCTTTGCCAAGTAACAGAGTAAATAAGGAAATAATAACACCTTATTGGCTTTTTATTATTTAAAAAGCATTTTAACCTAGTTACCGCTTTGTATTAAGCTCGTACAAAAACTGTTAATGTTCCATAATTTTGTTCGTTATTTTCATAAAAGCATGAAAATTATTGTTAGTAAGCGTCAAGTGATTCATAACCTGACACCAATTTCTTGTGAAGGCTGTTTATCTAAGTGACATCTAACATCACATCAGTAAGGTCAAATGTGATCATAAAGTTAATATTAGACCGTTTTTGGATGTGACTTCAAACGACATTTAAAATTCATACGATAACAAACATAAGCAGGTACCTAGATAATAATACAATTAAATGATTCAATTGGCATTATAGATTATTGAATCACCGAAGAATTGATTTCATCGCCTGTAATTATTATTACTTAAGTTCTAGAAAAAAGAAACAAAATCAATTAGAGTATTATGCCGTTAAAGGTTTCATTAGTGGTAACAACGATAGTAATATGGTATTCAGCGCATAATTATGTGGTTAGGTGTGTCCAAGCGGTGGTCTTTAAACATTATTTTCCCATCATAACTATGTTGAGTAATTCAAAAGCAAATCAGATGAGTCAGATTCGCAATGATGATAATTCTTATTTTGCAATTTTCCCACCAAGAGATTCAACCTTTACAATCCAGGCATTGAAAGCTACTTCTGCTCAACTTCGACAATTCAAAACTTTCGTGACTATAGACGGCTTTATCAGAATGATCAGAATTTAAAAATAAAGTCTTTATTTTCTATTTATATTCATCAAGTTATTTTTATGGAAAGTTTTGGATGCGCATATTATTAAAGACTCAGTTGATTTGCCTATGGTCGTTAAAAATGCAATTTATGATTCTGAGTAGCATACGAATAAAATAACAGTAGTCTAGGAAAAATAGAAGTGATAATGTAAAGATCTTTGTTTAGTGTAAAGCTTTATTTAGCCAGAGGTCGAGTCGCTCGCGCCGCCGCGCCGATCGGTCACCGCGGCCCGGAACCCGTTCAAATGCCAAGGTTGACAACTCTGACGACACAACTTTCGATCGATCGACTGCGCCACATTTTTGCGCCCCACTTCGCTCTAAGAGGCCTCTACGCACCATATTATAGGGACTATAATGGACACTTGTGATGGTTTACTTATTCTATGCTCGCTTGCCCAAGCCTAGATGAAAATCTGAGGTCTAACCTTGAGAAAATATGATATGGTCCTTACCTATATCCTATTTCAACTTCATAAGTCTCTATATACTTTGAAGCAGGTTCGCCAACAAAAAAATAATATTGGGCTAAGATGCAGTCAGATTTTATGGCTTTTTTATTTTGTCTATCCTAGATTTTTCAATGCTTCGGTTCGTTAGGTCACATTCAGTAAAAGGCACTCGATACTTTGATTTTGGTTTAAATCTGAATTTGATGGATGAGTCTTGGAATACGTAGAATCGAGTGAATAAGGCTATTTATTTGATTCAGATTGAACGGTGTCTAGCAGTAAATGTTTTCGTAGGAGGTAGCTGAGACCAGCGGGGTCGAGCGTGATCAGAATGCCGGATGGTGCTGGCTTACTATTTGACCAATGTGATACCTACTTACCGGTTGTTGTTGGACTCGGAACAATAACGAAGAGAATTCTTAATATCCAAATACCCGAAAAGCACTCATAACGACATCAGTGATTTGTTTAATTGTTAATTTTGTGCTAATTATACACGTATGCAATAGATTATGCTTTGTTAAGACATTTTAGCATGATGTAAAAGCGAAGGTGACAATATTCTAAGGCTATAATATGAAAATACGTACATGATTGAATACTTTGTTTGACTTTTCTGAGGAAATTCTCCATTGTGCGAGAGTAGTCTTCTCTTCATTATTCTAGCTACAAATAATCTACAGTTAGATTTTGGCCTTATATTTTAAACGACGGTTATGAGTGTTATGTCTACCATAAAGTCGTAATGACGCAACTGCGACTAAGCCCAGGTAGGTATATGACAAACATGGAAGTTAGCAGACGTGTGCACAACATAATGCTCCCGTCCACGCCATGGTCGATGACCTCCGACTGCGGTGGACATTGGGCATGGCTGGGAGTAGCGGCGCGCATATCAAACAAAACATTACCTTATGATGGCTACATGTAAATTGGAAAGTTTGACGTATTTCCAATGAAGAAATTCATTTCTTCATCAAATACAGAATATTTTATTTATACCTAAGAATTTTTAGATACCAAGTTTTTGCTGCCCAAGGCCCATTTTAGCAAACTTAAGACTGAATTGAAATATAGATTTTAAACTGAATTGACGTTATCTTGCGGCATTGACTCATCGATTCAATTTTAACTAAAAATTAACATATTTATACATTGTATTACGTTGAGAATTACAAAATAAAATCAGAATTTCCTACAAAATTTTGTCAATTCTGTTAAACGATTTCATAAGAGAACAATCCACTTGATCTAACTACTTGGAACTTGCAGCTATTACTTTGTGAATTAAAATAATCGCGCCAAAGAAATAGTTGTTTTATTGTTATGATATTACGGGTTACTGTTATGTTACAACACGCGGCGCGGGTGCACGTGCACGCAAGGCGGGCGAGGCGGGCGAAGGCTTTCGTAAGTTTTCGTGAGCTGTAGCGACATTGAGCGATCTATTGTTTGAGGCGAGCTTCGTAGGCTGCGCTCGCGCCGACAAACACTAATCCATCTAGACGCGGCCAATATGGCTGTCGACGGTCTGGATCGTGTGTGGAGGAAGGTCACTACACAAGTATACACGAATCTACATTTGATTTGAATTCCGACCTCGCGTATAAATGTTAGCGACGGCAGTGACGGAGACTGCTAGCTCAGGGTGAAGATAAATTTGCAATAGGTTACATTTAATATTTACTCACGTATAATAATCAAATCAATGACATAAGCTTCATAAATAGTAACCAAAGCATATCTTCTGCTATTTATTTAGGTTTCACATTTGGGAAAACAAATAGTAAGGTAGCGGAGGCAAATAACGCCTGGAGTATTATAACGCCCATCTCAAAAATAATGGACTTACAACAGTGTAAACGTTTTGGTTATTATAGGGAACGTACAAAATAATAATTAAAAGCTAACACCAATTCAGTATCTAAATTATATCTCAACAATTTCTTAATAATTACACTTATTAAAATTGCGGCTAATAAGGCCCATGTGCATCGCGCAATTAAGCCTATTCAATTAAAGGGAACCGATTTTGCTTAAAATTGTGTTCTCACAGAAATAATAAAACCTAATACAACTAAACAACGATGAGTACTTACAGTTTAAATATTATTAGTGAATCATTTCTGATGGTTTTACATTTTTCCGAAAACCTGAAAACGGGTAGGGCGTTAATAAACAACCCGGGCCTTATTAGGCTACCTTGTACGTGATTTTTGTTTTAATTGTAATATAAAATATGACGCTTATACACATTTATTTCATTTCTACGTCTGTTTAGATTTATAAGAAGTAATACTGGCCGACCTTAAAAAATAGCTATTTTATAGCAATAAATAAATAAAGTGAATCGAAATTAGGTAGGCCTTATTACTCCCAGGTACCTTAGTATATTACGCATTATCAGTGTTGATGGCTTAAAATTAAACTTTACAAACCCAACATTTTCCACAGATTACAGCGATGTAGTATTTTACTGATTTTGGTTAGTTTTCAGGGTTCCGTAGTCATCAAGGAACCCTTATCGTTTCGCCATGTCCGTCTTATTACTAGAAAGCTATACTTTGTCGTGAATATACAGATTAGTTACGCCGACAAAGTGGTAAAATAAAATCTCTAAAAGTATTTTTTTTAGGGTATCTCCTGTACCCACGGGCCACGCGTAAAGTGGGGATTCTTTTTTCTCGCGTATCCCATATTGTGGGATATCGTTAGGTCTTTAAAAATATTGCCAGTTTGTCCAAATAAAAAAAAGGAGTAATTTATGTTAGACTCAGCAGTGTCCCCCCCTCACTCAAAAAATTGTGCTGATGGATTGATAGAATATAGTACGGGGGTTGTGGAGGTGTTTAAAGTAAAAATCTTACATTAAAAATATGTTTAATTTTTTTTTTGTATAACATTGAAATTTTGACCCTCAATGTCACCGTAACTAGAAGGTTCTTAGAAATCAGGTACTGGCTTTTCGATGAGTCAGTTAAATAAAACATTCCAAAACGAGCACTTTTTGCGTAACTTAACTCTCAATACGCAGTTTGTGCATAAATATCGGAACTGGTTTTATAGAGCTAAACCTTGTATATTTTTATATTGTTATTTGGGTGTTTATTGAAGCGTATAATATATATGGAAACTTTTTCACTTCCTCGTGTAGATACTTTATGCATATGAGGACCTGTTTATCAACTAGATTCGACAGGTTTCAATGTTAACAGTCGGATCAATCGAACTATTCTTTTTTTTCCTAGCCTGCTCTGCCCCACTCCTGGGCGAAGGCCTTCCTCCACTTCTCACGAACCCGCGCATCCTCCTTCCAGTTTGGACGCAACTTGTCCAGTTCGTCCCGCCACCTCCTTCGTGGCCTGCCGCGACCCCGCCTCACTGTGTCAGGGCACCAGTTTCCAGCTATTTTGACCCACAGTTTGTCCGGCTTGCGGCAGACATGACCTGCCCAGTCCCGTTTGAGTTGGGCAGCCTTTCGAGCCACGTCAGCTATATTTGTTTTGGAGCGCAGTATTGTGTTTCCAACACGATCCGTTAATTTAACACCTAGTTTACTGCGCTGCATTGCTCGTTGGAAAACCTTGAGTTTGGACTTCTGGATGTTAGTCAAAGACCAAGTCTGTGCACCATAGGTTAAACGGGGAGAATACACACGTCCATAAGTTTGCGTTTCAGTGCCATAGGCAACTCACCCTTAAATAGTCCTTTCATGGACCAGTAGCTCTTCCAGGCGTTTTGTTCGTCTTGCGACCTCTTTGTTTTGCCTCGCCTTGGCCCAAGTCTACTTTTATTACTTTAGGTCTTTCATTGCACATAACTTTGGTCTTCGACATATTCATTTTTTATGTGTGTAATCTCCAGCAATATTTATTATTATTATTTATTTATTTATGTACACACAAAATTCATAACAGGACATTCCATTAAGATAGAAGAGCACAAAGGTACTGCTTATTTCATAAGAAATTTCTTCCAGCAGACTTTAGAGAGATTCATCTTCAGTTCAACCTCAAGGCTTGCATTAAAAAAAAGTTAAATAAAGTATTAGTCGTGGACAGTCGTTGGTGCCCTGAAAGTTTAAAGTTCATGCAAGTCTAAAAGATACTTGCTTCATTATCGTCATCATTTCAGCCCAAAGACGTCCACTGCTGGACATAGGCCTCCCCCAAGTGTCACCACATTGACCGGTCTCGTGCGTCTCGTATCCAGCGGTACCTACTTGCATGACTAGAGGGAAAAGGTCGGACCGATTTTATGTAGATTACTTTTCAGTTATGTCTCTATTAGGGCAAGTTAAAGTCCCTTGCGCAGTTTTAACTGTCCAAAGACGCTTTTGCCAATTTTACAGATCGTACTTACTTTGACTTAAGTTAGCTAAGTTAACGGTTCATACGAATAATATGAACTATTTCTATGAGCGAATATGAATATGAGTTTTCGAGTGATTTATTAAAGGCCTACTTTGCTTGGCAAAGTAATGTCAAAGTCCGGTCAGTGAATTTAGCCCTTAATCGGACTAACTTCGGATTCCCCACTTAAGTACCTATCAGTACACCTAGTGAAAAGCTGCGTCAGATCGCAGCTTTTCTTAAATGCACTAATTACAAATCAATTAAGTTACATAATATTGGTAATAGGTTTGGAAACAAGTTGTAGTGTTGACAACTGATTGGAAATTGTTGAAACAAGGAGGCGTCACTCATTGCGGTGCAGTGCCGATGCGATCATATCAATTAGTGAGCGGACGATATAATTTCGCGTGCTCACCACTGCTGAACGAAGAACTCTCCGCACATTGGGTACGAGTTGGTGCAAAGCTAGACAAAATGTTGGTTGAGATTTGATTGACATAATTCAGATAAAATACATTGTTTTGGTTGTCATTTGAATTTTATGAGTTCTTTGATTTCCAAAATAATATAGGAAGGTACAATTGGGTTTTAAAATATATTTTTAAGTAATAAAAATCCAAATGATATTAAAGCTTTTGCTTCCAGCAACTTCCGGTCGAGTCGATCCATCAAAAGTCGATATATTCAGTCGCTCACGTTAAATAATCTTACTCCGCTTTCTATCATACATCAATTGGCAAACATCTTTGGTGATTTATACACTTTCGTGCTGTATCATGAAGAACATAAAGCATATGAATGTTATAGAAATTTGGGAGAGATCAACGGCTTTCTAGCCAAGTGTTACGTACAAAATCTTCTTTAATACATTTTATGGTTGATGTTCAGCCCAGAATAGCGATCAGTATCGATATGATTTGAGCTTACTAAGGTATTCTTTGATACTGAAAATGATTTCCTGAAATTAAGATCTCAAGTTTGCTCACGAACACACAGGTAATTACGTCACGTACCTACCTAACTATCACCTGCTACGACCAAAGTTCTCATGCTGCCTACTAATTTGCAAACGGAACCACGAACCGGCAATTTTGTGTAAATAACGTACCTATCCCATATATTGAGGAAATTAATATTCATACTTTGTCCAGTACGAGACAATAGCGTATCACAGGGCGACGCGGTGCCCAAGCAGTCGTTATTGCGATCGCACCGTTCGCTGTCCTCATAACAATCGATGAGTTCTGCTACACTATTCGGACTGACTGGACATTCCGTTGATAATTTTCTTCTAATTTACGAAAATAATTTTGATAAACTTTCTATTGTGATGTGATTTTTTAAACATGGTAACCCAGTGACGTGTAAATATGAGTGATCACGATCGAAAAAGTCATTACGAAAGGGACGATGCCGAGGAACCGCTTTACGCCGCGAATAACAACAATTCGATTTATAGCAATGGGACTTTGCATTATTGTAGCATATACAGGTAAATGTGGCAAGTGATACCATATTTTTAGTCTGTGGATCTCTGTGTGATTTGAACTTACCGTTTTTAAATGCCTCTCTTCGAATATCTTCTAACGATATCGTCTGAAAGGACCGAGCGATACGAGAGATACCTATGAGATTATAGAAAGAGTACCTTTGTGAAACTACAGCAGATCCACTGAAAGCATCGTGGGGGATCCTGGTTCTTTTTAAGGTTGCCAAGGTCAGACGTATATACGTCATAGGTACTAGAAATGGGAACTGATCGTATTACCATTATTGCCGAAGATATTGTGTACTTTATTCATGATCTCCTAATTAGTAGATTGTCAAAGAATTCCCCTTTTTGATGCCAATCTGCGGTTTTTAAGACCAAAGGTCGGAAAATGCGTTTAAGAAACTATCCCTTACATCATTTTTCAGTCATACTCGTACTGGACAAGTTTTCAACCTAAAAAAATAAATTGTACAAAGTGCAGCTGTCTTGTAAATCTACTTCTTATGTATTCATTAGATTGTGTGCGTAATGGCGGCGATACGCATAATTAAACAGTGTTCAATCAACAACTTTCTAATGCCTTACATGGATTACAGATCCGCTCAATCATTTATTGTCATCGAAAGCAAGTTTACCAGTAAATGAAATATTCTTTTCTTTTGGGTACGAAAATTGACGTAGGACAAATTGATTAATTTCTCGTGGGCGCTGTTATTGAAATCACAATTTAAATTAGTAGTGCTTTTCAAAACTCTAATTTTATTACTTTACTCTTATCTCTTTCTGATCTGTTATAATAATGGCCAGGTAACTGCGCGAAATTTTACCAACTCGCTATGCTAGACGGCCGCAACAGTTAATTGGGTCACCCACCACCTTCGTTGGTTACCTTACGTAAACCCCACTGTCACAACCGGTACAAGTACTATGTGCATATGTGTTGCAATAATAAACGTTGTAATGTAATGGTTTTCTATCCGCGTTAATATGCTGCACACGCGAAGGTCATCATCGCGAAGTATTGCCGATCGGAAGGAAGCTGCGTCTGCGCCGGTCGGAACGCAACATTGCTCGAGATTTCTCTCTCAACTGAATAGCGTGTGAAAGTTGTTTTTCTCACTGCAATGTTGACTCTAGTTTGCGTTATTGAGCAGGTGTAGGATTGTACGCACTCAGCACTTGCTAAAAATATGGCGCTTGACGTAAAAAAGAAATTAAGAGATGCCAAACATATTTATCATGTATTAGTGTGTAGCTCACTGAAAAACATTATTTTGACTTTATGATGTTAAGATGAGAATGCAAAGATAAAATTATAAATCAAGAATATGATACTTATAACTTATGTCATCTATTTCAGCCAAAGGACAGTACAAGAAACGAAAGGATGGGACGTGTTCCGGGAGTTCCCGCCGAAGCAGGACAGTGGGTCTATGGAGACGCAGAAATGTTTGGACATCACAGTGCGGCTGTTCAAGGTGTTGGCGTATCTAGTCGTCTTCATCGCGGTCCTCGGCTCCGGAGTCGTCGCAAAGGGCACCACGCTCTTTATGACTTCACAGCTAAAAAAGGACAGGCGAATTGCGTATTGTAATAGGAATTTAGGTACGTTGGTCTTCACTTTAGTAAATATTTTTAGATTAAAGGCGAACATGCAAAGCCTATAAAATACCAAAGGTTTAAGGAGGTCTGCACATTAAAAAATATCCGGTGTGGCGCAGCCGCGCGCGTTCCAGATTCATTTTGGACGTAACAATCTAGTTGCTGAACAGACGTGGCTTGTTTGTCAATAATATTGGATTTATTTCATTTCTAGGTACAGATATGTATTGCAAGAATTTTACTACCGAAACGCAATTAAAGTTGTGTTTTAAGACTGAATTTGACCATTTATTAAGTTATCCGAGGCCAAACATTCACGTCTGTTATTAATGTTTCGAAATCACTTGATGTATGGATTAAGAATTTTGAATACAGACGAATTTTTGTTTTTTACTGTATTGTAATCTAGAATGTTTTTCTGAAAACTAATATATATCCTTTTTTCATATTTCCAGGTAGAGATAAACAATTTATAGTAAGTCTTCCAGACGAAGAGCGAGTGGCGTGGATGTGGGCACTCCTAGCAGCGTTTGCCATCCCAGAAATAGGGACACTCATACGATCAGTGAGGATATGCTTCTTCAAAACTTCTAGGAGGCCAACTAGCACACAATTTATTGTGGTAAGTTATACTTTCAAGTAGTTGTCTTCGATATTTTCTGTACACCTACACAGTGTTGTCAATTTCTTTACATTATTATTTTCTTCGGACTAGTGACGACTGGCATGAGATTATGACAACTCTCACTCGTGACTTTTATGCATAAATATTGGATATTGCGTGCAAAAATGCCCGCTGTTCGGTATCACTATCAGGCAGTAAACATTTTAATAGCGAAAGTCTAAATTCACGAAAACCCAAAATACAATAAAATTAGCTTGTAGAAATAATCCCTATAATATTTGTTATTATTCCGTTTCAGGTATTCGTAGCAGAGTCACTGCATACGATAGGAATGGGCCTCCTCTTCTTCATGATTCTACCAGAACTAGATGTGGTCAAAGGAGCCATGATCACCAACTGCTTGTGCATAATTCCTGCGATACTCGGCTTGCTGTCGCGCTACTCTCGCGAATCGAAGCGATTCATGAAAGTGATCGTGGACATGGCCGCGATAGTTGCGCAAGTCACCGGTTTCATCGTGTGGCCACTGTTGGAGAACAAGCCAGTCCTGTGGTTAATACCAATATCATCGTTATGCATATCGCTGGGATGGTGGGAGAACTACGTCAGTCGACAGAGCCCTATAGGTAAGAAACAGAATTACCAAAGTTTTACAAATGCAAATCATTGACTGGAGAGTTTTTTACCGAACTGATTTTCTATTCTGTATTACAGGTATAGTGAAAAGTCTGGGCAGATTGAAAGAGGAGCTGATTTTTACGCGCTACTACACATACCGTTTCATATCTGTTTGGAAAATCTTGTTGTTCCTCATATTCATCCTCTTCAGCATTTGGCTAGATGGCGATGACCCCGCCATGTTCTTCCAACTGTTCAATAGCGGTTTCGGACCCCACAGTATCGTCGTTGAAGAGGTTTGTTTAAGAAGTCTTTTCATTCATATTTAGATTGGAATATAGACAGGACCCCGTGATATTCATGCACTCGGTTTAATTTTCAGGTACAAATCCAACTAGGCGGAACCGTAATTCCTGACTTGGCGAACGTAACTCTTACTGGAGATTCAGTCGAAGTGGCAGCTGCATACAAATCCGCATTCTACGTGATGCTTATCCAAGTATTTTCGGCATACATCTGCTACATCTTTGGAAAGTTCGCGTGCAAGATTCTCATCCAAGGCTTCAGTTATGCGTTCCCTATCAACCTCGTCATTCCGTTGGTGGTCAATTTATTGATAGCTGCGTGTGGTATTAGAAACGGTGATAATTGTTACTTCCATGGAACAGTACCGGATTATCTTTACTTCGAGAGTCCAGCGGGTATGATTTTGAACATAATTTTTTGATACAAAAAAATCTGATGTTTATGTTTAATATTAATTCAGTATATTTTTTTCAGCGTTTACACTAAGTGATTTCATATCACGTCAAATGGCTTGGATATGGTTACTCTGGCTACTGTCGCAGACATGGATCACCATACATATTTGGACACCTAAAGCAGAACGTTTAGCGTCTACGGAGAAGTTATTCGTAATGCCTATGTACAATGGTTTGCTAATAGATCAGAGTATGGCTCTCAATAGAAAGAGAAACGACCAGAGAGATGTTAAGACTGAGGTAAGTGAAACATAATATAAAATAATATGGGACAAATTTAGCAAGCGTAGAGGCCATTATAAAGTGTATAAACGACAAAATTATAATTTCCAGGACCTCGCAGAAATAGAGAAAGAAAAAGGCGACGAATATTACGAAACAATATCGGTTCATACGGATAACACCGGTTCTTCTCCAAAGGCTATCAAGTCATCAGACCAGATCACCAGGATATACGCATGCGCTACTATGTGGCACGAAACTAAAGACGAGATGATAGAGTTCTTGAAGTCTATCCTTCGGTTGGATGAGGATCAGTGCGCTCGGCGAGTCGCTCAGAAGTATTTACGAGTAGTTGACCCTGATTACTACGAATTCGAAAGTAAGATTGCAAAGCTATTTTAAACACACAACATGTGAATAACACACCAGAATTAAACTTAACACATGTATGCAATAAACGATACTTAATTTTCTTTTTATTCCAGCGCACATATTCTTAGACGACGCCTTCGAAATATCAGATCATAGTGACGATGATTCCCAAGTGAATCGATTCGTGAAACTCTTGGTTGATACTCTCGACGAAGCGGCTTCCGAAGTACATCAGACGAACATCCGTATTCGACCACCGAAGAGGTTACCAGCGCCTTATGGAGGACGGCTGACGTGGGTGTTACCAGGAAAGACGAAAATGATCTGTCACTTGAAAGACAAGGCGAAGATTCGTCACAGGAAACGTTGGTCTCAGGTAGAAATGTTTTCTTCGTACGAATTGAAGATGTTGAAGTAAACAGATTTCGTGTAAAATACATTGGTGTAAGTACTATAATAATATAACGCCTCAACTAATCACATATTATTCCCAGGTGATGTACATGTACTACCTTCTCGGTCACCGTCTGATGGAGCTGCCCATATCCGTGGATCGTAAAGAAGTCATGGCTGAGAATACCTTTTTGCTGACCCTGGATGGAGACATTGATTTCCAACCTCATGCTGTACGTCTGCTTATCGATTTGATGAAGAAGAACAAGAATCTAGGAGCTGCTTGTGGCCGTATTCATCCTGTTGGCTCTGGTAAGACATGATAAGATTGATAAGACATACTTACTGTTTCGTATTTTTGTATTGGGCTTGCAATGCCTACTGAAATGGTTTAAAACCCAGTTTTCCCTTATTTTCAGGACCCATGGTGTGGTATCAAATGTTCGAGTACGCTATCGGTCATTGGCTGCAAAAGGCGACTGAACACATGATTGGCTGCGTACTCTGTAGTCCCGGGTGCTTCTCCCTCTTCAGAGGAAAGGCTTTGATGGACGACAACGTCATGAAGAAATACACTTTGCGATCAGATGAAGCTCGTCATTACGTGCAATACGATCAAGGTGAGGAAACCTCTGAATTCGAAAGATGTTCTTTCGAATGTGTGAAAAGTGTTTTTTTTTAAACAGAATGTAATCTTATTGGAATTATCTTTGGTTATAGGGGAAGATCGTTGGTTATGTACGCTGTTACTTCAACGTGGCTACCGAGTAGAGTATTCAGCTGCTTCCGACGCCTACACGCACTGTCCCGAAGGTTTCAACGAGTTCTACAACCAACGTCGTCGCTGGGTGCCCTCCACTATTGCCAACATTATGGACTTGCTCGCTGACTACAAACACACTATCAAGATTAACGACAACATTTCGAGTCCTTACATCGCATATCAGGTAATATTTTTATGATACTTTAGGCTACTCTTTTAAGTTGTACTAGTATGTGGATTTTCAACGTTAGACTAGGCTTCCTCTCCGAAAGATCGATAAAATACTTTTCTTAAAAACTTCTTTTGTGTTTCTTTTCTATAAATATGTTTATTTTTACAGATGATGTTGATAGGCGGTACGATCTTGGGCCCCGGCACTATATTCCTTATGTTGGTGGGTGCTTTCGTGGCCGCTTTTCGAATCGACAACTGGACTTCCTTCGAATATAACTTGTATCCCATCTTATTATTCATGTTTGTTTGCTTCACGATGAAATCCGAAATTCAAGTGAGTTTATGTTTTTAGATTCAAGTGCAAGAAATTAAAAATAATATTTACCATCATAGTCAAAATTTTTTCTTCAATAATTACCGTTATTCTGAATCCGACCATATCTGATACATGGGAGTTTTATCTTACATTTAAAATAGTTTCCCGTATCGAATAATGAACAAAAACTAGGTGAACGCTTTTTCGGTCACAAAATATTCTGTGCTACGTAACGTAACAAAAATGATCTTGGTATCAATATTTCTAACGTTTGCAATATCTTGTTACAGCTAATGGTGGCTCAGATACTATCGACAGCATACGCCATGATAATGATGGCTGTGATCGTCGGTACCGCGCTCCAGTTAGGCGAGGACGGCATAGGATCTCCATCGGCTATCTTCTTGATATCACTCTCAAGTTCATTCTTCATAGCCGCTTGCTTGCATCCGCAGGAGTTCTGGTGTATCGTACCCGGCATCATTTACCTCTTATCTATACCCTCTATGTACTTGCTTTTGATTTTGTATTCTATTATAAATCTGAACGTAGTATCTTGGGGTACTCGAGAAGTGCAAGTCAAGAAGACGAAAAAGGTTGGTAAACAACTGATTTATTTACTTTTAATTCCTCAATGGTAAATTACTAACACTTTTATACCATTTTAGGAAATCGAAGCAGAAAAGAAAGAAGCCGAAGATGCGAAGAAGTCAGCAAAACAGAAGTCGCTGCTCGGATTCCTTCAAGGAGTAAATAGCAATGAAGAAGAAGGCTCTATTGAATTCTCGTTCGCTGGCCTATTCAAATGTCTGTTATGTACGCATCCCAAAGGGAATGAAGAGAAAGTGCAACTCCTGCACATTGCATCTACTCTTGAGAAATTGGAAAAGAAACTGGAAACTGTTGAGAGGTTAGTTATTTGGCATAACCACGTAATTTCATCATTTGCAACTTATCACGAACATTTTACATGTCCCAATTGAATGTTCTAGGGCTGTTGATCCACATGGCTTGAGCAGAGGACGTAAACTATCGATCGGACCCAGAGGTAGTACCAGTGGAGACCATGGGCTGGATGCTCTAGCTGAAGGACCAGAGGAAGATCACGACTCCGATTCCGAAACCGATACCCTTTCTACTTCACCCAGGGTAAGAATGATGAACATTATATTTGAATTGTGAATTATTGATTGTCATGGCATGGGCATGTAATGCGAAGGAAAAACAAAAATGTCTTTGTCTATAAGAGTGAGGGTAGACAAAAAAATACGATGGATGGACTGTCTGAAAGATGGTGGCTAGAACAACAATAGACATACCCCCCCACTTCACTTTTTAGAAAGGAGGTGATTCATCAGGAGGCGAGTAATAGAGAAGAACAAGACATGCCGCGTCAACCCCAAATAATTAAGATGAGGACAGGGCAATGTTGATATTGGAATTGCAAACACATCATATAAAAAAAAAACTTTTTTGTGATTTCAGGAAAAGAGAGATGACCTAATTAATCCCTACTGGATAGAGGATCCCGAATTGAAAAAGGGTGAAGTAGACTTTTTGACTCCCGCCGAATTAACGTTCTGGAAAGATCTCATTGACAAATATTTGTACCCTATTGATGCTAACAAGGAGGAACAGGTAAAAAAGAATCATTGAAGACCCGGTGTCAGTAAAACAGAACTTAGTCTGTTTATTGCTGACACCGGAAGAATGACTATCACTTTAAATTCATGGCTTAAATCTGCTTTAATAATATAACGTATGAGAAATTAATCCATACGGTTTTTTAGTGTTACATATTTTGAAGTACATACAAATATTGTTCTTAATAATAAAGAATAGAGAGACACTTGATAAATAAGAAAGTAAATTGTGTTTGCGTGTACTAATTACGAAAACATTATGATGATTTAATATGTTCCAAATAACACTGAAAGAAGACAGGCATGCAGTTACTGGAAGTCTGATATTATACTATGTGCATTTTAACAAGCTTTTATTTCAGATATTTAATTTGATCTCATAATCATACCTATCATATTGTCATACTAAATATTCATGATGATAATCTTCCCCTAATTTTAGGCCCGTATCTCGAGGGATCTGAAAGAATTGAGAGATTCGTCTGTTTTTTCTTTCTTTATGGTCAATGCCCTCTTTGTATTGATTGTATTCTTGCTACAACTGAACAAGGACAACCTTCACTTTAAGTGGCCCTTCGGAGTTAAAACTAACATAACATACGATGAGGTTACTCAAGAGGTAACGTGAGAGTCCACTACACAGCGATCAGCATTCAACGATGACTCGGGACTGCGAGCTACACCGACACTCTTAAAGTACCTTGCCTTGGCCATGACCCCAGTCACCCTTGAAAGTTGATTCGAATTATTTAAACATATTTGTTTTTATGAAATTTTACAGGCTCGCATTGCAGGAGACTTGATTGAACTTCGCAATAAGTCGGTTTTCGCATTTGTTATGTTCAATGCTTTATTCATATTGATAGTATTTTTATTACAACTGAACAAAGATCAACTCCACGTGATTTGGCCTTTGGGAATTAAGACAAATATTACGTACATCGAGGATACAGGCGAGGTATAGCCAAATATTACCACTCAAGTGTGTGACTACACAATCCTAACGACCTTCTTCTAACCGGTCTGTCTGGGAGGGCACACCAGCATGGAGTCCCGGCGACACTGAAGACTAAACAACTCTGATGGTTTTACGTCTAATCAATATCCAAACCTTGTTTCCTATGTTTTGGTTTTATGGAAACCCCGTGTTTATCCGTAATAACACATGAAAATTCGACTACGGTGTTACGCCAACAGACCTCAAATTAAAAATTTTGGTGGTGAATTCCTAATTCCAGTATAGGATATCCATTCCCGAATAGCCTTTAAACTGGAAACAAAAACCAATCCAGCAACCTCCTTTTCTCCAATCCAGTTCCGAAAATATGAAAAGTAGCTTAAAATGCAGATACATAAAAGCGTTTATTTCTTCATTCGCCGTAGTCGAATCTGAACCTTAGCCATGGAGTTTTTAGATGTGATGACCATTCACTTCCCCAATATGTGCACACTTTCCAATCCAATTCACCGAGGATTAACTTAATGTTTCTGTTCTGTCTATTAAGGTGGCGGAGTTTCTTTTAATAAACGCTAGTAACAGGGACTCTGGTTTCCTTTGTACATACGTAATTGTACACCTCAAAGGGTGTGGTGATTTGCTTAACACGTTTTATAGTTCTCAGGATAATACGGGAAATACATCTACTGCGAGTCAAAATTTTGCATCGAACTGTTTGTGTGATTTTTGTGTAAACCCTGTGTTTCACTATTTCAATGTTCATGTGGATCAAAAGTATCCCAAATATACTAAACATATAAATGTAAAGGTGTAAATGTTACACTATAACGTCAACACTACAAAAATAATGCACTTGTATATAACAAACCGAAAATTCTTCATAATTAATTATCACAAATACCTTTTGTTTTTAATATTTCATAGTCAGAGGTGTGTTTTTAAGACTTATGTTCTGTTAATTTACAAACCATTTTCGTACCGCAACTATTTGAAAAAAAATGCCTATAAAGCACATGTTTGGCTAAATATTAATTTTGATATTACAACTAATTTATTACTTTTGAATTTGATTCTATTATGACAAAAGGGCAAATCTAAAGCAAATTTGATATTTTCAGGTTTTAATTTCAAAAGAATACTTGCAACTGGAGCCTATAGGTCTTGTGTTCGTATTCTTCTTCGCCTTGATTTTGGTGATACAGTTCTCCGCTATGTTGTTCCATCGATTTGGAACCCTCTCGCACATATTAGCGTCTACAGAATTGAACTGGTTCTGTTCCAAGAAGGTAAATATCTAACTTAGATAAAGAAATCCTTCGTAGAGGAATTAGTTGTAATACAATGTCGTTTTCCTCTTTTTCAGTCCGATGACTTATCTCAAGACGCTCTGCTAGATAAGAATGCAATAGCAATAGTGAAAGACTTGCAGAAGCTAAACGGTTTGGATGACGATTATGATAATGATTCCGGCTCGGGTCCGCATAACGTCGGCAGAAGAAAGACCATTCATAATTTGGAGAAGGCGAGACAGAAGAAGAGGAACATAGGCACACTGGATGTGGCCTTCAAGAAGAGGTTCTTCAACATGAACGCAAATGATGGGCCGGGTATGATTATAAACTTGGAATTCATGTTCACCATTGAAAATCTGTCGTGAGGTTTTCGCGCGAATGATAACATATTCTCAATTGTTTTATAGGTACACCAGTACTTAACCGAAAGATGACATTGCGGCGAGAAACTTTGAAAGCTTTGGAGACGAGAAGAAACTCAGTAATGGCGGAGAGAAGGAAATCACAGATGCAGACACTTGGGGCCAATAACGAATATGGAGTGACTGGAATGGTACATTATAAAAAATCTTCCTATCTATACTAATATTATAAAGAGGTAAAGTTTGTGAGTTTGTAGGGTGTAATCTCTGGATCAACCGAACCGATTTTGAAAATTCTTTCACTAATTGGAAGCTACATTATCTCCGAGTGCCATAGGCTATATTTACAACGTGCCCGTGTTCCTTTTTTAATTTCCGACCAAAACGCGAGCGAAGCCGCGGGCAAGGCTAGTACATAATAAAGCGCTCTGTTCTGCTGAATCTGCTATTCAGCAGAACAGTGCGCTTTATTATGTGCCGTTCAGAAATTGAACATAGCGTCTTTTCTAGAAGCTTTAGAGATTTGAATAAGATGAAACCTGTAGGTCCTTAGAATTGTAACTGGACCTAATATTTGGTTATTTTATATTTTTACAGCTCAATAATAACCTAGGTGTCGTGCCACGGCACAGACCATCGAATGCCAACATATCAGTGAAGGATGTCTTCGGCGAGCCGAACGGAGGTCAAGTCAACCGAGGCTACGAGACCACGCTAGGCGACGAAGACGACAACAACTCTATGAGACTACAGCCTAGACAAAATCAAGTTTCCTTTCAGGGTAGATTTTAATCGAGAGTTGCCAAACTAAAAGAAGTGCCTAGGTTTAAGCAAATGTAGATATTAGAAATATAGACTGTAGTATTTTTACAACGAAAAACTCAGCAAAATGTTTGTGTGAGTTATGTATTGCTTGTGATATAAACTTTTTTTAAGGTTTCTGACAACAGAAAGTGCTGTCATTAAATACCAACATTGGACAATTTACAGCTTTATTGTAAGATAAAACATACGAATTTACACTGCCACTTAACTTTACATTTATTGATCTTTTTATACCTATTAAAATAATATCTTTGTATTAAAGATTTTTATTTTAGTTCTTATGAATATAGACTACGAATTAGTGTTGTATTTAATAAATGAGATTAAATTAATATGTGGATTTAACTTTGTTTATCCTGGTTTTCAATTTTCACAAATTTCCAAAAGCCTTATGAAATACATCACATAATTTAGGAAGAGACAGTGGCCACAACACAATGTAATCTCTCCAAAGAAAACAATAGTTACTTAAGGTATTAAAGACAACCGCACTTACTTAATTTTCTAAGAAAGAAACAAATTCAGTGAGCTTGAATAGTTGATCTTCACTGGATGTGTGCAGTGGTGCGGGCTGGGTAGGTGGTGACGGGATGACGGTGACACCATCTTCATTCAGAATCCACTTACGGTCACGACAAACATGCAAAACTGCGTCTTTGCTCAAGCCAGTCATTGAAACTATAGTATCAAGTGATATCGAGCTGTATGAACGACCCACCAGGTTGAATGTTCGCTCCCTTACTTTATCTGGAATAGTTTAGAGAACAAAAAGTCAATGTAAGTTGTAATTATATGTTGTGGTTTGTTGTAAAACTGTAAATGAATGTTGGCAAAAAATTGACGAATTGCATACAGAGAGTAGCAAAAGATGTGTTTGGAGAATCGAAAGGAAATGGTGTCAAAGATAAGGATATATGGTGCTGGGATGAAGATGTGCAAAAAAGAGTCTAAAACGAAAATAAGGTTGTGTTTAAAGAACGGCAGGGTGTAGCAAACGGGAATGACAGTTTGAAAGATAAAAATAAAAAGATTTATGAAGAATAGAAGAGAAAGGCGAAAAATGCGGTAGCAGTTTCCAGGTCAAAGGCGCAGCAGAAGTTGTATTCGTCACTGGATAGTCCTAAAGACCAGAAGGAGCTCTACTGGATAACAAAAGCAAGAGACAGGAGAACGCAATATATAATTCATAAAGACGGTGATATAAAAGAGAGATGAGAGATTTAAAGGAATGGTGTGCTCAAGCTAAAACTCATGTCACAGTATGAAAGTACGGGGGGAAGTGATAGGGAAGAGAATAAGAGAGGACAGTGAGATCACCCAAACCAGTTTGGGTTTATAGCCTCTTGCACTCCGCCAATTTGTGCGAGAAGTATAGACATGCACAAAAACGTGCACATGGTGTTCATTGATCTGGAGAAAGTATGTGCCTCGGGGTTTGTTGTGGTGGGCTTTGAAAGAGAAAGTTATACCTGGGTTTATTCGTGCTGTATACAAACAATCAAACTTGTACCTATGTCCAGGCAAGTGCAACAACGACGAGTTCAGTGCAAGTTTGCATCAAGGGACACTTTTAAGTCCTTAACTCTCCCTGTTGATTATGGACGCTCTGACGTCGGACATACAAGGAGACGCACCTTAGTGCATGCTATTTGCGGACGACATTGTTATTGTTGGGTAAGATGGACCCCAGATCCAGAGCAGATTGGGGAAATGGCAACAGCAGCTAGAGAATGTTGGCTTGAAAATCAGCAGAAGTAACACTGAATACATGTTCTGCGATTTCGGTGGTCTCTCCAGTTCTGGACCCATAGCGCTAGATGGCGCGCTCCTCCCAGTCTGCTTCGACTTTGGGTATCTCGGTTCACTCGTACAAAGCGATGGCGAAATAGATTGGAGTGTTAAGCACAAAATGAACACTAGGTGGATGAAATAGCTCTCGCGTCCCCCTTAAAGTCGAGAGGAAGATTGATATAACCATGGTGGTCTAAACATGGTGCTGTCTTGTATGAATCAGAATGTTGGGCCACAAAAGGGATGGATGAAAGTCAATTGCATGTGGCTGAGATGAGAATGCTAAGGGGTACATATTGTGTGACGCGAATGGATAAAATAAGAAAGTACTTATGAAGAAGTTTGAAAGTGGCGTCAGTGTCTGAAAAGTTGCGTGATAATCGGTTATCGTGGTATGGGCATGTGATGCGGAGGAATGAGGAAAATGTCTTGAGAAAAGTTTTGAGTAGACATGAATGTGGCTGGGTGTAAGAGTAGAGGAAGACCAGAGAAACGATGGATAGACTGAGTGAAAGATGATGAGTAATATAGAACTATGGAAGAAGAAGATATGCTGTGCCAACCCCAAATAAATGAGGATAGGGGCAGGAGAATGATGATGAGTATATCAAACAAAAAGTATGAAAAGTAAAAAGATTTAAGAAGTAAGTTAATGAAATAATGATAATCTTTCATCATTATACATCCTACAATTTTTTTGTGATAAGTTACATTGTATGGATTGGAACAAAAGCTTTTACATAGATATACGCAAACAATTTTCCCAATTTACCCATACATAGTCTTTGTCTCTATATCTTCTTCTGTCATTCAAACTATCAGGGAATGATTGAAATAAAATAATAATTTTGTAATGTTACACGTCATATATTTACCTTCCAAAGCACGGATGACATTAGAAACAGGCTCAGTCCAATTGAATGCGGCTAATGCATGGTAAGTTCCAGGCAGGTCTTTCTTCCACAACTTCTGGCCTACGGACCAAATTGCAGCTATTTCAGGATTACTGCTGGTTATGTTCTGAGGTATTCTCTTCCATAAGAATTTTGCATTACATCTGCAATGACAGTAAAAACATAAAAAATTGTGAGCTTGGTTGCCATTTTAAAACCACTATGTGTGTTTAATAATAATGAAAGGGAGTTCTTTGCTGACAGGTATGGGCAAGATCTGATGAGTTATACCTCAGTCTACTTCACCAACCCCTAGGACAAGCGACCAGAGGCACCGGATATTGGAACAGATCGGTATGGGTGTAATGGCAACACTTATGGGATAGGACTGGAGAGACCACCAAAATCACAGAACAAGTATAATGTTTTGGTCCTACTTAATTTCAGGCGAACATTATCCAGTCTTTGCCACCACACCTCCAATCTGCTCTGGACCTCTAGGCCACTCTTGGCCACCAACACAATGTTGCAGCAAACAGCATACATTAAGCCTCTTCCTGGATGTATGAAGTAAGTGCATCCATTATCACCAGGAAGAGGTACAAGCTTAGAGCCGATCCTTGGAGCAAGCAAACAGCCACATTGCAGCTGCCGGTTTTGCCTGCAGTAGATGAAACTTGGGTCATCAACTGTACATCAATTGCATGTTTCTTTTTTATAGTGTCACAAGTATTAAAAACAATTATTAATAATCATTCACATGCACAGGAGCAATCAAAAAATTCTTCATGATCAGATATCCAATTTAAACATATTGATGTAGAACCTGGGTGTTGAATTGCATTGTGATACTCAATCAATAGGAAGTCAAATAAATGAATCAATGGTTAACCTTTCGTATGCCGAGGATATAGACACAATTAAAAAGATATTGTGTCTTGCATAGTGTACTTTCCAGCACATGAAGGGTTAAACAGTAAAATTTAAGTTATACTTACAAATCGTTTTGATATAAATATATTGCCAACAGTTGAGCATACGTAGAGGGAGACGCTACACCAGTTGGAGCCTGCAATCAAACATATTTTTTTATCATTTTTCTTATTTACAAAAACATTTAAAAATATAAAAAATAGATGGCCCATTGGCATCAGGAACAAGGTCCAGGCTGCCGGTGGTCAGGGCTCCAAAGACAGGAACTGTCTTACTATGTGTGCCGTGTCCAGGAGCACTGCTTTCTGAATCAAGCCCTTGACCCAGCCGCGCAATGAGATGAGAGGTCCAATACGATGCTGATTAGAGGAAGTTGCACCACATAGAAAATAGTTGAAAGGGAATCTGATTGAAAGTCTGTTTTGGTATGGATATGTGATGGGGAGAGATAAATCGCATGTGACTAAAAGAGTGATGAAAATAAGAAGAGAGAAGGAAGAACAAAGAAAGGATGGATAGAATGTGTGTGGTTTGATATGAAAGGAAAAGGTGTCAATATTAGCGTGACGGAAGAAAAACCGCCCCAAGTAACATGTGAAAAGGACAAAAGGATGATTATTTCAATCTTTGATTTATAACCTATAATTAAATCTAAGGCTAGATAACGAGTATTACCTCTAATTCTTGTTTTTCTAATTCACCACAAAGTTTATCAAAGTTAGTAATCATCTTACAAATTCTAGTTTTCCAAATCAGAAATATATTCGTAAACAATTCCGCGATTCTCGAGTTCACTTTGACAGAAAAACAAGCCGACTTGATTTGACATTAAGACAATGACAGTGACAGCGAAACAATGAGAAGTTTTTTTTGACATTAGCAGCGTTTTATTATAGTAAACCAAGAGTAAACTAACTATTTTTTTAATTAAAAACTATTACATCAATAAAATAAATAAACTAACAAGAAACTATAAAAGGGCATTAAACAACTCCTCCTCAACGCTGTCAGCTGGTAATGTGTCTAAGAGACTGGCAGCGTTGCCACCTTGTATGGCAACACTTAGCCTCTGGCCAAGGTAAAAGCCAGCCCTTGGGTCACGGGAAGCGTCAACTAGGCGTTTCGAAATTTCCTTAAACAGGCTATGAGAACTCGACCCCATGGCCCTAGAGTTTCAACCCTTCAAACGGCTTGAAAATATAATTTCCACAAACTATAATTTCTCCACTTGAGGTTCTCTGCAGCCGCAGCGGCAGTTCCAGCACAGCACGCTGAGCATGAAGATGTGATGGTGCAAGAGTATCGACACGGCCGTGGTGACCGAGGCTGTTGACAGCTTCAGCAAAGTGACAGCGATGAGGAGAACAGCAGGCGGCATGGCAAGGCGTAAAGAAGCAGCGAGGTGGAAGGCCGTGTTGTGCCTATGCTCGATAAAAAAAGGAGGAGGATTTCAGTTCGACACGTATTTTTTTTCATCCATGCGTAAGTTTTTGAAGAGTGGTCCGATTTATTTTGTTACAGAGAGTAGGTATTCTTGGAGAGCGAAGAAAAACTTTTTAACAAAAAATTTAACCGACGAAAATAGACATAGAAAATCGAAATATACTATAGTGTAAATGTAATCTAAGTAACGAATGTGGAGGCCACATTTTTGTCGGTTTAATTTTTTGTCGGCCAAAATCATGTCGCATAATTAACGGCCAGTTCAGTGGCGTGCCTAAGGGCCAACAATACGGCAACCCCATAAGACAAGAAGGTTGTTCAGAAACCCTAACATCATGAAGAGTAGTAAGGTTTATGGGCAAGTCAAGCTTTTAGGCTTGTATGAAAGTACCGCCACTAGGCCAAAACCGTATAAAATCGTTAGAATACATGAATTTGAACCTGACTAAGTGGGCAGTACCGATCGGAAACGTCACAGGTAAATAATAATAAAAAACACGGAATACCTATACCTATGGATATTAAAAATGTACAGACGCCAGCACATCAAGCTACCCGAAACTGTAAAATTTTCCCAATCAACCTTGAACCTAATGCTTTAGCGATAAAGTTGAAAATCTAGTAAAATAATTTGACAGTAGCTGTAGTAGTAGCTTGATGTGCTGGCGTTTGTACCTTTACAAGTATACATAGTAGGTAACTGGTGTGTTGTAGAGGCGTTGAACTTTCAAATTAAAACTACGCACCTGACCTTTCTGAAGAACTTCGCCAATATGGAATATCGCATTAAATAATACAGTTAAGTAAAGCCAATTTCATAGATATTAAAACCATTTTCTGAGGTTTCCTTCAATTTAAAGTTCTCCGCCTCTGAAACCTCGCAGTACTACTACTCTAAAGCGTGTTAAAAGGCCCCTTAAGGAAGCCGAAAGGCACTTGTTCTCCCCGTCAGCGTCATTGCGATCAGTTTTTTGTTCTAGGTCATATCTGGGAACCTTCTAGTTACGGTGCATACAAAATGCACCTCCCAGCAATACTTTTTGCGTAAAGTTACTTAGTTTGATGTACACATAGCCGTGTGTACATCAAACTAAGTAAAGGATAAAGTATAGGATTTCCATACAATGCAAGGTCATCTCATACTGGAAATGTATAGTTTGATGTGTAGCCGTGTGCTTAATGCTTCGTTAAGGGTCTTCTTACACCCTGTATAGGGTGACTAGTTTATTAGTGACCGATAGGTACTTAAACACGTGATTGTACTCATGATAACAAAACTTTCCCAAACAAACTTTTTTTCTATACTCATTCACTATCACAATAACACAACGGCCGTATGAAATTCGCGCGCCGCACGGGTGCTCTGCCTACTCACTTTTACACGTACGATAGTAATGAGACAGACAGAACGACGTCACGCGACTAACTGCAGTTAGGTCAAAGGCGAGCGCTCGCGAATTTCATCTTTACTTTTTAGTTGCTGAAAAAAAGGAAATGACAGGGACGACGCGACGTGTCTACCTGATCCTGATTTTATGAAAAAAAAAATATTGAATTGACATTATTCAGGAAGAAAAAAGGGGAATACATTTGCATGGAGAATCGCATCCCTGTTCCCTCTTAATAATTATTTTATTGGGTTTGTATAATTATGATGCTCTGTAGTAAAAATATATCAATTTGGACAGGCCTATAGTACCGTCATAATTTTGCTGTAAGAAAACCTTATTTTGATATGAATTGAAATAAAAGTAAATTAGTGTATAAATGGCAATCGATGTCTATGATTTCATGGTTTGGTTTATCTTTGACTTACTAGCTAGCTTTACAAATTAAATATAACTTTATTGAAATATTGTGAAATAATTTAGTAATCATGAATTCTTTACTACCGAAGCTTGTAAAAACGAACTTAGCAAGAACTTTAACACGCAAAGTTCACACAAGCATCTCTGTTTTAAACAAAAAGAAAGAAGTTCCGGTCAAGGAAAAGAATCCGTTCGACATCGAACCGCTCGAGCAGGCGAATCACACTTTCAGGTGCCACGACAACTTGAGACGTACACGTCTGTACGAGTATGGTATTTACGTCGCAACATGTCTCCCGAAATACGTGCAGAAGGTTCAAATGCAACAAACCGATGAACTGGAGATACTGGTGGCTCCGGCAGGCATGCACCAAGTCATGAACTTCATGCGTCTCCATCAACACGCCTGCTTCGCTACATGCTCTAACGCAACTGCTATAGACGTCCCAAGCAGACAATACAGGTTCGAAGTGAGCTATGATCTGCTCAGCTATAGGTTCAGCGAACGAGTTCGCCTCAAGACCTACACAGACGAACTGACGCCTCTCCGCTCCGCACACGCCGTCTGGCCGGCCTGTAGTTGGTACGAAAGAGAAATATACGACATGTTCGGAGTAGTTTTCACTCATCATCCAGATTTGAGAAGAATTCTCACAGATTACGGCTTCACGGGACATCCCCTGAGGAAGGACTTTCCATTGGTTGGATACATCGAAGTTCGTTACGATGACGAGCTGAAGAAGCTGGTGTATGAGCCAATGGAGTACCCTCAAGAATCGCGACAGTACGACCTACAGACACCATGGCACTATTTGAACAGATTTCATATTCCATATAATGAACGAAAACCGCCACCACCGCCCCCACCTAAGCCAGACCCTCCTCCGAATCCTTGCTGTCCCTGTTAATTAACGCAGTACTTCTTTTTCATATAACGTGTATACACTAAGTATTTGCATATACAGGGTGATACGAGATTTTTATATATATTAAGAAAGATTACGGAACGCGAAACAATCAAATTAATTATTGTGTGTTTACAGTTTTTGAGGCTGACTTTACATACTTAGTACTTCCCTACTTTGAGTGCAATTGGCGACTTATCATACCTTCAGAACAGGTTCTCGTATGCCAATGTCTTTTCTAGTCCGAAGAAATGGTTAAAAAAAGATTAGATATTTATTGATTCAATTAATTAACTTAGATATATAGGTATCTTAAAGGCACCGAAAAGATATGTAATATTAAGTACCTACGGCATTATTTACCTATAGCTACATTCCATCTATCTAAGTTTCTCATAAGCATTTTACGTCATGATGTGATTATTACAATTATTATTTGATTTATGATGATTAACTACTCAGTTACAACGATTATTGCTTATTTTAATATATTATTTCGTACATATAACGACTTAAATGTTATTTTGTAACCTGCTTATCCTTTGAATTACTTAGAAAATATACTTGCCACCGGCGTGAGTAGTAGAATTTTCTTATTGTCACCTTAATTTAATAAGCTTCATGGCCTCGGTTTTTATAATCGAATTTCACGGCTATTGATCGAGGGCTTGGGCGGGCTTGCCAGTCGACTAGTCTCTTCGCCTTGCTATTACGTTGCATCACAATAGGCCGGTGAGCACAACCGAAGCTGATGGGCTGACTTGCTGACTCACTCTTCAATATTGTCGCTCATAATGCTAATTTTCTCGTTATGCTTGTATCAATTTGCATCTTAATGCTTTTTGTTGTACATAGTCGGTCTTATTTGTTTATAATAATACCTCGAGGAAATTAGGTTTGTACTTCAAAAGTAGGTGCCGTCGTACATTGACATTTTGTAAGGTGTATTCAAATTGTAATTATCTAGTTGCTTATCGTAGGCCTTAATATTATGTAAATAAAACCAGGACCACAGAGTTGGGGTCTGCTTATGTATATGCGGGGACCTACTTGACTTGTAACCCTAGCCTAGACGTTAAAGTTACTCAATTTATTGATTTGTCCTATGGACGTGCGTAGGTCGCTCTTGTTATAGTAGTATTAAGAAGATTATCTTATGGAATTGCATACATTTATGCTGAAAACTATGGATTATTTTACTGCTACAGCGACAAAAGCGTTCTGTGAAGGCCCTACATCAAGACAGTGTATCGAGGAATACTCAAAATGTAGGCAGAACTTTTCTATAATCGGTATCTATCTACCGAGGTGACCTATAATTCTAGAAATTCATATTGAAATAACCGCCCGACCTGGAGCGACCCCATTCTCAGTAATTGAGAAGATGGAAGAAGTTTGTTCCTACATAAGGGATTAGCAAGTACCTAAGTACATTCTACCTTATGTGGTATGTTACCGATTTTATTAATCCTACGATTGCAGGTTTATTTCCTCTTGTGTTTTACTTTAAAAAGATTTTTTTTTTTCAATTAGCTATTGATTATTTTATTTTGTTAAAGTTGGTTCAGATACCAAACAACCGCACTTCGAATTCTGATCTCGATTAAAAAATACAATTAAGAATTGGATCAGATAAAGAAAATTACCTGCGGTTTTCCTTAATAAGTAATGTTTGTTTTGCTTTATTTAAAACATAGACTCATGTGTTTTAATTATAGCTAATGTTGGATTAAGGTTTAATAGTGGTCTAATTGTCATAGTTAATTTTGCCCAAGGTGCTTTGAACAAGGAGCGTTTCGTCACTTTCACTGTTGGTTGGATTGTCCAATGAAACTTGTCACGCTCTGGTGACGGTAACCAATGGGTATGCTCACCGCCCCGCCTCGCAGCAGAGGCGTGTGCTGCGGTCGCGGCCTAGATGCCCACAACAATGCCTTTGTCCCACGGTGCTAGACATCCACCTGAAACGACGCAACACTACTAGTACTACTACCTACTCCAAGTCGTCGGATAATCAATGTCCTCGCAATATTCATATTTGCCATGAAAGCACTAAAATATGTTTGAAGTTGAAGCTCCTCTGCTCTCCGGTGACCTGACTGCAGTCCTGTCCATAAATATTGGTGTTATGTGTGTGCAATGAAGTTGTTTTATATTTATGCACTAGGTCGATTGGTAGTGCCCTCTCCCACGTTTAGTATACCTAGCTAGGGTTGTCGCGGTTAAGAACTGGAGATATATTTTTATATGTCATTATATTCTTTAGTCCGTACCTATTTGCTGACAAAAATTTCCTAGATTTGCTAAATGTTAAACAGGACTAAATGTATCAAGAACTTAGAATTTGTGAATGAAAGGAAATTAAGGAAATGGTCCAACCCTAACATGCTCTCATGCTTGATGCTGTTTTGAATTAGCATAGAAAACTTATGATGGACGCTTTTATCACAAGACCTTACAACGTTTATTGCGTCGAAAACGCGGATGAATTCTTTTGATCGTGTTTAGT
Source organism: Eugnorisma glareosa (assembly GCA_947578425.1). Taxonomy (NCBI): domain Eukaryota; kingdom Metazoa; phylum Arthropoda; class Insecta; order Lepidoptera; family Noctuidae; genus Eugnorisma; species Eugnorisma glareosa. The sequence goes on from OX387964.1 coordinate 12,969,854, forward strand.
GTTCTTTATCAATTTCATTTTCTAATACAGGTGGTTTTGGGTTATATTAGGTATATATTTAGTTGACACGCAGATGTTACGTAAGGTTTCACTCCAGTAATGCAGCACGTGGTGCAACCCGGCCGGCAAAGCCCGCGGCTCGCGTGACCCGGGCGCGGGGTCACCGGGCCCATCGCCGCCGCCTGCGCCCGCGCCGACAGCGCTGTGCAAAATCGCTAATTACATTCAAGACCGGTGCCTTCACGATGGCGAGCATACACGTGCTTACATTACTCTACAATTTTCACTTTACATTATATCTCTGATAATTGAATAACAGAAAATGTATTTCTAGAACAGCGGTCACTAGTATTTGTTGAATACATTTATTATAGGCAGCATTATAGGCTTTATATACTTGCTGTATCTACGTTTATTTTTATACTACTCCTAAAAATACGAGCCGTGTCCGGGAGTACCGCTTTCTGAATCAAGTCTTTGCTCTATCCTTGATGGGATCTACTGTTTAATATTTTTTCTACGGAACCGTCTTTGTTAGACGTCGATGGAATTGTCGTTTGACTGTAGATTGACCGATTTGTGATTCTATCTCTATCTTCCTCAATAAATGATGGTTCACTATCATTAAAGTTATGGAATATTAAAGATATGGCATCTCGCAGTTCAGCCTACGAGGCTGGCTACTGCTTACCTGGCCTAATCCTGTGGATGCCTTGAAGTGAAGGCCTCCAGCCAGGAGCATAAAACCTAGATACTAAGCGACCACAAGCTAAGGGCACCCCCTGTGGGGTACGAGCCGGGCAGAGCAGGGTCGGGGGCGGGGGGGTTTGAACGGGGACGTCGCGACGGACCACGGCGGCGAGGTCGGAATAACGGCGGTCTGTTTTTTTATTATTTAAGTGTACTGGTTTCCCTATTGCTTTCCTGGAGGAGGGTGATAGGGTCATCGGGAGTTACGAGAGCAGGCCGTGGACGGCTAACGTTACTGATACGCGATGGGTCATATCTGGTGGCCGATGCGATTAAGGGGTTTCTTGTGTTTGACAGCTGTGTCAAAAAAACGCTTTTTTTTTTCGGCTGGGAAATCATGAAACGACCGCTCCCGCTCCGGGCTGAGCAGGAGGGAGTGTCAGACTTTTACTGACTAAAACCCATCCATGTTCCTTCCTTTGCCCTTTGTGTTCCAGGGCATGGTTGCGGGACTGTTCGAAAGAGATACCGCGGGTATCTCTTTCGAACAGTCCCGCAATCCTGGCAGGCATCGGTCCTTACGGACCCCTTCCTGTTTGCTGACTCTCTTTGAGGCGCGCGTGGAACACGAACGCGCCGTTGATACGGCCTGTCGTCATAAGACGGACGGACGGCGAGCTAGCCCATAGCTCACCGGCCATAGGCCCGCGCCCGGTGCGTATCCCGCAGGGGTCAAAAAAAAAAAAAAACGCTTGGAATGACGTTTTATGAATTGTTGGACGGTAGGCACTTTGAGGTCTAAGTGGAGACTGTCATTACGGACATACTGGGGAGCTCCGGTGATTTTGGATTTCGGAGGAATCGGTTCTGCAAGGTCTGCATCCTATGGAGGTGGCGGGGATGGGTCTGAGCAAATACGACACAGGCGTATGTTATAATCGGACGGAGGTATAATTTTTAATATCAAATATTCTCTTTCAATACCTTGTTTATTGTTCACAAAGAAAACACATATGTATTCGATCAACTCTGTCAATAATAAAGTCTAATAGACTAAGCAATTTTATTGCTGTCATTTATTTTTTTAGTTTTACTGGAGTGTACAATTACACTTTATGTTTAAGTCCGTTCTTAAACTTACTGTTATAGTGTAATATTTATTCTGTGGTGTAAATCTATACCATTGTACTGAAAATAACACATAGAGCTGTAAATAGTAAGTGATAACATGTAAAATACATGCAGAATATAAACTAGCTAGAAGTGTCTAAAGAAAAAAGTTGCTTTATAGACTCTTCATATAGCTTTAACAATGAAAACAACGTGAAATGTCACAAAATACTTAACGCTGTTTAGTAGAATTGTGACATTCTCTTTTTGTGCACTACAAAACTAATTTAAATGGGCTGCTTTATTGATGTTTCCAACGCTTGTATGCTGCTTGGGCTATAGGGATATAAACACAACATTGTAGTTTTTAACTTTATTAGGTATGAATGAAGTAAGTTAAACGATGTAGCCTGAACCCTGTGCCTAAACCTAAGATCTGATAAGTCTTTGATATTTTTCCAGGGTTGCCACTATACAGTCATCATCAGACCTGGAGATTGGCGCGAGCAAAAAGAGGCCTAATTATAAAGTACTAGCTGAAAATCTTATGAAATGCTGAATAAAAATATCTACCAACGAGACTTTCAATTTTATTATGTGTCCGGACACAAAGTTTTCCTCCAACAGAAAATTTCCGAACCGAATATTTAGGCTTCTGTTGTATTGTAACTTGACTAGTTGTCGGTTGCAACAATCTGATGCCTTCATCAGGTGCCTAACTACCGTCTAGGATATTTGAAATATAGCAGAAAACCAAACTGCAACCCAAATACTGAAAATACAAGGCAGAACTACATGGTCAATATTTTTTTAACTTTTTTTTGGCATTTTTTGTCTTTAGCAAAGGCAAACTATCAAACTTCTTACTATTTTCAGAAAAAAAAAAAATACTACATATTACTGACAGTAGCTCTTGAAAAAATAGGTAACGTCGTAAATTTTCATGAGTCTACTTATATTAAGTTCTATGGATTAACCTGGCTGTCTGTAACTACATACTTAACTTGAAGCTTTATGTTTAAGGCCTCTAAATGCTTATATCGCTAATTTAATAGGTAAGCTGTAAAACAAAGTTGGTGGATGTATGTTTTTCACATACCTATTTTGTCTGAATGCAAACGGCACGAGGTCGAAATTAAGAAAAGAAACAAAATGACAACAGCTTTAACGCATCCAAACTTAATGGGCATTAATTAATACAATTAGCCCACGGCAAATTGCACGTAAAGACTGAAATAATGAGCGTAAATTGAGGCAACTTTACACTTCTGATTTATTGTCCTGCACTTGCACGATTTCGTCGAAAGAGAAAACGGACCAGTTCCGACGTAGGTATATTACGAACAGTATATAAAATTGATAATGAATATTTATAAAAACTTAATCACTGCTTACTGCGTTTTCCAGAGGGGTCAGCGAGAGAAACCATTAATCAGAACATTTCCACTTAATCATGTAAGTGCACTTGTTTTCTCTCTACTTACCCTGATGACTCTGATGTAGGTAGATATTATTAATTTTCGCTTGTAATCTCTTGTTTTTGTAATGCACCAACGACATCGTTGCATAATTTAAAAACTGGGCTAAGTTCGGCTATTCAAACATATATGATCAGATTATATAATCAACTATTCATAAAATGCATGTGAGAGAGTGACCAAATATGCATAGGTAGATGTGCAACATTGAAGAACAGGTTGAACATCTCTGATTTATTATTCCTTTATAATTCGGTCATAGAATAGTGGCAGTATGACAGCTATTTTTGCAAATTTAAATTCGCAAGATATTAAAGCAAAATTCAAATGTGATAGTGCTTGGCGAAGGAGAGCTCCGCGCTTTAGCTGTGTATTTTGTAAACGCTTGTAGATTCAAGGCCTGCGACATCTCGTTTACCGAAAGTCGTTTAGCGTACATTGTAAAATACCCGTTTGCTCGCTGTTTGAATTTTGTAACTCTAATTTGGGAATAATTTTATAATTTTGTCATGAATAAGCTAATGAGAATGAATTGTCTACAGCTGTCACGCTTATCTATTTATGTTCATTGCAGCTTAGGTTGGTAGGTTACTCGTGTATAAAGCTGCAATCGGAACTTAGTGTGGATATACTCGAATATCCGATTGCATTTGCAAAAATAGTTTATAATTGTAATATTTATCCAATTATCTACATTAATAGTCAGTAATCAAACAAATCTACAGTTTATTTTATTTCTCAACAACAATAAGTTGTACCACTTTGAACGTGGATCCGTGTCTATATTTATTTATTATCCTATTTAATATTTATTAGTAAGGCGTGTTACAAGCCCTTAACATAAATAAGTAGATATTAAAAAGCTTATTAAGTTTAATGATATTGAAGGCTTACTTGGCTACATGAACAAGGCTTGTGTTTTAGGCTTGAAATGGCAACATTAATGTAGCGATGTGAGTAGTGTCATTATCTTCAGTCAAACCAGTTGGAAAGTGCGAATAATAAAGTTTATAGACTTATGTAGACCATAGCATTAATTCACCTTTATACTCCCCTCGACTGCTCGCGGGATGAATTATTATTACCTTTGTCAAAATCAAGGAGCATTCTATATTTACTCGATTGTGCCTATCTGATTTTTCCTACATTACACGAAAAATGTACTTGCAACACGATATTTTTTTTAGTAGAAAATGCCTTCCGCATACCACACCCTCCGGGGGCGGTGTGGTTATGCGGGGCTTGCACCCATCAAAAAATTCTGCTGTCCTTGCCAACTTCCCGCTTTTTTCTTGAGGGGGGGGGGGGGGATGACGATCACAACCCCTCAGCGATGGCTTTCGCATCCTTAGTGATGTCCGCGATCTCCCGACTCACATGAGCTCGTGCTTTGCGGACGGTAAGTATTCCCCTGTCTCGTTGGCTCTAGTTAAGGTGGCATCAAGGTTGCACTGCAGGACTCTAACCTAACCTCACCCAGGTTTATAGTCTGCGTGTGCCAATTTTGTCGAAATCCATTTAGCAGAAAAGGTTACAGATAGGTAGTCAGAGAACACTGAGTTCCTACGCATTTATCATATTAAAATGGACCAAGTTTAGCAAAACTTGACTACATTAATAGTTTCAATTTTACAACTACATTAATAGTTTGGTGTTAAAATATGATTGGTATGTGTAATAACACTATATTGGGATTCACCATGAGGCTTAATTAACGTAAAGCACGTTTAGGTTTGGTGTCTGTAATGCGACAATCTGAATACAACGCGTGATATATGGCCTATACGGTTCGGCGGCACTATCAGCCCTTTATTAGAATCATTTTTCTACTACTATCGATTTGAACATAACTGATTGATCGCACCCACAGCTCGTTTAACACAATCGATGTTAGTGACAGTGAAAAAGCTAATACAGAAGCGCGTGTTTTATAGTTAACCAGTGTCGCAATGGTGATCGTCGCGGCTATCGGCGAACATTTAATAATATGAGTGTCGATGATGGAGTGGCTCCAGTAAACGTGCCAAGGGTCCGGCCATTATCACCTGACAGGCGGTGAGCGATGGCCGCCGCGGCTTCCTTCACGCCGCGCCACCATTGTCACTAAACAATGGACACAGAGCTATCTTTAATCACAACAAAATGGATTCTAATTGGATCCGCAAAACTCGGTACATTTTTTGTTATATAGTTTGTCATTGTATCGTATCCGTTTAGAACGCTTGAATTTGGCTGTGTACGTTATATAGAAGTATACCAGCAACATTCTGTCCAAGGTACATGTGTACTGTACTGGTAGGTGTTGCAATAGTTCAAAGGTTCATGCATGACCTAGTGTTCAACTGTACCTGCATTACGAACATTTACGATATCAAGATTTTTGGGTATTTTGCACTACCAACGCATCTGGGGTAATATATATGTACTTCTTGCTTAATTAAAATATACGGTGTCTCAAATAACAACTAGCTATGTAGGTTGATACGCTGTACGCCATGATTTTGCCTCATTAACTTTATTTATGTGCATACGGGTCAATTTATCGATAAATGTTCCGGGACAGAAGAAAAAATGCGAATTAAGAATTTCACATTGATTACATCGCTGTACTCGTAAACTCGTAACGACCTATAAGAATGTTGACTTGAATTTAATACATACCTATATAATTTTGTATAGCTTTCTAAAGATCCATCAGTCATCAGAAACAATTTTAGAGGTACGTTGAAGGAGTATTTTAATTTATCTATTTTGGCTTCTCCAATAACACGACATTTATCTCGATTCTCGGCAAGCCTCATCCAGCTGAATTATTTGAAGATCCGCGCCTGTGGGCGAGCAACATACACATCAACAACAACTTCATCAACTGTCATCGGTATCCAAGAACGCAAGATCTCCAGCTCATTGGACAGAGGATATCAAGCATTCCATGAAGTTGGCACAAGACTGGTGGATGATCCTACAGCAGCCGAGTAGCAGATACAGCAGCAGAGAAGAGAGCAGAACAGTAGATAAATTGGAGGTACATAGTATACTTACAGGTTACACGCCAGAAAAACACGTCATGAACCAATTACGGTTTGGTATAAAACCTGCACCACCAGCAGTGGTTATTTCCCGACGCGCTTCTCAAAGCTTCAATATCTTGAATATATAAAACTTATTGCGTGTGTATGACATCGGCCGATTCAAAGCATGATCGATCGATGCGTGCGTGCACTTTCGCACATCGGTTCGTAAGTACCTGTGGTGAAATATTTTAATCCGTAATTTAAGTATAAAGTTGTTGTAACAACTTGGAAGTATATTAATAAATAAAATATTTATGTAAACTTAAATTGAACATGACGGCGTAAGCTTGGGTGTTCTGCAGATTTGCTGACTCTAATTCTTCGGCACAACTGTACAAATAATGCACTGTATAAGTCCATTAGCAGCACAGAGACAGAAGCTTGCGAATGATCAACGTTCGTTTGAACCGATTGTATGCTATATGTATTAAAAATGTTTTCACCTACTTAGATTTTTTTCGCTATTACGAAATTATTATTTATATTTTATATTACATAATATATATATTTTTATTGTTCACCACGGTTCATAATCCGGTTTCAAAGACTCTATTTTTTATGGACAATTTTAAAATTTCCATTTTTTTTTCACATTCATCTCATCCAAAACCCATAATCTTCCTTACGATTACATGACTGATGCGTCATGTAATCGTAAGGAAGATGCGTGCGTCTGTGTGATTCACGGAGTAATAGAATTCACAACTTATCTTCTCAATTGCCAAGTATTTAATTGCTCTACGTTACTAAAGTAGGTATTTCAAGAACTTGGGATGCGATTTGTACCTAGAAACTGTTTGTAGATATTTATCTTTTATTAATGGTAAGTGCAATGCGCTTGAAATATAGGATTTGTAAGGACATATTAGATACAAACAATATTTTCATAGAGATAGTTGCAGCAAACGTGGCGTGAAATGGCCAGTTAGTGAGTAATATCATGTTATTTGGAGGCGACGAGGCGAGGGCGGTCGTGACGGTACGTCGGCGGCGCGCGGGCCCCGGTCACGAGTCGCTCTGCTGACCCCACAGTCTGCCTCTCCTATTGAGCCAAAACATACTTTATTTACATAAATGGCTCATTCGTATATGTAATGCCCGTTTAGCCTCTGTTTTTTGTTGATCATTCGTATAAAAAAAACTAGTTAATTCAGTCTAACAGTTTATCATGAAATTCTTACAATTTTGCCAGTGACAGCCCTGCATTGCATATCGCTCGGTCGTTTACAAACAGGTGTCGCCAAAGGTAATGAAGACTTGGATGTCTTAATATTATCAGCTAGTTATAAATTAAACGAAACAAGAATGTATTAGACGAAACTCTGGCTTCACCAGCTCTAACTGGGCGCATTAAGTATAATGTCCGTTGCACTCGACGGTAATTTTATTAACATTTTAGTGAGGGCAGCCATGCCTGCGCCCGCGCTTCGAGGCTACACAATCAGCAATCAGCCAGCAAGTAAATTGTATACCTGTAATGTATTTAAACTGTTGAAGTACCAAAAATGTTATTCAAATTTTCTGATAGTACGAGCATTATCTTGATTTTTATAATTTGTTTTATTCTCGCCTTACATGTTTTGCTTGAAGTCGTGTTTCTGTAGATAAGCGCGGCTCGACTGTACAAGCATATCGTTTATTTCAGGTAGTTTAGTGCGGGGCTGCGGTTAGACATTAGGCGATACTACCGTTAATCTCGCCGAGTAATCGGATGCAACAGTGGCGTTTTTGATGTATGGATCACTTAATAGGGGCAGGCTGCGCGCACGCTTTCTTTAGTCTCTATAATAAATTATCACGAAGATCATGTTCCAGTGTTGTAGTCTTGTGCCGGCGTGTAAGTAGCATGGGAACTTAGCGCCCGATAAGTAAAGCTTCTGCCTGCTGTAGCCGCTATTGTGAATCTTACAGAAAAACGCATAGAGATCAAATCTGAATACCAGTAACATTATTTATCTGCCTAATAACTGATATAGCGCTCCTACGATTTTATATAATGACATGTTAAGCTTTGCTCTCGTAATCTTAATAGCTTTTATAAGTTATAATTATTATCCATTAAATCGTTGTCTATGCATTTGAATTCGTGTCGTATTATTTTCCTAAGCATTTTAGAAAATTAATCTTAGCAAACTTAATATAAACTAAATCTAACACGAATTCACCTACTGCACATCTCTTTAAAATTCAATTTTGGAGGTCGACTTCTACCTAAACGATGTAGTTATGCAAAATATTGAAAGAAGCGCAATAAATAATACGTTGCTGTATAATTTCCGAAACAAAATTGTATGTCATTCTAGGGCGTGGTAGATACATGCGTAATTATAATTTGGTGATTTATTATTTGACATTGCCGCAATAAACTCCAGTTTATACGCTTTCCTTGTCGAAAATCGGTGCATATTTCGCAACGATCATGAGTTTACTGTGAGTCGTGCGGCTCGTAGCAGCGTCACACGCGTAATCTGTTACAGCTTCGCGCGAAACTTGAAAAGCTTTTAAGGGGCGTGCGTTATTTGGGAGCTTTGTAATGCATTTTTGCAAGCGGCCGCGGCCCGCGCTCGGCGGTGGTGTTACGCAAGGATGCTCGGCGAACTGGTCCGACCGGCTCCAGATCTGGGCCAGAGCCATCTCTCCGCTAAGATATTACCGCTAATAGATATTGAACATCCAGCCACTAGACCCGCCGCCTTCTTAGCCACCGACTCGAACGATGACGGTTTCATTTTACTTAAGTTAATGGCTCCAGCCCTTAAAAGGATTTTATTTCATGATTTATTTAGGTTTTCAGTTTTATTTAAGACTCACGTCGATGGGCAAATCTAACAACACTAAGTAGCTGCGTTTGTTGTGTTGTCAGTTCGTAGCTAACTTACATAACCGTTTTTGCATAATTATTTTCTCTTCTCTAATTCGTATCAACCGCCCATTTATGTATTGCCAAATACAATCGCAAGTGCTAGAGCAACCATTCCCATTGTTTTGTTTATTTCGTAAACAGATTAATTTTGGAGGGCAGGACGAGAACTCGGCTCACCTTGCACAATACAGATTTCACTAAGTGCTGACATTTCATTAAAATATATTGAAATCGTGAAATGGGGCTTGCATCCCATTGATTGGAAGCGGTGCGGCGGGCGGCGCGTGCGTCGGTCAATACCCGATATTGATTTGCTCCGTGTTTCGAAACAGATTATTATGTTTAATGGTTGTACGTGGTGCTATTGTGAGGAGTCAGGTTAGCAAGCACTGGAATTATGGTATGCTACGAAAATCGCAAATGTGTACCAGCTATTATACTTTGTGTTCAGATACATTAGTGATGAAATAATAAGTAGACATGTTGTGTTGCAATTGCAAAAACTGGTTTTCAATGCGTCTATTAAGTTTGTTTGCCGAAATAACTTAATTAAATAAACAAATTTACAGTAACGTACCTACTATAACAAACTAATCTGTCGGCTTTGACATAAATATCTTAAAATCTATTTCAAAGAAAATAAGTATCTACGTAGGTAGCTGATAAATCTAATTTATTGGCAGCTCGTGCAATCATGCGCATGTACCCAGTAAACACAGAGTTTATCTCGGTAAATAACTAGACACTGGGGAGATTCATTAGGCGTCGATCCGTGTCGGGCTGTGCTGTAATCGAGCAATTGTTCTCAGGGGGAAATTCAATTATTAGCTCGTAGAAGCTGCGAGCGCGAAATATCGGCCATTGGGCAACCCGCTGCGTCGTTAGGAGTTAGAAATAATTGCTCGCGATTTATCTTGGTGGTACTGACCATAATTAAATGCTTAATAATTGAAGGAGTGCGTCGGCTGGTCCGGCCAATAAATCGCAGAGGCTGGGCATCGTCGCGGCTCGGGCGGCGCGGCGGGCGGCGCGGCGGGCGGCGCGGGCGCAGCGCGGTGCTCTGGTGCGATACTGCCGCGGTCGTGCTTCGTGCTCGCTGTAATTTCGATTAGAATGGTCCGTCGAGGGTAGTTCGCTCTCACGCTTCCAATGACTAGTGTAATCGTTTTATGCGACGTGTTGTTGAATTAGTTTAGCCAACTAATACAGTTAACTACGAGTGTAATTACGAGTAACTTAAATACCAAACGATTATGCCTATAAATATTTTAATGATTCTATGATAAGGAAGGTATACGTGCAAATTGTGTATCTATGAAATGAGTAAGGCAAATCTCGTTTGTAAAGAATGGATAACATCTATAAAGGGTGTAACAAGACCCTTAACGAAGCCGAAATGCACTTGTTCTCCTCGTCATTGCGATATTTTTTTTGTTCTAGACCAAACTTGGAACCTTGTAGTTACGGAGATATTGGGGGTCAAAGTTCCAACTTGTTCACAATTTTTTTTAAATACATGTTTTTAATGTACAATTTTTAAACACCTCCACGACCCCCGTACTATTCAATCCATTCATCAGCACAATGTTTTGAGTGCGGTACATTGAGTCCTACCGTAAAACGTGATTTTTCACCACCCAAAAAAAAAGTGTTTCCCAGCAATAATTTTTGTGTAAAGTTACTTAGTTTGATGTACAGAATGCTTGGTTGATGGCTTCGTGAAGGGTACACCCTGGGTAACACCCTGTTGAAAGAACAAATCCAACGTTAATCCTTGCTTTGAGACGCAAAATAAGAGATTAATGTTGTTTAGGTTTGTTCTTTAGATGCAGCTACACGTGCCTGAAGTCTGTTGCTGAAAAGTAAACAAACAAACAAAAAACTTTTAAGTACCCTCTATAATAATAATGGAACTCGGCTATTATTATGCCGATTGTCGTGATGGCCAATGGCCTTATACTCGTAGCCAAGAGCCTCGACGAACATCTTTCGAGGCTCTCCTTAGGCGGTTGGATCAAGGGCTTGATTCAGAAGGCAGTACTCGATACGGCTCGCATTGTGAGGAGGTTCCTGTCTCTGGAGTCATAACCACCGGTAGCTTGCACCTTGCTCCCGACAACGGCGAACCACAATTTTTTATATTTTTAAATGTTTTTTTTTTAATATTAATTTGTTTAGAAATATTTAAAAATGTAATCTATATGTATAAAATTGAATAAAGGAGATAATAATGCACATTTAATTTAGAATAACTTCCATATTTGTTAGTAACAATCAAAACTTATAAACTAGTGTTAGTAAGATTTATTCTAAGCTGCGTGAGGCACGCCGATCCTGGAAAAAGTCTACTTGACTGCGTGCAGTCGTATCCACCGCCCCAAGACCGGAGAGTCCCACCGATCAGCCAACGTTCTAAGAATGGTGTTGGGGCTGGCGTGAACACGGCGAAGCAGAGATGCGCATCTCTTGCGCACTATGCGGTTACCCCACAAGACATTATAACCGCTGCTTAGATCTGATGCAAATTAAAAAAAAAAATATAAAAAGAAATTAACGTATAAAAATCGATAAACAGACAGCTAAATACACTGAATGTTACTGGATTTATTTTATTCAGATTTCAGTTAGAATAGAGATTTTTTTATAAAATAAAATCTTATTAAAACTTTGTTAATATTGCGTGTAGTCACTAACTTCCTTCGTGTTGCATGTACATCATAATTTTGCCCCTGTCTGTCTGCAAATTATAAAAGCGAAAAACCTGATAGTCTATAACAGGTTTAAAATAACGACTACGATAACATTTGAAGGGGTTCTTTTCAAACAATATTAACGGTCAGGTAATTGGTGTTGGGGTTGGAAAATAATTTCGTTTTTCATCATTTCTTACCCCTTTGTAACTATAGCCGCTTGAATAAGTAGTGAGATGTGAATCAACAAGGTCGAAGAGATTCGTCGCAGAGTTTTGTAAAACAGATATCTACTCTTGGTCGAATAAAACACCCGATAGATGATAAATATATTTAACAAAATATTTGACCCTGGCCAATCTAGCTAAGCTTAGATGCAAAGACAGTTAAGTATACCCATGTTATTGTTAACAGATAATGAGGCCGAAGACTCTCTATAAACATTCCCATCTTCCCATTTGGGTTAAAGACAGTACAAATCGATGCATTCTTATCGAAATTATGCACGAACCTATTACAATATACTGTTACTATGCAGGTGTCATCTTGAGAACTACCTCCACTGGCTCCGTTCCCGAACTCGGTTAACAAGTACAATTGCATGAATTTTCTCGTTGAATTATTCGCCCTGCAAGCGTATAAGATCTTATATGGGCACACTATTTTGCTTATGCCGAGCATCCTACACCTTATTCCCCAATAAAGATCCTCTCGTGGAATACAAAAGAGCCCTAGACGACAGTCTTATTGTAAACAGCCAACAATATGGTAAACGTGATGCTAACTGTAAAATTTATTTGTAACATGCGGAGTTAAACGGTGCGCCTTATAAATAAATTTCAATTGTCTGTTGTCATTAAATATTCGACGTTATAAATCAAAGCTTTATCGGAGCTGGTCGTCGTAACGGTTACATCGCACACGCTCCGGGAATATAATTTAATGATATCGATAGGGGTGTCTGCGCAGAACACGCGCGCCCAGTCGACGTGCGTTAATGAAGTGTCGCTACACTAATCTACTGGCCCGTTATTTATTATACTAAGCTTTTTCAGTACGATAGTTTAGCAAGCCTGATAAACACAAGATACAACCAAAGATTCGGCTGCCATTTTACCACTGATAATAATTACGATGTGCGAATATTGCGGTTCCTTAGATTATGCTTTGACAAATCACGACTTTGCAATTCCAATGCAGCAGATTTAATGTATGGGCGGCAGTTTGCATTCTAACCGCGACCCGGCAGGCCACCTCTTTCCTAATGCACGCTTATTTGAGCTTTTTAACCTTTCATCTGTTGTTGGGTTTAAGCATTGAGGGACAATAAACACGATGCCGATACTTAATGTAGTTATTGTCCGCCATAAGCGTAGAACATGCGCGCAGGGAACAATCGAAGCCGTGGACATATTGTTGATGTTCGAAACGATAATTAATGCAAATTAAGGTTCAATTAAAGTATGTCAAGAAGTAGTTATTTAAGTCATAATAAAGTTAACAGAGCAAGACGAAGCACAGGTAGCACAAGTGATGTATGAATCGTAAACAACTAACATGTTAACTTATTGCTTGTGGAGGTTGTTCTAATAGTACCTACCTACTTAGGTAACTAACTAGAAAAACTGCGGGGTAAAAAAAATATTGAACCTCGTCACCTATCACAGAGAATAATGTTAATCTAATAGTTTATTATTATTAATATAATCATTTAAATTGTGTCAATATTTAAATTTAATTTTGGCAGTTACAAAAAATTCTAGATCTAGACTTAAGTAGTCTTACTTAGTACCAGATTCGAAGAATTTAGCCTTGGTTTTGTCTGAAAACAAAATTGAAATAAAAAAATAATGAATATGTTATTTGTCAGACACACCAATCTTTTGGCAAATTAGTTATTTTACGACCCACGTAACATTTAATTAAACGCTAATTTTTCACTCACAGATTCGAATATTTCCAATTATTTTAGTGATGCCATCAAGCGACTTTAAGCTGATTATATTATTGATAAATTCCATCTTACTATATAATTACAGACAAATAAGACGCCATTCCATTTAATTACATCGATTTGCAGGTAATCATGAAACCTTAGTTGCTAATGTAGCATAAAGTTTAGTTAGGGTTGAAATTGAAAGGCATGGAGTTAGCGATCAGTTGTTTTGTAAGCGTCGTTTTCATTATGAGCGCGATGGGGCAAGGCCCGAGGCGAGGCTCTATTCTGGGAACAGCGTGATGTGGTTGTGAAATATTTAGCGGTGTGGTGGATGAGGGTAGGACGGAAGGTTGGCGAGGCGGGGCGCCGCGGGCGGGCGGCGGTGAAAGGGCTGGGCGGAGCGGCGTGCCGGGCGCCGCCCACCGCGCATTTCACCACCGCCACGGCGACGCTCCGCGCCCTACTTCTCTCGACAGGTTCGCTCTTGGTGTTCCATTGTGTGCCAACCTCTGCGAACAATACTATTGTGAAACGTTTAGATAACATCCCCGCGGCACGTAATTTAGACTGTTAATTCAATTCTGACTGGAGATTAGGAGAACCCATTTTAGTATTGGCATGTGGTTGTAACATGATTTTGCGAAAGTATTTGAAATTAAATTGCATTGAGCACCTACCCATTGCTCCTGAATGAGGTGCTGCAGCTGGTGAACAGAAGTTGTCAAGTATTTAAAACGGCCACGATTGTGTCTTAGGTCCGTCACCATAATAACATGTGCTATTTGTTGCCGACAAGTACAGTGGCGAACTCGAGACGAGGTGTGCTTTGAACAGGCGTGCGAGTGAAATTAAAATATTGAAACAATTCATTGGTTAACCAAATTCAGAAAAGAAGGGGTCTACCAATAAATATAACAACTAAAATGGTACGTAGAACAGAAATGAAGAGTTTTAAATGTAGTCTTTGTAGAAAATGTCAAAACAAAACCAGATAAAATCACCTGAAATTGAAAAAATACCTACTTTCCATAAATCAACACAGAAAAATGTGCGAGAATGTACAGGGTAATAGGTAGTACGGAAGAGAAATAAAACAATCGGCCGCTAAATTCGTAGATAATGAGGCTGTGATTTGTGTAAACGGTACATTCGACGGCCATCAAGCAGCTTGTAGGTGCTATGTTAATGTGAGTAACTTACAGGTTTGTACGAAAGCAAGTCCATACTTGATTTGATAGTCGGCTGCTAAACGCGCCGTTGCTCGCGGAGGTAATTGCGCTGAAAGGCTTCAATTTGAGCCGCGTTTGTGCCGCGTTTGGCTCTAAATAAGACGTCTCTGTACGGAGTGGTAAAGAGGCCGCATTACTCTTATTGAGGCCTGGAGCCTGCATTATCTGCTCGCCGAGGGGCCGCGCGCCGGCCTGCGCCGTCCGCACGACGCACTACTCGTAAAACTAAAACCCACTTAAGTTCACAGTGCCTATGCAACGCTATCTGTGTGCCTGTGTCTGTGTACATTCACAACACGAAATCTGTAATGAACTATTGATGTAAAATGAAATGATAAATTACTATGCGTTAGTAGAATGCAAAGATGACCTCTGAAAACGTACAAAGGTGAGACCTCACCATATTGATGTATATTTAAATGTATTTAGACAAATGTTATGAATACAAACCCTGTTAAATACTTGAGGATTTACATAAGTGGCGTACGTAAATCTTTCAGACTTATAATTAAAAAAACAAACAGGCATTTTAGCTCATTGAAGCGGTACTTGTCTAACATGCAGTAGGAATGTTTATTAACAATATTTTAAGCTTAGCTATTGTCGATGACTAATATAACGTCATTTCAATTTCACAAGTTATTACTCTCATTAGAAATTCAACACTATTGCCCATTAATCTGAAGGGGCGTAGCGTGGCACGAGCGGCGCGCCTGGCGCGTCATCAGTGCGCGCGCCGCTCCGCACTGCGCCGAGTACGCAATGTGCAAGCTGTGCTGTGCTGTGCCCATATTTTCGCGGCGATGTCACAGATCCTAAAAGGTCGGTGAACCGAAACCCCATTGTTTTGAGTTGCGTCAACGTATCGTCTGCCTCGAGCTACGATGAATTGAATTTGTACCGTATTATTCTTACAGCAGTATGTTGCCAGACTCATAATACTCACTATTATGTTCAAGGTGTAATTTTGGGTTTGTAAAACTAATGCGAACTAAGCTTAGTTCGATTTCTAAAGGCACATTATCATAATTTCTTAATGGTTTTACTCTCAGTCTTAAATGACATAACGCGTTGAATTATTCGTTTTCAAAAACCTTTCAGTCTAGACAAAGCACACAAACAATAAAAAGTTTATATTCACCTAAGTATAAATGCTTCTGGCGTCTTATTATAAGCGTAAGAATTATTCCCTAAGATTATTTACAGAAATAAATTTTCAGAATGTTATGTTCTACAATATTCCTGCAATTAAACATGGTCATAAGGCGTGAAATCTGGCTATTAGATTTCGCAAGTTGAGCGATTATTATTTTAGTATCTGTAGGTCTGTAGGTAAACGATACGGCTTTTGCAATCAGTTAATGTTATAATTACAGAAATAATGTACAATTTCCCAGACAGAATTGCTTTCGTAGAATTTGCTTAGCTCTTGTTTTTCAAAACTACCTCGAGGGAACTCAACTCAAACTCAAACTCAATGCATTTATTTCAATTAGACCATAACAGGCAGTTTTGAATATCAGAAAAACAAAGGCGAAGCTATAGTCACAGACACAAGGCATAATAACTTGTGAAAGTACTGAAGTGGCCCATTCCAAAGCGTAGATCTCTATGGAGAAGAATGGGCCAGAAACTCCATGGACACTCTTTTCAATCAAAATATTGTTACAAGATCTTGTTTACATCATTGTTGAGATTATACATATATATGTGAGAACGATGTAGAAAGACGTGCACATTAAGAGCGTCCAGAGTAAAATATTATAATTATCAACAATTTAAAAACAAAGTAGTTAAAATAAACCGTGGCACCTAAGAGATGACCAGTCCCAGCTGACAGCGTCCGTTCACGAACATGACGCATGGATCAGTCCCATTCAACTCAACCATATTGAAGGGAACTAAACGACTCAACACACCCGCCACCATCAGCGGGACATTTGACATGACATTCTCTCAGCCACCGGGGCATATTCGAGTCAAGGAATTGGTAGGAACCTACTTTCTTTGGAAAAAAAAACTGTAATAACTACGGAGACACATAGGTACGTATGAACATAGAAATTCTCTCAAGCTAATAGAAAAGGTTCTGATAAATAAAAAAAACCGCGAATGTTCTGAAATCTTATGAAAATAAAATCTAAGGCTAGATAGATTAATGACCTGACCCTTAATAACACAGTTAAACTGTAAATCAAAACATAGCGCTTATTGTTGGTTACAGAATTTAATGAGCCTTTCACTAATACAATCCTTAAGACCTCGGTAACCGGATTGGATATGTATATAGTGCATCATATTATAGATAGCGAAGAACATTTTAATTTAACCCCAAAGGGCAAACCACAAATATAGACACGGATACAAGCTAATTAAATTAAAATCGTCCTGTTATATGATGTTGGTACACGTAATAAGATCCGGAAAAGTTAATTTACATCAATCTGTAGGCTGAAATTAAAGTAATGTAGTATGTAGTACGTGTCGGTAACATACGAGCGCATGATGATATAAAAATTCTCAGAAACGCCGCCCCGTAATCGGTTCGCGCTGGCAACCAATTGATCCATGATGATTGGCGCCGCACTTTTACTAAAATCACTTATTACGGCGCAAGTTGCACTATCGCTGCAGAAAATACTGCAACACAAGGGAAACGCAGTATCTGAAATCTCAAGTGACAGTTAACATTATTTATTTCATAACTATACATCAGAATTATTTATTTGTTTGTGTTTTACGCGACCCAAGAATCTGTCGATTTACAGGAGACTAGACAAAACAATATGATCCAACAAGCCGGATAGTATTGTTCCCGTGTCTCGTATTTCTCGAAGGCATCGTCCCGGCGACAATCACCCTTCGAACAAAGACGTTTATCTCTCGGAGACTTCTTAAATGGGTATAATGTTTAGGAGCGCGACGCACCGGTGAGCACGAATTGACAATAAGAGCAAAGTTCAGCGCGGTTCAGGACTCCAGAGGAATGTGGGGGCGCGGGTGAGCGGGGGAACGCTTGCGAAGGTGCTACGGTACTAACCTCTCTACAAAATCACGATTAGGCACTATTTATATCGACATTTCTAAAATACCTATACCTGTATCAGACAATATTGAGCACCTAGTAATACTGTATTAAGCAACTTTGTAATCTTAGCTGCTTGTAAAATACACCTGTATTATAGTTCCTCACACGAACTTTAAGAATACCCTACATTACGTTAATACTTAAATAACGGTGTTCCGATAAATATACTCCTTTATGTACGTATTTTCTAAGTAAACTACACTTAATAACGTAAAAAGCTCGTTCACTTGCTGAATCCATTCAAGAATATAACGTTAGCATCTTATTCATCAGTGACAGAAACCGTTTTATAAACGACTGCGTTACATTTTGAAGTATATGTATGTAATGAACGAAATGAGTAAGGGACTCGTTGTCGGGTTAGTGGGTCGGCGCAGTACACTAAACGAGATCGTCTTCTAGGAGGCGAAGAGTTGGCGAAAGTAACGGCGGAATGCTACAAACTATGTTCACGCATGACCCGCGGGTCAGCCGCACACATTCTGACACATGTCAATTAAGGGGCTCACCGCCTCGAGGCGCCGATTGAGTGCTTGGACATGTTTGTGGAAAACCTTCGTCAGCCAGATTGATTCATTACTACGTCTATTGAACAAAATTTACTGCTCGCCAAACATTGAACATCCATAGATATCGTGCTGCTTGTTCATTTTCTAATGAAGATTCATCGACTTTGGGAGTCGTTTGGTTGCAAATGTGTAAATAAATACCCGAAGTACATAACTGGCGACAAGTACATGGAATAAAAACAGACAGCGCGGAGTGGTAATTTGCATTGACAAACTGACAATTACCGTGTTTGTTGTACAAGTACGCGTGTTAGTAGTGAGTATACAATGATATACAGCTGCTTCGTTATTTCCCAAGTGTGTCTGCAGTTGGCAATTTACCGCTCCGCAGATCGATCAGCTCCTATTATTGGAAGAGGTCGGACGTGTACAAACATCGATTTCGAGTCGTTAATGTGGGTCTGCGTCCCCGGCGAGGTGAGAGCCGACACTGAAGGCTCACCTCACGTACCGCACTCAAGATAACGACATGTAATCATAATGATACACTCTAATCTACAAAGATGGTGTGGTGCTTGTAGCATCCTGCCCTAATTGTTCGCCATTATGTTGTTAAAGTATAGATCCGACGACGAATTAAAGTTTGGTGTGTGCGTTTTATTTTTATGTCTTACTTTACAAAACAAATTAAGATGACTATCATGCACGTATATATTTGCTGTGATACACTTCCGTGCCAATATTTAAATTAATCTTAAATCAAAATGTCCAAATTTTAATTAGCTAGCGATAAAAAGCTGTCACCATTGCTATATAAAATAAGAGTAATTATGTATTTCCAGCATCTGAAATGTTGGATACAATTAAAGGTTCAGATTAATATTTAATTTATTCATTAAAACCTGCTTAATTTTCACTTATTTCATTTGTTTACTTACTGCTACGACAAGGACTAGGTACTTATAATGATTTTGCGTTGGTGATGATTATCTGTCACAATTTACCATACATCTTTAATGGGTAGATGTCCCTATAATTATCTACTGTTGCTTATCAGAAAATTTAATCTAGTCATTTCGTAGCAAAGAATATTATCAGTTATGTGTTATTTTAATTCTATTTATTAATAATTACTTATCTATAAGGAAAAAATATAACTTAGTTTTACTGCTGAACTATGTGGTACTTAAACTACCGATTAGATTAGTAATAAAATGTTACCTAGTAAATAATATTTTATGTGTTAAATTAAAGGTTTTTTAAATGTTGTACAAACCAAACACAATACAAAAGATGGCTCGTAGGAGCTAAAAAGAACATTTATAATAAATAAGTTTAACTTTCTATTTCCAAGTAATTATGTTCCAACAATATTTTAATTTGATTGCTTGGTTAAAGAAAATCATTACTGAACCGCCGCCGGGTCCAGAACGGGCCGGCACAGCTTCCGCCGAGCACTCGGTTGTAGTGCAGTGCTGCTAGAGTGGTAACCGCCCCGGCACGTTCGCTCATAGCGCGTGATTGCGGCCAATTATTTTCTGTTTATCTCTAATTACGCATGCGCTGCCAACGTCGGCGGCTTATCGCAGATCTGCCCTTCGGCCCGAGATCCGATCGTTTTCTAATCAGCTCCCCATCCGCAATACGTGGAACATCACTATAGTGAAGATAAATCGGGTTAAATCTGTCTTTGCAACCATCGCCAAACTGTCGACTTTCACGAAAATATGAGAGATTCGTTCCGTTCGTCATTTTGATTTAATCGAAGATAACGTGGCCTGAGTTAAGTGAATTCCTGGTAGTAAATTTTGCCGAGAGCATGAAAGATTGCCGCTTTGCATCTGTCGCGGGCAGTCGGCAGTCGGCAGTCGGCGACATGGCTCGCGACAGGATGACTGGCGCAAGGATCGTACTGCGTGCGTGTCTCACTCGCGGGAGCACTCGGACAGTATTAATTTATCGGCAAGTCGTGCAAACAGAATGACGTGCCAGTTTTTGGGCGCGCACTCACGGCGGGCTTGTGGTGAAATTAGGGTGCATTAACGCAACAAGGTCAGGTCGCAGCGGCCACCGTGTCCTGTTCCTGTGGTCAGTCTGACTTTTTACAAGTCCGTGAGCATTGTGGTTTGTCATTTCCGCATACAATTTAACAACAATGCACCACGCATGGTTTTTACGTCATTATAACCATAATATCAATAACTACGTATAGTTAGAAAATTAAACAATATAACAGATAGATGTTAAGTACACATAAAGATTCATGTTGTAACAATTGTATCTCGTTAGTCATCGTCGCCGAGTTATCTGAAGCATTTATCTATTAGCCGTGTGAGAAAAAGCCAATCAAGTGAGCACCGCTGAGCGCACTCATAATCCTTCAATGAACACTCGGAGGTGACTAACTCCACAGTTATGAGCGACTGTTCGGCCAGACGAGCGTACTGGTCCGAATACTTATCTGACAGGCATTGACTGCCTATCGTTACCTTGTGCAATTTCGAACGGTGTTGAGATTTTGTGCATGATTTGAGATTTTCTGTATAATTTTCAGACAGTTAAAATGATAAATTACTTTTTAAAATTTAGTAGATCTGTATGTCCGGCTAATTTCCGAAAAGGCTGGATCAATAGTGACGAAACTTTTACTGGCAGATAGCTGAAGTTATAAGTAGTAACTTCAGTTGGATACTTTTATTTTATTTTGCAAACAAAATAAAACCTTTGAAATTGTTTACAAAGCCCGATTTAAATAGGCCAGTAGTTTTTTTATAATAATTTCACGCGGACGAAGGTCGCAGGCAACAGGTAGTTCCTAATAAACTAGGAAAAAAAACCCGATTAAAACTGGAGACAAAACGCGTTACATTATGATAGTCTCAAGTAGAGCACGTGACTCTACAATCAATAAAAAAACACAATCTCAAAGATTTAGAATAATTAATAAAACTTTTTTAAATTTAATATGTATAATACCGCGTATTGCTACGAAACGCTACGGCGTAGCGATGTAGCGGCGTAGTACATTAGATAGTAATTTAGACACGAATTTATTTCGTTTTATTTTTTGTTGCTTTTGAAGTTGTATTTTGATTGTTACGATGATGTTGATAAACTTTTTCTGAAGTTTCCTTAGTCTATAGTGACCCGACCCGAATTGTTAGAAACTTTGTCACATTTCTGAGATTGCCAAGAACGAAGTTCACGCCTGTAATCAGTTAGATATTTTGTACAGCAACTTACTAATTATTTCTTTAAATCGAAATGACCGTGAATAATTAAGTGTGTTTTATGTTATGTAATACAGAATTTAATTAAGAATGGATTAGATTTTTTCATCTATGACATTTAGAAACAACAGTAAAATGGAGTTTGAACATCTTCGGTTTATAACCCGCAGTAAAATGTGCATTGGCTTTAATTAGTTTAGCCTCGACTAAAATCATTAATTTGAAGAAAATTAATAAAAGAATTACGAGAAGAACGTTCATCCATGTTTGCTTGTAGGTTGTTAAAATGTTATTTGCTCGCTGTTTTAGTAAGTACTTAATTAATACAATAACGAGTTTAACATAGTAGTAAATTGGCTACATTAATAGGTTATTTATGTCAAATACGTTAGAAAAGGTACTTACCTGTCTACCTGCTACCTAAAAAAGCGTTCATATGGTGTATTTTACCTACTAAAGTGTTGCCTGAAAATAGTAAGAAATTACCGAAAATACAAACTGTCTTTCTGACACGTGTGTCTTTAATGTATCCAGTATCAATAAATCTACATTTACCTAAACTGATATTCCTATCACGAATTGCTGGCACGCTCAACGAAAACCAACCCAAAGGACAGGCTGGCTTCCGAAGTAAGTTTTCAACGATAGGCCACATCCACGTCGTTAGACAGGTGCTTTAAAAGTACAAGGAATACAACAAAATTTTTTACTTAGGGTTCGTGGATTTCAACAAAGCATTCGATTCCTGGGACCACAATGGCATCTGGAGGGCATAAGAAAGTCAGGGAGTGGAGGCTAAGTACATTCGAAAACAGAAGAATATATACTCAATTAGTACGGCCCAAGTCAAGCTGGAAAGAATAGGAGAAGAACTTCCTATCGAGAGAGGTGTCAGAAAAGGTGATTCCATTTCACCGAAAGTGTTCTCTGCGGTTCTAGAAATCATTTTTAAAAACCTGCAATGGGAAGGACATTTCCTTCCCATTGCAGGTTTCTAAAAATGATTCATTCATTGACTCAACATTAATGGAGACAAACTTAATAAAAAAAAAAACTACGCTTCGCAGACGATATCATTATATTTTCAGAGACCCCAGATAGTTTGGAGAACATGCTACAACATCTATCTGATGAAAGTGCCAAGGTAGGCCTATCAATCAATAAATCAAAAACGAAGGTCACAAACTCAACTACAAAGTAATTAGAATAAATGGTAGTCAGATGAAAACAGAGAATGTTAACGAATACATTTATTTGTCAACTATATAATATCTACAGAATACACAATGCAAAAATAAATAGATAGAAGGATATCAATCAGTTGGAAACGGTTTTGATCGCTGAGCGAGGTCGTGAAGGACAAGGATATGCCTATCAAAGAAAAACAGAAACGATACAACAATTGCATCTTTCCATATCTGTCGTATGGATGTCAAACATGGGCACTAAACGAGAAACAACTCAGAAGAATCCAAGTTTGCCAAAATGGAATGGAAAGAAGCGTTATTGGAGTGAAAAGAAGGGACAAGGTGAGATTAGAAAATATAAAGTATAAAGGGCAAAACGAAATTCAAAATATGCAAACAGTATACAAAACCCTGAAATGGGGATGGACAGGACACGTGCTAAGGAAAGGCATAGAGAAGTGTACGAGACTAGTAACGGAATGATACCCGCGTGATAGTAAGAGGAACAAAGGTATACTAACTAAACGCTGGGAAGACGACATGAAAAAGATAGCTGGTCACAAATGGACATGTATTGCAAAAGATAGGACGAACTGGAAAGCATTAAAGCAGGCCTTTGTCGTAAGATAATCTGATAAAGATAAACCTGCTGAAAACTAAATAGAAACAACTAATAGAAAGTATAATTGTATAATAGAGATATGGAAATGTAAAATTAAGTTTCAGCAATAAAGGCTTATTTTATTTTATTTACTTTTACCTAAACCGACAAACAAAATTATGCATAGTTCACTCTATTCAGTCCATAGAACAACTGGGTTAGGTACCTAATGCGTAGTCTAGACACGTATTAGTGCGGCGGTCGATAGCTAGATGAGATTAGTAAAATCAATTATTGAGTTCTCACGGCGAGGCGCGGGCGCAGCGCTACCGAAGAGCTTCTCTGCTGCTACTACTTCATACATACTCGGGTCACGCTGCACACATGTGAGGTTTTTGATATGAGACAAAGTGAAAAGTAAAAAAAATATTTGTGTAACGGTATTTTTTTCCTTCTAGATAATATTTTATTATTACTCTATGGGTTACTTTCCTTTCCTTCAATGCCGGTTTACGATTTCATTTAAAGATTAGAGCTACTAAAATGTAATAATAGCCGCAAAGATAATACAGAAGCCTTACAGCTGTTTCAAAATAAACATTCATTGCGAGTAATCATGGATTACCGTACTTATCGTAGCTATCTGTCTTGCAGTTTATCACTTTATGTACTGTAACCACCATCTTTTATATCTTCGCCCGAGGGCCTGTCACACTGGCGAGAAATAAATACAAAATACGCTCCATTAGCAAGAACAACTAACTATACACGAATTTAAGTCAAATAAATATTCACAACTTCTATAAAAAGATTTGCAGCTGCGGCGTAGCGTTTAGGTACGCAAATCCGTGTCTCGCGTTCAGACGCGCTCATTACAAAATTACTCATCGCATATTACTAAAATCTTGTCTGCTAACGTAGTAATCAAACAAGGTATAAAATATGGCAATAGTATGAGGATGGCGTCACCTCCACAGCTCTGTAGTAGTCGCACACTAACGCAGCGCGCGCGCTCTGTACCGGGATTGTGCGCTCCCACGATACACAGATAAGATTGCGAATGACTGATGCGTAGGACAATATGTAATAGATCAGCTACAGTTTAGAACGAAACTACTCGCCTCGAATAATAGCTCATTTATAGAGATAAGTGTCAATGTTAACTCCATTTCGTTTCGGAGAAATGACTCGTGCTCGAGTCCTCCTGAGAAAATGTTAATGCAATAACGATGTTTGAAGGTAGTAGGGTTTATCTCGGAATAGACATAAATAGTACAATCTGTGCACCCAAGGCTGTCACTCAAGCTGCAGTCATGTTATGAAATATGGAACATTATAGATAGATATAAATTTATTGCAATTTTGATTTAAATATAAATGTGTTATTTTGATTACAACCATTTCGTAGAGGTTAATTAACTATTCGAACACTAAGAACTGTGATGACTGTACTTTGTAATTATGAGAATCTGCAGAGAACCGGAATATTATTTCGTATATAGAAAACACGTGTGTAAAAGAATGCCTAATTCGTACAGGTATTTTGTTATACTGTATCTACCCATAGCACAATAAAACGAAATAGGAAACTGAATTAATGTGATTTTGTACCGAATTCCAAAGCAATGTTAAAGAATAATGTGAATAATAATAATATTTCGTTACTTTAAAATAAAACTTATTAGCATTTTTGTGTCAATTCATGTTAAATTGCACTAAAGGCGTAGGAATATGGAAAATATGCATGTTGTGTACACAAACCTAAATCATTACTTGAAAAACTTAAAGCGAAGCGAATTTACCGTTATTGAAAATACAGCAAAAACCTGTAAAACATCGACTCCATAAGTAAAAGCTATAAAAGATTTGATAATGTAAGAGTTACCTATGGCTATACTAACTGCATAGTCTCTAGTAAGAAGCATGGCCAGCCTTTAAAATTCAGCGGTATTTCATCAACGTGGACATGCTTAAACAAACATTATATGTTCATTACCACATGTTGTAAAATATTACGAGTACTTAATGAAACAGACAATCATCATCAACTCAACATTGAGGAGGAAAATAAAGGCTTTCATAAGTGATTGCGCAATGTTCATTGGAAATCCAATTGACATTGCGTTTCTAAGCTAAACTATCTTTATGGTAACTGCATACCTTGATTAAGTACGTGTTTGAAATCTAGGAGGGTGAAAAGTATGAAAACCATATGAGCCAGTAGCTAATAATAATTTTACAGCTTGTTTAAGTACTGAACACTCAATACTTGCAGCTCACTCTTTATATTTTTGAAATCGCGATATTTGTTAAATTAAATGCTAAGCTATTTCCCCGCATGGCGGATCGGTTTCCTAGAAATAGACGTGATAACAGTCAACTCTGTCAACATAGTTCTCGGACTACACTTATGCGCAGGAGTGTTTTTTGTATGGCTCCCATTATTTTCAATAAGCTCCCCAATGGCTGGAAAGAGTTAAGCGTTAGCGCATTTAAAAAGAAATTGAAATCTTTTTTAGCTAGTAAAGCATATTATGATGTAAATGAATTTTTAAGTGAATCATTTCTTTAATTGTAATGGTCTTTTATTAATTTAATCTGAAATGAAAGGTAATGTAATAATGATTATAATAATGATGTATTGAATATTGAATGATTATTATTTTTGGACCTACGTTTACATTGTTATATTTTGTTTTATTTTTGGATAATTGAATATTTGCCATTTAATATTTTTTTTTTGTATCTCCTATTTATTTCTATGAATCCATTATTAATCAATCAATATTTATTTTGTTTACTTGCCAGCATGGTCAATGTTATTTAATGTTGTTTTTTATAATTATTCCTCTAATTGTATTGATATTTGCACACCATGACATATGGTAAACATGTTAGCACAAATGTACTTAAACAACACCTTGCATGCATTTTATTTTTTTCTTTATAATTGTATGTACACTCATGTTTGAGCAAATAAAGTTATCTGAATCTGAATCTGAATCTGAATCACACATTTTCGTCAAGGACTCGGATGTACCAGTACAGATTCCACACATCTACAGCCCGACCTGGTGATTGAACCAACACCCTTTGGGACGAAAGACCAACAAAGGACCTACTTACCCCATAGGTGTAAAAAATGTGCCTGTAACAACAGAAATCAATAATTTAGGTACCTCAGTAGATTCAGATCGGTGCCTACAGGGTTATTCAAACGAGGGGTAGGGCCGCTAGATTTGAGCGGCCGATTAACAATCTGACATAGTGTGAGTACTTATAAGTAAACTTATTTGGACTATTGGCTGATTCAGTCGGTATTTCACGCAACCTTAAAGAAGTTCGGTTATTGTCTACTAGCTAACATAATAATGTGGTAATGGTAATGCGAAAATAAGAGAGTACATCATCTTTTGTAGCTGTGGGCAAAAACTTTTGATTGTGCTTATACGATGTTATTTAGCACTTTTTCCTTGTTCTTACGTAGGTACCTCACCGCAACGGACAAATCACAAACGGCTAAATGATACAAATATTGTTCCTAATACGATCGGCATTTATATCTTTTCCACTTATCATATTTCATTATCATAATATTTTATGTATTCTACTTGGTCAATTTGAGAATGGTATCACTTTCTGAAATTACATAAGAAAAACAAAAAACTGTTAATCTACATGCATCTAGGCACTACTTTGTGTGGGATTCGTGAGAGGCATTTTAATATCACAAATGCATGTCGGTTACGTCACTTTATTTCGCAGATGTGAATAAATTTCGCAGATATTAAAAGTTTTGTTATATATATTTTGTGCTATTTGCATAAATGTATAATTAAGGACACGTTGTGACTGATCTCATAACGAACCGAGTGAAATGTTGCATCCGAGCTAGATACGACCGGCACCTTTCTAGTTTTCGGTCATTAGCTAGAAATATTGCTGTAGTAATCTTACTTAAGGTCTTTAAAGTGAGAGGTAAGAGAGGTTACGTAGTTATTAATATTTTAACTCAGGTAATTAATATGGATTTTGATTATTTTTATGGTATCATCCTATTGAAAATATTAAAAATTAGATTACCTTATTGCAACTTAAATACTAAGGTTAATGTGAATTCAGTCATTTATAGTAGGTAATCACAAACGAAATAAACATCCTGTTTTTGTTGCCACTATCAGAAACCAATACAGACGCGATTAAGAACCGTTAATAAAATTCACACATAACTGAAAGTGGATACAATAAGGAAGACAGTTTCTAGAACATTTGTCGGATATATATTTTTCACGTAAAATGATACCAATAACGAGGATAAAAATAGTATCAAGTTGAAACATTTTACGACTCTGAGATGGAATAAACCTCGGCGGATAGTAGTTCGATGTCCGTTTTATGTGTAAGCTCGCAAGACCCGCGTGGGGTACATAGGTACCTACATCGTTACTACTATGTTAACCTCGTTGCAGCGATGATGCAAATTTGGCCGAGAAATCGTCTCGTATCGCACACTTTCATAACAATCCAGTGATTGATTATATAAATTTGAATACTGACGCCTTTAAAATCAAATTAAAATCATCTGCGGCATCGGATAAAACACGTCGCGACTGACTGATAAATTACCGAAATGATGATTAAACGACTATTTCGTATGTTCACTTGCATCTCCTCCGAGTGACGCCTATCGTACTCTCATATGCACGTTATAAACTTATGCGACTTTAATTGATATTCAATTTATAAGCAAGATTACATACTTACAATTTTGATTGTTCGCGTATCGTTTTGGTGTAGCTTTACTACCAAATTATAGGGTGGAATGTACCGCAAAACATTTAACAGGACATCACAAATTAGTGGAAAGCGGTGGAGCGTAGCACGTGGCCACAAAGGGCCCCATATTTTGGTCTTATTATAATAATTAACTGCATATAAAACCGCCTCACAATTATTTTAATGCTTATTAAGCACGTGTGTTGAAGTGGAGCGTGAGTTTCGGTTGCTTTTCGTTCCGAGTGCTATTATCGCCATTGATTCTGCGGTTTGTCTATACCACACCGTGAAAAGCTGGCAGGTGCAGGCTTCGGGCACATGGAACTTCAGACGTTCCCATGATTGTTTGATTTTATAGGGACTATCGAATAAAATAGGCGTTTCCGACTCTAATTTAGATTCGTAATTATTTTACGAGAATAACTACGAATTATTTTAGTGGATAATCATTCTTTGGGCAATATGATACAGTTTTTTTTTAGGGTAATATTGAACGTCATTTTCAGTAGCTTCCATTCACTTACTACAAATGGAAGACAGCACAGAAAATCATCTACAATAGGTAGATTCGATGCTACTTTAATAGTATACAAAATGGTCAACCTACTTGTTAAAGAACGAATGGCGCAAAGTTTAGGAACACACCGACGAAGTGGAAGCCGCCTATTATTTCATGATTACTAAAATGCTTTTGCATTTGCAGAACTTATTATAGTATTAATCCGAGCTTGCGCTAATGTACTTGAAGTTAAAGAATAACCTAACCAACCCCAACTAAGCTTTCTAGGTAGAATATGCTGTTTTCTTTATGTTCTGTTTCTTTGCAATATAATTTTATAGCGGACTTTATTATTGGCATGTAGATCTTTTTTTATAAAACTTTCGAAATGGTCAATTCAGACCATGAATATGTCGTAAAAGTTTATTCACATTACTTTACGTATGCTGAGGTCCATTAATATTTTGCATCAAAAATATGGTCTCGCAATTTTAAGTAAAATATAAAATAAAATATGCGATTAGCGAAAATGTGCGATAGGTGGTATATTTAACACCTTAGGTTATAAATATGATACAAAATCCTGTCATTATAAATTTTAAACCTTACAGTTTGAATTTGACGAGTATACGAGATCCGAGATTGGCGTGTTCATTAGCATTGGCACGAATAGCGCTATCGACACAAATAACCCGTGCGATGCGAGTAGCAGCTCGCGACCGATGCGCCCGCGCTGCCCGCCCGCCGCTAACACGGGCTACGTATCTATGTTAATTAAACGCCTGTCATTTGCTACAATAATGGAGGCTTTGTGGAGCTTTATCACGTTTTAATGTTGTGTAAACTTTGTCTGCACCGACGCGCGACGGAAGAACGACATAGAGCCTTCTTAATTAACTAAAATGGTACGTTTATTAGCTACACGTACGAGTTCGCTGTTCGGCGCAATGCGCATTCGATTAAAGAAAATAGTATTTATTCGATTGGATGTTGTTTAACACGTTCAGATAGAACATCAAGCAAACTGATTAGTGTACAGATTATATCGCTTGAACGCATATGCAGGAATAATTTATAGCATCTCAAGGTGTTTACTACGCCCGGTTCATTTCTAGAGAAGAGACAAAGAGTCAGATGATTATAGAGTCACAATTATTTGAAAAAACCTTTTATTTGGTCGCATAGAAAAAACGTTTTATAGACAAACAGTATAATAAATTACTTCGCTGTTTTATAACTATTGTAAACAATAGATGTACTTGTACTTGTGATTCGGATAGGCGATAAATAAAGAAATGAACCAGTAGACAGTGCCTCCATTATAATTGGCGCTATAAATAATAGCGTGGTGATAGATGGAATATGGATCATTGCAAAGGCGGGGGCGCACGCGCAGGCTCGGCATGATCGAGCGGTTCGATGTGCTCTTTATATTACGTACCTTTATTGGGTGCTATAAATTAAAAGATCATGTGAATGCTTCACAAAAAGCCCCCAAACATTAGTTTCTATTGTATAATTAATTAATTACTATATATTTTTCACTCACCTACATTTTATTTATTTAAATTTCATGTACAAAAGTGGCTCATAGGTGGACTTAATACCACAAGGGATTTTCTACCAGTCAAACCTTGAGTTAAATAGGACAACATTGACTCAAATATTGGTTGCGAAGTTTTCTTTTTAAAGTGAATTTGCTTTCAGCTTTCCCGACCGACGATGCATTCTTTGATAGTTAAGTAAATATTTTACAGACTTGAATAATTAGATTAATAAATGAAAAATGTTCAAGCATTTTTGCGTTAATTTTGAAACTGAATTATTATAATGTTAAATTAAAGTCAGATACATTTTGGTGATAAAATAATATAGCATTTTCTTCATTCTTACACAACCCGAATAGCCATAAGGCTCAATGTCATATTACGTCACTATTTTCAATATATTATCGGAAATAATATCACATTACATCGTGAGAGTAAAATTGTTTTTTAAACTGCAAGTAATAAATAGGCATTATAATTATGTGTGCGTTATTATCGAATAATCAAAGGCGTCAAAGTTGAGCAACGCTCGGTAATGACGCTCGTCCATAAAGTGTTGTGAAACTCCGCCCGAGGGCGCTGCGGGCTTCGGGCTTGGGCCTGTCGTAAATAATTGGAAGCGCACTGTTTGTACTAATGTACTATCTAAACACATAATACCTCTTTCTGAATTGAGCCATAAATTAGTTTCAGATACAGCATAATTCGAAAACGTTTGTTTCGAGCGTGGGCAGAATCAAATTCCTAAATAACTTATAGATATTAATGTATATGGTATGTGCGTAGAATTACATATTTGTGTTAGTCAAGATGTTGCAGAATATTGTCTGATTCGATGCAGGCCTTTAGTAAAAAGCGATAAATGTTGTAAATAATCAAATAGAAGCGTGCCAATGGCCGTGTCGTCCGCCAACGCAATATCTAATATTTTGATATGGTTTTGAGCAATTCTATTTCTAACGTAGTTTGTTGTTACCTAGTTGTTACAATGTTATAAAGATACACAGTTGTTGTAAATTATATAAATAATGCTAGGTTAGGTTTCATTTGGTTTTGTAGATTTGTATCTCAACTTGGAAGTAGTTGTTCGCAACAAGAGCTGTTCGCCGAACCGCGAGCTTGTCTTCTCTCACTCATCACATCACTTCTCATTTCACCACTTTTAAAAAGTGATATTTCATTTTTTCGTTACAATATTTACTTTCCTATGCATTTTTAAAAGAGTAGAGACAAACGAAATGAAATATTTGTATGATAAATCTATGATGGGAGTCGTTTTTTCGAATTTGCACATGAGCGGGCGTTGGTCTAGATTTTACTTTAAAGGGTGTAACAAGACCCTTAACGAAGCTGAAAGGTACTTGTTCTCCCCGTCATTGCGATCATTTTTTTCTTTTAAACCATACCTGGGAACCTTCTAGTTACGGAGATATTGGGGATCAAAGTTCCAACTTTCTCACAAGTTTTTTTTTAATTAAAAGTTTTTAATGCAAAATTTTTACTTAAAACACCTCCACGACCCCCGTACTATTCAATGTATCCATCAGCACAGTAATTTAAGTGCGTTACATAGAGATTTACGGAAAAACGTGATTTTTGACCCCAAAAAAAAAACTCGTTTCCCAGCAATATTTTTTGCGTAAAGTTACTTAGTTTGATGTACATAATGCTTGGTTGACGCCTTCGTGAAGGGTCCTGTTACACCCTGTATAAAGCTCGTTACCATTTAGATATAAGCGTCTAACTCACGTATACGCTACGTCTGTCATGTCTGGTAAGTATTTAAAATATTAGCACAGCTTAGCATAGACAAAGTAAGCTTAAAAGTTCCCACTGCTGGGACACTGAGGATGGGATTGGGCTCGTTATCTACAAAAAAGATTTAGTTTTTAGTTAAAAATGTAAAGCTATCAGTGTTTCTCTATCGGAATCAATTCAGTTCATGATTTCATCAAAAATGATCGCCGGTGCCTAAATGATCCAAGCCAGTCTACTAATGACTGCAAAAATAAAAAAGCTGTCATAATGTTAAGATTTTGGATATCAATACCTACGTACAGTCACGAGCACTAATATGTATACAATTTTCGCGAGAAAAGAATCTTTTTCATAAAAATACTAGTTCCCAAATACTATGTTCGTAACAACATGAAATTTTAATCAGAACAGGGGGCGAAAATCTCTTTAAAAAGTTGTTAAGTGTTAACATACTGGTGCTCGTGACTGTACATAAATTGCCCAAACTTGTGTTTGACCATGATGCAGACTGACCTAGCTTCCAACTTTATTCTATTAATTGATCTGTCCAAGATTTAATTAGATAATTAAATTATTATCTAGGTATCTACTGCATAATATCGTAATTTAAATGTTTTAATTACCGACCATCTTAGATGCATCTTAGTAACAGGATGCGGAATACTGTTAATAAAAACCAATTTCCGTTAAAACCAGAAAATAATGATGTTTTATTGATAACAGTTACATTTCGGTCAGCCTTGCTGATTATTATGTCATTTATTGGCGTAGCACGACGCTAATAACTATTCTTAATAACTTTTCAACACGT
This sequence comes from Eugnorisma glareosa, assembly GCA_947578425.1. Classification (NCBI taxonomy): domain Eukaryota; kingdom Metazoa; phylum Arthropoda; class Insecta; order Lepidoptera; family Noctuidae; genus Eugnorisma; species Eugnorisma glareosa. The sequence continues at coordinate 13,002,933 of OX387964.1, forward strand.
TTGTGTCAGACAAATCGGCTTACACACGCTCTGCTGTCAGTTCTTGAATATGAAATAAGTACCTACAAAAGAAGAATTGTAGATAGCATGGAGTTAATGACCTTGATTCATCGTTAAATGAATATCTACTAACTAATTGAAAACAACGCTCAAGCTCCTGTTTTATTTAAATAATGATAATCCTGCATAATAAAAATATTGATAAATAGACATCAGACAGTGATTAAACGGTAACATGTTAAGCTGGTTTTAAGTGAAGTTAACCACATACAATACAAACACTTAGCAAAGACTGTTAGACACGTGTACACGGTCCGGTAAATAACCACAGTTTCAGTATGGGTAGGTGCCGTACAATATAAAAGTAAAAAACGAATTTTCGTTAATAACTGTAAAAGTAGGCAACACGAAATTGATGTTTGCGATGCAGCGTCTAGAGCAGACACGTCCGACTAAAACAAGTTCCACCGATTCGTTCTTGTAATATCGGTGTAATTTATTTAATGTTAGAAATAGACCTCGCCAGCGCCACAAAGAATATTGGCTTTCACAACGGAACCTGGCAAATTTATGTGCCGCGAGATTTTGCCAACAGTGAGCTCGCAACGGATCACGAGAACAAAGCATTACTACAATCTGCCCTCTGCGCTGTCTCGCCTTGTTTATAACGCGTTAACAACACGACGGACGATCTTAGCTGTCTTAGCGCTGTGCTCCTACTATTAATTACTTATCTCTCTTGTATTTGTCATAAAGTCACAATCAGTCAGACTGTCGAGCTCGCAGGAGGAATTGCTAATTCAAGATTATGATTGAACATCTTACACAAGCTCCGATTACAATTAACAGACCTATAAAGTGAACTAATGAAATTAATCGTTCTGTTTTATAATATTTCAGTGTTTCGGAAATGAAAAAGCTCGTTACAGAAGATTTATCGCCTACAAACTCGAGCCGCAACTACTGTAGATGCAGCACGTACCTAGGAAATAATTATTTCGACTTGATGGGATGGGAATTTTAACGTATGTAGGTACGCAGCTATGTAATTTTTAATGGTTCTTACAAAAACGTAAATCTTACGATATGAAACGTAAACCATGTTTCTTACTGAAGTTTAGGCTTCAGCAAGCACTTGCGACTTGAGCAAGTTTTTACTACCTATTCCTTATTAGTGGTGGTATTCCTTATTAGACCTTATTAGTATGGAATAGGTATTAAAGACTTGCTCATTTACTTTGTCGACATCAAAAACATCTGGAGTCTAGCAAATTATTAACTAAAGAACATTAAAAGGCAAATTAAAACTTTAAACGATGACGAGAACATAAACCGTTTCTAGTTAAGCTGTTAAATCCACTTGTAACTACATCTTCAGATCTGAAAATGATTTTCCAAATGCACAATGTATAATTTTTGCCAGTAAAATAGTCGGCCAAAGGTGCTTAGAATTACCCAGGGTTCTATTATGGTGAACTAGTAATTTCGCTGCCTAGTAGCACGTTTCCCTAGTATCGCCTTAAGCCAATTCCGTTACTAGGAATTATGAGTGGTCGATGTTTTACACCTGCCCATAGAAACCGTTCGCGTAATTACGCTAATTGTTCCACTGTATATGTATGTTATATACACGTATATATACAAATATTAGGCTTGGAACCGACTTAACGTCCCCTGCGTTTTTATCCAACAATAGTTGAACAATTAATTAAGCGTAAATACATTTTTCCGAACACGTCCGGTCGACTAGTAAACAATTTTTTGTAGCTTAACCACTTTGTTGCATTAAAAATTATAAAACTTTTGTTCTGCGCTAACTGCAAATATTATTACGGTACGATTCCGCCATTTGTATGTAGATATAATTATCGTCTAACTGACAATAATACTATCCGAAGGAAGGTGTCTGGTGACGCAGTGGATTATCGCATCCGCATCAGATAGTTATTCACAAAAATTTAAATAATTTATACAATATAATAACTTTGATATGAATTACGATCTTCATCTTTAAATAGCATCGTTATCGCGTGCCCAGTGGTCTAACTGGTTTCTTAATACTCGCAAGATGCTGTCAGCCAGTAGTAACTAATTGACGACAGACGAGGCGTTACAATTATTGTGTGTCAAGTTGGTAATTGGCATGATCGTGGAGCGATCTTGACCTAAGTCACAAGGCGGGCGGGTGCGCTGCGTCCCTGCGCTTGCGCCGCGCATCGCGAGCCGCCCGCCGCGCATGCGCGTTTCATCGCGTGCCGCCGAGTAACGGTCCCAGCAGCTGATCCTCGCTATTGTGGTTTAATTAAACTCAATAGCGCAGTTTTGCAAATATTTTTAGATATTTATAAGGATGGCTTATATTTAATGAAAAAAAAAGAAAGAACCAATGTATGTAGACCAAGAAAAATTATGGCATTTGTGTTTATTTATTGGGTAGACTAAATAGCCCCAATATTTCTCATTTCACTTGGATTAAACAAGTGGGTTTCAGATAGTACGTGGGCATTAAGATAATCATGTTGAGGCGAGTGCACGGCGGGCGTCTGTATGGACTGGTGGTGGAGGCGTGGGGTGCTCGGGGGCAGCCGACGACGGTGCTCTGTCTAATTAAGCGCGGCTCGGGCTAATTTGACGCGTGAGCGCCCAGCGCTTGCGCCGCCTAATGAATGGTATCGCACACGTTCATCGCACCACGTCGCTTGACTCGTGCACTGCGCCCGCGCACACGGAAATCTAACCACTGACCGCCGATAAAAGAAATTATTGCGAAATTAAACAGATCGACCAACGTGCTGTTTATTTCGATGTGCACCCACATTATGCACTTACAGGGAAGTATGACAAGGCTACATGTTAGAATAGATCCATTTTGTATGCAGTCGACTCTGGAAAACTCAGACTAATGCTTATTCAAAGTGGTTGCATCAGTCCGTAATGTTGATTATAGACATCGGTAGAAGCTTTGTGAGTGCAGTTTCTAACGCACTGATGCAGTTGTGCACGCACAAATCATTCTGCAAATTACATAATAGATATGTCGGTACCTATGACACAGGCACCTACGGGTAGATGCACGCTAATGGCATTCGTTAGTGAATAAAATTAATATACAGAGTGTAACAGAAAGGGTATAATCATATGGAATACTGTGGTACGGACCATCAAACTGAACAACTTTCTCTATGGAACCACCATCGAAATCGAAAAGAATTATCAGCTGTCCTATACAAAATTTCAATACCTACTCGACCCAAATGTATGGGACAGTTGATAATTTTTTTACGATTTCGATGGTGGTCCCATAGAGAAAGTTGTTCAGTTTGATGGTCCGTGCCACAGTCTTCCATATGATTATACCCTTTCTGTTACACGCTGTATAGGTAGATTGTAAAACGGATCTTGACTTTACGATAATATCTACGACTAGCAACCAATAGAATGGCATGGCAACTAGACATTAAGAAAATTGCTGACGAAAAGCTTTACTTAGGAACTTTAAAATAATATAAACGTAAAGCCAACATGCAACTATGATGCTAAGTTAAAAAAAAAACAAATAGTCAAAACATACTTCACTGTTTAACGACTTTCCTGTTACTTGAACTCATGAAAAATCGTACACTTATTGAGTAAATTAATTCTAGTCATAAAACTTGTAAGCACGAGTATGTGTGTCGTTATTAGATACACCGTTCAACTTTGTCAGTTTCAAACTAAGTGTTTTAGTTGCAATTATTAATGTAGCGCGTATAAATAAATTACTGTTTTGTAGATACTATTAACCGTAAAAACTGCCTAATTAACTTGGAAATTGCAAACAAAAAGGACAAAGGACTGCCTGTGGTGTAATAAGCGCTTGCGCAGGCTCTACGTCTGAATGCGATGCTATCTCTCTCACCGGCTGCTCCCTAGTTTTTTTAAGCATTATTTCTATGTCTTCAGTATAATTATTTTTCTTCAACTTTAGTTGTCTTCCGTCGTCATCAACTACAAGCATTGACGAGAAGTTTTTGTATCACTGTTAGTTGATGTTATAAATAAGATGTTGTCATAATAATATCACTTCTTTACAATAGAGATAATGAGAAAATAGAGGGTGCATTATTATTTTAATGGAATTATTTTGAACCTTATAAACTGAATGATGTTATAGGGGTGTGTTCGTTGATAAAGAACTGAAGAAAAAACATAAAATAACGAAATAAATATTTATTTTTAAATGTTTCCATTGTCTTAAAAAATAAGTACTGTTAAAAAGGAAACTGATCACGTTCATCCATAACAGAACAATATTAATAGTATTGTGGTATGCCAATAAGAAAAATAATAATAGACGGAAATTTACCACAATGTTAAGGATAAAAGAATATAGTCGAACACCTTGCACTCAAATATTTAAATGAATGCATTTCTAAATGATGCTGAGTTTAAACAGCTTGTAGCAAAATTTTATTTATTTATCCATTACTACTGCTCGCTGACTATATTACCAATTTATCATTTATTTCATCATCAGTTGATTATATTTTAATCAAATTAACATTGCGAAATGTATAACTGAAAGTTCCTTAACTTTTTCGCATTGAAACAGTAATACAACTTGTCTTGAGTAGTCTGCGAGCCATGTGCTTTCATCTGGTTTAAAATGATAAAAGTATAAGTATTAATGAGTAGATAATTTCTAAAGTAAAAAGTTTAGAGATAATTACTAAATGATCAACGGTTTAATTAACGCGTATCAGTTAGTAAGACGTTACATTTTTTGTTTCACGTTTCAATTATTTGTAAAGTTAAAATACAAAAAATATGGTTCTATTAAAATACTCGTTGTTAAACAAAAACAAATAATATATAAAAACTTGTATGCAACGCAGTCGTTCAGCGTCGATGTGATAACGAATGCCGATTATTGCCGATCGCTAAGCATCGAGCTCAGTCAGGTATTGAAGTCTGAAGGTTTAAATCAATAGGTACATACTACCTACATACCTACCGATCGAGTTTAGCCTTTGCTCAAAACTTTTTGTTTGGTATTCACGAACTACATATCGGAGGCAGCCTGTTATCTTTGTTCAAATAATAACTTACAAAAATTGCATGTTGCAGGTATTGGATGACCTTGTGCGTCTCGTTTTTACTGCCGTACCTAAGTCCTGTTACATCGTGCACTAGTTTTGTTTTATTTTTTACATTACTTATTTAAATATGGTCCTACCGGATCGTGGAACAGTTAGCATAATATTTGTTTTCGGCGATGGAGCGAATGCGAGTAGTCGTCACTGGCCTGTGGTCACAACAGCTATGCGTCTGGGCAAAAGTCACTTGCAGAAGCACTGCATCTGGTTTACTCGTGACCGATATATTTATCTCACAGGTCCTTATCTCGCAATTTGTCACAATACTGACAACGTTTTCGGCTAAATGCTGTCAAAGAATAAGGTTGCAATCGTGAGTGGGGACAGTCTGTTTATTTCTTCATTTTCTTTGGCTTTTACCAATACGTCTTCAAAATAGGCATCATTTTGTATAGGTATCTGTTTATTGTGTGTTTTTCTGTACTCCTACAGCTACAACTGTTTTGTCTGCTCCTATCCCTTCTCAAAAATCCACCATACATACTCGTACACCAAGTGAATACATTTAAATGGAAAATTGATACAAATGTCAACAGCATGAGGTGAGCTGATGCAGCTCGAGGCGTTGTTACCTGCATGACAAAGTACTGCTTATTTGTTTGCTAATTCACAAAACGACATAATGATATATGACCCTATGGACTAAAACCTGTACGGAAGGCTGCCTGTGTTTACATGGGTCACACGACTATAAGCGACACCGCGCTTGCACTATTTACATGGCTTGCCAATGGAGTAACTAAACCTGAGCCTGGTTATGCGACCTATTAATTATTAGGTACTCAAGATTGTAATTTATTTTAACAAAAAAATACCTATATTCATTCATCATATATATACACATGGCTTCAGGGAGCAAGCCAATCATCGATGGTGAGTATTAGAGCTTAGTCTACCGAGCTCGCTTGAAATAGGATTAAACTAAGAACAGCCAACGTTACAACGAGCTGTAAATCTGGTCGACTTAATTAAAATCGGCACCTACGGCCGTCGGCGGATACGTACGAGTGCGCGCCTCATTGTCCCGGGTACGTCTTACATTACATGTTCTGTGGCGCGGCGCGGCGGCCAGTGCGGCCACTCGGCACTCGCACAAACAACTCCTCGGCTAATTACTCCGCCGACGACTCACGACTCTCACCCCGTTAAAAAGCTTTAAGACTTTAAGCTGCGTCATTTGTTTGCGACCATAATGGACTGATAACAGATAGGATTGCCGCTTTTGATATCTACGCTCACACCCGAAATCACATCGGACCCAAATATGTATAAAAAGCGAAACGTTTCCATGTAACGTATTGCCCTGTTACGTGATTACTGTGAGTAAATGACGCCTTTTTTGCTAAAATAATTTATACAAATTTGAAAATTAATTACTTTAATTATTTAAACACATTTTATCAGAGCGGTATTCTCGGTTAATGGAGTGTAATTAAAATCAGTACTTTTACAGAAAGGACATTTTTTTCTGTCACATATGATTTTCTTGGCAGCAAAAAGGACAAGACAAAACTATGCGATACGCAAGAAATTATGCATAATAATATGCGACACCATTTATGTAGACAATCAAGATACCTACCAAATATTTAATGAATTTACGGTTACTTAAGGGCGTGATATTGTGACATCCATTTAATTCTGAAACAGAATTATAATAATTTCACTTAATTACGGCATTTATTCCGCGGCGAGGCCGCCGACCGTGCGGACGCACTCTATCTTGTGCACGAGCATTATCGCTTGTTATACTCGTACTCGCTGTTTATATCAATGACAATGAACTTAAAAGAAAATAAAAGCTTTTCCTTGTTATATTTTTCCGCAAAGTATAGTTTAATCAGTCTTAAGATAAAAGCGTTAAGCGCAATCTGGCGCTCAAGACATAATAATGTGAATGGTCAGTGTCATATTATTATCCCATTTAAATGAAATCAATAAACTTTTAGCAGACAAAAGACCTCTTATAAAATGTTTTAAGACGCCCAATAATCGAATTATTTGATTGTTTTATTAGACAAGTGATCATAAAGTGTAATTTTTGAGTGTGAGACAGCGCGAGGCGCTCCCCGCCTCAGCGCCCTGTGGCCGTGCTTCTCGTAAGAAGTGATTTTTGTGTTCGAACACTTGTAAGATAATAAACAGCTGATTTTATTGTTGTGTTATGGCGACAGGGAAAGGGAAAGGAAGGATAACGCGAACTAGCAAGGTGAGAATGTGAGAAGCATAATTATGCTTGAAATAATCCTATTTCGAGCATAATATGCTTCTCTCGTTCTCGCGTGCATGTTTTCATTTCACCATCATGCATCGCAGCCTTTCTAGGACTACATTCAGGTAATGAGATCGTGTTAAGTGATGTTTATGGTTAAAATGTGTATGTGTAATTAAGTTCTATAATAAAGTTAAATAAGTGTTTATGTATTACTTATTATCTCTTACCCGCTCATCTGGAAATAAACAGTAGAATGTAGAGCAGCTGTTGATCATGCAACGTAAAAGTCAACAGAAGAACAGCGAATTACTGTTTGACTGGTCTATCTAATATAATGCTATAAACTGACAGCCTGTCACTACATTGTGTGGTTTTATCACCTTTTGACTGAACTTATTAAAGCTCAACAAGTTTTCTAGAAACACCTTGGCACTAATTTAAGCGCTAAGTAGTTGCATAGAAATAAACATTAAATAATTAAAAAGTATCCAAAAAAACAGTGTCAATGACACCTCCACACACACAGCTACAAGTCATAAGATCTATTACCCCCAGAAGCTGTACCATCACTTTATATTATCGCGTCAGCAATCTCATTTCGGAAGCTCACGGAGATTACATCGCCCAATATCGAAGTTATTATTAATTTACTTTTCTTGCCGATAGTCATCGAAGTAATCCGGAGTGAATCAATGACGATTCCCACGTTACCAATATAACTGTGCCATACATTTACAGATAAGAAATTGAATAGAAAATTAAATGTAACATTCAATGAGACCGTATCTCGAAAACATTATGTGTTACAACTAATAGGAAGACTAATGCCCGTGTGCTACACGGTTTTTATTGAAATTTGATATTTTAGGGTTCAGTAAAATATGTTTTTAGTTAGCATACACGTCCTCATGTGTATTTGCATAATGTCCCCGCCATATTGCAAGTTGCAACACAAGCAGATTAGAATACATTTGAAACGGAATGTGACGAAAATTAGCCTGGTTAGATTTTACAGAGTTGAAATTTATAATATACTGACTAAACTCATAATGTTAATTAAAAAAAACTAAAGAAATAACAACAATTTTGAAACAAGTCGGTTTAATTTTCGTCTTCGTGTTATTTTGCAAGTTTAAATTTAAATGTCTGTTACTAACTGATATGTATATGCAATATACGGTAGACCTTGATGTAGTAGTATAGATACGAGTAATGGATCTCAATTAGCAGTTGAGCTACCTATTCATTAGATCGTTTGTTAGCTGAAATCACACACGTACGGTTACCTTCGAATGGGTTTCATAATTACAGTTACAATAAATCTCCAACAGTGGAATCACCGATACCTTTGTGCGCCCGCGGCTATCAAACACATAATACCTACTTACTAAAACCTCTCCGTCATCGGTTATAATTGACTCCGTACTTCCTATTTACCTAGATATTTTGATGCTCCAAATGCACTGTTCCGTCATGTGATAGATATCAAGTGCGTGATTGAATAATTTCCAAAAAATAGCATGCTGCATGCATATAATATGTTATCCTGAAACATGAAGAGCACATGACTGATTTTAATCAGTTTTATGCCCGTATTATTAAGGCTCCACCATAAAGGCCATACATTACGGTTCCGAGCAGGAACACATGTAGTTCTTTAGAAACGCGTCGCAATATTTCGACTGCTGTACATTTTTCAGGTGCCCGCTGCACATTCTTTTCACCGAAAAAGTAATGGAGTCGGGATAAAATGTGAATCATGCTCACTGTCCACAACCAACTTAATCGTCGGGTAACTTAATATGCCCGTCTTCCGTATATACTCATATACTCACGTATCCACTTAAATGCAATAAAGTGGAATTTTTATTTGCAGAAGTATACTTTGTCGAACAGACACTTATTTACACAATAAAACTGTAACGAGGCTATGTATTTATATTCCAATAAATTTTGGAATATAAATAAGAAGACAAAACGGCACTTTTTGGAGTTTTCGTCCACAACATAAAAAACACTTCAGTTTCCTTGTATTTTCAGGAGATCAACAAAACCTAAACTAAAACCTTCCACAGTTTGATTGGCAGTCTGCCCGAACTACCATCGTACTCTTGCTAGGCAAAGACAGTCGTCTGCGATTTAAGGAAAAGGTCATAAAGGGGATGAATTTTTGTATGGAAGTTCGAACTTCAGGATCAAAGATATCAAGATTTATTTTGTTTTAGCATTTGTCACATTTATCATTTTTAGTATAAATAAATATATATAAGGATCTAATGTGGTTGAAACTTATGGAATCTTTTCTCAGAAATTTCTATCTTGAATAGTAACTACTCAAAAGTGCATTGAATTAAGGTAAACCACAAACATAACTAAAACAAATTTATTGATTTACGAACATGTCTAAGGAAATAAGCTCTTATAAAAGCTCTGTTATGTTTTATTCCCTCTAACAAACTCGTCAACGAATAACAGACAACAATTAAATTTAAGTCATGTTGTACAATCGAATTGTATAATAGAACATGGCAGACAACATGTTACAAGGCCAGGTCGACGTCGCATCGTGTAACGAGCACGGATCTGCACTCACCTGCGAATCCTTGACCCATCCAGAAGAGGCTACTCAAACAGAATGCACCTCGGTCCTGTCGCCGTACCTAGATAAATAGGTATTTAAAATACCACTCGGCGTGGGAACCGTGACGGGCGCCCGAACCGCGATAACCCTGCGCTTGCGCCGCGCCGCAACGCGCCCGCGCACATGAAAACAACGTGAATCAAACAATGAACACAGATATCGAAAGGCATTTGGTTGCTTAATTTCGTAACGAGGTACCTCTATCTGTATTTTTTATCTACGCTTTTATTTTCAATAACTGTAATAGAAATAAAGTCTAAAGTACTGTAGGATGTACAGCGAGAGCGTGCAGACAATGCAAAGTGAACTCTGCGTGGAAGGCCGAAGGGCATTCGGCGTGTGCGATTAGAACGGAGCGCATAGAGTGAGACTGCACGCTGCGAGATGTCATCTGGACCCCCGCTGCGCCGCGCGAACAATATTGTCTCTGCTATAAACGCGTTGTGAATTTTAAAATCAATTCATATTCACTGCAGCGAATTGTTATATACTGATATGAAATAAAACCTTGCATATATTTGAATAATGTGTGTGTTTAAAATCCATTAAATAACGTGTTATGCCCAAATAAGAGGCGACTATCCAACGAGCTCGTTAAATAAAATAATATATTAGACTGGTCCAACTTTGGTTTGTCTTTGAATATTAGAATTTTAGACAACATACCAAGATTACTTTAAATGCGATTTAAATTGGTTTTTTCGCAACAATTATGTTAATGTGTACCGCATTCTATGTACGTGTAACATATGCTTTGGATAAACAAACCATGGAATACTTAAATAGGAACATAACCGGAAAACATATAAATAAATACCTAAGCTAAATCCACATGGTTTTGACGCCGCGTGACAACTTGAAAATTGACGCCTGTAGTATTATAAACATGTCAAAATACGTATTATAATAATATAATAGGATTATGCATCATCTCGCATGAATACCTACAGCTCATCTTAATTATGTGACTGATATTAGTGCCAAAACTGGTATTATATCTACCTACGGAATAGAAAAGGATTTAATATAATTGCATAAAAAGGCTGACTTCAAAAATTGGTGTTCTGGTCAGAAATACTTGTAAAAAATCTGTCTCAGTGGGCAGATTAAATCAAGACGAAAAGGATCAAAAAGGAAAAAGCACCTTTGCTTTGTTAGGTATCAAAATATTTCCATTTTCAGAAAAGTTGAACGCTGCTACTGAATTATAATATAATATAGAACTATTATAATGATTATATTTTTTCATTTGAATGACTAACTTTTGTAAAATAGGTACTGTGAGGACGGTTTTGAGCATGAATGTGGATGGGTATAATACTAGACAAATACCAAAGAAACGATGGATAGACTGTGTGAAGGATAATATGGCACGACAGGAGGTGTCTGATGAGATCACAAGTGATAGAGAATATTGAAGAAGAAGACATGCTGCGCCGGCCCTTAGAACTGGCCATAGTTGGTGTTAAATACTTGCACAAAAAGCAGTAGAAATATTTTCAATAGTGCACTAGCTGTAGTTCCACAAAATGAGATATTTATCTTGATTAGTTGCATAATAAACAGACTAACCTACCTGATAGAGTTATAAAAATAAATACTGGTTTACACTTGAAAGTGCGAAACAGGTTATCTATCCGAGCAATTACCATTTAACAACAACGTGATTTGACGCAAATGGCTATCGACGCTTTTGCGCTTTATTGTTTTCCTACTAGCAAATTGCAACCAACAAATTGTGAGTATGAGGCAACTAACAAAACATCCTCTTTGATGTGTGTATGTGTGTCAACAAGATACCGGTATCGAGTAACTTTGTGCCGCGGGGAAATAGGAAAATTGACTCCGAATTGACTTGTTAGCATACCTACTAATTTTCGTGCGGTTACTTGGAATAGGTAACTTTAGAACGACTTAGTTATACTGACGTAGCAACTACGATATTCTAAATCATTATTATAATTGCCATCTTTCGTTCATAGCCCTTTATGTTGCGAAAGCATTACAATAGCATTAAACTCTCATTATCCTTTATTGCGAAACTTATTAGGCTAGGTTCGTGAACCGCGTAGGCAATAACTCGCAAAAACGTGTTGTCACAAAACTAGTTTAAATCTTTGTCTCTCAAATAAAGTTATGATCCAAAAATGACTATGGAGATATAATTGTATACCTATACAGGTCAGACTAGGATTAACGGGACGAAGTGAGAGATGCAACATAAAGATATGGCACCATCATATCATAAAGCAACTCATAAACGTTTTTAATGCGTTCCGACGATTGTTATCTACGATTTTTATGGCATTGCAAATGGATTTTTGAAAGTAATATCTGTATTAAAAGCTAAACTAAACTGTACCATTAATCAAATAGCACAATAGAAAATATAGGGTCTTTCACCACCTCGTTTTGGAAGATAACGCCTACTGATAAATTTTCATATAATTTTGTTTAACAGTCTGTATAATATGTCCGCCTTAATTTCTATGTAATAATCGAAACACGATTGCTTACATTGTTGGCGCTGTTATCATAATTATCTTCTTTTAAATTCGCGGTTTCTTCTAACCAACCATTAATAAGATTAGGAATGTACAATAATCATTAATTAAAGGATCACATTCTACAAATATTTTAGATTAACGGATTATTTCAAACGGTAATAACAACTACATATAGCTTTATATCGTAGTTTTAATAGTTTCAAATATGGAACTATAAATTCGGGCATAAAAATAAAACTCCTAATAGAATTAAAAGTGATCGTTTTATAATAAAGCTGGCCGTTAAGCTAGAGTAACTCATCAAAATCGCCGTTCACCTGCGCTATCCCACGATCGGTCGTCTCGATTTATAGATATGGCAGAATCGAAAGGCGCTTCGTATTTTGCATAACGCTTATAAGTTGTAGCACAATAGCCCGTGGCTTACAACTAATGCGCGCCGACGATGGACCACGCTCGCGCTGACTCAAGGGACGCTCACACAGCTCACACACCTCGCAGACATCCCTGCCGCCACAACAAATAATTACTACTGCTATAATCGTTACGAAATGGTAATAATGCCCGCAAATTAATATTTTAACATTAATATCTTTACGTGTGCAAAACCGACTGATTAATTGCAGATATTAATTTTCTACCTATATATGCAATGCTGGATGCTGGTATGCAATTGCTGTAGGTTAATGTACCAACATTGAACATTTACTTATCACTAAAGAAATACATTATCAAAATTACCTACTTATTATGTAAATATATAATGTTTTTATTACATAGGAACTAAACATTAAGTTATGTGTAATGCGTTTTGCAAAAAACGTAATGACCGACATGGAACTTTAAAAAAGTATTCGAAAAACACATAAATCTTATTGTTGTTCGATTGGTTTAACTTCCTGTACCGACCAGTCTCGGTGAGCTCGCCACTTCCAAATAGGTGTTCTGATATTCTTTTTCTTCGTGAATAAAAATAGAGCAAAAACTCAAGTCGTTTTTTTTGTACCAGGCGACCTTGCAGCTGAGTGGCTTACTGATTGTGATACACAGTTACTAAAAAACGAAGAGTGTGATAAATCGTAGCTATTAAAACGATGATCTCCGGAGCGAGATTGTGAAGGCGCCGCCGCGCGCCGCCGCGCGCCGCCACGCCGCACCGCCAAGCCGCACCGCGCGCCGCGATGGCAAGCCGCCACGCTGGATCGCGCGCCGACATCGACACCACGACACACCACTCGAGTGTGCGGTGCGACGCGCGCACCGCGCACTCCAGTGGACGACATGCTTGCATTTGTTTTGCAGTTATTGGGCGATTCTGCTCGAAAACCACTTTTTGCGGCTACTTTCAATTCATACGGAGAGCCAGAAACCACTTTTTGCGGCTCCGACTTTGTACTTGAGGTCTAGAAGCGGCCTAAAAAATCATAAATAATTATTATACTGCGTGCACTTCCTAGACATGTGTGGTAGCCTGGTAACTCGTCTATCAATCAAAAGTCCTCTTTAAGCCTTTTGAGAATTCACTTTTACTTTTATTCAATAACACACCTATTGAATATTTATGAGAGAGCTGCGGTTAATAACGTCATTCGTTATTGGATGTTTCGACATTATTATTTTGTTCATCAAGTGTCTGTCAGTGGGAATAAGCATACGGAGAACCGTCGCGACTACTTGCTCAAGTTCGGATGGACATGTTCGCCTTGCTCTCATCACGGGGCACCATGTTAGTTAAATTATTGAACCAACATTATATATCCGTCAGCACAGTTGATATTAAATTTATTTAATCTCAATACAATTTAGGTGCAAGATGGAAGATAAGTCCTTGAAGTCAGTCTCAATTTTTTTTCGCACTTCTTGACGTAAACAAAGAAGCATGTATGCAACAATGCACTAATTGAAGCTTCCTGTTTAAAATGGATTCGGCTATATAAATATAATATAAATATATATAATGTATATACGGTTATCAAAATACAAAGAAACAAGACACAAATAATAGAATGAAGATAAGTGTAGGTAGTATTTAATAACAGCATCATCTGTGTGAACCGAAAGCGTGTTACGTCAGTAGAACAAGAAAGCTGGTAGCGTTTATAATTCTTGTTGATTACCGTCAGTCAATCATCTATAGTTAAACAATCAACAAAGATGTACAACTTTCTTTTTTAAGAATAATGTAAAAGATTTTCCGTCGGTAGTGTCTTTAACTGATTAAAAATTTTGCAAGGTGTCAACGTCCAATTGTCGTACCGTGTCGAGCATAAACCGTTAACAGTATGGTATGTTCTTCTAAGAAAATGTTTATTAGCTGATCATGTAGTTAGGAGATTACTTTGGTATTCTGTCATAACCTACGTGCCTAAGAACTCGTCATCTGAGCTTGCAAAGTTTTCCTCAACGAAAGATAACCTCAAAAACATTCACTAAGATTAAAATCTTAAAACCACAAACCACCGAAAAAATTAAAAGCACATATATTCGATTAAAAACTACGCAATTATGTAAGTGATTTAATTAATTACAAGTGGCTAGTTCATCGCTTACAGGCTCTGTAATTTTACTTAATTATCTCGCACAATTGCAAGGCTCAAAATTATCTTGCGAATCATATTCTCAGATTTCGGACTTATAATTTTAATACCAGTTACCTTCCAATAAAATCATAATAAGAAGTGTACGAAAATCGGAGTGTCATTGAGGCTTTCTCCTCATTTCCTGAAAGAGTATGAATGATCGATGAATAAGCTTTTTACTTCGGCTATTGTCAATGATCTGCAGTTTTGTATGCGCGAGCGCCGAATACGAAACGGACAATACAGCCTTCATCGAGTTTGTTATGATTGTATCTAGTTAATTAGCTAATAGCACCACGTGATAAATGGATTAAACGTGTATTGATAAACAAAAACTGGCCGTAGTTTTAGTATTTTAAATTTAAAACAGTGTCAATTACTAGTAAGTACAGTAGTACATCTACGGTTTCATTAAGAAAACAGATTATGAGTATCTTAGTTGTTTGTTATGGTAGCCTCGTTGTGGAGTACCTAGAGAGACGTAAACGCCCACTGAGCCGTAGCTTCCCACTCACAATTACTTCTGTAATTTCAACAGGGGCAATTTCACCAGCTGTTTAACAATAACAATAATATCTGTTTAACAGGAAAAATCGTAAACTTGTAAACCGGGAAACAGTACGGTATTTAAGTAAAAACGACGACGACGTTCGGAAACAAAAGGTTTGATCACAGAGAAGAAAATTACCAATTTGCTAAGGCTTATAATGTTAAATACGTCTTAGCGGAAGGTTTGTTGTTTTGCTTATAATCATTCTTCTAGGATTGCAAGCTAAATTTGCTCGGAACAAAAATATTTGGTGCAGTTTTGTTTTTAAAGAGGTCAATTTTCACCAAAATGTTTCCAGTAACAGCTCAAAATCATTATGATATTACGGTTTAAATTCCGAAAGTACATATTTTACATTATCTCGGTTTCCTTTGGGCACAAACTAACGAAGCACTATTTTAGAGACTAAAGGCAAACTCGTAAACATAAAGAAAAACATCGTGAGTCAACCTCGATCTAATGGTTTGGATTCACCACTATGAGCAAGAGAGCAAGCTTGCTTATTGATGCTTTTTCCCTCTCTGTTTGAGAAGCAGCCCTTGCCCTATCATTGATCAGTATCACTGATATCATCAAACGAGATTTTGCAACTTTTATAAAAGGTTCAAAATAATGCAAAAAACAAATGAAACCCAATTGAATTCCATTTACGAATCTGCACAGGCTATTATTACATCAAATAAAATAGAATAGAATACATTGTTCTATTTTTCAGGCATACTTTAATTTAATTCATAGAGTACATTAGTCGGTGCTATCCCGTAGTTTGTATTCGCCGAACGGCTCGATAGTGCACAATGGCTCGGCTAGAAAGTCGCTTATCAATTCAATTGTCTGGCCCCGCCCGCGCTCGTCACCGGCACATGCCTATCTCATTGTGCCGATAATTCGAAACGCCTATAATGTAATGTTGTGTGAAGACACTGTTACTACAAGGTTCCGCAGAGATCCGACATATATTTTTCCGTTCAAATTTAGTTTATTATGTTATTTTCGCCTTCGGGTTTTCCCATGTTTGGGTTTTGCCGATACTTTCAGGATGAGTTTTGAGTGTCTGTTGTTAACGTTGATGTTTAGGAATTTATGTAAAGAAATCATGTCCAGGAAGTATAATTAATGCTGTGTTTTACCAATTTTCAATCATTTATATAGGTATACATAATCACAAGAGCGAAATCTTTATGTGTCATACATCGCGGAAGTTAAAAATACAGCAAGAGGCAAAATTAAATGATCTGCCGTTTATATGTCGACACATTACTCTTAATGGAGAAATTCGGATTGATTGATTACTCTATAGTAATTGGGTACATTAATATTGTGGTTAATAAAAGCTCAAAACAAGTGACTTTAAAACGAAGCAAAATCATCAGTTTCTGGTTTCTTAACTGGTACCAAAACAATAACATTTCCTACTTTGATCCAATGTTCTAGAGTTGCACCATCTCGCTTCCTAAACCAAAAAACAATGCAAATACTAACATCCTGATAGTCATCGATAATTCAAGGTTGTATCAGAGATGCCACTCGAAATGATGTCTGTATTGACAAGGCCAGGAAACACGAGGCCGCCACATACTTATAACAAAAATCAAATAATTACCGTTTCAAATAAAGCACGCGGTTACAAACTACGAAGTGGAATGTACTGATTGTGAAGTGACGTACTTACAACGATTGGGCGTACTGTCCGCCGTGCGCGGGGAAATACAACGAAGCTTTACCGGAAGGTGAGGCACTTGATTCAAGGATGCGCTCAATTTAATGCATTTATTCTTATACGAATGATATCTGCCTGTCAGCGTATTAGACCCCGTCAATTATATTTGATATCTAAGGTAACCATCGTTTAGTTTTTCAACAAAGAACATTAAAAAACCATTTTGCCGGTATGTATAAATAAACAGAATGCGTTAATACCATAGAACATGAAACTACAAGTGCGTTGATGTCTTTTGTACTGAACAATGAATTGAAGTGTTACTTAAACTAAAATTTCGCAACTTCGCTGTATTATACAAATGATGATCATAAAACGTTAAGTTTTCATTGAAATCGATAAAATTAAATTGAGTTTCGTTGAGTCATGCCCTTGTCTAGGAGTCATTTCGTGCGAATGTGAATTAATGAGCTTGTTTTAAAATTGCTATGCAGCACACCCATGTTGATATCGGAACCTGTCCGCGAGCAGTCCGTTGCAGGAGTGACCGTTCTTTGTCCGAGTCGTCCTAGACAGCCGCCGCGCGCCGCATTCATGCATAGTAAATAATTACAGTGATCAGCGGCAGGTGGAGGCGCACGCGCGCGCATAGAAATAGAAAGGCACATTGCAGTAATTATTTAGTACAGTTATCCGTAATGGGCCGTTTTGCGAAAGCTGTTAAGTAAATAAGCAGCGTCCTGCGGTTCCTGCCGGGTGCGCGCGCGCCCGCCGCACGCCGCACGCCACATGCGCCGACGCCGCTCCACATTAATCGCAAATGCTTCATAATAAGAATTCCATACGTTAAGCGGCTCATTTATACTTAACTAGCCCACGTTCCATCGGCGTTCGTTTTGTTCTAGTTTTTTGTTCCGTTAAAAATACCTATTGCATTTTTATTACAGGCGATTAAAAATATGTTTTTGTATCTAGCGGTGCATCATACTTTACTGTTATTAAATTCATATTTTTCGTTTTACCTGGTTTGAATTCGTGTTAAAAAAATATCATTCGAATAAATATTAAGGACCCTCCCGAATAATTTATAGTAAGGGATTCGCGAAGTTCGGCGGAGACAGCAGAGCGACAAGTATCAGCGCGACGCGGCACGTCACGGGCACGACCAATAAGGATGGGGCAGGACGGGACAGCGCGGACCAGCGCGGGTCGGTGAGGGTCGGCGCGGGCGCAGCGCTCCCGGGCGCGGTGCGGCGGCGGCTCGCGGCGGGTCAAGGGTTAAGCGATACTTTATTTTGAATAATTTATATGTCGTAGCGCGATAGACGGCGTGCCCTCCGCCTTGTACTGTTTATGGTAATGCGGGATATCTCGCATTGCAAATGCGCTGAATGTGTCGCCACCCGAAGCGGCCGCTCGCGATAAGCACTGTTCGGAATGTATTTCTCTCGGAAACCAACCATGTTTCGGGACAAATACTTCACAACGCACAGTCTATATTTCCAAAGAATTCAGTGCTGAGGAGCTTTGTGATTTTAATTCCTTTTTGTGTGCACAACAGAATTACAGAACCAATAAGTACATGAAACTGTGAGTACCAAAAGTCGCAACTGGAAAAGTTAATAAAATATTTTATACGTTAGCAAAAACCGACAACTGGTTTTTATATAAATCGCAATCGAAACAAGAACACTCGGTCAGAGAGCACCGAGTTAATTAAAATGTAGAAGGTTCGACCATCGACGGCAAGACAGGTCGCGCTCAGAGATAGCAAGTCAAAAATTCACTTTTAAGAAATTGTCATTAATCAAAATTAATGGAGTTATTATCGCACTGGAACTTTCAAAAAATATTTATTACAGACATAAATCAGTCTTAAGGGCCGTAACGAAGCAGTGCGGTGAGCTTTCTAGGACGAGGCTGGCGAGCGGGCTGGAACGAGCGCGGCTGCGCGGGCGCAATTACCGCGCTCCCTCATAGCCTGACGCATAGCCTCGTGCGCTCCATAAAAAGTTTCCTTATGCCTTCCTACGTCCACCTAAATTACTTGCCTCACGTAAGAGGTAGGCAGATATGCGCAAAAACTATAATAAGCTGTGTACGGCTATACAGGTAATGCAGTACATAAGTGTCATGAGACCGGTCCAATTGTTCTCCTATATATGACGGCTTATTAACTTCCAGCACGTAGTTAAGGAACGAATAACGATTCTTTCTTCTTATCACGTTCAGTGTAGGTAACATAAATATTCTTTTGTACGTATGAAGGGTTGTTCTTACAATGAATGTTGTTTGAAACAACATTTAAAACAAAACTGACTTCAACACGGTCTCATTTAATAGAAGGGACACATATCTTCCATTTAATTCGTTTAGGAACTGACAAATTAACTGTTAACTTATTTTACTTCAATATCTATGTCTAGAGCACCATACAACATTGTAGACTATATAAATCAAAGCACATATTTCCATTTAAATATCTTGCCAAAAAAATTGTAGCAAAGCGTAGTGGAGCGTAGCACAGCGTAGCTTGCCAACACAATTTAGTTTCTAATATAGTTTCTAATATAACCTAAAAGCCCTGGAAATCTTACCTGAAAATAAGTAAGATAAAAGATAAAAAGACAATCATTTGTTTATGCAAAAGAGCACCGTTATAGTGCTCGAATCATTTCGCAAGTGAGTCGAACACGTGAGAGTTGAGCGTTTCATAATTACTATTGTTGTGATTTATAGGTGTTTCGAGATATTCCCCGATAACGAGACGAAGCCGACGCGGAAAGTAACTTTATACAAAATAGCGAACAATATGACGTGATATTTTTAATAGATAATGATGTTGATGGACGACAGCACCCCACCACGGCCGCGCGCACCGTGGGAACTATATTTCGGCTCTACGATCTCTACGTTTTGCAATCACTGGCTATACTCTACACGGATACTTTCTTATTGTAAACATCAACTATTTTGTTCACAATCTTTGTTATGGCGTAACTATGGAAAATATTACAATTATAAAATGATCATTTTAATGCGCCAAATATGGAAGTACTTTTGTAATAAAATCAGATCCCTATTATATACGGATAACAAATGTTACAAATAGCAAACAAATCACAAAAATACAAAACAACTCCAAGGTTCGCGTAAATGATCTCTACAGATATATACGGAAACGAGGAAATCTGGTTGATTTACAAAGATTAAGAAATCGATATCGTAGCGACGCAAGTGGACGTACTTTGATTATAATTGGCAGTATATTAACAAACAAAGTAGTGCCGGGGGCGGGGCGCCGACATGTTTATGTGACCCGAGGTTCAAGTGACCCGCCGAGTTGCCAAATTAACGAAAGCTCACGCAGGTCGAGACACTTTCTACTGGCCTGCATGCGTACCAACATTTTCATTATCGATCGCTTTCATAATTCAACTGACATTTTTGTTCCATTCAATTGCATCGCTGGAAAAAAAATGACTACAGGCGCATTTATTAAGAGTTTTAATCGTCGCTGAGGAACCCGTATTTTTATCTCGCGTTACAAAATACGGGCCGCACTGTGTACTGTACGACCCAATATATTAAGAATAAATAATGTCTTCTGGGTACATTTAAATTATAATCTCGTACGTAATTGATTCATAGAATCACTTAGTGAATGTGTTTACTATTGCAAAATTTTATTTTTGGTATCCGACTACGTACTTTGATTTGCATTTTTCTGTAATGACATCAATGTCTTGACTTATACATATTTATTAGTATAATTTATTACCTCATTTATTTTAAATCATTGAAAGTCCGAGTGATTTAAATGTTCGTTTATATAAAGCGGCTATTGTGTTTTCATTTCACTAAAGAATAATTGCTGGTAAGTAACTGGACCACGACTTTGTATTTTATTTTCAGTGATCAATTTCTACGCTTACGGCGTTCTGTGGTGATTTCCGTGACGTGGTGATTTATTAGTCAGCGGACCTGTCCTTAATGTAATTCCTTAACAACCACCATTAAGATTTCAGCCGTTTTATTTACTTTGTTGAATCTCGTCGTTAATTATAACTGCGAGAGAACAAAAGGTAACTAAATATGTTGGGTCTTTAGTGTCTGTGGAAATACTCGAAGCTGGTTGATGAATCCAGACACGTTAAGACAGTGCTTGTTTGTGTATTAGGAAATCTTGGGTCTCGCTTGTTTGACCAAAAGGAATTTGACAAATTTTCACTTCCCAAAAAATTTTTCGCATATTTTCATTTGCCAAATTATTACTTAGCAAAAAATGTATTCACAAAAAATTTTAACGAAACCTAATGTTTGGGAAATGAACGTTTAAACTTTATCTTGTTCACCAACTAATACTTTTAACATTTTCTTTTTCAGTCAAATATTTCAGTTGGAATAACAGTTTTTACGCAAAATCAAATAAGCCAAATATCGTCAGTTTTCAATTCACCCTTTCCTATTCAGTCAAATGTTTCAATGACAAAAATGTGAACTGCTAAGTGGGTAGTAACTTACTAAAAACAATCCCTTTTTTCTATTAATGCAAGTCGTTTCTGACACTCGCCGGCCGCTGCCGCGGCACCGCTCGCTTCGCTCGCTCGGCTCGTGCGTAGGAGGTCACAGTTTTAACCTAACCTAACCTACCCATTTTGTTTAAAGAAGAAATTAACCTAATCTAAATAGTTGAGTTCCGGGTAATCTACTAAAAACAATATCTTTTTTTTCTATTAATGCAAGTCGTGTCTGGCACTCGCCGGCCGCTGCCGCGGCGTCACAGTTTTAACTTAAACTAACCATTTTTTAAATAATTAGCCTACTCTAACTACTTCCTTAAATAAACTAATACCAAGTAACACAGAAGTCTGAATACTCCGAAATAAATGTCCATTGCAAAAAAAAAAAAAAAAAAAATGTAAAAATATTTTGCCTTAAACAAATGATTATATTAAAATAAAATTACATTTTTTTAATTTTATAATTCCCAAAACAACTTATTTTTGCCTTAATATTTTTTGTCTTAACAAGTCATTTCACCAAACGTTTATTGTTTGAAGATTGTTTGCTGTAATAAATTAATAAATCATTTGATTAAAGACCAAATGCCATAATTACATTATACTTGGTAATATTTTGCCAAGTAAAAATTTGACCAAATAAAAGTATGCGTACTAACATCATTCGAAATATTGCAATGGTATAAAAAAAAGGTTGCTAAAATTTGTTTGGGTAATGAAATTTTGTCAAAATCTTTTTGGCAAAACGGCAGAATCCCGGAAATCTTAAAGCAATCTATCCGTAAAGGCATTAAGATCTATTGTTGCAAATTTATAGTACCTAGGCACGTAAAACATCAGATCGCATGAGATTTTATGATAACGGCATTTTAATCAAAGAATCAAAGCACGTAATTTCTCAGAAATCGTCTTATCCTTCCTAGAGCATATGATTCAAGGTAATAATCTGCAAATTCCCCACAGCTTGCAGAGAATAGTTTCGGATCCGACTGGTCCGAGGTGTCGCTTCCACCTCGCCAATATGGCCGTCTGAGCGTCAGCACAAAGCCGACCTCGCACGAAATCACTTTTAGTTTCTTTATTTGTCTCACCGCACCTACACGATATTATAAATAAAGACAACGTCTTTTTATTTCATTTGTGCGGTCATTTTAATGGGGAAATTTATAACTTACCTGACATTTATAACTGCCACCTTCCTATGATAATTCATTATTACTTGATCCTGACGGTGACATAATTCCTATAATAATGTTTGATAATAATAATATGTCTTGCAGTTCCTACAGATGTCAACTATTTTATCGTTCAAATAAATAGTATGAGCTGATAAGCTGAAGCTGATTAGATAGCTATCACAAAGTACTTAACAGTCACTTGTGTAAGTAATGGGCTAAGTGAAACAGTACTAAATATTTTATAGCTAGGTTTAACATAATCTATCAGTTCCGATCTTCACGTTAAAATCGCACTCGATAAATGATAAAAAGCTCAGTTACCCCCTAAGCCCAAAAGTGCTACAAATATCCGGATGTTGTCTTAAAACAGAACAAAAGCTCACAACTTTAAGATACCTGTATTTTTATTATACAAGCGAGTAAAGTATTTCGACAACGTGCGAAAGACCAATAAAATTTAACGCACCTTTTAACTCGCGAATATCCACCCCATCAAAATGTTTCTGTGTTTTTTATGAAAAATGTTTGTTTACTCGCTATTACCGCGGCATGTACGGCGAGCTCATAATTACGATTATAGTGGTCACAAATACTAACGACAATGTTTCCTCGAACGGAGAAAGTAGGAGGAGTATGAAGGAATAAATCATCACAAGGTACAGCGACAAGGCTGAGATAAGGCCATCGATGAAATAGCGTCGATTGTGCGAACATGAGCCAACAACATGTGACATGGTGGCAGCGTCGTACGTTGTGACGGAGCCTGCCTGCTGCGCTTACAATCACCTCCGTCATATGCTATGATGGTATATAAGTCTGCCTTTATGCGCTCGTGCCGATATTCAGATGGAACTTTTCCCATATTTTCAATATACATCACAGTACGCATAACCTACGCTACCGCTAAAACGCAGCCTAAGCTACTTCATGTTTAATTTAGTTTTCTATAGCAGTTTTAGCATCAATAAAATCAGTAGTATCTCTAAGTATAAATTACGACCAATTTGGATCTCTTCGACGTTTAATTAACCCCACCGTAAACCTAAGAAAATCAAGTATTTATTTTGAAGAATTTGTTGAGAAATATTTTAGTCCCTAAAGTGCTAATTAATGTTACGTTCAGTTGGTAAATTAACCCCTTACTCTCCATTCATGTCGTAACGGTTGAATATCTATAGTGTGAGTGTCAAATACTTGCAAATCACAATCATCTTTAAAATTGCTTGGTTAGGTAAGCATTAGGACTAGTACTGAGGTCCAGACATATCGGTCACTCCACTCACACTAGTGAGTGTGGTTAAGCGTTCAAGAAGTTGGCAGCACCATAAACTCTCCTATCGTATAAAATTCGATTCCTTGCAGTGGTCATAGAGATGTTTATACTCTTCCTGTTATTTTCTATTCACGATGAAGAAGAGCAAGAGTTCGTCTTCGTTGATCAAGTTATTGCAAGCACTACTGCAGAGCATGAAGACCTGCCAGGGTTGTGGGTCCCCTGCCTGGGTTGCGAGACTGTTCGAAAGAAATACCGCGGCCCTGGAATACAAAGGGCAAAATAAGGAACATGGATGGGTTTTAGTCAGTACAAATCTGACAAAGGGATTCCGCTCCGCCCAGAGCGGGACGGGTCATTTGATGATTTTTGAAAAAGAGCATGAAGACCAAAGCATAGTGGTAGAATTCGGAATTGTGGTCGAATTCAGAATTGTGGTGGAAATCGGAATTGTGGTTGAATTCGGAATTATTGTAGAATTCGGAATTGTGCTCGGTTGATGGCAATAACCACGGCCCTATTACACGCCACTATTGTTTATTTGTTGTGGCGACACTTGGAGTAGGCCTATGTCCAGCAGGACGTCTTTCGGCTGAAATGTTGATGTTGATGATGATTGTTCATTTGTTGGAGATCCTAAATAAATGTGTGTTTACTATAGGATACATCTGTGCTTATCCCTTCGAGGATAATGAACGTGATATTATACTATATTTTCAGACTGATGGTGAAAACCATGAAAACATCAAGTTTACTGTTACAAAATCCTGCTCCTTTATTATAGGAAATTTTTTCAACTACATTTTAAACTTTTTAAAGATCAGTTTCGCAACATAAACTTAGGCTCGTCGTCATATTCCAATCACCATCACAATTTCCAGGCGTTAAGCGCAACGATTACTGCAGTACCTCACTACGATTGTTCATTCGCTGCGAACATTACCTGTTGATTCGATGTTAATTGCCGAGTTCAGGGAAGATGATTTTGATTTTGTTGTGGTTATTGGCTCTCTGTGTTTATTTTTCTTAATTATTCTGCAAATTATAATGGCTAGAGTAATGGCTGTCGGTACTGAAATAAAACCACAGCCCAGTTTAAAAATGTTTAGGCGATAGTCGATGAAATGATCATATGCCGCTATGATCATTGTACGTTGTACTTAATGTTGTTACTGTGATTTATACCTTCATTGTGTGATGTAGCCCTGAAAGTTTGACGACCATTAGAAAATAACAAATACGTCCTAAATAAAATCACGATTCATATTGCCGGATGTATGTATGTACGTGTGAACAGACCAAGCCAAGCTGCGGACACACCTTCATGTGCTTTATTGTTAAAGCTCCAGCTTTTTCACGTGAAGATTTACGGACGAAACTCATAATTTACCGATAGCTCGTGATTAACAAATTAAAACGTAATAGCATCGGCTGTCGGGCTATTATCTGTCAGGCGTGAATGGTTTATATTCAGTCTATAGGAGCGCCGAACACCTCAACGTTGCGTTCAAATGTCAATAAAACACGAATGAATTTGCGTTACATCTCAGTGTACACGATAAAATACCTAATCAAAACTTTACAATAAAGTTTATCAACTATTTTCGATTAGAAAAATGGCTTCGGATTCGACCCTGTATTTGCATCAGTATTAGATATAACAGAGAAAACTGTTGCTCCTTGGCCGAATGGGTTCAATTCTCAGGTCAGGTAAAGTGTCATAGGATTTTACTTCAGCGATGTGTCAGTAACAGCCACAGAGCCTGCATTTGTGCCCGGTTGGTGGCAATAGGCTCGCTCCCTATTACAGTGAACTTAATCATAACTGAAAAAATGTGGGTTTACTAGGTATAGAAAACACCTCTAGTTAACTTTTTGGGGATAATACGCGTGCTGTTACGCGACATCTTCGGGCTGGTGTTGAAGACCATGAAAAGATCTGCCTCTTTGATATATGACTCTTTCAAGTGTGATGTTAATTTAAGTATACGGTAAATGTCGAAACTAAAGGCTCTCGCAAATTAAAGCTTTTAAACGTTTCGTACCACACTGTGCTGAAAGCTTTCAGATGTCGTAGCTCAAGTTTCCATCAACATGAGCGTTTTTAATACCAACCTTAAAAAATATCTCTCTCTCTCTCTCTGGTCTTTTAAATTATACGCAACATTATTTAAATGAATAGTGATTACGCAACAAAATTAACCGTTGACATTGCGGAGAACAATTTTTCAGTTGAGTACTTGGAATTCGCTCAAGAGTAGGTAAAAATAATTAAGCACTTTTCGTTAACGATCGGTTAACAGATATTATGCATGAAGCGAAATTCAGTTTCCACAAACAAAATGAAGTAGGTCAATCTGATATAAAATGGCTATTGAAAAACGAAACCATAGCAATAATCTGAGCAGCGCAAGAAGGTCGAGTGTTGCGGCACTTGCGACAGCCGACAGGCCGCCATATTGTATTCACAGGGAACGTTTGCAAAGAAATGATCAATAAATTTGTGCCGTCAATAAAGATATCGATCAAAATTACAGGGTTCCGATGATTTAACAAATATGAGTGGATCGCCTGCGCGGGCGCACAGGGTGGCCGCGTGGCTCTTCCGTGAAATTGTAATGTTATGGCCCTTAACAACAATTTAGCTGACCCAACGAAAGCTGCACCAATTTCTTTAATTATCAACCGAATTGAGCTGTTCGAGTCACTTAATTAAACATAAGAACCTCTTTATTTGCAAACAGATTTTATGACGCTATTCTGTTTACAACAACGCATTTATTAAGTTCGCAAGTAAATACGATCAGGGTTAATGACTCCAACGCTTTGAAAGTGTAGTATGAAGGAAAACCAATAAAAAGTCATAAAACCACCTGTAAATAAATATTTTAGTACAGCTAACATTCGTATTTTACGATATATAAAAACGTAAAGTCCGTGCCGAATCAATCAAGTGTTGAGTCAGAACTCAGAAGCTAGCCGTCCGTAGCTAGCTGTCCGTGCGCAATCATTTTAATATAAGAGACGCAGTTCGCGGTACAACGGATAGGCTCGGGTGGCACAACTATGATCTGGGGCCACCCTAGCCGCGTGCGTTACTCCCAATAAAAAAAGTGAGTGCGTCTCATTAACGCCTTGCGCAAGCTCGAAAGCGGCCCTTGGGGCACTCGTTGCCAGAGACAAGCAACGCAAATTACTTTGGCACCGTTTGACGGCGGGAAATTTCATTACCACGAGCACATATCATTATTATCTTGTCGGCAATCTACATATTTTACTCGGTAATAAATGCGCGGGTAGTTTCACTTTCGGACACTGGTTTTCGAAAATGACCCGACTTTATAAATTTGTTGCGGTTCGGTTCTTGTGAAGGGCGTGTTACAGTTTTAAGTGAATTTCTTTTTGACCTCTTGCTCCAAGGTGTTGTCCATAATTACTTGGACAGTGCTATATAATCTCGTGTAAACAACGTAAACTGATATTTAAATATGTGACAGCAGCTGCAAAGAGATACAAAATCTTATTTATTCTTACGTATATAAATATTAATTAGTAGACATTTGAGTGATTTCAAGAGTGAACTCTGTCTCACAGACACAAGCATTCGATGTATACATAGGTACAAGAATGTCTAGAGCTGAATATATATATATATATATATATAGTTTTAACGTGATATCGTAGACCACACAAACACAGACCGCCGAGTTTTCGTCCTCGCCGTCGAGGCCCGTCGCAACACCCCGTTCAACGAACCACTCCCGACCCTTGCCAGAGCCAGCCCGCGATGCTGAGCCGGTAGTTTTAAACCAGCCCCTAAATAATATAATTCAGATCCAGCCTGTCCCTTTGCTGTCCTCCCCAGCGACGCCCTAAGCCGAGGCTCGTACCCCACAGGGGGTGCCCTTAGCGAGTGGTCGCTTAGTTTTTAAGTATAGTTTTAAGCCCCTGGCTGGAGGCCTTAGATTCATTTTTAAGGCATCCACAGGATTTGCCCGGTTAAGCAGTAGCCAGCCTCAGAGGCAGAACTGCAAGATGCCATCTCAAAAAAAAAAACGTAAAAAAAATGTTTTAAGGTGACAAGTTAAAATTTACCCATTAGAAACGCGTCCCATTAACTACATGTGAAGAAACATTTCTGCATAGAAATTGTCCTATTATTACGATAACATAATTACGATTTCAGAAATCTCGCCGCTTGTCTGCGAGTTGGCCCTATGCCTTTACATGAAACTGAATGTTAGACTGTGCGTCGAGGAATTCGTCCATGCGAGTGGGGCTCGTTAGCCAACCGCCGCCGAACACCGACAGCGTAATGACAGAACACGCCTCTTGTAATCACCGTGCGTGATTTTACTCCACATCGCACTTCTGAGACGTTTTGCGAATTTAATTTTTGGAGGTTATCAAAATCCTCACACGTTTCACCTCGCCGCCCGCTAAGCGTATCATTACGTGAACTGAAGCCTACAATTACTCACTTGCGCTGGTGTAAAAGTTTTCACAAAGTAGCACACGTTCTTAAAGATTAAAGGATTGATTGATTATTACTATGTGCGTGATATTCGGAAAGTAGACCCTGGACAATTATAACGAGTCTCTTGATTCGATCTCTGTAACATAAGTACGCGGCGGCAGGTGGCTTAATAAGGCTTATGAAGCCTGAAATAGGTTCTTGCCGCATTAAAATAAATACAAAAAAATACCAGGGGATATTTAAGTGAATAAACACATTTAAAAGCAGCTTGAAAAGACTCCACAGTGGAATAACTTTGGATAGGTAGGTCCATTCGAAAGATATATCTATCAAATTATATTAACATGGAACGAAAATAAAGAATGCTAGCAAGAGCTTGCATTCGGTACAGATGGCCATATCATTCCTTATATCCCGCCGCTGTAATATCAGATAGGCAGCGGCGCAGCTGTCATCGCCCGCTTGCCGCGTGAACAGTTTCAAGATGCCGTCAGTAATTATTCCACGTCGCCGAAAAATTAAAGCAAGGATACGATAAACCTTAAGTGCAACGTGAATAAAAAAAACTGCCAGTGAGAACACATCGAGCGAAATGGAACGTCAACGCGAAGGTTGATGTCGTGTCGCCGAGGGCGCGGAGAAATGACGGCTCAGTCCGTTGTGCAAACCCGTACTTGTACAAATCGATTACACCCGTGTTCTGTACGAGCTACGAGTGTACCTACCGAGATCGCGTGACGTGCTTTAATTACAGGAGGTGTCGATTCGAAAAACGGTGTTCAGAAAACAACTTCGAAATTGGAACAGAACATAGTCATTATACCAATTTGCTGAGTAAAGGATTTTATTCGTAACTCTCATAAATTGTATGTAGGGAGGTGCCCGTTCCGTATCAATTAAGTAATCATAGAGTTCAGTATTATAAACACCAGCTTGATTCTTACATAAATACTTCCTAGACGGCGAGGAGCTGATGGCTTATAATGTCACAGCCTCCCAGTCCTACTAATTATTATTCGACAACTTAAAACAATAATTGTTTTGATTTATAACCTCACGCATATTATGTACAACATTCCAAAGTGTTTTTTTATTATAATGAACGATCATTTTACTAATCCGTACGGTTGATATAACTTTATGACTGAATATAATTACAATAGACAGACAACATTTCAACATTGTCGACGACGAGAAGAATATTAATAAGACATCACATTAGGGTTTTGTAAACAGATTAGGTAAAGCAGTTAAAATAAGTAGAAGAGTGATTTATGATTCTGGGTTGGATTCCCTGGTGAATAACCACGTCTTTCGATAAAAACAACGTCACAGAAGATCAATAAATCTTGAGGAAATAGTAATAGACTCCTGTACCAGTATTAGGCTTCGGATGTGCTGTAGTGCCTCTGCTTTGCCTACGTTTTTAAGTTATTCAAGCATGCAAGGATTCATATTATTAAATGCAAGTATCAAACGAGTTGCTACTTCGGAAAGTTTCCACGCTGTCCTACGTAAACAGTGGTACAGTTGAATTACATTCGTTAGTAGGTTGGCGGGGTGCTGGGCTGCGCGGACTGCGGGACTGCGGGACAGCGGGACCGCGCGGACGGTATCGCGCGCGCTATCTCACGCCCTGTTGCCACGCTTCTCACCTCGGGACGCCACCTCCGCGCACTTCGCCCGCCTTGATGCTTTATCGCCCGCAATCGCACCACTCATCTATTACACGAACCTTACCCACTAAACTGAATGTCGATGACCTACTCGACCTTATCCCTCCTTATGAGGAGTTACGAGTGACAGCGCGTGCGAGCCTGCTCATGTGCATTTCTTCATTATTTTTATCGATGAAATATCAGTAGTTGTATATTTATATATTTACCAACTTCATAGAGAAGCAATTTAATAAGCGAGTTATTATGTTCGTTAACATATTCCATAACCGCTTACCGTATTGAATTTCACAAGAAAATTGTTTTGGATATTTCCAAAGTGGTATTGATGTCTCAAATTCGAAGCAACAGTGAATGATAAGTCCTTTAATCCATTTATTAAAATGTATCGGAGCCGGTCTCTGGGAAACTGGCATTTAATTTAGTTGGCTATCTAGGCTGATCAGTCAAGCAGTAACATCTAGATCGAAAGGTTTTATTAGTCTAATCCTAATTCAATAACGCTTTTTGCTTGACGCGGCTGCGGCTGCTGCGTTGCATCCTGTTCAGCCGAGACGTGCAGACACAGAACACTTTCACGACTAATTGTTGTTAATGCAACGTGATCTAGTTTGATAGTGTAATGTCAACGTGTCTGCCCACATTTCGTGCATTAGCTTAAGCGCTGATATTTACAGATCAGCGATGCAAGTTTGGCGACTGCATTAGCCCGTTTTGTATTTGAATACATTTTTAGATGGCTTCTAGGCATAAGCTAGTTAGTGTCGTAACAAAATCTAGCTCTTGACTTCACACCGCAGTATTAACAGACAACATATTTCTGAACATAATAAAACTTGTATTTTTATTATTTTTGTTGCAATTTTATCACACGCCTTTGAATGATTTACAGGCTTCGATTGGTGTCTGGTAATTTATATCTCCTAAGTAATATGACGAAACTTCATCAGAGTTTATGTTGCGACACCCGATGAAAAATCTTTTCATAACGACTGTGTTCCAGATACTTCAGCCTTATGAATGATACGAGTATTTATTCTCCTTTTAAAGTAATTGTCTTGAACAAGAGAGAAAACCAATCTTGGGTTTAAATATGCTTTTCATGGTGCTGTTGAAATTATGTAAGAACTTTATGACTTTTTTGCCGGAATAGCCATCGCGTAACTGCTCGCTGCTTTATCAAATACTTGTGAGTGCTATGAAAACCCATTGTTAGACTCCAAGTATTTAGTATCGAATTGAGTATTCAGCTCAACTGTCAACATTAATTTGACTACTTCTTATGTGATCCTATTTGAGCGTGCTCAAGCAGCCGACTTGAATTCATACGGTCTGAATACAGCGGCCATCACAATGCATCAGCGCCTGCGCAAGTGAAGGGCACTCGGAATTCTCGGATTATTTTAACTTGTCTTTTTCAATGTCAGCGTTTAAAATAATTGCATCACAATTTTAAAATGCGAGGCTTTTGCTTTTAAGACGGTTTAAAGCGTCGTATAATAAGATTATTTCCTGGAAATCATGAGACACTTCTTTGTCGAGCGCTGCTATTATATATGTAACTATGTCCATGTATGTTCAGTGTTGACACTAATCTACAGATTTATTAATCTAACAGAGTAATTTGTATATCCTGCATATTTGTGGACGCTAAACATAACTTAGTAAAAGGTCTTAGTAGATTTAGCACAACAACTTATTTTGGGCGACATATAAGAACTAGTTTCAAAAACTTATTTCAAAAAACGACAGTGGAATACATCTCAACCTATGATCTCAACAATAAGCCAAGAAGCTTAACACAAACCGCAATAACTGCAAAATCAAAACAACTTGATGTAATACGAAGAGACAATTCTGCGTATCGAATAATAAGGAGTGCAAGACAAGAGGACGCACGTTCGTGACCGGCCGAAGGCCTTCCACTCTAGCGGTCCGCAATTATTTATATTAAAATTACGGAAAATCACTCTCTCCCGACTAGCGAGCTTATCGACCATTGTTTCATGTCAGAACTATTTTGACAATTGATGGTCGGCCAACCCGTGCGGTTAAGTGCGCAGTGAGGCCCTCGCGTGGGCCGTTCTCTATTGTAATTCGATTTAAACGTAGGTACCATCGTTCCGGCGACATTGAAGGCTTCTCGGAATTAGATTCAGCTCTAGATAGTTACGGATGTTGTTTCGATACAGTTTTGAAATACCAATCTTTCGAAGCAAAGTAGGTTATGAAACATGAAATATATCACCGATTGCCCAATATAAGCTGAATATCGTAAGATGGCATTACTTTGCGATTTACTTATTTCGGCCTTTTCTTGGGAGCTTATCGACGTATTAAATTGTAATTGTATATTACTTTGGATAAACTCTATCTCAGCAGTCAGCCCATTCACTGGGCGGTATCTTACATGTAAAAACAATTTAACTATGCTTCATCAAGGACCTCTTTTTACCATATCAGGTAACATTTAAGTTTAACACGTTTATAGCATAATAATGCTATAAACGTGTTAAACTTAAATGCTGTACATAATAATATATTAATACAAATAATGATATACGACAAATCTAGTACACAAATTATGCACTTTTATAAGTTTCCGCCGACTGAAGAGGTATTCAAGATCAGTATTCGGTATTATTTCTAATAATGTGGGTGCGTCATTTTCTTGTCAATAAAACAAAATATTTCGGCTTCATTACCTAGACTAGACATAGATTTTCCAGTCGCATCGTCTTTAATTTGAGTAGTTTGTTTGTTAAGCAGCAGTTGACGAGGTGTCGGTGTCTGTGGGAATCGCCCGCGGCCGCCATGCCTAGCTCATTTGTACAAATGAGTATAGATAATTTGTTGCAATATGACCGGCCATCATCACGTCATTGAGCGGAGGAGGCGAGCCGTCCGTCATTATCCGCGCATCGACAGATCGCGGCGATGGCCGACACCGTTAGTGCCGTAACAGTAACACTGCATGATGCTGATAAAACTACACAAATATGTAACAATTGCGCAAACATCTTATCTTAAGCTATATTTTGAGCTACATTTCATAACAAACACATATTTAGCGACCAACATTTCTAAAGCGTCGTGATTGTTATTCGACGTGCATATTACTGAAATGTGGACTGAATAAAATTGCACAAGTGTTATAAAACGCACAAAGCTCACCATTTTACTTTCATAATAAAATTCAGATGTGCATACATATTGATCACGTTCAAAATTGCATTCTTGATAACCATGTATTAAAATCGAGTGAAATCTGTAATTCGTTGGAGAGTTTGTCCGAGTAACATGACTTGACACAAAGTGAACACAAAAAGCGGTCGTACTCGGGTCATTCATTCCATGGTTATGTAAGGACAAATGTCGTTGTTGCTTTTAACTCTTAATCGATTACAACACTAAATACATTGGGTCATAAAAAGTATACCATAAAGTTTTCTATTGATTACATCTAAGATGAGACAAAAATGGAAAGCGCATGAGACAATGATGTTAATGACAATTTAAATAAAATAATCACAAATCGTGATATACTTTTGCCAATTAAATTACTTAAATCAAATGAACTTAAAGTCTCAGAAGATGAAGTTAAAGACGTGTTTTTCCCACGAGACGATTATTCTTCGACCTCTTCAAAGCAATTACTAGATGCGATGTCCTAAGTTTAGAACGGATGTACGTACTATAATATTATCCGGATTAATTCCGTCTATTCCGCTAACGTATTATATATGAATATTTAAAAAAAAAAAGTTATTCGTGTCTATATGTGTTACCGCATTGTTATTCTAAACTGCCTAATATATTTTGATGCGATTTTCACCATAATTAAGGCAATTTATTCTGCAAGGTGTTTACTAAACTTAAATATTCTAACATAAATCTCGTTATTTTGTCAAGCCCGTGCGAAGCAAAAGTAGGTAGCACTAGTCAGTTTAAGTTTAAATTTTACCAGGTGAAAAATACCTACCTCGGTAACTTTTCCGCGGCAGGTATTGTACCTACCAAGTTGTACCAGACAAAAACATTCAAAATTGCAATTTATTTTGGTTATAGTTATTCGTATTTATACTAATACTATATAAAGCGGTAAAAGTTTATAAGTTTGTATGTGGGGGAATCTCCGAAACTAATGATCCAATTATAAAAAATCTTTCACTGGCAGAAAGCTACATTATGCGTGAGTGCTATAATATCATGCATATTAGCCGAGCTATTACTATTTTTGCGGATTAAGTCGCAGGCGAAACGCTAGTGAGCAATACACAGATTTGTATAGATAGCCGGATGTAGTAACACGTTCAGGGAAGGCTTTATAATTATCAAGGATGGATTTTAATCATAGCTATTTTAAACTTGAAATTGTAGTAATATTTAGACTAAACATGCAAACTTAAATGATTTACCATAAAACGTTACTCTAACCAACTCATTACACAGTCAATTTTACAGCTACCGTTCATCTGTTATCTTAAGTAATTTTTTAAATGTAGATGATTGATTATTTCCTAGTAAATGAATAGGTATACTTTTTTCTAATTAATTAACATCGACTTAAGTATCCGCATATAACTTAACTCTGGCAAAGACAAATGTTTATGTCAAATACATAAAATTTATGCCTACTACATAAAGCGGCAAAACAATGAGTGAGCGGCAAGTAGTGGCACATTATCTTTGTTAGATATTTGACGAATGCCAAATACAGGTATTACCTACATGTAGCCTGAGGCTACGACTAGTGTAAAATAAGCTTTCGAAATAACGAGCTGTATTTGCGATTTGAAGGAGCGCCTAAGCTAATACTTTCCGGGAAATCTGTGTCAGAGGTCGCGCAGAACACGCAAGATTCGCGTGTTACCGGCCGCTGCCATACAAGGTAATTAATATAGTGTTTAAGGGGAACGCCAATTAAAGGACTTTCATTAATTAAGTGAGATTAACATCTAATCGATTAATAATTTAATTTACACTGTTAAACTCTCTTATTACTACCGCCTTAGGATGGTAAGCGATGAGCTTAATTATGTTCTCGCGGTTCTGTTAGCCTTGTCCACCGTCAGTACCGTATATTATTTGTAAATGTTCCTAATCCGCGGAAATGGTAGCGTTTCAGTGTTTGAATACTAATTTATACAAATTAGCTGCAAATACAACTTGTTTTTCCTGTTCCTAATATGTTTGGTTTACTTATTTGCCGTTTGCCGTCCATTTGCCAAATTAAGTGCTGCATAAACAAAACCTAGACGGTGCCGTGATAAAATCGCAGGATCACCAGGTTTAGTGATCCTTCGGCGATAGATACGTTGGTAGACTTCAATTCAATTGATACAACACACACCTAAGTTGAGGTGAGCAAAGACAATCCGAGTGACTGAACGAACTAAGAATTATTTTCTTTGGACCAAACTGATAACTTTGTAAAGTAATATTTTCCAATTTATTAAAGTAACCTACCCAGGTCGTTCATGTCGGTGACTACAGTAACTAACTAACGATGACACCGAGTGGCGCAGTGTCCCGAGTCCCCACGGACGCCACATGTAACATCACACGTAGGGTTGAGAGGTCAGACGGTAGTCGCGTCTAGTAAAACCAGAAACTCTACATATCAATACCGAATGAACTGGTCGTGTGTTTATACTTACCGCACGACCAATTACTTCTCGTGCTGAGAACAAAGTGGACTTCGGCGATAGGCAGAGAAATGTTGTGGTGACTAATGCGCGGTTCCTATATCTGATAACGAACCGTGTTCTTACTTAACCATTGGTAATTGTTGTCATTGTGGTAGTTGTTCGTGCTAAGTTTACCTATATCAAGATTTTAATAACGAATAGTTTAGTCGAGTATGACGAACTAGAAAAAAAAGTGTATTCCCGCTGACCCCACTGCCATGGCCCCCTGGTGGGGCCAACGGGAAATCACAAAACCGTCGTTCCGTTGGCCCCACTACCCTGCCCAACTACCTTGAGATAAGAAAAAATAAGGAATTAAATAAACCTCAATGATGTCAACGGGAATTAATAGACATTCCGAATATTCCGATCTATACAGTACGACAGCTCTGATCACGGTCTTGTATATTTTCCCTGGCGACAAACTAGAAAAAGTTCCCGTTTGTTGCCAGTGAGGCATATAATATGACACATATGTTCCCCAAAAAGTACCAGGCTGGCATGAGCTCAAGGTGGTATGTATTATAATTCTGGGTATAAGTAAGATCTTCTAGTAATAAATACCTAACATATAATGAGTTAATGACTTATAGGCTGGTAGAAATTAGCAAGTGCCCGAATATGATGACTACTTTTAGTACAGTTTTAAAACCGTATCATCAGCATATGCCTAGCCTTTTTCCAAAACATGTTGGGGTCGACTTCCACTCTAACCGGATGCAGATGATGCATATTTTACACGGAGCGATTGCCTATCTGACCTCCACAACTCAGTTATTACTGGGTAATACGATACCCCTTGGTAAGACTGGATATCAGACGTTCAGCTTCTGACTACTCGTAACGACTGTCAAAGATCTATAAATGACAGCCAGGACAAAAACATGCGGCTCATCGCGCTTTCCGAGGCACGAAGGAAACTCGGTACGTATTGATGGTCACCCATAGAGCGGTGCAGCTGTTGTTATTTACTGGACAATGATAGACATGTACCGCCACAAGAAAAGGGTGTGGGTAAACAAATATTGAGAACATATAAAACAATCGCACACGATAGCCATGACAAATGAGGGTACCTCTCCGCTAATCGCCATGCGCATCGCCAGCCATCAATCTTCATTACCGTGTAAGAGGCGCCTTGCGATTCATTCTACCAACATGTAACGTTTGTACGTGAAAGTTGCGTCATTACTGTTTCATGTGTTATGTGAACACGTCTCACAACGTTATTTGTTTCCTATTAAACTGGTCATTTTTAGATGCATGTTTGTTGCAACTGTATACATTTTCATTTGCAATTTTCCTCATTGTGTTTGCAAAGTAGCTAGATTTACATGAATATATTTCCTGAAGTCGATAACTTTGAAAGGCTATCTGTAATTTCTGAAACCATTAACGAATACCATATTGGAGACAAGCATGTAATCAGTAACAGTCATTAAAAAGAAATTACATCAATTAATAACAATACATTTCGTGAGAAATTGTATTTTGTTTGCGAGAAATGATTTTCCTCTTGGTAATTATTCTTAACATTGCAGGTAGTAAAAGTTTCCATGGTCATTTCTTTGCGACGAAAGCGCTGCAAGTCGAAGTACCTTCATTTTAATGACATTTCGTGCTTCACAGCAGAAATATGTCGGCTTATAATTGTTTACATACTTACAATAAAAAAAAACGGCCAAGTGCGAGTCGGACTCGCGCATGACGGGTTCCGTACCATCGTAGTAGGCGAGCCCCCTTTAATTTTTAATTATATTTTTATTATTTGTTGTTATAGCTTTCTTAAAGGTTTCCCTGTAATTAATAGGCAAAGACCTATTTTTTTATTGTTTTCAAAAATAAAAAAATATCTCTGTAGTTTCAGTGTTAAGGTATATTGGTCAATTTTCGCCTATATTCTTAAATAACTTCATCTTAAAATTATATGCACAGCTGGAGGTCTGGTCAGCGGGAAGTGGACATAGTTATAGGTATAGGTTTTTGAATTAGTTTTATTTTGTTTTAATGAGAAATTTAATTTAATTTATTTTAATTGTCTTACAACGACAAATGTTACTAATATAGTTTATAAGTGGTACTAACAACAATATGAATCATTTGTGTTCGATTTAAATAAATAAATGTCCCCATGTTTAGAGTTCATTAGTTTACGTTACACGTCCGTCTTTGGGTCACTGATTTACATATATGTACCAAATTTCAACTCAATCGGTCTAGTAGTTTCGGAGTAAATTGGCTGTGGCAGACGGACAGATAGACACGCGAGTGATCCTATAAAGGCTTCGTTTTTTCCGTTTAATGTACGGAACCCTAAAAACGGAAAATCGTTCAGTATAATTAATTTGAGTAAACAGTTATATAATTTACATTGCATTAAGGTATCATGTGTCATCATTAAAAGTTTACCAGTACAGCCCACCACTGAAAACTGAAAAGTGGGTTGTTTCTGTAAATGAAATCGCGAAGCCTGGTGGCGAAACAATAACAATGAAATGTTAGACTGTCCTGTATCCATCTAGGCGACCCTGATGTAGGGTAGATCACAAGCAGGCAGGATATATGGATGAGTGCGGTTAATGTTACGGTACAAAACTAAACCATTATCATTTCCAGTAAGTTTCCAGTGTTGCATTAACACCTACCCCAATATTACCATTCCAAAATATGTATTAAATGCAGTATCATACTTACACGTACTTATTATGGACCTACTAAAGTTCATAAATTACTTTAATGTCAAGACCACACCGCATGCTCACCAAAATATGCATGCAGATAAAATTAAAAACTTATTAAAAAAATTCAATCATAACGAAACAAGATCACAGTTTTGGGTCATTGTTTTTGTTCGTAAATCCGGTCATTCTGCGCATGCGAAACAGCCCGATGCTATGTCGTCGGTGCGCCGCGGCCCGTGCCCGCGCGGGCGCCTTTCACCGCAGGTCGTAGGTCAGGGCGCGCTCAGGTGCTCCGCCCTCGGCGCCCCCTGCCCCCGCGCCCGCCTGTCCACCCGCGCCGCACTAACGGCCCGCCACCATTGCCCTATTCAGCTGTCGTCGCGAGAACAACATCGCCGCCGCTGGGAACAACACTTATGAATTATTCCGCCGCTCTGTACTGCTTAGAAACAATTACAAAACAATACGAATTCATAACTTTCACAATGCTCTTTGTGTGCCTTCAGCGCTCCATGCTCTCGTTTGCTGCACTATGGCAGCGCTACGCGGACCATCCTCGCCGCTCTCTAAGACAAATCGTGTAATATGCATGCACGTATAATATATATAATACGAAACACTAGAAAGTCGCATCAGCTTCGGCACAAAAATTTAGGTGGTAATGTTTTGCGGCATCAACATGATAATTTCCTGTTGCTAAGATGACGATCGAATCAATTTGGCGCGGAGTGTGCAGCGCGTTGCGTATGGCTGCGGTGGCGTGCGAGATGCATCGTTAAGTTAATGCGGCCGTAACGGCGGAAGCTGCGCATAGCGTTAGCGAGCTTTCGGCGGTTCCCACGGCGCCCCTCCCGCGACCGTGCGGTTACACAATGCGAGGTGAACGCGGATCTAAGCAATCGCTTAACCTCGCCCACTGCGCGCGCGCCGCACCGCTTCACCGCCGCGCCGCGCACCTCCAGCGCGATGCACCTCCACTCCGACACTACAGTTTCATGAAACATCGACAACTATTACACTATCCAAGTGTTACACAAGTAATAAGTTACACTTATTTAATGTTTTAAATATGTACAATATTGTGCTAACGTGCATGTGAATGTTTGTGTCATTGTGTTATTTAAATATAAATCTTTTTGAATTTAAATAAACAATGTTTCTAAATACAAACAAAAGAAAAATAACTGGTTTAGCTATGTTGAATTGTATAGCTTCACATTGCTTATAATTTGTTACCGCATACTTCATAATAGTTCCTTTGTTTATTCAGGATGAACAACACGGGCCACTGGACATCCATCAATGTCAACTTCTTATGAACCCTTAAATACTTTGGTACTATTGTTTCCATGTAGCACTTTAGATTGGAAATTAATAACGGTCTCACGATAATAGCGTACAAAAATTAACGACTTATGACACCCGATGAAGGACGTAACGCAGGCCGGAAGATTGCAATGAGTACTTTCTTTACATCCGGCAGTTCAGGCGGGGTCACGACCGATCTTTTTGTCCAGCCTCCAGGCTGAATGCATGCGACCCGTGCGTGATTATGTTCGACGCGCTTAATTATGCTGTCACATCGTCACTTGATGGGCGATAGTGAAAGCGAACGATACTTGCTGTAATAATAGACGAAAAATATAGCCGTACGAGCGTGGATAGCTCGCAGACGCAACCTCACCGTGCCATCATCACACAAACCGGTGATTTCTTAACGACATTAAAAGTTGTATCACGTTGTTAGCACGTGCATATAAATTAATGTGTTTTCGGCAGATTATTCAGTCTAGTCGTTATACATACATAATAAGCGACGGAAAAAACCTACTTAAATAAGTTAGTATTCGATCACATTATTTTAACGAAGATAAATCACGCAAAATCGAACAGAAGCGGTGACAGCCTCGGGTGTGGACTGTGGAGTATCGGACAGAAACGAGATACTGTGATGTCGCGAATTCAATCCCGGCCATGTATCAATGTGTTTTTTCAATATATTTACACAATTTACGACTGACTTGAACGGTAAAGGAATATATTGTTCAGCGTACACATCCTTAATAATATGGCGACAAGTACTGTCATCTTATTTTATGTATATGGACATGCCTACTTTGGACACACTAAATGGTTTAATGTGTTGTTTATATCTGAATTCACTTTCGATTACAGACAGATCCGCAAATATGATATCAGACAGAAGTAAATTCTATTAAAGAATATAACATAGGTAGGTAGATAATATATGGTATATCTAAATATGGTAAAAACATAGCTGTGATTTGGCTAAAATTGTGGCTGGCCTTCAACAGTTGCAAAAAGAAAAACTTACTTTGTTATACACTTTAATTTATAATAATTTGAGACGACTCTAACCTATTGAAAAGTCATAAAGGTTATGAGGGTGTGTAAAAATAAATTGCAATTGTATTTCAATAAATTAATTCAGAGCTTAATTGCCTGCCACGTTTATTTGTGTAAGCAAACAAGTTCACGTGCACTGTTAGTGCGTCATTGTTAGCCAGCTCTCTGAGGTACCCATAATTTTTAATTAAATTCCTACAGAATTTAATTTTTGATGTGGAATTACGGAAGCTTATTTCGAAAAATGAAACCATATCATAACTTACTGAAACTGTAGACAAAAAACGATATACCTACATTATTCAGGTTTTCTTATCTGTTCAATGCCGTGGCAAAAAGAGACAAAGTATATTCGCTCTTGATTCAAGTATTAAAAAGAACAGTTCTCGCTTGGGTCGATGTGAGCGCAGAATTTCCATGTGCGGGTTCGGTTCCGGCTTCGAAATAGTCCGGTCCTCCTTGAGAGCGCCGCAGAATCCGACGGGCTCGACCGCAATCTTTTAGATCATCGTCTATATACGTACTTACCTACTATAACATATTTTATTATTTACGGCAAAGCAGGTTTGAATAACGGAGAACAAATTCGATTTCAACCAATATTGTTTGCGGTTTATAGTTTTACACATGTCCGACGTCTGTCCATCTTTTCCTTTCGGTTACGGTTGTGAGCTTGTGAGAAATCTTCTCTCTAATTAGGAAACGTTATGTAAACAGACATGTTATGTAATAATCTAGCATAGCCGAAGGTCCTCGACCCCGCGACAAAAGCTCCGCTATATCAATGCTGAATTGTGTAAGCAAAAGTTTTTACCAATGGTTGCAGATGACAGCGCATGACGCGACGACGCGAAGACGCGTGGGTGACGCGCGCGTCAAGTGTGCAATATGCTTAATTTATTCATAAGTACATACCAACGAATCTAATACATACATATTATGTTTCCATGCGACGCGTAACAGAATAAATTGTTCGGAATAATTATGTTAATTGTGAAACGACATTCGATCTGACATGTGACAGTCTATTTATTTTGCGGCTTAAAGTTTTTTATCACTTTCAGATAGTACAATAGTAGTTTGCAACAATAGCTAATAGCTTTGTTATTAAAATAGGGCAATATTTTATACAACAATAAAGTGCAAAATATTCAGTGGCATTCTCTACGCTTTTAACTTCATTGACTAAGACTTTATGCAGCTATAGTTTATTGCAGGTGTTTAAAGTTGTGATACAAAAATCATTCAGTGGAATGAGTTTTTAAATAATCAAATTAGAATTTCTTATGAAATCATGAACTTGCAATTAGGGCCCATCAGAGTTACGTTTAAGCATTTATACTCAAAAAATACATTTACAGACTTGACTGCATGTCTACATCCGGATAGCAATGAGTAGTCATTAAATAAATAGTTCCATTGAGGATTACGCACGCCATTTACCTTGTAGGCTGCCGCTATTCTAACTGGAGATCAAGCCCCATCACAATAATGATATAAACGCCGTACCACCACTGCTCTACGATTGAGTTTAAAAATGTGTAATTTAATGTTACCAAGACAGAAACTAGGGAAGAAATGTTACTCAAAAGATAAGCATGTAAGTATTATGGGTACTAGGTTAGATCAAACGCACTTATTAAAAATCACTCAGCTTCGCTTTATTATGTACTTAGTTGGCAATAGGCAGTTTTTTAGGAGTTTCAGTAAAAAATGTTAAAACGTTTTTCCCAATACGTACTATTTCTGAACTTGATTAAAAAATTAGTATCAGAATTTTACCGTAAAGACGCTTGAGGGAAAAACCTTGATTACAGTATTCTCCAAAATAGGTAGCCGAAAAAGAAACGTAGAATTTCCCAATTACACTTGCTTGTAAGCGATAAAGTCGCCGTGTCGGTGAGACTTGCAACTTATAAAACAATATTTTATGAGTCAGTTTACTACCTGTAGGTGCTTATGGAAATTAATGAAGTACAGAACAACCAGGATACAGGATCTAGAAAATAATTGTAACATCAAGAAGGTAAATGGAAATATAACCGGAGCTTGGGGAATAATTGAACGTGTAAGCTGAATAAGATTGTTTTTCAATTTGGTCACTAGAATATACTTACAATGAAACATGCCTAAGTAGGATTGCAAAGCACTATAAAACCGTATTTTTATTTTTAAACTTGAGTTACCAACCGACTGCTATACATTTGTAATATATCACAGTTGGTTGGTAACTCATTGCTATTTTTTTCAACAAAAGTTTGTTTTCTAACTGCCAAACGACGGTTCTATGGTTATTTTTTGTCCAAACACATGCCCATTTAAAATACATAAATGTTTTAAGTATTAGTCTTACATTCATAGCTGTTGCTCACTAGCATAAAACAAACATAAATCCAAAATG
This sequence comes from Eugnorisma glareosa, assembly GCA_947578425.1. NCBI lineage: Eukaryota > Metazoa > Arthropoda > Insecta > Lepidoptera > Noctuidae > Eugnorisma > Eugnorisma glareosa. Next base: position 13,046,486 of record OX387964.1, read on the forward strand.
ACGAATTCCGAAGATAGATAAAGCTCACCTCAAAGAAACTTGAACACAAAGAAGCGATCATTATCTAAGTTCATGGTTCACATTACTCATTGTTCGCTTTGTGTCGCAAATACTCAGTGCGTATAGTTCTATAATCTACTCGTACCTACTTATACTTGAGCTGTCAATTTTCAGATTCTATTCATACATCATACGGAAGTTATCGCCGATCGAATGTGATGGTATTTAATGTGATTTGATTGAACACTGCATCCGCGTTTAGTCCTAATGATATCTCTAAATCTCCTGTTGTCCAACCGAGAATGGGTCGATTTTAATATCTATAAGGGAGAAATATAGTTATTAAAACTTGGTCGATGTGGACGGTCTATCTGATGAAGTGATTACGTGGTAACGATCACAACAACGTCACAGTGACTTGACCAGCTAACCAGCAGCAATCTTCTGTTCGGCACCAAACTGTTTGTTAAGAAGATTGCTCTGTCTGCAGTTTTTATGAAAAAAAAAACACAAATCCCCAAAGATCGGGATCGGGGATCGGGCAAAGATGTAAATGTCTGTAGTGCACCCACATTTCACCAGTTATGTTTAAATCCCATGTAATAGGGGCCGAGCTTATGGACATCAACCGGGTACAAATCCAGACTCCGTGGCTGCTACTAGGAAATTCCTGATGGCAAAACCCAATAACACTTTGCCCAACTCTGGAATCAAACCCAGGACCTCATGTTCAGCAGTCGCGCATACGACCGTTCGACCAAAAAAAAATATAAATGTCATATTATCGATAGCGATGTCGGTACTTTTTAGTATTTATTATAAAACCAACTCATAAATAGTAAAAGAGTTCGTAACACAATGTACCTATATAATAGGTGTGTCACATACCCGATGTGACACTTCAATAAAATATAGCACACTTACAGTGTCTACTGTACTCATACATTTGAGCTTAGCACTATTAAAATGGAAAACAACAATCGATATCTACATGGAAATAAAGTCGGTATTCTTACTCGATTTAATATTCGAATCGAAGACAATGGGTAGAAGTATTATGTATTCATTCGATTTATATGTTGTCACATTAGTGCTGTGGAAATGTTGTAGAGTTACCGCTTCTGGTCACAAGAAATATTGCACGTCAGGCAACATGGCGGACGCCTTGCAACGGGCACACACACAAACGGCCTATCTATTATGTAAAAATGGCATTCATAAATCATCTATGTGATCAATTTACAGTGTACGGCCACGCAGTGTGGGCAGAATGAGTTTAGGCGATAAATTTGAATAAAAATAACAGGCGGCCCATGTTCTCGTTCCTTTCGCAACAACAATCGGTCACATATGCATATTTTAATATAATAATTTGTTATCATTATTTTATTGAAAGTTTCTCTGCCTATCCAACAATAGGCCGTATGTTATATTGTAATTACTTTATTTAATAGAACAAACAATTTAATTATCTGTTTAAAGATAACTTAAGTTTTTGTGAGGTGTTGTTAAGTTATGTGTGAATATAACAAGTCTCTCGAAAATTTTAGCGTTCCACAAACGTCAAGGAAGTCTCAAACGGTTGATAGGTATTACAATATTAATTTGTGACTTTCTATGAAACTGCAATGAAAGTAAAGAAGCAAGTGTAACTTAATAAAGAATATTTAAACATCGGTAACCACTGCATGGTGACGCAACCTCAATAACTTCCGCGCATAAAATACAAAACATACTGAGGTGAGAAAACTTTCGTACTTTTTACTTTAGCGTATACAAATTGTCAGTTTTGATTACGGTATTTATGTACGGCTGTGAGTAGCCGCGGTGCGAGGCGCAGCAGTGAGAGGCCAGCGAGCCTATCAAACCGATACATCATTAATTAATACCGAACTGTCATGGGAAGTGTTGCCCAAGACAATTTGTGGACAGAGTTAGGATTGATGACCCGCTTGGCTCGAACCTGGCGATAACTTACGGATGGGCAGATTAACGTAACATTACTAAACAAAGATGCTAAACGAATAATAAAATTCGTGAAATTACTGCGCGGTGATTGTTTAACATTTGTTTACTTTGCGGTTTATTGTGTGATTCAGAACATTATAAGTTACGTAATGTTGCCAACAATCTGTCTGGTGTCCCAAAATTCGTCAATTCTGAAGTAATAACCTGTCTTGAAGAGTCGAATGATTTACATGAGTAATGCTGTTAAACGTCCACTTGATTTGCATTTTTATGTGTGCATGTTCAAATCAGTAGTTTAACAGCGTAAGACAATCTAAAGTTTTAATGGTCTCTAAAGTTACTTCCATTACGGAGATGCATGCACGTGTCGTCACCGCAACTTGTTCCTAAGCGGCTAAGTTAATGTAAGTTATTAGTCTTTCTTGTTTATATTTTCTTACTACACACATATTCTCACTCATTGACCAACACGTGATTCATCAAGTTAGCTATACCTACGAGTCTTACAACGTGCACGCATGAATAAACCTTCATAGTTGAATAATTATGTACTGAGCTCCATTTTCAGTACACACAAAGATTTAATTGGTTTACTCATAAATCAAATAGTATCTAACATCGATTTCGGTTATTTAGTAACAGTTAATTCAATAACTAGTTGACGTCCTGGGAACTTTATGATATATCGTGCTCTTACTAATGAGAGCGCGACCGATTCTTTGAGCACCGCGGACTACACAATCGACCGGAAATTGTTCTAATAGGGAAGAGCAGTCACACTCACTCGCATGTATGAGTTAATCTGATGAACTTGATAGTTGTCAGTCATCGTTGGCAATCATAACTTCTACGATGTGTCGGTGATTCAGCAGTCTGTGTCACCATTCTAGAAACATGTTTGACAAGTATTACGAATTCAACACTACACTGAAACGAACGTTGCGACAAAACTACAGTATCTAGGTATAGTTTCAGTCATACTATTATAATACCAGGCTTCCTTTTTCAAAAGGCCGACTTCCAAAAGAAGGAGGTTATCAATTCCTCTATTTTTTTTAAACAGTAACATGATTGTTTTCATCTCAAAAATAAAATGGATAACCGAAATCTTTGAAATACAATACCTAGAGGCTTCGATAAACCTACATTTATAATACGTATGTTTTGACATTTTATTTCTAAACCTGTTATCATTTCTGCTGAAATATCAGAAGCCCATTTAAGAGATCGTATCTCAGCGCAGCCCATTAACAGTTTTGTAAGCATGGCGTTAGAAATCTACCCACATCAGTATCTTTTATAAACTAAATGCAAACCACTTTATAATTTATTCTAAACTAATCTATCTATACATATAAAATTCTAAGTCCTGACTGACTGATATATCAACGCACAGCCCAAATCGCTGGTCCTAGAGACATGAAATTTGGAGGGTGTATTCCTTGCAGATTAGGTATCCACTAAGAAAGGGTTTTTCTAAATTCCACCCTTAACAGGATGAAAGAGGGGGTTTAATTTTTTGTGAAACTTTATATTCTCTGGATCGATTGACTAGAAAATTAGTGCACACATTCTTAAATTAAAATTATGAGACAAATGTATCACAGTTTTTCCAAAATCATCCCCCAATAGAGTCAACTACGGCTTAGAAATTCACGTAAACGGGCGCATGGCGCGCAATGTAGCACAAGGCGTGCGGGGCGGTATTTACCTATTCGTAAGTAGGTGCAGCTCCCGCTTTTTATTTTTTTAGTATAACAAATCATCAAATGACCCCTCCCGCTTTGGGCGAAGTGCAAGGGAGTGTCAGACTTGTACTAACTAAAACCCACCTATGTTCCTTCTTTGCTCTTTGTGTTCCAGGGCCGCGGTATCTCATTCGAACAGCCCCGCAGCCCCGGCAGGCATCGGCCCTTGCTGACTCTTTCCTGGTTGCTGACACCTCTTTGAGGCCAGCGTGGAACTCGAACGCGCCGTCGATACGGTCTTTCGTCATAAGACGGCCGGACGGCGAGCTGGGTGCAGCTTCCCCTCTCAGTCTGCTTTGCCATGACCATAAGTAAATCTCAAGGCCAAACTCTAGTTAAGGAAGAACTGCTTTTCACACAGCCAGTTATACGTGGCCTTGGGCTCCCGGAGCAGACTGGTGATTTTAGCACTTGAAGAGAAACAGAAATTATTGTTTACATAGAAATACTGCAGTAGATAAAGTATTTCATTGTAAACAATATTAATTATTTATTATTTTGGCCGTCTCTTAATTAGATATTTTCACACACGCTTTGAGTTCTGTTTACACCATACAGTTATTCTCATCCCATAGATTAGTTTAGTTTTAGGGAGAAATCGTCCTTATTGCTTTGTTTGGTGTGAGAGCGTTTATGATTGTTTCTGAAAACAAATATGTAATTTTTTTCATGTAGGCCACGCGGGAGAATCCGCCGGCGAGAGCTAGTATGCGATAAACTTTTTATAACAGGTCAAGTTACAAGCTACTCGATACAATGCCACTGTTCATTATAATGTTTCGGCTTTCAAGTAGTAACTTACAATTATTAATTTAACAATAAATTATGTGATGTTTAGTCAAACGAACTAAAGTTAATTAAGTGACATAAAATGTAACGTCACTTGGCGTAGCCGTAGCTATTGATTGTTAATGATTATGATGTATTTCTATTATACAGGATGTAGCGTAATTAATGGATAACCCTGTATCTGCCGGTGGGGGACCCCAAGCCCTATAATTAAAAAAAAATGTCAAACCTCGGAGTCGCGGTACAAGCGCAATTTTACGTTTTAAATTCTTTAATTATTTCTTTCATGTAATAGATAATATAAATACATGACAGTAATTAAACGTATTTCTAATATAATATTGACACGTTTACGACAAAATGTTATGGGGCTTTCCATCTTTGTAGCGTAGAGTTCAACCCCAAGGGTTGCTCGTAGCACTTACGCGTAGTAAATCTCGTAGCACGCTACGATGTTACAAATTAATAACAATAAAGATCCGCCTAGTGGCGATTCACTCACCTTGTATGCCTTTCATATTTTTCCCTCTTTGACTTAGTACTATTATTGATAACATCAATCGATGTAACAACTAAGGTATCCAATGTAGATTTTAATGTTCAAATTTTCAATTATACTTTTAAATTCCAGTTATTTTAGATCTTCCCATGATATTCAAATTTAACCAATAATTTTGTTTAATTAAGCTCAGTCTGTAAAGGTAATTTAACCCTTCGTGTGGCCGGAACGTAGATCCACGCGAGACACAATAGGTTTTTAATTGTGTCTATATACTCGGCATACGAAAGGTTAAAGTTCCTTAATTTACAGGGTTAATTTTGGAAATTATTGATTTTACTTGAAGTAGCTCTTAGATCTCAGCGTACAAAAAATATTATAAACCGTGAATGGCTGACGTATTACGTAACCCTATCACTTGATTTCATTCCTATCTCGTGACTATAATGAAAATGCGCGTAACTATTCCATAATAACTATATAATTGTAAGTTAAAGACAGCGTCACACTGTATCATGTGGGAAATATGCCGCCCCATGTAAGGAAACATAATATGTACGCTTGACTGTCAATATTCACTATATCTAATTGTTAAACGTTAATAAAGGAATTAGCGTGCAACTTGTTTGTCATAAAATATGTCTTTGTAAACGAATGTGATTATATCGGTGATTAAAACATTCAGTATGCCGCAATACATCTGTATTATTTATCGCTGTGTTTTTTCACTATGAGAATGTGTGTCAGCACATTATAAAAGTACTTATTTATGTATTACCTAAGTACGTGTCTATGTAATAACATTAGTTAATTACTCAGCGTCAGCTGGATACTGTGTCGTCTTAGGCATAGCTGTAAATAATAGCGTAGATTATGGTTCGTGCATGGGTTTAATAAAAACGTTGTAGGTACTATGTGCACGTAGGTACTATATAATCTCGAATTATGCCCTAAAATTGTTTGAAGAATGAGATAGATAAAAAGGTACATTTTTGGATTACTTATGTGATTGCAACTCAGATACAGTTCTACAATTACTCCATTTATTGCTGTGTCAAAAGTAATTTTAACTGCTCTTAAGTTCACCTACTTAGTTATAAAGAACACATACCTTTAAGAGTTACCTATGTTTTCATCATTGATCATTAATCACAGAAAACTGTGGAGTGTGCAATGTACATAGTGTGAGTTCATGGACTGCGCTTTGCTAACACGGTTGAAAAAAAATAGTTATGAAAAACAAATGGCAAATGTTTAGTACTAGTAGTTTTCGATCACCAAGACGACTTCCTATTTGCTGTAAATGAGTAAATACCTCTTCTAATGTTGCTCACATATCAAACAATGTTTATGGAGGGTGTTACAGTTTCAATCAGTATTAAACTGTAAGAACTCGTTTAAGATTTCCATTTAAAGTATAAACGTTCAATTTAAATAGGTACCTCTCAGGGCCCCACAAATCCATTGATGAATAGAAATCCTTTAGAAAGAAACACAATCATATGCAGTTACTTTAAAAATTATACTTACAACACTAATTGACCTCATAATCACTACCATCATCATAATCAGCCTATAATGTTCCCAATGCTGGGACACAGACTTCTCTATGAGAGGGAATGGGCTATAATCCACCACGCGGGCCCAGTGCGGGTTGATAAATGTTACAATCATGTCTTTGGATTTTTGGTTCTAAGACAAGCCGGTTTCCTCACGATGTTTTCCTTCACCGTTTTGAGAACAGTTGTGAAGAAATAAATTACACAAAGTAATGCGCCTGTCTGGGTTCGAACCCACGACTTGCTGCTCGTAAGTCGGGGCTGCCACCACTGGGCCACCGCTGTTCTCCAAATCACTATAGTTTAATGTATTAACTCAACATATTATTAATATTTTCCCCAAAATAGCTACAACAAAATCGTAATTAGTACTAAAAATTAATTAGGTAGAGGATTCGTTATTAAGCACGCGCTCTTATTTGGAATCATTTTCAAAAAGTTTTCCTCTTCTTCCATAATTAAGTCAATCAGCCACTGTGTCAGGGTTCAGCCATTCCATCTTTCACACAAATAATTCAAATATTACCACAGAGTGCATACTGCAAACATAGGTAGGTGCCGCAGGAGTTTTGTAAAAGGATGCTAAAGACCGTGTTCATAGGTGTCGACCGCCGTATTATATCATCAAGAGAGGTTTCACTATGTTGTTAAACAAAATTACATTATGTAATCGAGTATTGACTATCTTCACATGCCTACACTCTTTACTTCCTCAAAGCGTCTGCAAATCTTTTTTTTCCTCTTCTTAAGTAGCCGAAAGATTATATAATTTACATAATGATTGCCTAATTATTTGTAATTACTACACACTCCTCCATGTTAAGTCTACCGTTGTGCTAGGTACTCGCACAAAATAATTATAAAAATATACATTACATGTTGGCTCAGCGATAAAGTTATCGTTCTTTATTTGTAAACATGTGATCTATAAATAGAATATTCATATGACCTTTAATTATCGTAATATAACTGGATCAGTTAATAATTCAAGCTCATTAGCGGCGGGTGGCGCGTGCGCCGGTATCGGTCATTGTCTGATTTAGGTATTTTTAATAGTCGTGTCAAGGGGTCATCGACTGGCTCCCAATCACTATGACATCAGCTTCACTGGTTAGGATTACAAAACACTGACTCTCACTCACGTAACAACACACTGCGCTAGGCCTTAGGTACTGTAAGAGTTTCAATAAATTTTGTAACCTCATTATAGCCTGGCAGCATCATTCTGATGACTGATGAGACATGACTTTCATATTGAATGAATTTTGTGGTTTTATCAGCACTTTTGAATGGACACTCACTACAGATCCACGAGATGTTTATTGCGGTCAGAGTTGCATAATAAAGAGAATATTTCTATTTAGACTTTTATTCCGAAATGTTTCTGTTTGTAAAGCGTACTTGCTAACTGTTTCAATACTTGTTATAAGGTGTGGCAATACATTGTAAATTGACACAGAACAAATAATGTTTTTGCATATTTAAACATTCATTTCAGTTCAGAGAGCGCGTATGTTTTCAGTTTCCCAAAGTGAGTCCTCCCAAAAAGCCCAGAACCTCATGTTTTTCTAAACTATTCTTACAACGGCATTATAATAAGTACCGTACATGACCCACGGCCATTGTAAAAATCCCCGATTCTTTTGCCAATATGCGTAACTAAAACGTTACGGCCGGATTTGACACATCTAATTTTAGATAAGACATGTATACATACAGCAGTCATTTATTGATGTGAAGTGTTAATCTATAAATGCTGAAGTATCAATTACATTTTTTATAATTCTTCGAAGCCAAAATCTTGAATTTTTGGAAACGCCATTGTGCCTGTAACGTTTGATGCTAATCACCTATTTTCCTAGATTTTCTTTTCGTAGTTCAGATCTGTTACTGCAGACTAGAGTGTATAGTTGACCTTGGATTTCTGTTTTCGACAAAAAAATATGCCGCTCATGACAAAAACACCTAGTAAAATGAAGCTTCAATAAGGTTTAAACTATCTTACTGTCACATTGCTGCATTGGTGTTAAAGCAAAAAGATGTTAACGTTTTAAGATATTCAGCTGACATTCAACTTTAGAGTGGTAAAACAGTTACGATGTTGACAATACTGACATAAGAGAAGATTCTTCCAGAGTGGAGAGAAGATAAACATATTAAGAAACCCTTGAAAGCTTATCTCTACTGGTAGCGATAAATGGAAAAAAAATCCAACTATCCCCCCCAGTGCGGATCAGTAGGGATATATGGACTAGAAAGTTCCATATATCCCAACCGGTAGCGATAATTGGATAAATACTCCAAGTATCCCTACCAGCGGGGATATGTCAGTAGGGATATGTGAACGGGGGATAATAAGTGCCTGTAATATTGGGTACAAAAAATAAACAAATCTATCGAAACTAAATGAATAAATACTGTTACTAATATTCTTTGGATTCTTTGTTTTCGATGTAAAAATTATATTTTATATTAATAACGAAATATCATAAGCTATTTATTTTTCATTTAAATTGGTATTCTAATCATAAGTTAACAAAATATGCGTGAATAATTTATCAATCTCTTCATACAGATCTGAACGAAACATTATTACACTTGATAAGTTTGATGTCTCGAAAATAATGACGAACATTAATAAAAGATGAGATACCTCGAAGCCTAGCCTTAGGCATATTACAGACATAATCATAGAAGTTAAAAAGTAATCAATCCATTCTCTTTGGCAAAGTTTACAAATGTCTTAAATGACTCGTAAAATTTCACGACTCTCACTCACTCAAGAAAACATTGAGAAATGGTTTAAATAACGGTCAAAACAACAAAGATTAGAATTAAAAAAATACATAATGTTAAGATTTCAACTGCCACTGGTGTTTAACAATGAGTGCAGCATTTATTTACCACAAAGAAGAGGTTTTAAATACATTTCCAAGAGGCAGTATGTTTCAATTTATGAATCTTCATATAATGTTCTCACTGCTGGGACACAGGGTTCTCTTTCCGAGAGGCAATGGCCAATAATTCATCTCACGGGCCGCACGTCGGTTGGTGGGTCACAACAATGCCATCGAAATTTAGGTTCTAGGACTTTGCTTGCTTTCCTTCCTACATCGTTTTCAGAGCAGCGGTGATGAAATAAATTTACACAAATTAAAGTACCTGGCTGGGTTCAATCCAACGAGAGTAGATAAGTCGAACCGTTTTCACTGGGCCTCCACTGCTCTGCACATCTATATTTTTTTATATTTTGAATACTTACTATAAATTAGCCTGAAAAGTCCAAAACACCTCTTAAACATATAAAGATTTATACTTAAGTATCCATCCAGTTCTTCCTCATCATCTGTCTAGCTTTTCCAACTATGTTGAGGTCGGCTTCCAGTCTGACCAGATGCAGCTGAATACCAGTATTTTACATGGAGCGACTGCCCATCTGACCTCCACAACCCAGTTAGTACTGGGTAATACAATAACCCTTGGTAAGACTGATTGTCAGACTTTTTGGTTCACTGACTACCTGTAACGACTGTCAAAAATCTACAAATGACAGCCGGGACCAACGGCTTGACGTGCTTTCCGAGGCACAGAAGGAACTCGATATGTAATGGGCGGTCACCCATCCGCAGACCAACATAGGCAAGCACGGCTTAACCTAAAGATCGACACGAGCGGCTGAGTTCTTCCTAGATAAGTAACATTTAACCCACACAGAATATCTTAGCCACAGCTGCTAGATATGGGGATATATGTGTTCTCTTACACCTTTAACTGCTTTATTGTTAATCTTGTCTTATAAAGTTAAAACAATAGTTCCACATCATAAGCATAAAGTTTTAATGCCATTTTTAACGCTATTTAAAAGTGACTACGACATTAATTAGATAAACATTGTAAAAACTTAGTGGACAATTTACACCTATAAAACTCCACGTAATCTAAAATATAAGTTTAATTTGTCTTTTAAATGGACCTGCCTATATATTTATCTTGCGTGGATAGTCAACATAACAGGAGAGGGCAGGTTAGTAATGGTTTCGCAATGGGCATTTTTACATCGTTAGTGCACTGTGCATACCTAAGCGCCACGTAGAAGCATCGTAGACGCGCTTAGATACCAGTTCTATACGGCGTAGAGGACGAGCAGAGGCCTCGTAGAAGTCACGTAAAAACGACATAGGGGCTGCGTAGAAGCCGCGTAAAAACTGCGTTGAGATCACGTTGATAGAGGCCGCGTAGAAGCTAAGTTTTGATAGACAATAAGAGAGATTCCAAAAAAAACCTACTATTCAGTTCAACATTACGAAAGATTCGATTTCAAAAGCTGTGGAGAGAGTACCTTCCGCAGATTTCGATCAACTCAGTGACATTCATATTTTGCTTAAAAATACCATGTTACACCTGTACAGATCATATATAATTTTGTTCTGTGTAAAAAAACTAAGTATTCCAACTAGAATAGAATTAAACTTGAAAATGGCAAGGAAAAGTTTACCAGATAAAATAACCTCATAGATAAGATTTATCAAAGCTCATCACCAGACAATGACAAAGATTCATCCTTGAAATATTTTGCAACATCAGACCACCTGAACAGGTATCAACGCGATTGTCCACAATGTGACCTCCGTTTGATCGATTAATATGCTAATTTAGATTATTTATTAAGCAATAACCGACCAATATTTAGAACTGTTTGCTCATTCTTGTTTTTATTTTATTTTTATTTTTTTGTGTTTTTGTGAATTTTCTTGCTTAAACCTTCTCATTTTGAAATGAGAGAAAAGTTAATCTAACAGCAGGCCAAGGCTTGGAGATTGTAAATGCGAAGAGAATATATAAAAATGCGACCCTAAATAGGGTCGCCTATTTAGGTTCTTCTGATCGGACACACACATTTTTATACATTCTAAAATGGCCGCTTTAGTAAAATCATAATAGGATAATAATATGAATTATGTACGTTACAATTATGTACGTGACGACCCGAATGGCGCAGCGGTAGTGAGGCTGCCTTGCGTTCTTAGGGTCCCGGGTTCGAATCCCGGTAGGAGCAAATGTTTGTGTGATTAGCATGGACATTTGTTTCCGAGTCATGGATGTTTATATGTATAATAAGTATGTATTTACAAACAAAAAGTATCTATGTAGTATTATCAACTATCTGGTGTCCACGACACAAGCCTCGTTGCTTAGTGTGGCAGCTAGATGGCGCTGTGTGTAATGTCCAGCGATATTTATTTATTTAATTCGTAAAATGATCACAAAGTGACAATTCAGGATATTAACTGCGTCTGTCTGTGACCATTAATTTAAGAATTTGAACGTGATTCATATCATTATCCTATTAAGTATGATTCTGTTGTGCGAGTGTTATTTTCAAGAGACCAATTAGAAACTATCTGAAGGAGCCTTAAACTGTAACAATGCTTAAATAATTAAGACAAAATGCTCAAAGTTTATCCAGATTACTACAAGCCGCCCGTCGGCTTAACCAGTGTTTTACGACTTGTTTTGATTTTGGGTTATTACTAGTTATTAAGTAAATCCATTTTCTTGATAGCTAGTCTATTATTTTCAGTACTATCCTTATTCATTATAACTAGGAAACTAAAAATCACCAGTGCCTTCCATCTTGCAACTAGTCAAATCCAACTACTTACTAGAAAGACAAGTATTTTGTGAAAATCTTCCAATTCGTTACGCCAAATTTAGAACAAAGAATTAATATCGTTTCCTCCTTAAATTGGAATTTATATTTAGGTGTATTGGCTATAAAAATACGTAAAAAACCTGCCTCAATTTTAAAGAAAACACATTACACATACTTTATTACGAGTATGTATATTGAAACGACAAAAATAAATTTTAAATACACACAAGTCATGTAAACAACAAATCAAGTACCTACATATATTTTATCATGTCTATCAGGTGTTAAGTAAGGATAATTATTTTAAATACATACTTACACTTTAAAAAAAACATTAATTTTGCTGTAATAATGTTGTCATTAGAGAAATCATAAATTTCCTAAACAAATTGCATTGCCGGTCTAAACTAAATGCGATACAAGACTATTTAAAAAAAAGGAAAAGTTTATCTAAGCACTAAATAATCAATTCAGATATGCTATTTTCAACTTACGTTTTAAGACCCATTGACCTAGAAGCTCAGTCTACAAACATAGATTGGTTGTTCTTGTTTAAAGTAATATTGATCCATATAACGGAGTGTGGAACACGACGTCATCGGCCGGGGCGCGACGCAGCGCCGCCGGTACGCCGCCCGTGGACGCCACCGTGGTGCAGCGACGGACGGCTAGGCGACACGACGCGACCGAGCGACGCCGACCAAAACGAATGGCCATTGACGACCAGCTTGATGTGTAGGCAGATTCGTCGCACGACAGCACAACAAGCTTCCATATTTACTTTATCCAGTGCCAAGTAACTTACCGGTTTCACACGAGTGGGTGCTACTAGTTCTTTTTCGTATGTTAATTGGACCAGTATCTATTACTATCACGTCTATCACATTATAATATCCTCGACAGTCGATGGGTAGCTGTTGTGCCATATACCTACAGTATTTCTGAATACACGTCTAAACAACAACGGCAAGCAGATACCTACATCTAATATGTTCACGTCTGCACAACGGTAGCCACACATAATACATAGGTGATACGAACCGCAATGCCGTTCTAATTTTACATGGATGATCTTCCTGTAATAACAGTAAACAACGCTTACATTGTACTGCAGCACTAGCCGTGACTATCAGCGCAGTACAGCGCATTCGATAACTAAAAATACTGCCAGACATCATGCTGTACTTGGAAATAATTTTCCATTGCGGATAATCTAATCTAACATTATACATCCATTAACAAATAACCCTTTCCGAAGCGGGTATCGCAATAGATACTGGTACAAGCATGTTCAATGTGATTAGTTCTACGGCGTCAAGAAATCGACTCGGGACGAGATAAAATTAAATTGGCGGCTAAAAGTAAGAGATACTGCGCGACCTTGGGGCAGAGTGGTTTGTTCCGGGTTCGGTCCTCCACCCACCGACCGGCGACCGGTCGCTGCGCCTGCGCCTCTCCGCTGTACTCACCTGTATCTACCTAACCTACTAGACATAAATGTGTCTGACTTAAATTGATTGCAACTGATTGCATTATAGATGGAAACATTAAATCTGTAGGTAGTCTGGGTGCTAATTTGGTGATGTAAAATACCGCTTAGAATATCTACAAATGCTATTAAAACATCTTCTGTAAAAAAAACTTAAATGAGATTAAAAATCAAACCAAAATCGATTGGTTACTTTACTCTAACAGAATCTAGGTGAGGTGATGTAAACACGTATGTGGCAGTAGTCCGTTCACGTGCTATCTCATACAACACGGCTATCGGATGTAAATATTAACAATAATGCGCAAATAGTGAGGTTGCTGGCCCATCGCGCATAAACACGCGTTACGTAACCTTCTTACTTGACTAACGAGTTAACAACTCAAGTGAGAGGACACCCACTGTTCTTAATTACCAAACAATGTTTTAAAAGATAGCACGTAAGTACTTTGAGTTAGGACAGTTTGACATCTGCATAATATCACTCCAGTATACCTTAACGGGCTGACCATAAAACTTATGCTAATTAAGCAAAAAGTTTAAAACAGACGTGACATCATGTGCAGAACTGTGTTCTAAATCCTACTCGAAATGATGCTGTTGCACTAAAATTGTCAACTCACTGCCTTTTATTGACTCCCATATTAGTTTCCCACAGTCAACTTTTACGACTCCACTATAACATTTTAAATACCATCTTCAGTTGTTACAATCACAGAACTGGCCTAGATTAGCAAGGAAATATAAAGGATAATGGATCTACACATCAAATTGAAGAATACGAAAATATACTGCTAAAATAATTTATTAAGTTTTAGCAATGTTTTAATGAATTAAATAATAAGGCAATCACGTGGTATTTGATGCAACTATTAATGAGTATGAAGTTAAATTACAATATCATTATAAGCAAAAGCTGAGATTAATATACCGAGTCGGCGTTTTCACCTATCACAATTTCTTTGGAATTAAAACGTACTACTTATTCGTTAGCACTCGACTCTTGAATTGTAGTCATAGTCGGGTCTATGGCATGGTCTGAGTGCGATTTGTTAATGTTACTATTTGTTAAAGAATTAATATTTGTATCTGCATCCGAAGGAACACCGTCTTCTTTACTTTCAGTTTCATCCGGCGTTTGTTCTGTAGCAGTGGCATTGCACTCACTTAGTGCAGTGGCGCCTTCCTCAACTTCAGGTACAGTTTGTGCAAGCGTTGGAAGTGTTGGAACTTCAATTGATATAATCTCATTTTCAGTTTCTTTGGGTGATTCTGCTACTTTATTCTCTTCGAGTGGTCTAAATATTTCTTGGAGCGACGAAACTTTCTTTTCCGTGGGAATTATTCTATTTAAATATACTAATATGTCTGACAGAGAAACAATTCCTACCAGTTTATCTTCTTTATTTACTAACAATAATCGATGACTCTCAGTTCTAACTATAACTTCTAAGGCCTCATATAAAGTAATACTTGAACGACATTTTTGTAACTTTTCTTCCCAGTCTTTCTTTTTATTTCTTACTTCACCTATCGTCAACGACAAATTCGAATATAATTTTTCACTCACTAGATTTAAAACTTCATATTTTGCATAAACATCAATAAGCATACCGTTGTCATCTAAAATTGGCAAAGCCGAAACATCTTTCTCTAATAACAACTGAAATGCTCTTTTAATACTTGTTTCTTCAGTTACGGACACGATATCTTCGTATGTCCCGATTTTCAACTCTGTAAGTGTTTTGTGAAAGAAAGTTAATTCAGGAAATTCATTAAGATATACAAATAAAAATCTCAATATTCTCTTGTGAGACAAGATGTATAGAACATCACCATTAAAAGGATCTATCATTAACAGACGATGGACGCGGTTTTTATGAAGTAAATTAATGGCATCATGTAGTGATTGATCGGGTCCAGCACTACATAAAGGTTTGCGCGTTGATCGCAACAACTTCCTCCAGGTGTGAAGTGTGTGTCGCTCTAAATCTTCGACTGATAGGTTTTCTTTATCAAGATAGAGAAGAATTCTAATAAAATCTGTAACAGTGATCATACCTACAAGTAACTTTTTAGTAGCATCCCAAAGCGGTGCAGAGCGAATACCATGTGATATAAGAGTGGGAAATGTTTTCCTGACGAAGAATTGTGTATCAAATATAATAACTTTTGCAGACTTTGGTAAAATTTCATAACATTTGTGATATTTAAAGAAGTTCAGTAAGAGCCTAGTTTTATCCCTACCTCCTATAGATATTTGCACAATTGATAAATAAGGATCATATTTAGGGAGACCCCGAACCTCCCGAAACATTTGTTTTGCTTGCGATGGCTCTAATGAAGCGTATGAATTTTTATGGTAAGTAGGTGAAGTCGTCTCAATAGAAGAACGACGAGGTTGTTTGGTAGGTTTCTTCTTTACTGGATCTGCAGTAGATGGACTGCTTTCAGGATGAGGCTTGCTGCGAAATATATCCATTACCCTAGTAATGGGACTATACTTTCTAGAAGATGCCCCTGTTACTGTATGGTAATACTTCTTATGAGAATCTTTGCTGTCAGCATATTGCTGGTCATCTTGGGTTTCAGGGGCTTCTTGGCTTTCCGTCGTTTTCGCCTGTTTCGGTGCATATTTCTTAGCATCACTTTTTCTTCTTAAACGGAATATATCAAAAATAGAGCTCCGCGGGCTAGACGACGTTCCATGAAAAGTTTCATAACCTTTTTCGGGCGCCGATTGGCGTTCGGCACTCGATGCTCTGGATGTGTCAGCGTTTCTATCTTTAAATATTGATCTTACATGGGGCCTTTGTGACTCGACTCCACGCGTTCCAAAATGGACCGTATGGACATTACTATCTGCTAGTCTAGAAGGAACTTTATCTTCTGTGTTAGGTAGTGTGGTAACAACAAATTTCTTTCGCTCACCAACAACTGTTTGATTTTGGGCTTCCGATTGCTTTTTCTTTTTATTCTTGTGTTTTGCCTTGCCATGTTTAGTCGGTGATTCGGTCGTCGCTGATTCATTTTCTAGAATTGGATCCATATCCAAATATGTTTGTTAATGAAAGTTTAAACCTTTATCTTGTAGCATAATCCAGGAAACTGTTTACCATTACCTGTAAAAGAAAATAAGGATATTAATATTATTAAATAGCCAGTCTTCTCTTACATTCACAATCACATAAAAGACAGAATTAGACTAAAATTCTAATATGAATTTGTAATTGTATTATTATCAATATCTACTTGATATTCTTCTGGACTGTGGAATGATATCTTTATTTATTTTAACTGTGAACAGAGTCAATGTAACTGGTGGACAAATAGTCACACTTTTTGCATAGTACTGTTTTTTAGCGTGTGGTTAGTGCCTAACCTGGTGTCAGAGTTTTAATGCCACCCATGGGCCTCTGACTTGGCTTTACATGCCGTCAAGAAATATCTCTCAGGCATGCTGGTTTCCTCACGATGTTTTCCTTCACCGAAGCAAGTGATAATTATACAATAAGCACATAAATCCGAAAAATCAGAGGTTTTTGAGGACTTGGGTTCGAGACCTATGACATGGCAGTCCGACGATAAGGTACACCACTAGGATATCACTGCATCAGTACTGTGTTCGAAAGTCAGTATCTGATTATATTATTTACGAAACCACTAACTAAATGGAATAAACAACAACACCACATGTTTTACTATTGTGTCTAATTCACGAACAGTTAATTTGTTAAATATAACTTTCAATATAACTACTAAAGTCTATAATAAATTAGGCCTAACAATAAATTCACTTATCTCCAGTGGATAGTTAGATGTGATAGTGATATCGTTTCACGTCCAGGTTGCTCTACGCTTGCCCCACCGCTCTTACTTCTAACACAACTAGGTTCTGACGTATTTTGATTCAAACTCATCATTCGGGGTTTTTTGACCGAGAAATACATGGTTAATTTACATAAACACTTATGTATCTACAAGCTGCATTAGGAACAGGGGAAGAAGGAGCGAAATGAGCGAACATAGAATAATAATTGTAGTCATAAATAGCATAACCGAACATTTACAATCACATGTATTGACACATGTTACAGTATATACCTACTATGTCTATGTGTACCTACCTACTTGAAAAAATCGATGACTTCATGAGTCATTAGACAACACCATCATTTGGCGTGTAGCATACGTGGTCTATCAGCTGCCTCCCTTCGCAGTTTAACTGCCGCATAAAATAATCCTACAACACCTCATGTCGTTGCTAGGCAACGCAATGCGCCAAATGCACCCATTTTACTACATGCGTTAGCTATTTGCTGTTGCATTGCGTAATCTACAGACTACGTCCTCGCTGCAGTCTCAAAAAAATATGTCAATGAGATTGATCTATCTTTTCACTGCGCCTAACACTGGAATATTATATTATCACACTCGGCACATTAACACGCTAGCTAAGTCTATATTTGACACCATTCCGCTGATCAATACTTTTCTAGAGTGAAAACTATATGGTATTGAACAAATACAAAACGTACCTGGCTTCACCGAGAGCTTCATGTTTTTATAGCAATGATTTTCACGCACTGATTTGTAACGAGACGGCTATACTGTGTTTTGTCCGGACTGAGCACTATTTTACTGGGGTCGCGTGTTATTCCCGACGATATTGTGTGCGGCCATGTTGGTTGTCAAATTACGCGAGGGTTTTTGGGGCGACATCTGCCGTTGGGCGAGGGGATCGCTTCGCAGGGCGGCCCGCCAGCCAAATCGGAACGGGTGGGAATGCTATCATTGTCTGTAGTTCTGTACAGCTCGTAGTTAGACTTTCAATTCGTGAGATGTCACGGCGAACTGATTTCAGATTAGAGTCGTCAGGTATTTGTAAAAGATGCAATAGGGTAAGAACTGTTGGTAATTAAATGTATAGATAGTAAAAAACATATTATTTTATTTATTAAATTGGAGTAAAAAATGTATTATTTTATTTATTTCATCCGTTATACTTTTACTAATATACATTTACGTCAGCATTAGTTTCATATGCCCCAAGAAGATAAGAAAAACTGTGATTTCTTTCAGCTCTATATAGGTACAGCAAAGCTTAAAATCTAAAGAGCATCTAGGAAGGAATTGTAACGAGGAACCTTCGTCATAAATAAGGCATTATATTATAATAGAACTAACACTAAGTTCGAATACAAATTAATATTCGGCGTTTTGGGTAACTTTTATTCTGCTTGCTGAGCTTCCTGAGATAGGGTTGAGTTCACGATGCTGATGCATGCGTGGCATCTGCTAGAACCGGTTTATTTAAACCCAATGTGGTACTTTCCATTAAAGGCCAGTCCCAGATCCGATGGAGGGATGGGTCCGAGGTCAGATGTATAAAATATGACAGATGATTCCCATATCCTATTTACTGGATAAATATTGTCATTTCATTTCTGATAATTTAGTTACAAAACTAGTTCATAATCACAGTTAATTTAACGGTTATACAGTAAAAGTAGGTAGCAATCAAATGAAAACAAGTAAAAGTCATGTAGACCCCAAGACTGTGGCTGAATATTGCCCTGAAGGTCGTGATGATACTTAAATGGGAGCCAAACAGACGCGAAAAAGAGGGAACCTAAGGAATTTTCCATCCTTTTAAAAGAACATTTAATTATCACTAGAGACACAGTTTTTGATTTAATACTATGACGGCTTGTCAATATATTTATGAAAACATTATGTAGGTGCGGAAAAACATACAACTTTTTAGTAAAATAAGCGACAGGCATAATATTAATCCTAGAAATAAGGGCAAATTAGATCAGCTACGTTTCAGATAGTTATAAGTAGGCGTAGGTTCCTTTATGTGGTACTGTGTGTAATGTTACGATAAAATACCGCTAGGCATTCTACAATTATATGAGAAGAAAGTTAAAACATGCATAAAACGCACACTATGTAAGCGTGTTATTTACAGAGTGATTGGTAATTGGGTGCATTCCTTGAAATAGGTCATACTAGACTTGATTTGCAAGAATTTTGATCCGATAACTTAGGGTCCAAACTGGGTGGTTTTTGAGATATTGAACTTTTAAATATATTTGAAAATATTCCACATCTCCACCATAAGCTGCTGATTGTGAGAAATCTACGCCGTTCGGGTTGTTAAACTAATACTTTTCAAGCTCGTGAACGAATGTATCCTTCTAATACCAATTTGTCAAAAAAGTACATAAGTATGCCTATGCAAATTTAGCGCCATAAAAGTAATGTTAAAAATTTCTCGAATCATCCCTTGTTTTCGACGCAGTTTTTTTCGAAATAAATGTATCACACTGGTCGTGAAAATTACAGGAACGACTTCCTTGTTTCATTAGCTTTCTTAAATAGTGCCACAGATACCACTTTTAGCAAGTAAATGACCAGAAAACAGCGGGTGTTCCTGACAAGGTACTCGTAGTATTTTAATAAAAGTGGGTAGTACTGTTTTTCGATGCACCTCTTCCTTTTTGCAAATATTCTTGTTACCACTATGATGTTGGCCATCTGACTTAATGCGCTGGGTCCTGGTAGATCAGATCAGGTAAGATCTGTTTTATCTGGTGTATTTTAACCTATCCTATCAGACAGTCAAAGCTGTAATTTTCTTCTGTTTCAAAGTCGTAGTTGAAGCAGAATTAGAACCAGCACTTTGACTGAGTTTTTTTATGCTCTGGTTTTAAAAGGAAATTACAAAACAAAACTAAACAGGCGGTCCTGGTCCACAGCCACTTGGGCTCACGAACTAAGATTTTAATGTTTGGAAGAAAAGCTCAACCTCTAGTTCCCTTTACATATTTAATTACGTTGATAGCGATTGTTTTTTTTTAATCAGAAGCATTTTTGTTTTTAATGTGAATACTATGTAGACACTAGACATTCTATTGTGGTTAGTAGGGCTTATCCTAATCTTTAAGATGTTCATTGTTTTTTTTTTTTCTATTTCTACATGGTGGTCACATATGTATATATAACAGAAGCAACAATATTGTACCCAGGACTATGTAATATCTAACTTGATTTGAAAAGAATGTCCATGGACTTTCTTGGTCAATCGTCTCCATGAGATCTACGATTTTGGGATGGGCAACTACAGCCCATTCACAGTTATTATGCCTGTAGCTGGACTCAAGGTAATTTATTTTCGACTATGCAAAACTGCCGGTCATAGGTCTATTTGAAATAAATAGTTTGAGTTTGATGAGCAAAACAAGACAAAAGTGATTTGAAGCTCTTGATGTGACTCCAATGGTTCAACTTAAGACTCACAAACATTGTCCCAAACGCTCCATGCATGGCACGCGATGGTGTTGACGGTGACGGTCGGTGACGGAACTAGAGGTCTAGTGGGCATAGTCACATAATTTTCAATCCAAAGTTATTGTATGATATACCTACGGTATAGCGGGTAGACTCCTTAAATTGCATAGTGTAATACATGATGCAAATATAGCAATACATCATGCAATAAAAAATTGTAATGAGAGTAAAATTGCTTGAAGGGCAAAACAAATTAATTTTATTGGATGTGGGTATGTACGTGTGAACATGTGTGTGTGTTATGTACCTATTTACATACGTATTATTACGTATGTATGGCCAATCATGACGAATGTCTCGCCATTGAAGAATCAGGCATAGGTAAACAATCGTTCTTAAGCCGCTAAATATACAGGCAAAATCAAATTGTATGCTCGCTGACATATTATTGCGATTATAGTAGTATCCACAAGGGCAGATAACGAAATATGTCAATGTGACACATCAGAGTTATCAGTTTAGGTTCAGTTCAATTGAAGTGAGTTGATGCATCACAGTGAACTGTTTACTTGAACCTAGCTGCAATATGACTACGACGTAGGCGTCGTAGCCTACTGCTGAACAGGGCACTTTTCAAAGACCATTCATGAGAGAAACATAAAAGCACATGCTTAAGATTCACGCAGTATAGGTGACAGGTAAACGCTACTACCCTAAACCTAATATTAAAATTCTTACTCAACTCAACGCCTACGTAAAAGAGGCGTTTCACCCGGAGCCTTAATTTTATCAATGGAGCTAGGTACCGCGAAAATTCTACACCCACGCACATTAAAGTATTTTTAAACCTTTACAAATAAGAAAACATTTTCTGCGATATAAGACATGGAAATGTGAACCAGGCAAGACTTTTAATAGAATTTTAGCAAATTCCTGTATCTGAAACACGTTCTGCAAGAAATAAGTGAGAGTGAGTATCAAGCTATGCTACATAGCACGTTAGCAACAAAGTTCTTCCACTTATCTCGGTATGACGGCATCACAGTCTAAATTTAGGTAAAATTTGCCCAACACAATGCGCATGCGGGGAAAACGGTGACGTAGGGTTTCGTCATGAATCAGTGACGTCACCGTTACAGAGGCACGAGGCAAATGATGACGTAGCTAGCGGGGAGGAGGGTGGTGGCTGGCGGGACGATCGATAGTCACCCGCTGATAATGATATTCCTGTAGTTCAGTGACGCTCGACTAATAGCGGCACGGGAGTAGAAACAAACAGCCTCTCGATAAGGCACGGGTCGGCAGCTCACGCGCCGCAACTACTTGCACTATTCACATTAAATAATGCACAGGTCAGTCGTTTGATCGAACAGTTCACAAGATGTGCTCACATGACATTCTTATGGACTACGAACCACTGAAGCAGGCTTGCTGCGAATTGCTTTTTAATGTTATTTTATTTCATGGCTATGCTTTATGTGATGCGACAATCTTAATATTTCTTGGGTTATTTACCTTACCTTTACACCTTATGCTTTTGGATGCAATCATAACCAAATTCTACACGAGAGTTATTGTTGACTTTAAAATCTGCAAACTTTACCTTCAACAAATCTGTGTCAGAGTTTAAACCTAATCCGAAAATAGTTTTGGGAATATTGAACGCTTTCTGAATAAACTCATCTGGAGCTACTTCGAATAAACATCTAAAGAAATATGTGTATTGGTGACGCTCAGATTAACTCACCGATCGGTTTGTGATACAGTTCTATTATTAGACATTTGACGCGTTTATAAGATCTCGTAACTGAAATTTTATATTCGTATAAACGTTTAAAGTGTCATATAGTGTTGGCTTAGTATACCTACTCCCATACCATTACTGATTACCATATGATTCCTAAGTCTGATAAGGTGACCCGGGTAAAACGATGGGAATGATGGGATGCTTTTAATATTAATCATGGCATAAAATTATGGTTTTAATAAATGGGTGCCTACGCTCGCGAGTTCCTACATGTTTATGGATACTGGAGCCTGGAACAGTCCCTAAACTATATCGTGTAGGTACCTACGTTACGTTACATTATCGTGTACGTTTTAGACTATATTCATCAGTAACAGTTAACTATCTACTCAACTACGATTTACTTTACTCAAGGGTTCCACAACCCGTGTTCTTCAAATGGTAGTCAAGTACGAGTACCTATCTAATAGCCTGACAGCCAAACAGAAATCTAGAGTGTAAAATATCAAAATCCAGTTTATAAACCATAAAGGTAATAAAATCTAGTAAACATGTTCTCAATACATTACGCTAAGCCAACTGCCGCAGTCAGGCAAAATTAGTAATATAATATTAAAATCAACACTTATCTGCAGTTGATCTACGAAATAAACGAAGTAATCGTACAGGTTGTAAGTGATTAAGCTGTAATCTGAATTGATAACTGGCTCTGACACGCGGCGTGGTTCCAACTGTGATACACTTGGACCACATCGCAAGCACTCACCGAGCACTGGCTCATCCTAAATATTGATGGGCTCAAGTCATCGGAGTGGATTAACCTGGCTCATTATTTAAAGAGAAATGTTAAATTATATTAATGGTTATTGGAGTTCCGGAGGATATAACAATAAAAATAAGTAGTTGAGCCAGACAAGAATCATATTAGTTTCTAATGCATGTACATAATATTATGATAATAATTCAATGATAATACCTCGACCTCGTCACAATTTTTTCATCTAACAGATACCTAAATGCACTTCTAGTCCCGTATTACTAACTTACATATATATGTATGATTGTATTTTTAACGTCTACATGCAATGCCCTGTCAAACTATAAAAAGATTAAGATAACCAGTTCTGCAGACTCCTAAGATCTTAAGTAATCTTCGGTCTCGTTTGCTTAAATCTCGACTAATCCCGACATCTTCAACTACTGATAACGTAACTACCTAGGTACTTACCTCACGAGTGCGTCAATTTATAAGTAGGCGCTTACTGATAATGATACATACCTATTATCATGATTTGATAAATGAACAATCTTTAAATAAGTGGAAAATATTCGGCAATTAACTTATCAAAGACTAATTTAAAATTCAATGTCAATTGATAGCTTCAAGTTCTTAAAATATTGAAGTTTACTTTTACTAAATCACCATTGTATTGCTGGATTGGAATCGCGGTACCTAGGTACTACTTGTACCTACCGAGCGAACATTTCAAAAAACAAAAGAGCATTTTTGATCATATTTAAATTGAAGCAAATCCAATGAGAGTAACCTGTTTTAAACAAGAATCAACCACGCAAGTCAATTTTGTAGCACTGAGATCTAATCGGTGTTGTTACTTCCATAAAAAGAACATACGAATGGTAAATCTCTTGTTTTTTGTACACAGATAAAAAATTACTAGGTACCTTTCCACTTTTAATGCTTATTGAAACATATAGTCAAAGCAATATAAACCTTCTGTGCACCTTTTATCATTTTCATTACCTGTGTAGCAAAGTTCCTCAATCACATGGTGATATTACAGCTAAACAACAATATACGCAGCAGGCCATGTGGTATACTTGTAAATTAGTCTAAATATACTGGCTCACATCTGTACCCAGTGGTATTTTCGTGACGAGCACTTTTAAACATAACCTCAAAATGTTACACAATATATGCCGTCTGATTATAATTTTAATAATGTTAGTTTAATTATTGATGCAGATAGTAATACTCACAACACAGATCATTACGCCGAACCCCTCTAGCACTGACTATTTATGAACACTTCACACACACACTCGCAATATGCATAATGCATCCAATACTAGCGAATAGTTTGATATGCGTCGTGTTCGCGTTAAATCGAACACAGGTAGTTCACTGGTCGATTATGCGGACGTTGTATAACATGGGCACTGAGACGGGAATTGATGGATCCACTGTTTTGTCAGCGGAGACCGCCATGCCCAATTAGTACAATTTACAATCGAGCCACAGAGTGTTCCAACAACGCGCTGACGGCATCGAAACAAGCGAGTCGCGTTCACGGTATGGAATTCTCTCGCGGCCGCGGGCCGTTGATGCGGCTGCGTTCGCGCACCGATATGTGCCCGGCACCCACACATGCGCGCGCGCGTCGCCTAAGCACACACGGGCCGCGCATCAAATGTAGATGACGCTACCGACGGCTGTCTAAGCCGTAACTACTGATAACATATTATGTCACTTATCAGTCAACTTTCACAGGTAAACATTGCTTAATTTAAATAAATTATTATAAACATTTTGAAATAGTATCAGTAAAATGACAATTTCACAGCAAAATAAAGAAGTAAATGTCATGGTGATGACACTATGACAGTATTTTTTTTAAACGTTTACCTAGACATGCATGCAAAAGAATGATGAATCATAAAAGTATTGAAACCTCTTTTAACTTAATTCAAAATATTTCAGTGACTGCATCTTTCCAGAGTAGTTAGAGAAAGCTATGGCTTTATAGCCTAGGAAAGAAAAAAAGAACTAAAGAACTGACAAACAACTTAGTTACTAGTTATCAAGTTTCAGGCATCAAGTAGTAAGTTCATATCTATGAGTACTTCCTTTAGTTGACCTTTGAATATTGCGTGGGACACTAACTAAAGCACACTAACTATGCATGTATATTCTTTAATAGCTAATAATATAAACGAACAAAAGAATGATGAAAAAATATGCGTATGATTTTTTGATCACTCCCACTCGAAAAATATTCTCATTTGTAACAGAATTATGAATATGTTAATATTTATTTGCAAATGTACCTTTTTAACCGACTTCAAAAAAAGGGGGAGGTCCTCAATTCGGTTATATGTTTCAGGATTCAGGTTCAGTAATTTGTTTTGTTTTCCTTTAGTACCATGACATGATGATCCCATAATTAAGAATTTCTAGTTACAATGTAAAATATAATTCATGACCAGAATTTGTGTGGTACAACTAAAAAGGGTAAAATAAAATACTTTCTGCAAAAAACCGACTTCCAAAAAAACACTAAAAAAGCCAAAAATTATTTTACTTTTGGAAGTCGGTGGCAAACAACCAATGAAACAAACGAAGTCACTGACTTCCGAAAGTAAAGTTATTTTAGACTTTTTTATTGTTTTTTTGGAAGTCGGTTTTTTAGCAGAAAGTTTTTATTAACCTTTGTAACAGAACTTTTCCAACTTTCAGTCATCACTGAGCGTTTAGTCTATGGTTCTATATTTTTTTTTTCATTTTCCATCATACCTCGATTCTATTTTCTTGGCCTATTGCCACGGTTGACTTTCCCACATCGTGGATTCTTTTTACCGTCCTACCTGCCTTTAGGTACAAGAGATATTTACATAAAAATAGCCGCCTTCTGATAACTAAGGGAAAATGGATTTTCGTGTGATCATCAGTTTATCACGTGTGGGTGTCACTGCCCATCCACTTGATAGAATTCATTAGTCGCCTTTACAACACCCACGGACAGGTTCGGTTATGGGTAGACTATTCTTAGCAGGCCTACATGCATTGAAATATTAGGTATAGCTTGCTATATCATAACACCATGACTTTAGTTCCCGAAGCGTTGGCAGAGTTGTATAGTTTCATCCAACATTTCGCTAGTTATATTTACCTTTTATGTAATAGGGAGCGACCCTATTGTCATCAACTGGACACAAAATCAGACTCATGGCTAATACTGAGAAATTTTGGATGGAAAACCTAATACTAATGGCTGACCTAGGAATTAAACCCAAATGTCAGAAATCTAAATTGATACATCAAGATTTTCAGTATTGTTAATGTCATGGCAAGAAAAAATTACCTAGTCTGGTGAAATAGTAGATTATACAAAAAGTGAAATAGAACGGAATTAAATTCGAGGGTGTAAGTTGGATCCCTAAGGCAGGCAAGGATTCTAGAATATAATCCCGAGCGTAGCAAGGGATTCTTGATTATAATCCTGAGCGAAGATATACAAGGATCAATATTATTATTTTTCATGAGTAGTGTACTCTACTTATTACCATTGCTGACTGCGAGAAAATAAATAGTAGTAGGTATAGTATTTATATTTATCACATTTTATTAGATAATCGGTAATAAGAGAACAAAGGATTAAATAAAAACATTTAAAAAATATAGTGAAATTAGAACAGTTTTCAAAATTCAGTGTTATATTCTTATCAGCACGTTTTATAATATTTTTAATTTTTGTACATAATTCGTATAATTAGTGCTTGTTCCAAATTCAAAATGTTTTTATTCACTCAGTGACTTTCAAAGAGTTTTATTCACTGTTATCAATTAATAAAATGCCCTTTTTCGAGTGGTAATAGTAAAAAACGTAAAGATACTTCTTCTTCTTCTTTGCGTGTCGATGGACGCAGAAATTATATACGACCAGTACTTATGTAGTGCAAAGATAATTACAACTTCAATAGGCCGAGCTGCCAATTTACGAGTACATGCTGTGTGATTTTAACAGTACCTAGATAATAGCATTACCAGATCTTTTGCATTGCTTATGAGATATAACTTTTTTTCTATACAACTATAACAGAGTCTAGGTTACGAATTAAAAGTAAAATGATGTGTATTGAAGCTGAAAAGCTGAAAACTTTGAATCATCTGAATAATTTGTATCTTTTTTGTGATGGTGAGGACAAGGAATCTCCATCTTATTAAAAAGAAAAAGCCCAAAGATATCTGTCCTTGAAAAAAAAATATAGAACCGTTTATTCAATTTTGCACAAATGCTGATAATAATTACTGGACTAAAAATCTCTTGGTTTTTAAAGCTTGACCAGGGCCACCATTAATC
Organism: Eugnorisma glareosa; assembly: GCA_947578425.1. NCBI lineage: Eukaryota > Metazoa > Arthropoda > Insecta > Lepidoptera > Noctuidae > Eugnorisma > Eugnorisma glareosa. The sequence continues at coordinate 13,074,333 of OX387964.1, forward strand.
TTCTAAGATTTGAATAAACAAGTCAAATTTTAGTTTTTTCTTTGAAATAACAATAAGATATCGCTCAAATTCTTTTTTAAAATGTGAATTTGAATCACCTAAAAATATATATTTAGATATTATTCAGATTACATTGATCCATAATTGGAAGTCAACAATGGTACCCAAAAATTATGTTAGTTTCAAAAATACATATCAAATCATACAAAAAAAAGTAAAGCTTACAAAGCTACGCGCCCTTTTCACGGTCGCGCCATGTTCAATATCTAAGTAGCTTGGTTCTCCGGTCTCCACGTGCTGTGAGTTCCGACCGTGACCTTGTTGATTAAACTCAGTATTTTGTTCATAATCTAACTAATTACATATAACTAATCTAACTATATTAATAGAGACAGCGGTCTCTATTAATTATATTTTACAGATTATGAATATGATTATTGTATTTATGATTATGATTTGTCATAAATAGAAAGAAATATCTGCATTTGTGAAGTAGTTAGCGTAATCATTTTATCAATTCCCGTTGACCCCACCGCCCGTGGCCCCACTGGTGGGGTCAACGGGAACATTTTTTTTTAATTTTAATCAATTCATGCTGACCCCACCAGTGGGGCCACGGGCGGTGGGGTCAACGGGAATACACCTGCTTTGTTTCCAAATTCCAAATTTGGAAAGAACCTGTTTCCTAAAAATTGATTTCAATCAAATGTTTAAAAATGTGACTACCTCGTTAGTCTAGTGGTCGCAATTACGATTGCTGAGCATGAGTTCCTGGGTTCGATTCCCGGGTGGGCAAATTGTTATTGGTTATTATACATCCGGAATTTCACAGTAGCAGCCACGGAGTCTAGATTTGTGCCCGGTTGATGGCAATAGGCTCGCCCCCTATTACACGGGATTTAAAGATAAATGGCGAAATGTGGGTGTTCTATTAGATACACCTCTGTCTAACCCTTCGGGGACTACAGGCGTGATGTTAGGTTTATATGTTATTTCCAAGTTTTCTCTATTGAAGCATAAAACAAATCTGTGAAAATCTCTTACCTACTTATCTCGGTTACGACCTTGTACGTTTATGTAATTTTCCCAATAAACCACGATCTATTTACTCGATATAATTGCACAGCTGTAGTATCCATTGTTTTATAATTCATCAATGAATCACAGTTTCCGCGTTATCATTGCGGGTAATGTGAATAGTGAATCGACTGTGAGAACAATGTGAGCATTGTAGTTTCAACTTACATGTAACTTTAATTAGATGCGATATTACCTACATCATTCGTCGGTTGGACATAAACCACAACCCAGCAATATTTTTATTTACTTACCTAATCTAAGATAGGAAGGTCAATTTCATATAATGACATAACATACTAATACGTACCTACCTGCATTCCTAAGATAACTCATTTGTAAGCTAACTAACAAATTATACACAGAAGCAATCAAAATCTGTCATTCTATACTTTGTCGCTTTTATGACACAAGTGGTAATTTTCTTCTTGCGACATAGGTTGCTTAGGTGTTATATTAGCAAATCAGCGACGGCACTAACTCCTATTGCAGATAGGTAATAAGCAATAAGTTAGATCCACGAGTTTTATTACAGGTAAATAATACAATATAATATGCACTTATTTGACGGATGGATAAGTCTTTTGTCGATGAGTCGACGATACGACGACATCGATTATAGTGTAAAATTAGAATAACTGGACGGTTGCCCGTTCTGCGAGCAGCAAATAGTACTGGGGCATGCGACCAATCGTAACAGCCGCAAATACATGCACCGCGCTGAATGCGGACACACCGCGGAAGACAACAACCCCCCACAGCCGCCGGCCGCACTCCACCCGCTGCACGCCCTGCTAGGTAGGCGCAGGCTCGCCCGCCTCCCGCTGGTGCCGTCAGCACTCCGCCAGCTTGCGTAATCACCAGCCTCACGCAAGCCCCGTTTATCTCATACAAAGCATGCTCCACTAACTTGCAAGTTTTCAAACCTAATCAAATAGTCCTGTGATCCGTCGCACTAACGAAGCGTCATATTGTGCGTGCAATCCAAACAAATAAAAACTCATTCATAATGCTGCTCACGAGCTACCGATAACTTAACTGACATCAATCGTACGAAACACAACACAAATATTTAACTGCGCTAACTGAACAGCGCGGCAGATTTCTTGTTCACACACAGTCAAGTTTGAACGTACAAAAATGACATAATGTAGACAGTAATGGCTCATCAGTTACGCATACATAAGATGAGAGAAGTTGTTCCATGGTAGCAGTGTAAATAAATTAGTTGAATTTAAAGTACGGAGCTTGCGTTGACGGACAAACTTTGTCGTACTATAAAAGAGACATATTTTATTCAATCAGCTATTAAACTCAGCCTACTAGGTACTGAACAAACAATATCCTAATAACTACCCCCATATTTACTAAGCGGTCTGAGGAAAAATGCAATATGTTTGATGATCTATCTACATCATACTTGCATTTTTGGCCAAGAACGGTTTTTGCTAATACATTCTGGTGATCTTAAAGGCAGATAACTTAGTTCGTCTGGTATTTTTTAGATTTTAGATTAACCAGAAAATACATTTTATTAGCGGAAAATGTGCTGTACATAATCATTAATCAGTTGGTTTCCACTAACGATCATTTTCAAGCCCATTTCCCGTTTTTCACCAATTTGTGCCACTTGTGTCTCAAGATAGCACCAATACATCCCTAGTCATGTCTCAGAGAACGCCAAACACTTTAGTGACACTCCCGTCCAACTAATCAAAAGAAAATTTTAGGATTAGGATTGCAGATGGTATCTAGAGCAACGGTAGCAAATTTAATCTCGGCGACACACCAATGCAAGTCTGCAACAAGTGTTCGAACTGCGCTATAAGTGTCCTCCGTGTGACGACGGCTACAATCAATGCGGAAACGTTCGCCAGTCTGCCCCGAATGGGAGCACGGGATGCGACGCGATGGACGTCGCCGGCGCACCCCCGCGCACCCCCCCGCCGGCCTGGATCAGCGTCACCGACACATTTGTCTCCACACACCACAATAAACACTATACTTACTTATTGTAATTGCTCCTTTCTGGAACACTTATACATAGAAATCAATTAAACACAGTAATCCATTCTAATGAAGAACGGACCACATGTACTTTTGCTCTTACACGGACGCTATAGTTGCTCCACAGCGAAATCTAAATCAGTCTATAAATGTAGTGACGTACCATTTAAAAGAAAATAATATGTTTATCGAACGCTTATTGTATGACGTATTGTAGGAGATAAATAACAAAACAAAACAGACAGAGGGTTGCCATGGGAGCAAAGAGGCTTGTAGGTACGGGAATGACAATAACAAAATACATCAGTCAAGATTTATTCCAATTTTACAGCAAGCTGTGTGTGACAATGTAAAATAAAACACGTACTTACACATATCGAATACTTGAGACATACATATAAATAGATCTTAAAGACATCTAGGCGTTCAGGGGAAAAAAGCTTTGGCCACCAAATTTTACAGAGTAAATACTAACAGGTGGTTTGAACAAAAGGCAAATCACTCAACTCATACATAATATAAATTGGCTGATTATGATTGAAATTAAATTATCGCCACACTGAATTAATTTACGTACAGCTAAATGTGAAAATAATTATGATACCGAATCGAAAGCCTTGTCTGAGTAAATCTGTACCGTATAATATACTGCAATGAAAATCATTGCCGAAATGCTTCGGCGGGAGCTATCATGATCATTATTGTAGAATTAACATCAACACGCCTTTTTTGTTGCACTTCTCACAAAACGAGGTTATACCTCTCGACGGTGTAATAAAACGTAATCGTAAAACAAGTTGAAATGGCGATTTAAGAACCACATATATGCATATAACATATATTTAGTATAATCTGCTTTCGTCTGAAAATAAATAGGTGTGCTTAAAAATTATAGGGCCAATATTAAAAAAAATCTATACTTAAAAGAATAAAGCACTTCTAAATACTTTCAGCTACTAACGTCTAATAAGTAAATAAACTAAGAGAGAATTGAAGACTTCGACAAAAATAATCTAACGTATTCATATACGTATTCCAAATCCTTTCGGTACATTTCTAGGGCTGAAGCATGGCCCTAGAAATGTGTCTGCTCCACCTCCCTATTTAATGAGGTAATATTATATAAAGTTCATAAAAATAAAGGTAATTTAGGCTACATGTATAATTATGTCGGATTCATATAAGTTTTCCTTCAATAAAATAAACACACATGTGTATTTATGTGTACTGTATATGTAGAGCACACAAAGAAATGTAAGGAAAATATTCACATAAAGTAATTCTACAGCCTACGCGAATATGTTTCGCTTTCATATTATTGTGAACCCAAATAAATTAAATTTAAGAATAGTCTAGAACCCGTGCTATGGATTATGACCGACTGGTTTAAATACATTATACTTATCATGTAATTATCATATGAACGTTTCTTAGATTATAGTAAAACGTTTCAATGAACGTCAGCTACAACCAGGCATTAACAGGAATTCAAGAGTACAACCAGGAGCTTGTACCTACTTAGCTTCTCCTGCAACATATTGTAATGTCATAACATTAACAAAAGGTGTGTTCTCAATTTGTACATAAACGTATTTGTTGAATGACGTACATTTGTAATAGTAAACGCTAATACTAGTGGAGGCGCGCGTTCGGCCGTGGAAAGCTCACACACAGTGAGGCAGGAACGAAGTAGCGGCCGGGCGCGGGCGGCGCGGCCGTATGAAAGCTCCGTCTCGTACTAGCGATGCCGTTAGCGCAGGCTCGGGCGGGCGGCCGCGGCGAGGCGGCGGCGGGCGGGCCGTGGGAGGTACCGTTAATGACGTCGTATCCGTGACGTCGCCGTTATGACGTCAGACGGCGCGATATAGCCACCAGCCTCGGCGGCGGCGGCCTCAGTAACGCACCGCCCGTTCGCCAGCGCGTACCTCCGCGCGCCCTCTCGCGACCTGCCCGCCGCAGCCGACTGACTGAGTGAGTGAGTGCGCGTGCAGTGAGTGGAATGTGCCCGGCCGCATGAGGATCCTGCTGAGTGAGCTGGGACTGTCCGGCGCTTGCTTCGGTCTGACGCTGGAGCCACGCGCCTCCTCGCTGGACCCCGCCAAGCCTGCGCCAGGTCAGCGCCCGCACGACCATCCGGCATCCACTTCTGTGTTTATTTTCGCTTTCGTTGTGTAGAACCTTTGGGTGTATTAGACTGTGTGGGACTGTCGTGATGATGGCCATCGGCTAGAATGCGAGGTGCGTTGCTGACGCCCTCCAGCCAACATTGCGGCCTTAGACAATTCCAACACACACGTACGTACCTCCCTTTTTGTTTTATTTTTTAATTTTATTATTATTTAATTTAAGAACTTTAATTTTTATTTTGTCCTGAATGTTTATCCAGCTTTTTGTAAACTCTATCAAAACTTGCCGGCAGGACAACTGTCAAAACAAATCAGAGCTTTTTAATATTTCGTTAGACTGAAGCAAACAAAGTGGCATTTCTTAGTTTATATTATGATAAGAAATAATACGCCGTTTATATTAAAGCCTAGGTCACATAAGCTACTGGCCGACCAGTGCGCGGCGAGAATTGACCAAGGTATACTTACAGGAAAAACTCCAATCAATTCTATCGCTGTAAAAAATACTTATATCAGTATCCTAATGGATTTTTAATAACTATTTGTTTAATACGATTTTCACACGTTTTGGGTATTGTTTAAATATTGTTGATATTTTTTTTATAAAAGGTCTGGAAACTTGTAAACAGTTAATTCCAGTTACCATCAAATAATTTGATATTTTAACCTAACCGGTATTATTATTACTTTCTCATACATAAGTGTACGATTCTAAAAAAAATAAGGAAGCATCAAGGAAAATTATACTAGACACATGTCTTATATCTAACAGCAATACAACATAGGATACGAAAATAATACGGATTACCGGTTATATTAGTTCGCTAATAGAATAATTATTTATGTTTTAGATTATCAGAGTCGTGTTAATCGAAGTTGTCAATAGTTTTAAGACAGACAGTGAATAATTAGAATTTAGGTGAAACAAGTAAGTACCTTATAATGTTGAAATATATTTCCTCACCGGTAGGGCCGGTTTAGGATGACACACGCCGGTTCGCTAGCATACATTAAGTTAAACTTATCGCGGTATGTGTCCTAAGAGCCATCCAGTCTCTGTCCAAAACTGTTCGGTGAACATTACCGTATTACCTAAACCACTCGATAATTGCTATAAAATTGAATCGTTATATTACAATTCGATTTGTTTGAGTGGACGTGCGTTAGGTAACTTAGAGTATAATGTGAGATGTTTATGTCGCGATCGGCTCGGTCCGATGGCCTCAGCCGATGCCTGCTGCCACTTGCCCAATCGGTTGTCGCAACCGGCAGACGTTGCACCTGTCGAGATGCGAGCCTGTGCAAATTGCCGACGCACATCTGATACCTACTATTGTAGCATACAGTTTCCCTCATTTTATCAACTACGTAAACATCTTAAATGGTTGTCTCTCCGTCCATAGTTCCCAGTTTCTCGCACTTTACGAGTAGAACAACGTTCCTAACACAAACGCTGAGGTGCCAATGAATTATCTAAATTGATGCTAAAATAGAATAACAAACTTTCACTTTTTGTGTCCATAAGCACGTGCTGATTATTTAAGAAAAAGCGGTTCTTTAGGTATTATGATAACGTTTTGGTCAAATTGGGGCATTATATTTTTGGTCAAAATGCAAACTCGAATAGCATTTGAAAAGTGAATGAAACTGTAAATTGATCAATTATTTGAATGAAATAATGACGTAGGGAAGGTAGGATGTCGGCGGAGTATTGATAAGTCCACTATCAGCCGCCAGCTGTCGTGACGTCACAACAAACCCGACCCGGAGCGCGTCACTCTCACTGCCCCCGAGCCCCCGGCCGCCGACCCACCCCTGCTTTTAAATAAAAAGATACTGTGATTTCCCGTTCGATCCGTACAGACAGCGGGAGACTTGTTGTTGATGTTTGTAATGGATGATTTTATCGCTGTTATATGGCTTAATTATACAGTATACGGGAACATAAAAATTTAAGTATCCAGCACATTTCTGCCAAATAATATAATAACTATAATGTGTGTTGTGTCGCTATCACTAAGTTGCTCTAAAGACGTGAGGCGGGGAGGTGTCGGTATTAAAACGTCTTCTTCATTCCTCCAAGGCGCTATTTTTTAGCCGCTTAATGCTTTCCGTTTAATAGCGCGGTTGCGTCACGACTCTAAAAATATGAGGGTGGTGTTGGAAACGGCAGTGTGGGGTGATCAGGTGGAGCGGTGGGTCTCGGTCGGCCTCGGCCTCCGCATCGAGCGAGCCTGTGACGTCATGGTCGCGTGACGTCACGCATCGACCGCGCGCCTCGTTTCAAGGACGCCCTTGCTTGCCGCTTGCCGCCCAGCCGGCTACCGACTTCCTACTAACTTAGAATCACTTTACGCAAACAACAAATATTAAAACATGAGTAGTCGGTAAAACAAAAAATTTCGTCCGATAATATTGACCCGCAATGTCAATATACTTAACATGATGAGTATCGCTAGACTGGGCTTCTAATGTGTGTGTTTATGTAACCGACCTATTAAGCTTTGACGACCGTTAAAACGATTCAAAACATAGTAGCTCACGGAAATCAAACACGTAGTAAAGCTCTGATAAATATTAGGACATTACACCGTCTTAGCTGCGATAGGGTGTGACTAGTTCAGGGACACCACATTATTATACAGACACATTAGGTAGGGTGTATTAAACAATAAAATCCTTTTCTCATTTTTCCCATTTTTTTGTCTCTTTTTAATTACAATCTGTCACTATTAATTAGGACATTAGATAATTTCTATGGCGTGTCGCGTTTCTAGCGCGTTTTCTCATTTTACCCTTTTTTCTAATGAATTTACTTGTTTTGTATTAGTTGTCTGTACTTATTGTTTCTGTTAGTTAATTTGTTGTATGTTCCTTAGTTTTTAATTCCGCTTACAGTTTGTTGTTATCTATTTCGTTATTACTTGTTAATTGTTATAAATCTACATTAATTCTCATTGTTTGTGAATTAGCGCTGTATCGCAAGGAGAAGAAGGCGTTTAAAGTTTCGTCACCATTTTATATTAGTATCGCTATAAAATAAATTGATTTATATGTAAGTAATAAATATTTCGACGTCTGAGAATCATTTAATTACATGGTCTTACTAACCAAGGCCAAAAAAGAACGTATAGTCGTAACATTATTTACCGAACTATGTACAAACGTATCTAGCTTTAAATATAAAAAAAAAACTAGACGAAAACTTAAAAACGTAAATAGAAAAATACTTCTTAATGGAATAGCGAATGCTAAGAGCACGTTGTAGATGTTAAGTATCTCGAGACTTTACAACAGTGTTAATTAATTTTGCAGTTAAATGTAGTTGTGGAAGCAAGGAGAACCTATTTACTTATGAAAGTAACATTCCTAACAAAAGAACTAAATAAGCTTTGCTCTACTAACGACCAGTCCGCAAGTAACCTAATTTAAGAATACTTATCTGTCAAAATAAGTAGGATACATCAATATTTGCCTTACTACATATATGTACCAATGCAAATTAAATTATTAAAAGTATCTAATAAAAACAAGGAAACAGAAGTGGTCTAGACGATAAAAAAAGGTATTTTTTTGGTCTGCGTCAAGCTAATAATCATAATTTATTCAGAAGAATGAATTAAGCATCTACATATAATATTGATTTATACAGACTTACTAAACGCGAAAAACTCGCTTTTCCACTATTATGCCTAAAAGATAAGCAATGCTCGTCGTAGTTACCCCCTCGTCGCAGTTGCATGGCTCCCAGAAAATAAATAGCGGACCGCCTGCGCACCTGGCTAGCCCTAAAGGTCTTGAAAGCAACTAAGGATAAGCGTATGAACTATAGAAACAAGAACAAGTGCTATCACTAAGCAACTATCAAACATGATTATGGTGGCAATAATGTCCTGTGACAGTCAAACAATGGGCAAAGGTTTACGATAGTGTAAAAAACCGGCCAATTGCGAGTTGGACTCGCGAAAGAAGGTTCCCGTACCATTATCTAAAAAAAACACGTTTGCTGTATGCCCCATAAATATTTATTCTGTTTTTAGTATTTGTTGGCAACAGAAATACATCATCTGTGAAAATTTCAATTGTCTAGCTATCGCGGTTCATGAGGTACAGCCTGGTGACAGACAGACGGACAGTGGAGTCTCACTAATAGGGTTGCGTTTTTACCCCTTGGGTACAGAACCCTAAAAATTAAAAATATTATTATGATAATGAAAAAACGCACCCATCCTTCTCACACATAACACCACGCCTGTGGTCCCCGAAGGGTTAGGCAGAGGTGTACCTAATAGTACACCCACATTTCGCCTGTTCTGTTATGTTTAAGTCCCATGTAATAGGGGGCGAGCCTATTACCATCAACCGGGCATGAACTCGGGCTCCGAGCTGCTACTGAGAAATTCCTGATGTTTAAACCCAATGACACTTTGCCCGACCCGGGAATCGAACCCAGGATCTCATGTTCAGCAGTCGCTCTTGCAACCACTACACCAACGAGGCAGTCATAAATACTATCAAAAATTTTTATGCACAAAAGCTGTCAAAATATCGATTTTTAAACCATTTTTGAATTAATGCTGTAATAATCACCACGTTTGCAAAGAAATGGGTAATTACAAAAAAAACACCCTTCGTCCATTTTCACGACGATAAGTAAATATAACGTCAACAACATTCTCGTAGCGACACTTTACAGTTGCGTAGCGGAAATAAAAATGTTCGTAGCGGAAACAATGTTTTCGTAGCAACAAGCGTAGCAACTACGACTGTGGCTAAAGTGTGCAACTACATAAAATATTATCAATTAAATGATGCAGAGAACCGCTCCATACAACGGGTACGTTAGTACAATATTTCTCCATAAATAAACCCAGTATACTATAAATAAAAAACCCGTTTAACTCGAACTTGTACTTTCGTAGTAATTTCGGAGCTATCTCTCGTGGAACTCTACCAAAAAAAAAACAGTTTATCTAATCACCGTTTTATCTCATTTCAGTCCCTTTGTAGACATTAGCGCAATTTTAATACACTAACAGCCTTCGATAAATAAAATTAGACGCGGAATAGGGGTGGCGTATTCAATAACGTTGTACCTGCAGATGTGAGAGTCGGCGGCGGGGGGTGGTAGTGACGTAGGTCCCGATGACGTCACCGGTAAGCCTCTCCCGCCCACGCCGCCGCATCAGCTGATAATTTCACCGAAATCACGTTTATTTGATAAAACACACGCGGGTGACGTCCGCTGCCCTTACGACCAGTTGCCATCAGGCTAGACACTACTGTTACGTAGCTTGAACCTTTATCTATTTTGTAGTATCCATTGTATAACTTATGTACGTTGAAAACTTCTGCGGTAAGTTTATGTTAACAAATCGGAGTTGAAATAAATCAATCTAACACGTGCATTGAAATGTGAGTCTCAACTTGTTTCTGTTAGCTATGATAATTTATTTAAGCTAGGAATAATATGAAGGTTGCTTGAACAGGTCTGCAGTGGCCCATACCGCGCCATAGTAACTGTAGTAGATATACTTTCCGCGCAAACAATTTATGGCGGGAAATCTAAGACTGTTTTAGATCGAACAGTTGGGAAAGTTTTTATTCATTTTACTATTTTACCCGCATGCACTAAATATGAAAACATATTTTAGCTAAAATCAGCTGATCGTGCATGAAAATACCTGTCTATTTAACAACTCACAGTATTGACCAGATGATTAGTAATCCAGTTAAGAAAAAAAGGCAAAAAATATATTTTCTATTGTTTTTTTCTGTTTCCAATCAAGATATTATTTTCGCAATATAATCATGTTTGCTGTGTCCTGCCTAAATCATACTGCTCTTTATTTTACCCGGTCCATTGCGATTGGGCCATAGTGACTATATTTAATCGTTCATCGTGCACAAAACTGTTACGTGTGTAAGTAAATGACCAAACTTTGCACAACACCTAATCTGTGTACTCTCGTCGTCACTGACGTGTTTACGCGCAACTATTACGCAAAAAGCTACGCGCAAAAACGTCATGTAATGAGAAAGCCCATAAAAGCTTGTTTGCCGATAACGTACTCCTCATTCGTACGTCTAATTCATACTGAATCGATGACGAATGACGTAGCTACAACACTAACGCGAATTCCAAGTAATCAATATCTCTGCTCACGCCATCCTACCGCCATCTGTCGGATAGGTCGTGATACGATTAGACGGAATGAAACCTCCTTTCGAGCGAGGTTTCATCGTTCGAGCGAAGCTTTCTCGAGATTGTAACTCTTGTAAAGTCTCACAGAGGGCATACAGCTTTCCATCAGTGGATTCAAAGATATCTTTAATTGGACGTTGGCTAATGAGATGTGAGAAAAATAGACAGTCCTAGTACCATCATATATCTTAAGTTTCTCTGGCTTACAGTAAGCGCAAATAAAAAAATATATCCATGATATGAAAATAAATAAATTATGGCAAGATATAAAATGAAGCTTTCCTCGATTTTTCTTTCCGTTGGGCCTACGGCGTAGGTCTTCCGTAGGCCTTTGTCATTTTCTATGAGGCCTGAACAAAATTACATTATAGGTCTAGTTTTTGAATACTACCTACATTTCTAGTTTCGAAAACTAGGTACATAATCTGAGCGATCTCCTCTACGTGTCATGTTTATTTTATTAACATATCGTTACGCTTGTGATCCCCGAAGAGTTTTGCAGAGATGTACCCTAATATAGTATACTCATTATATTAAAACAACACCATTTAGCAATGGATATTCGTGTTTCTTTAATTTAGTATAATGTCCATTAATTATTTTACTGATATCGCTGAGATAGTTTATCAAATAAAACATGGTGGATTTTCTAAACGGGTCTATACGGGCCTATCGTACCGCAAGTACTACCGAGTTCACAACACCTTTTCAACCTTATTACTTTATGCATAAGGGTGAAAACTGGCAGACCGTCAGAAAACTCGTTAATACCTTAACCGTAGTAGATTTAGATAAACGTCATCAGGAAGTGTATCCCAATTCGTTTGGCGTCGGCGCAGCATGTCTTCTTCTTTCATACTTCTCTATTATCATCTCATAAGATACCTCCTTTCTTACCATATCATCCTTCCGGAATCGGAATTCGGAAAAATAACATTCAACAAAAAAACGTAATTTCTAAATCTTTTTACCTTTATTTCTTTACAAATTTCTTACATTTCAAATATTCCATTAAAAAAAAAAAACGTATTTATAGTTTCCTTTATTTATCTTTTTTGCAAATTAATTACATTTTTAAATATTCCTAATTGTATTTTATTATTATGATGCCAATCGATGCAAATTCATACTTACAAAGATTAAAATACTCTCCTGGACCAACTTATGTTAGTCGATTACAAAAACAAAAAATACAAAAAAAACCACAGGTTACGAAGTATTTGCGTTATCCATAGCAAACAAAATAATTATGTTACTAGCTACATAGTTTTATCGTCATTAACGATTTTTACTAACATTTTCTATTATTTTATGTTTGCATAAAAAGTCGAAAAATACAGACATTTGCAAATGAATCAATGTAAGTAAACAAGTATTAATCAGTAGTAAGTATCTATGTAAGTTAGAATACTTATTGAATCACGAAAGTGTATTTACTACGCGTATTTACTTGACTTTATTTAAATGAGTAAGAACAATACTTAATGTAATGTAGTGCTTATTAATTCATATGTTGATATTGATTAACGTTTTACGTTTTCACATACACAATATGTTGGAAACCAAACCATCTTCTTCTTGACCTGTCGATTACAATTCAAATTGAGTCAGTCCAAAATTTGGCGACGAGTTTGGCACTTTCAGCTCCTGTGATGAACAGGATAGGCAGGACACGATATCAAGTGTCCCATCGTTTGTGGGGCAACACCACAATTATACTCCAGGGAAGAGTCGTCTATGAATCTCTACCTGAACAGGTTTTCTTTGCTTCGGCCAACCTGTGTCCAAACTCTATTTAAAGACTTCCAGGTCAGCCATGGCAACTCGTCTCCAGGTCGGAGATTTACACCATACTATAACAAACTAGGTCTTTTCCCAAAGTAGAAACCGTAATTTCGAGGAAATCGCTTTTGAATTTTGCTAAATGTACACATAAGTACACATAAGTGCTTTTTCAGTACAGTGCTCCTGCATGTACATTAATGTTCAGTCATTCTATTATTTTTAGAAATCATTACTGAAACAAAAAAAATAACTTTTATTTTTGTTTCAAATAATCAAACCTTGCCTAAGTATATGCCAAAAGAGAGAAAAGAGACAAGAAAAGAGAGGAGAGAAAAGAGTTTGAAATCCAGTCTTACCAATGCTTTTCGTGTTACTTAGTAACTGCTGGATTGTGGAGGTCAGATATAAAATACTGGCAGTCAGCTGCACCTGGTTAGACTGGAAGTCAATCCCAACATAGTTAGAAAAGGCTAGGTTGATGATGACCCTGAGTAGGTATAGGCGATCGGCAACATCATGAAACAACATTTACCATAAATAAATAATAATAATACCAGCCTATTACTGTCATACTGCTGGGAGTGCTGGGCAAAGGCCTCTTCTCAACAGAGGCATTGATCACCACGCTTGCTCAAGACGGGTTGGTGATTTCAGACTTTTTATAAGTCCAGGTTTCCTCACGATGTTTTCCTTCACCGATGTCTGTAATGTCCAAGATAAACCTAGAAAGTACATATGAATTGAAAAGTCACATTGGTACTTGACAGGATTAAAAAAAAAAGGTTTAATTATAATAAGCTGGAATATCTCCTTCTAAATAGGACTTCAGTGTTGAAGTAGTTCTTTCTTGTTATACTAACGATATTATATAGATACTATTAAACATTTATTAAATGATATGTCAAATTCGATAAATACAGTGTGTAACAGGACCTTTCACGAAGCCGTTAACCAAGCATTATGTACATCAAACTAAGTAACTTTACGCAAAAATATTTGCTGGGAAACGATTTTTTTTTATGAGGTGTAAAATCGTGCTTTATGGTAGGACTCAATGTAACGCACTTAAAACATTGTGCTGATGGACGAATTGAATAATACGGGGGTCGTGGAGGTGTTTAAAGTAAAAATCTTACATTAAAAACATGTATTTAAGAAAAAAACTTGTGAAAAAGTTGGTACTTTGACCCCCAATATCTCCGTAACTAGAAGGTTCCCAGGTATGGCCAAGAACAAAAAAAATATCGCTATGATGGGGAGATCAAGTGCCTTTCGGCTTCGTTAAGGGTCTTGTTACACCCTGTATAACGGAATGTATTAGCAATACTTCTCGTGACAAACCAAGCCTACATATAATTCAAAGCGGTTAAATTGTACTCGGCTGATTGCCGAACCACTTTACATAGAAAATCATATTAGGATATGTTAAACATTACATGAGTCTTAAAGTCTGGATCTTTCGAATAGGTAAAGCAAAAACAAAGATATGTTTATTCATTCATATAACACCATTGGGTAGTTCATATCTATCTATTCTCATTCAATAAAATCTAATACTCGAAATTTGTCAACTCTTTTTTGGAACCATCAAGTAAAAGATTATATTGAAACGATATCAGTCAAAAATATGAATGATTAAGAACTTTTCAATCAATCAAATTATACGATTGGTTATTAATTTATGATCTTTTTATCGTGTGCCGTCGAGGCGCCCGCATTGATGTCAGAATATTAATTAATTTAGAAAAAACTATAAGGGTTCCTATGGAAAAAACTATATGTGTTGAGTATGAAACCCTAAAATATCCCACGGAAACACATCACCGGGTTAGAATGGATTCTAGATGTGTTAAACTAAGGACGTGGTCTATACAGGGTGTAACAGGACCCTTCACGAAGCCGTCAACGAAGCATACATCAAACTAAGTGCAAAAATTATTGCTGTGAAACGACTTTTTTTTGCGGTGAAAAATCATGTATCACAGTCGGACTCAATGTAACGCACTCAAAACATTATGCTGATGGATTGATTGAATAGTACGGGGGTCGTAGAGGTGTTAAAAGTAAAAACCTTGTGAAAAAGTTGGAACTGTGACCCCCAATATCTCCGTAACTAGAAGGTTCCCAGGTATGGTCTAGAACAAAAAAACGATCGCAATGATGGGAAGACAAGTACCTTTTCTGCTTTGCTAAGGGTCTTGTTACTCCCTTTATGTGTGCCAAGTGACAGACAGTGTATTTTCGCAAACTTTCGCATTCATATATTAAGTCGGAAGTACATAGGTGTGTCCTTATGACCGACTGCAGTACCCATCTATAAATAATTAGACACTCCCATAATTTTAGTGTGCAATGTGTTCTACTTGCAATTTATTCTTACATTTGTCTTAATCTAGAGACCTGCAGATCTTGCATTATTATTGTGTGTGCCACGTTTGATTTGCTATAAGGATCGAAACTTTAATCTCAATATCGTAATCTATTGCTACTTACAATATCTATCACTTAAAAACATTTCTTTCTATATAAGGAAACTACATAGGTATATTATTTACAAACTACAAATAGACCTAAAATATTAATGAAAATATGAACAAGTCTCAAAATTGGTTTTAAGTAGGATCAAATAATATACGAAACAAAGATTCTTAATCATAGTATATGTGAAATTACTTGTTATTTCTATTTGAACACAAAACACGAGAGAGTAGTTGTAACATAATTAAAACCTTCGTCTTTATTTAGAGCCGATTATTAATCCAGTGAGCAATTTAATTATCCATGACATAACTGTGTCTACGTATTATATGAATAAAATTAATAAATGTAGGCGTAAATCCTCAATCAGTAGCTATGGAAATCGTCGAGTAGAGAAATTAGTTTATAAGTTCTTTTGGACATGTGCCTGTAACTGACCTGATAGAAAAACATGATTTCGATTTGATTTGACAGATCAAAGCAGATTTCTCAAACGCAAAATTATTAGACACGATACAATATTGAATCACTGCAGAATTATATTATTTTAACATTTTTCTGTCTAGAAATGTTCAAAACAAACTTACGGTAACAAAAGCTTGTTTTGTTTATAGCTTAATAAGACTGGAATTAATGGTTCTTAACATAATAGAACTTGCAAATGCCACTGATTTCATAACCTCCCAAGGGACCCATCGCATTTTCGCCCCAAAAATTTCCAAGCAAGCGTGCTACGTCAATATAAACTCTAGTGCCTTACATTAGAGGGTGAAATTAAGTTTTTATTGTTGCTTGTTTGCGACGTTGCTTTAATAGAGCTAGATGAGGTGTATACATAGAATTCAATTTTCTGGGCGTGGCGAATCAAGCACCGTGACACAATGTATTCAAAACGCCAATATTTGGTTGGCGAAACTGCAGTATAAAACGAGAGACCTTTTCGTCCTATCTTCATTGTTAGTCGAACAAGGGTAGCGATCAGCACTGATCAGGGTTTCAATACCAAGCTAGTAGGTAGATATCGATTAGTTCGTAACGAGTGCTTGTGGTGAAGGAAGAATCAAAGTATGTTCGCCGAGGGTAAATATAAATGATGCATGACTCGAATAGCGTGATAGTTCAAAGGATGGTGCCGTCAATACCATGTCTACCGGCTACCCGACGCATTCACAAGCGGCCTTTCGTCTTGGTTGACCGTTTGGCGTTGAAGTAACGGTTGATTCTCGCTATTGCGGACTTCGTTTACGCAAAAAAATACCAATGTATCAAACTATACTATTACTTATATAATAAAAAAAAATGCTGTGTTTGTTGGCTCATACTGAAGTGATAATGTCTGATTGTTGCAGGGCCGAGCGCCATAGATTCGCGCTCGCCAAGCGCCTTCACACCCAACTCCTCCAGCATGCTACTGCTGCAGACACACGTGAGTAAAAACAATTTTTTTTTGTACGAGACATTTTTGCTATCTATCAAAATAGTTTTATTACCGAAAAATGCTTAAATTGGAAAGAAATATCAATAAAATTAATCTTACAGCAAATATCATCGGTATCTTCTCTTTGATCGCATTTTTAAACGATTTTCATTAGACATTATTGATTATAAAATTATAAAATTGTGGAACACCTGCATCGATTGACAAACAGGCGGTTACACAAAGCCCCTATAGATACAAGTAGACAATTGACTAAGCACGCCATTGGTTAGTCACGGCCGCCCCTGCCGGCCATCCACTGCCTACCACTTTTGCGACGCCTACATTATTGATTGACATTTCTATTTCAGAGCAACTACGGTTCGTCCTTCACTGATCTATTGTCACCGCAATATCAAGAAGACTCTACTGAAATTTTAGAAGAAAATCTAGACCCATTCCCGGACGTTGAGTTTCACGCCCCGATCCCGTTTGAAGTTAAATCTCAACGCACTACGCCTATTAGTGAGGCTTCATCGCCAACCTTAGGCCCTGCGTTGCCTAGTTTTGAAGAAACCTATTCAGTCCGTTATCCTAAACAAGAAATGGCGGAATTTGGAATAAAAATGGACGAGGACTGCTATAATGTTAGCGCATATCAAGGACACACGTCCACCCAACTGCTTTATCAATATCACCAACCTTCACTTCCTTATGTGCCGTCAACGTATTATGCACCGTCGCAACAGTGCAGCCCGACGTTCGATACCGGTGGTGTTACACCCAACCAAGACTCGTACTCTTTACCGCCCTTCCCAAGTTCAGCAGACCTGCACATATCAACGGACCAAAGTGCACGGCAACGACGCGCTTCCTTGCCTGTGCAGCGATCGGAATCTACCAGTTCTAATGACAGCCCGAAAGTTCCTGGTGGCAGAGTACACTGCATGCAAGCGTCTGCGCCCAGCTCCGCGTCCAGTTCGCCTGGCGTGGGGCCGGAGGGCGCCGGGCAGCGCGTGGCGCCGTCCTCGCCGAGCCAACTGTGCGCTGTGTGCGGAGACACCGCGGCTTGTCAACACTATGGGGTCAGGACTTGCGAAGGATGCAAAGGATTTTTTAAAAGGACTGTGCAGAAGGGTTCTAAATACGTTTGCTTAGCTGAGAAATCATGTCCTGTAGACAAAAGAAGACGGAATAGGTGCCAGTTTTGCCGGTTCCAGAAATGTCTTAATGTCGGAATGGTCAAGGAAGTGGTAAGAACTGATTCCTTGAAAGGTAGACGTGGCAGACTGCCCTCCAAACCTAAATGCCCACAGGAATCGCCTCCAAGCCCCCCCATATCACTGATCACAGCGCTTGTGAGAGCTCATGTCGACACTTCTCCGGACTTTGCCAATCTTGATTATTCCCAATATCGAGAGCCAAATCCCATGGAGCCGCCGATGTCTGACTTAGAAGTGATTCAACAATTTTACACTCTCTTGACAACATCAATCGACATGATTAAAGTATTCGCTGATAAAGTGCCCGGTTATGGCGATTTATGCCCTGAAGATCGTGAACAGCTGTTTGCTTCAGCTCGTCTTGAACTATTTGTATTGCGACTCGCATACCGCACACGTCCAGAAGATACCAAGTTGACCTTCTGCAATGGCGTCGTGCTCGACAAGCGACAATGCCAGCGCTCGTTTGGAGACTGGCTTCATGCCGTGCTGGACTTCAGCAACACACTACATTCAATGGATATCGACATATCTACATTTGCGTGTCTTTGCGCATTAACTTTGATAACAGGTGTGTATACATTAAGTACCTTAACCTAACCCTTGTTAGTTTGAATATTCGTTTTTGTAGTCTTTTAATAAATTAATTCAATTAATTCTGATAATAATACGACTGGTTCAAGTAACGCTTTTAAGATTTTGCAGTAGCATTAAAATCTGTTTTCAAAAGAGCAAGGAAATTTTCGTTTTTTATGTTTCATATTAGATACTAATAAGATTTTGTTTTTTTTACCAGATCGACACGGTCTCAAGGAGCCCCACCGTGTGGAGCAGCTGCAGATGAAGATAATAGGCTGCCTGCGCGCACACATGCCGGGCGGTGGCGGTGCGGGCGGCGGTGGAGGAGCGCCGCACTTCAGCCGCGTGCTGGGCGCGCTGCCCGAGCTGCGCTCGCTGTCGGTGCAGGGCCTGCAGCGCATCTTCTACCTCAAGCTGGAGGACCTGGTGCCGGCGCCGCCGCTCATCGAGAACATGTTCCGCTCCAGCCTACCCTTCTGAACGCCCCGCGCCCCACCCCCGAGGACCACTCCCGCCTTCGAAACTTGTTCTCCTTCTGTTTAGAGCCGACTCCGTTATTTTTTTAAGTGTTTAGATTATATAAAATATTTTTCTAGAGATTAGATGGACGTTAGTTAGGACACGATCTCCCACGGAATCGGTTCGTGCTACTCGTATGAATTTAATATTAAGTATCTACTTAATGGAGACAATCTTACCGTGTAAGTCCTAAGTTAAGATTAATTTATTGAAAATGTTTAGGAATTTGTCTTTTGGGTGTGATTTCGTTTAATCTTACAATGTTGTGTATTTAGTAGTCTGCATTTGAGTTACCGCTCGTGATCGATGGCATCTTGTCGTACAAATATTCCTATGTTATTTACTTACGTATTACTTAGATAGGGAAAATCTAGTCACAAGACTTAGAAATGTTATAAAATTTTGCTCGTAAAAATCGGGCTTTTTATTATAATTAATTTAAGTAAAGATACTTTAAGATTGGTTAGGCATTTAATGTCCTTTTGTACGAATGTGAGCGAAGGGCGGATGGCCGCGAGCCGAGCGCCCCATGTACGGCGCCCGACCGGCACGCCGCGCCGCCTGCCCTTAGTGATGGTGAGCCGATGTAAGCGTCACAACGACACGATAGTTGGAAGTTACCTTTTAGTTTTAAATTATTTTGTAATATTTTTAGACGCTAGGACTCTAGTGTAATTTGTTATGATAATTATACCTAAGGCCTGAGAAAAAGTTCAGCATATTTGACGTCCCCAATAAATCCTTATTACAACGTGTCTTAACGAGTACCTTTATAGGTAGATAGCGTAGATTTTTCTTATGTGGACCTTTTATATGCTTACTTTAATACATATTATATATGTATTGAGTAAATATTTAAACATATCACGATATTGTTTTTAAAATTGTGATTGCACTTTATATTAATTGATATCCTTTGCATCTCATAAATAAGCTAGGCCATTTAAAACAAAATTTACATTAAATTGCTATTAAAGTCAGTGTGTATTTTTGCTCGTTAGTATGTCTATAGGAAGTAATACTACTGATATAATCAGGTTAGATGTCTGTATTTTATCTATTGCATTTTGCGCTAATTCGAATGGACTATGTAAAAAAATCACTGGACCAATTAAGTGATAACAAAAGTCCTGGTGCGGTCTATCTGAAAGAAGCTGTGCTAAGATCCTATAAGTCCTATAAACCCATAATCTATCTAACGTCTTAAGGCGGATATTTTTTTAGTATCTGCCGGCGTGGACACAGTAACAGTGTAGCTAAAAGTTGCCTTGTATCTCCTAAAAGACTTGATATCTGCAGCCGCACTGTAGGTATAAATAATTACGGAAAGTAGGCATGTACCTATTGTACCACTATGTGCTCTGTCCAACTTTAAATTACGGTTATAACTTACGTAGGTACATAGATAGGTCAAGGAATTTAAGATTCATATCTGACATAGGTAGGTAACTATTGAGTAGATGGGTGAATAAATGTTACTTATATGTACCTTAGCAACATTTATTCCTATGAGAGAGTGATTGTTGATGTTAATGTCCTTTAAGGTGGAGTTAGTGATAAACGTTGTCTATTACTTACATGGTAGAGTTTAAGAAATTCAAAACGCATGGAAAGAAATAATTTTATACAAAGAATTGATAGTACCTAACCTTAATTATTATAATGCTGGACTTTTTACTCGAATGCCACCACTCCCTTCTAATATTATTAATTTTATAGATTTATAAATCGTAGTCAAGGAAATTATTTGTCGATCATTTTTAATTGTGACGAATTTCGTAATGGATGAACCTAAATATTGTACTTATTTAATACTTCGGTGGTGCTTGAAATATTGTTACCTACCCGTCATCCAACCCGGTATACGTACGCTAAATGTATCAGTAGTAAAAAACTATTTGCATGAATCTGCCAGTGACATTCCTATATTACAAACCTGCTCTGCCTACTAATTAATTGATCATGAACAGAGTTAGTATGGTATAAGACTAGACATTACCCCACACTTGTAGACCGTCGTCGCATGTGAGCGCCTTCTAATTAAAAAATAAATAAATAAAGAACCGCACGTAAAACAAACCTCGGCTGCATTAGTACAAGCTAGCCATTTAATATTTATGCCCCATGCAAGCCTTGTCATTGTTATAGGTCATTTAATGCCGACATATCTAGCTGTTGTCTGCTTTTCCGCACACATACGACGACTTACCTACATATATCGGTTCTAACAGTTTTGAATTTCTACTTGAAACTCATTATTTTTTAAGTACATAATACGGAATTAGGCGCACTAAAATAGCTAATGGGGAGCTTACGAGAGATTTGGCTCCTGCTACAGTAAAAATATTCTCATCAACTATTTCCCTCCATAGGTGTGTACCTGTAGGTACCATAATGCCTAAGTCACAAATGTTAATGTAATATTATCTTTTCTTCTTTAAGGTTTGTAATAAACTGCATTTCTTAAATCTCAACATAGAAAAATAAATGTGCTTTTGTTATGATATGTTATACATTTTCTTTGTAAATATTTCGTGAAAATAATATCGATGCAAGTGCGTCAATGAAAATATGCCTCTTTTATTTGTTTTTCAAACATAGACCCTTGTACCGTTCTTGAAGCCGAGTGGTGGAATACCCTGCGGGAATTTATGTTTCCAGATAGAACGAGCATACCAATATTTTTTTAAACTTCCGTACAGCGGATGTATCTGAAGCTGAACTTACGATGGTCAATCAGAGGCACGACCCAACCAACACCACTGTTATTCTGTTACCGACATACATCTCTCTGTCCTCAAATTCAGTTAAAGCTAAACTTACAAACATTGTTCTCAATATTACTATCATTCTGAAATCAACATAATTAACTACAACATACCTACACACATCAAAAAAAGTTTGTGATCACTAGCATAATGCTGATATAATTTTTTAAATTGAACTTTATCAAGAAAAAATATTTGTTGTGTGTTTTCTTTATATAGAAATAGCCTGTCTGTTTGAAATTAAAAAAACAAAACTATTTTTTTAAACAGTGTAACAGTTTGATAGAAAGAAAAAGACTGTTTAACCAAATTTAAACAACAATTTATTAAAAAAAGGTTTATATTCAATATAATATAACTCCTCCTCTGGCTCGAACACATGCGAATATCCTCCTGGGCATGCTGAGAATGTTATTCAGCATTTCTTGGGATAACCTGTCCCATTCTTGAATAGCGCTGAGCCTGATTCCCTGTGCTCTGGCACTGTCTGGGGACGTGGCTGACGGTTCCAAACAGCTCGTTTATGAGAGCATCCCACGCCTGCTCTATTGGGTTTAAGTCAGGCTAGCCGGCAGGCCAGTCTAGCCTTGTGATGTCGTATTCTCGGAGAGCAGCATTGACTCGTTGAGCTCGATGGGCGGGCGGGCGCATTATCATCATCCAGTACAAATTGGTGCCCATGGTTTAGGTAATCGGAATGGTCTGACAATTCCATCAATAGCAACTGCTCTATACATGTCTGCTGCCATGAAGCCTCGATACGGGATCAAAGGCGTTCTAGCTCCAATCATAATACCACCCCAAAGGGACACCGATTTCCCGCCTCGCTGAACGGAATAGTTCTTTGCCTTTTGGGCAGCAGTCAAAACAGTTGGGCGACCACTGCGGGGTCGGTCAGCTAAATTACCCATCCCGTGGTACCTCTGCAACGTAGTCACGACACAGAATTGGAATATAGCAATTCTGCGTGCTATTTCTCTCGTGATGTATCCTTCTTCCCTCAAAGTTACTATTCTTGCTTGTAAAACTTCTGATAATCCTCTTGGCATTTTTCCAATCACAGCTTTCCGCGTAAATGTATTTTAAATCCGTTAAAATCAAGTTAAAATTGACTAAATCAGACAATGATGTTAATAACCTCATTGAAATCAGATTTCTGAATGAGCGTAAGCTAGGATTGAAAAGTATATATAAGATGCTCTGTTGACTGAAAGCCTTTTTAAATGGAAAAAACAATTGAACTGTTTTATTGTTTTATTTTCTAAATCTATATTTTTAAATAAAGAATCTAAAAAGAAAAAGAATTCATAAATCTACCGTAACAAAAAAGGTTTCTATTTTTCAAAGTGATCGCAAACTTTTTTTGATGTGTGTACTTCAAAAAGTGGATATTCGTTTGAGTGGTAATAAAATCAATAGGAAACAAGGATTTGAAAAGACTATATAAATATTATTTTGTTTATAATAATATTAACACCAGCTTATAACTGTCCCACGGCTGGGCAAAGGCTTAATTGGTTACCAATGGGGGCTATCGCGTTTGAATTCGCCGCTAGAGGCGCTAGTGTAGCGCGAGGGTACCGAAATGTCAGATGTCATAGAAAGTTCACGCATTGCGTGCTTTTCTATTACCTACGTATTTTTACTAATATTCACGATTGTGGTCTAGATTGAGCTATTCTTGATTAATTAAGATGTGAAGATTTTAAGTAGCAACTTAAGAGCGGCCAACCCGTCATACTTTTCATACAAACGCTCGTACGTGATTATGCAGTTGTTACAAATCTATCTTTGATTTTTTTGAACTAATAGGTATTTTGTGCACTATATCTAGGTTTCTATGGGAGCAAAAAATAAAAAATTATAGAAACAAATTCAGCATAAGCCTGCAGAAATGGCTGTTTTGCACAAATTTTACCTGTACTTTGGCCATTCATAATGTACTCATAAACTCTAAAAGTAAAGAAATCATCATGATAGAAACCTTGCACATGTTATGGAGATTCTTAATGACAAATATTTATTTCACACACTTGTAAGACTTATTCAAAAACATGTATTTCCTGGAACAAGTTTAAGAAAATTTCGAACACTATTTTTCGTTCAATGTCATTGCGTTAAGCCGTATGAGGTGTCCAGGAGACGAATTGTGCGGGGTCGGGGCGGGGTAAGACAGGGGAGTTGAAAGAAAATCGCCGCTGTGGCTCTGGATGAAACAACAAGCTTTTCGACCATGCTCGCGTTGACGATAGACGCGCCGGGAAGGGCCCTCTTAAGATCTTATTTGTTAGTACTTGGAGGTAAAATGATTTTTAAATGTTTCATGCTTGCTAATTTTAGGGAGAATATTGTAAATAAATGTATCTGAAGTTTACACTATGTTGCTATACGTAATAAAATAAACTTTTATGAAGTTATTGGTACTGTAAACTAAAAAATAAAATTATTGACATAACCTCACGCGTCAGTGGCGCCATCTGGTGAGCTCAAAAACGATAGCCCTCATTGTCAAATAGAGCCTGCCTAGTCTGTGTAAGAATGGTCAATCTTAGGAGATACTTCAGTAGAGGTTACCTACCTACCACCTCTTACAAACATTTTCAGTTTAACCGCAATGATACATGGAAAATATCTTAAAAGATGTTTCTAAGTAGGTATGTACTCACATTGTTTACTTAACCTAGGCATACACGTAGATAGGTACGTTGTTTACTGCCTTGACCTTGATTCCATTTTATTTAAACGGTATGCAGTTATAGGTAGGAATCCGTGAATTATGTAGTTTGCAAATAATACATACAAACGACCATCAGAAATCCATACAAGTGACACGAGACAAGTGAAACGAGATCGAGATCGACTTTCTTCAATTTTCAGTTACGTAGAAAATGAAAATAATAAAAATTCGGAATTAAACCAATATTCAGAACTTTTTAACGTGCCTTAAACTTGATGTTTATATACTATAAGAGTCCCCAACTCCCCACAGACTGCAGACTTTATAACAGCCGATACATTAGTCGCCAGTCGGGTTCTTATTCAGTATGATTATGTATGCAAGTACGCATATCATGACATCATGTATACTCTGTTTTTTAATCTCAGAGAGTAAATTGACACATGCAAATTTCAAACTTACAAACTAAACTAAATTTACTTAATTAGTTTTATGGCCTGGCAAATAATTCTGCCAGCTCTTTTGTGTAGTGTTGGACCAACGTTACCGGTTTGTTGAATCGTAACCTTTTCTATATATTAGACGATTAGAAAAAAAAAGTCAGATCCCATCAGTGTTGTTAGTACACAGTAAAACGGATATATAAAACCTTTTCTCGTAAAAAAACGGTAGAACTTTTAAAAATTACGGCAATTATTGGAACTTGACACTAAACAAACAATTACAATTTTAAATATAATTATGTTAAGGCAGTTACTGTGTGATTTTGAATACGGCAACCCTAAATTTAACAGAAACAACACTGGACGCCGTTTTATTTCCCTAAAAAACGATACTACTGATTTTATTAAAGGTAATTTACGGTAGTGGCACATCACTATTTTAGAATTGCAAAAAACTGGCAACCCACGTAATGTCAGTTTAGTCTCTGAGACTAAAAACGGACTTATCGGCCGTTAAATCAGTTTGATGATATGAAGCGGTTTGGGTTGTGGTTAATAAACCAACACAACAGCTTGCGTATAGAAGGTATATTTGATAAAAAGAAGTTCACAGAACACAGGTAACACAATACAATGTTGATAACAAAGTTCACGGAACACAGGTTGTACAATAGAACGGCGATAAGTGCAGTTAACCGTTTAGCACACACAATAGTCCAATTACCAGTCTTTGACAAAGACTAGATTTACGATTTAAGTTTATCATAACACAATAGAACATCGATTGTCGGCTGTTTTTCACAGTACGAACGAGAGCGGCAAAACCTTGCGACCCGGTGACGTTTCTCCACTCTTTCTCAGTGTTGCCGGTCCGCGTTCCACAGACTACATAAAATATATTATCTAATAACAAAAATAACTGTTTGTTTGTTTATACAATACTGACTTACTTTACTAAATATCCTTTACAAAGTAAATGCGTAATTTATTAATAAAAAGAAGTGGCTACGCTACAGATATACGTGATTTGAGGTAACACGATTGCCTTCAAACTATACTATCAGCAAACTATCGACCAACCTGTTAGATCAATATGGCGCTCTTATCCCACGCGCACACTTGCCGATTGCGAGCGCTCTCTTCAAAAGCCTGTTTGTCTGGTTTGCACATTCATCACAAACCCGACAGTTTAGTTGGCCTGGTTTGCGCGCTAGCAGCCCAACCCGACTAAACTATCGATCGATAAAAAGTCTGTTATCTGCGGGGACTATAAGTAAATATAAATGTTTATCGTACTTTAAGTACTTATTAATTCCATGCCTTGTAGGAAAGTAACAACACTAACAGCTAGAAATGTCACACTGTCAAAATCATATAATGGTGTCATTCATGACAGTGTTGCCATGCCAGAAGGTTACATTTCTTACACTTTTCGTAACTTTTAACCCCCTCGCGTAACATGTAAGTAATTTTTTACATTTTTGGGTATTTCCGTAACTTTTCAGAACAACGACATTTGTAATGCTTTTTTGCATTGAGGCGTTCTTTGCCCTTTAATAACAGAGCCCGTTTACGAACACTTAGCAGAACAGTACGTTATGAGGGTTCTCTAAGTACTTATCGAATATTTTAGTAATTAGTTCAGTGTAAAACTAACAGATGCAAAACCTCGTAGTTTTGGTTTAAACTAGAATAGAATAAGTTAGGTGCTAGACTAGATAGTAACAACAGTGAAGATGGCGCTGCGAACAAATTAAACTGTCTGTTTTATCATAAGACTATATACACCATTAGACATTATAGATTCCTTTACATTTCGCCATTTTACTGACATCAATTTGCCTCCGACCTCCGACCCCAAAAACAGGTAAATTAAAAAAAAAAAAACAATGCCTAATGTAACTTTTACAGCAAAAATGTAACATTTCAGGAAACGAAACGTAACTTACGACTCAAGGGCCCTGGCAACAGTGGCAACACTGGACTAAACGCCAAATCATAAAATGAGTGACATGTAATTTGTTGCCTTGTTAATTTGTTATTTCTAAATAAATGCCATAAAATCATCAAAACAAGCAATTTTACCCCATTCAGAACAACCACCGTTATGTATATTTGTGTCGAATCATCTATCAAAGTTGATTTTCTTACTTGATTGAACGAATATATCGTTAAAAGCTGAATTGACTTTAAATTTTTCCAATGTAATCAAACCAGCTTGTTCATTTTGATAAACTGCGCCCAAATTGAATATTAAGTTCATTTACTAAGTTACTGCTAATACAACATGACGGAGTCTACGGACATTAACGATGTGATGGACAAAAATCTCGAAGACTTCGAAATACAAGAAGTTCTTCGAAATGGAACAGACTTACGAGAATATGCGTTACAGCTGGATAAAGGTATTAAGGATGCCGAAAAAACCTCTGTAGCGGATTACTTAAAAGAGAGTGAAAATATAGCCTCTCTGCACAATCAAATTGAAGATTGTGATGGAATCCTGGCAAAAATGGAGAGCATGCTTATGGTGTTCCAAGTAAGTTATATCCCTTCTTGATGCCCAAACCTACTGCTAATGTTTTGTTAACAAACTTAAAGTTTACATAATTTTACAGAATGATTTGGGTAGTATCAGCAATGAAATTATAAGTTTGCAAAAGCGTTCGGTGAACATGTCAGTGCAACTCTCTAACAGGCAGGTTCTGAAGGGACCCCTCTCTACTTTCATAGAAGATATGGCAGTTTCTGAAACACTCATATTGTAAGTAAAGTTTATTTTTTAATTACATAATTTAGGTATGTAACTGTCTAGCTTGTGGCTCACTAGCAGCAACACTATGTTAACTAGTCTTAGGTAATATTTTAATCCACTGATTACATCACTTGTACCTGCTTATGTATTATCTGGATAATAATCAATTTTCTATTTCTATTGTGGTTTTACTAAGAGCTCATTGAATGTTTCAGTGGAATCAATAATGTTCCTGTAACTGATAAGGAATTTATGGTCCAATTGGCAATATTGAATCAAAAACTCAACTTTGTTAAGGAACAAGATTTTAAAGAAACAAAAGCTTGTCATGATGTCAAAGATGTCCTGGAGAAACTGAAAATAAAAGCAGTATCTAAAATAAGAGCTTATATTCTGGAGCATATTTATAAGTTTCGCAAACCGATGGCAAATTATCAGATACCACAAAATGCTATGCTTAAATATAAGTTTTTCTTTGAGTTTATATTAGCCAATGAGAGGAATGTTGCTCAAGAAATATGCAATGAGTACATTGACACATTGAGCAAGGTATATTACTCATATTTTAAATCATATGCATCAAGACTAGACAAATTGAAATATGAAGAGACTCCTACAAAAGATGATCTAATGGGGATTGAAGATGGGTCTAAAGGAGGCTTCTTCCAGAAATCAAACTTAAAAAACAAAAGCACAATATTCACAATTGGTAATAGAGGAGATGTCCTGGCACAGCAGCTAGAAGCCCCTATCATAGTTCCACATGTTCAGCAAAAGACTAAGGTAACTCATTTCGCTTGTTAAAAAAATCGAATACCTGCACAGTTTGATTCCTCTGGAGCAGTGTTCACCGAGTGGAATGTGTGTAAAGGCTGCAAATTATGGTTTTGAACCAAGGCAGACTCTTTTACTATAATAACTGTTAGCCTACATCATCCCACTGCTGAGCAAAGGCCTCTCCCCATGACTTCCAGTTTGTTCTATCCAGGAGGCAAGCACTTTACTTTTTGTGTAATTTATTTCACCACTACTGCAGTAATGGTGACGAAAATTATTCTAAGGAAACCGGCATGTCTCAGAACCAGCACTCACTGGGCCAAAATGGTGAAATATGGCCTGCTCTAGCTTGCAGCCAGTGAAAATATTACATTAATTTATGTAAGGTGCACAATAAATTAAATTTCGTCAGAACTATGTAACTGTGAACTATGTAACTCTAAGCTGAATGATTTAAGACCATACTAAGCCATTTTTAGGGTCCTGTTCGGAACCATTATAGGATCACTTGTGTCTGTCAGTCTGTCACAATCCGAATCTATTGAACCAGTTCAGTTGAAATTTGATACAGATACGAGTATCTGTGACCCAAACATGGAAGTGTATAGTAAATTAATTAATTTTTAATATAGAGATTTCTTTCAGGGGGTTAATTACAAAAAAGAATGTGTTGCAAACTGTACCATGTGAAATATCAAATAAATGGGTGTGTTGTGGGAATCTTAAATATATTAATTTTATAATAAAAAGTTCCAATTTATTTAAGAAATCTTTAGATAATATAATAAAATATTGATAAATTCTAACGTTTATATTATATTGATACCAGTTATACATCAACTGGCTAAGGATTAAATGACTCTTCTTGACCGACATTGGTTAGAGTACCTACCCTCAATGCCACAAATCGCAAAATAACCTTTATGAGGCTGGTACAGAAATGTAGAGTTTGCTCAAGCAAAGGGAAGCCTGTAGCAGTGGGTGAAGTCGGGCTGTGGACGACAGCAAAAAAAAAAAAAATTTATGATGATGATATTATGACCAACCTGTTATGTATTTTCTTTTATTGTTACAGTACTCCTATGAAGCACTATTTAGGAGTCTTCAATATGCACTTGTTGACAATGGTTGCAGAGAATATTTATTCACAACAGAATTCTTCCATGTAAAGGGAAGTCATGCACAGGAACTCTTTGATAGAATCCTAGGAAAAACTTTATCTTTGCTTGTGGTATGGAATTTAACATATACACTTATTATTATATGCAGGTAATGTTTTGATTAATACCAAAACTGAATATGACTTACCTTTGTTTTACAGAAAAATGTTGAAAGCTATGTGCTGGAGTGTTTTGATTGCCTGGCATTGTACCTTTGCATACAACTCATAAACAGATATAGATGGATGTGCCACAAAAGAGCTGTAGCTGCTTTAGACAAGTATGTACACGTGATTACTTGATAGCTACTGCCGTATATATTTAATTACTAGCTGTACCCGGCATGTGTTACAATGCAGCTTTTTCTAACTACTTCTTGTGTTTTTTCTACTATACACCTACCTACATACTATTTCCTGGATCAAAGTAGCCTATGGGTTAATCCAGAGTATCTATCTATCTAGTATCTATCGTATCGAGTATCTATCTATGTGAGCTATCTTTTTTTTTTTTCGGATAGGAAGTCATCAAATAACGGGGTCCCGCTCTGGGCTGAGCAGAAGGGAGTGTCAGACTTTTACTGACTAAAACCCATCCATGTCCCTTCCTTTGCCCTTTGTGTTCCAGAGCCGCGGTATCTCTTTCGAACAGTCCCGCAACCCTGGCAGGAGTATAAGCTATCTTGATACCAAATTTCATCCAAATCGGTTTAGCCGTTTGAGCGCGAACGAGTAACAAAAATACACACATACAAACTTTCGGCTATATAATATTAATGTAATAAACATAACTTTATAAGTTGTTTTCTTGAATGCCAAACCAATAGTATACTTATAAGGGTAACAATAGTAAACTCCAAAATGTCGCTCTTGTGTGTACTCACTCACTCAAATAAAAAAAGAATATCCTTTTTTTAGTAACTTATGATGACAATGTTGTCCTATTTAACACAAAGGTTGACTGTAGAGAATGGCAGACTTAATGTCATAAGGACATTCAAGTCCAACTATGTACCAATTGTACGTGAAGTTTCAAAAAATAAATAAAACCATAATTATCAGCAATCATCAGTCTTTTGTTCATCTTGTTCATAATTCCTTTTAGTCATTAAAAATATATTTCTGCCACTTTCAGTTATTGGGATTCATTGCAAGGTACTCTATGGCCAAGATTGGAACATGTGTTGAAGCTGAACATACAGAGTGTGCGAGAGTGCGATCCAGCAAAATTATCAAATAAAGAATTAGGACCTCACTATGTATGTATTCTGTTATAAACACGTAGTAAGGGAGAGGGCGACAATGGCGAGATGCTCGAGCAGTTTTCCTTGAATATTAATTGATATTGAATTTAAATGCAACTAAAATAGCGTGCAATATACCTCCTGCGCGACCTGCCCCTTAAATGCACCAATGCGTTGCGCTTTTGCGAAACGACTCTGCGAGTAACTTTAACCGCCACCGGCCGCGTCGTCCAAATGCGTCCAAAGCTTCACAAAAAGTGCGTGCGAACCTTAATCATAAAACCTAAATACATGATTAATGTAGGTAGTTTATAATTTATTTATGTCGTTTATCTATTGATCGCAATTGCTACTCCCGAGCGTGAGGTCCTGGGTTCGATCCCCAGATCGGACAGAAACCGTTGCAAAACCCTTCATGACAAGCAGTTGTGACATTACGGTTTCATAATTTAACTTTTTTATTGTAGATTACCCGGAGATATGCAGAATTCTCTGCTGCTATGCTTAGCTTGAGTGAACAATTCCCTTCAGAAGAACTTAGCAATATCCTGCTTGTTCTACAAGACGAAGTTCATTGCTTCTTACTCAAAATGGCGGCTGAATTTCCACAACGAATTCAACAATTAATTTTTCTGATCAACAACTATGACATGGTCTTAAGTATATTAATGGAAAGGACAAGAGACAATACTAAAGAAGCAGAAAGTTTTAGAGAGCAGTTACAAGCTAGGAGCTCAGAATACGTTGAAGAGATTCTGAGTCCACATTTTGGAGGCATGATACAGTTTGTCAAGGAAGGCGAACAATTACTTGACTCGGACAAGAAAACAGAACTAGCAAATTTAGAAAGAAAGTCTCTTTCATTGGTGGCCTCATTTAGTTCTGGATGGAAACAAAGCCTTGAAGAAATTCATAGAGAAGTACTAATTTCCTTTCCAAATCTTGTAACTGGATCTGGTCTGCTACAAATGGCTCTTACCAACTTCGTGCAATATTACCACAAGTTTGCAAAATTGCTGACACCTAATGCGCGAACGCAATTAGTCAATATTCATGTTATTATGGTAGAAATAAAAAAATATAAAACCAACTATTAACATGTCATCATGTAATAATATGTCTAGATAATCCAAAATGCTAAGTTAGTATAAGAGATTATGTACTAGGTAAATCTTCTAACAATAATACAGCACTGTTTCATAATACAGGTTGCGGCGCGGGAACTTCTTTTACATTAACTGGTATATTTAAAGTTTTTTTTTAAATTACTTGAAAACGATATCTTGAAGATGGCCTTCGTTCTGGTCAATACATTGGGAAAGTCGAAATCGGAAATTTCAGTTTAGTTTTTACATCTCTGCGACGATGTTGGCAATAGCAGCACGAATATTGGTCTTCACCTCATCCAGGGTTTTGGACAATCGGTATACTTACACCAAAAAATAAACACAGGGTGCGAAATCTGGCTCACACTGCACCTTCCCGAACGTCTTAACTCTTTGAGGGGTGATCTTGAGTAGCCACAATGGAGACCACCATCAAGATATCGTTTTCAAGAATAAAAAACTAAAATAAAAAACTTCGAAATGTACCACTTTATAATAAAAAGAATTAAATGGTTTATTAATTTAAAAAATCTAGACTGCCTCGTTGGTCTACTGGTCGCAATCACGACTGCTAAGCCTGAGGTCCTGGGTTCGATTCCCGGGTTGGCCAAATATACTTTTTTTTTTAAGATTATTCCCGCGCCTCACCCTGTAGTATAATAAATGCAAAGAGTAACTATCTATCTATTACCTTTTCACGATTGAACGGATTTGATGATAGACCGGATAACCTGGTAACATAATAATTTATCATTCGTCCTAAGGATATGTTTGATCCTAAGGATATCTTATAAAATATGTGTACAATAAAACACTGCATTAAAATAACATATTGGGTTTTATTTAGTTTAAAAGTTTAAACATTTTTTTAATAGCAGGTATGTGAAAATTTATCCTACTTTATGATTATATTTACAGCCAAAATCCTAATATTTAATGCGAAAAATTGTACAGCGAAACAATGGTTTTACTTTTATGATCACATCAAGATCATCAATCCGTATGGCGTTGCATAGACAATGTTGAGGCGGACCCCGCAATATCGGCAGACTTGCTTCGGGCAATCTGCCGTATCCGCTTACTAACGGATTATTTCTATTTATACAATTTTATTATCTCTAATATTTACACTTGCTGCTGGTCCTCAAACACGACTAGGCCCTAGATATCCTTAAATTAGCACTGCGCTAGTAATCTAGAAAGACTTAAATCTATAATTTTACACTTGTCGAGATCAAAAAACATTGCCTATGTATGAATGTTCTCTTAGCTAGAGAGAATTATTATCCCTGGTGAACTGCTCCATACTCTTAATGAATGTATCTAACTTAATATCGTCGGGTCAAAAGTCAACTAGCCGATCTGAAAACCTCAAATTGTTTAGGCAAATCACATAAGATTATTTTACCTCTGTAGAAATTGTATTTTTTGCATTTATGCAAAAAATGATTAGCTGTAATTTTTGTATTTGAAATACCGAATAAACAATATTTTTCCACAGTACGTGTGGTCATAAAATAATATGTCAATATCTGACAAAAGAAACTATCATAATTTCACACTGGTTAGTTGTACTGACGATATGAGGTGAGATTAAGTAGTAAAAATAGGTCCTAAAACTTAGTACTATAGGTAATAAACTAAGAAATCAATCCCTAGC
The DNA here is from genome assembly GCA_947578425.1 of Eugnorisma glareosa. Lineage (NCBI taxonomy): Eukaryota > Metazoa > Arthropoda > Insecta > Lepidoptera > Noctuidae > Eugnorisma > Eugnorisma glareosa. The sequence goes on from OX387964.1 coordinate 13,108,338, forward strand.
TACACTTATACCTCGATGTTCTTAACTATTCAGATACGACTATTCTTACAAACTTCAATCACAAAAACTAACCTCCACTTTATAAGGTGAGGAAACTTACACTATTATTAATTACACTTTACAGAACACAAGCATCAGTCAGTTCTTAAAAAGGACTGCCTTAATTTCAACGCCCGATTTTTGGAGCGAAAATCAACGCAAAGAGGTCTTTACGGGAAGACAACATCACCGACATTTACGAACTAGATTAAACACCTCTTTGAAGCTACGTTATTTAAATAGATATGGCTCTGCCGCGCGGGCGTGAGAAACTTTAAACAAGAAAATAAAGCTCGCCGAATACATAACCTCTTGCTTTTTTAAAGTCGATTATTCTATCGGATTTAGTCTTTGGCAGACAGAAATAAATGGAAATAGGGAATCCGAGGCCTTTGCCCTGCAGTCACAGGACACATCAGGCTCATAATAATAATAACAAACAAAGCAAGCGTGTGTCAACTGCTGTGAATCATTGACTGAATTATCAACAGCCAACCGGATCACTTCGATGTTTTTTTAATTTTGAAACAGTCGATTTTCGTTCCAGACACAAGGTGTTAATGCTACACTAATCCTAGTCGTAGTAGTAATAAGTTTTTAATTCTAGAGCAATCGTAGCTAAATGCATCTCCCATACTTTCAATGGCCTTGCTTTTACGTAATCACGTATTGTTTTTTCAAGTGCTAAGGACATAGGTTTCATTTTACGCGACAGAAGCATTTTGTTGAGACTGTGTTGGTCGTGCCTATTGATGACCATCATACTCGTGATGGCCGCTTCTTCCAATTCAGGCGTCGCTAGAAAAAACAGAATAATGATTATTAATAATACGTTCAAGACACAAAATAAACAATAATAAAAAATGAGGTTTTATATACTCACGGTTATTATCAAGTATATCCAAGAGTTGATTGATTGCTATTTCGCAATGTACTTTCATATCAGCTGGGTAAGGTTTCATCAGTGGTCCAATCACCGACACACAAAAGTGCTTCACGTTGTTTGGGACATTCTTCTTCTGTATCATTGGTTCAAGTAAATTTTTGACTATATGGAGTTGACACCAGCGCGGTCCTCGCCGTTTAGCAAGAATAATCAGAGCCAATCTTAGCATTTTCTTTTCAATGGCAATATCTGAAACCACCACTTAGTTTAAATAAAGCCAAAGTCAGTCGCAACCCCAATGGGAATCTTTGTATGCCTTTGCTCGTGCCCACAGTTACGACCTGGCTACTTGACCGGCACGGCATAATACCAGCCGGTCAACGGTGTCGCACCGGTCAGTTTAAATCAAGTAAAATATGAAACTATGACCACCTATACAACTAATTCCGAAATAAAAAACTAAACTACAACTAAAAATTATATATTTTTTCACCATTTGTATTTTTTGTACAGTACAGCCTGGTGGTGAATTGTAAAAAATATCAACCTTCTTCAATTTCAAATAAAGCATTATATAAATAAACTTAATGCGAAATCGCATCACCACGGACAGAAGTACACACAGCGTCAGCATGTGCTAAGCCCTCAAGTTTTAAAATGTTGCTCTGCTACAGCATTGAATTCGTTACGAATATTAGAGAGAATACTTCAAATAGAATTCATTGCTTTTCGAATTGGATTCGAATGTCGTCATACTCTTACCGGCAGTTTCGGAATAGCCAGCGAGCCCATATGAATTTGAAATTGTTATCTACTATCGTCTACGTCTACGTATACGAAACCAGATTAGGTACGGAAAAATGCACTTTACTGAGCGTCACCTAGTGTGGGCCGGCCCTTATGTTTCAAGCACAGGAGGCATTATGATGATTTACATTATTAAGCTCATTTGCTTAGCTAAGATCATAATTGAATGCTGCGCTGTGCGCTGTGCTACGTGTACAAAAATTTGAATACCTCTTAGGCCCGTGATGGAATTTTTGAACATTTCTAGTATTTTCGTCTCACTCCAATTTGTGATTTTGTAGAAATATTGATCACGCAATATTTTTCTTAATTCTTGGACTCTATTGTATCTGTCTTCACACTTATAAAAATGAAGCAAGTAGACTAAACATGTCACCATTGGGCTTTTTGCTGAAACAAAAAAATACCTTAAGTAAATTAAAGGACCGGACCCCAAAATCACGTATGATCGTTTTACGGTCAAAACCATATAAAATGCATGCCTAGGCTAGGGATGCATTTTGCACCTGTCAACAAATAATGTCGAGATCTATTTTAGTCTCTAGTGCTGTCACGCGAATAATCGTTCCAGTTTGAACGTGCCAGTTGAGTTTCCTTCTTTCCGCGCAGTATTCGGCTCAGTTTAACCAGATGTTAATACTGCTTTCAGCTTAAATATCATTTCTATGATTATTTATTACTCAGTAAAAATATAATTATTGCTGTCGTTTAACACATCTTGAGCAACTCAGCTAAGGATAAACAATTAGCAGAATGTAGTACAATTAACATAGCACCACATAATTTCCTGAATGGTTGGGCAAAGACACCACAACATCCACACTAAAACTATTATTGTCAATTTTATACATCTCATCTGCCCAGCCTTTTCCCAACCATTTTGAGGTAGTCTAACCGAATATCAGTATAAATAATAAAATATCACGGTAAGACTATGTAGTTGTCTGACTATCAGATAACTAGTGAGGGCCATGACGGCAAATTCATTTTTTGTTGCAATACTACTATTTAAATAAATTATTATTAATGATGATTATTGATTACTTACCGATTCCCATATGTGATAATGGTATTAAGCTCATCCAAACTTCTAGACACTGTTTAATTAAAGGCACCGATTTAAATTGAATGCAATACATGGCGTCTAAAATAAAAAGCCTCAAGCGACTTTGCGCTTTAACAAATCTGCAAAGGACCGCATAGAAATGGGACACACTTTCAATTACATCAAATTCTGGTGTTCTATTCAATTTAAAAACTGTGAACTCTATGCTGCACAGAACAGCGTCAACAATATCCACAGAGGGCCAATATTTTTTCAACTGCGCTATGACATCAAGAAGAATTTGTTCAGTTTTAGTCATAGCTGGGGCAGGATAGCTCCTAACTTTTCCAAACAATTCAAGTTTTCTTTCTGGCTTGGCTAGAAACTGCATCAAGCCTGCTATAAAGTGCTTATAATTAAGTTTTTGCAAATCTGCAACTAAATTGTCCTTGGCTTTTTTATTGCAATGGTTTTGTATTATTATTGATATATCTCGTTCTATTTTTTCGCAAATTTTAGTGACTATCTTGCCTGAAACAAAAAGTAAAACATTACAAATCATATTAGACGCGTGGAAAATAAAAATATTAACATCAATTCATAAAAAAAAGAGAAAACCCGGCGCGACGACGACTAAGGCGCGTTGCTCACTGGTAAGTCGAGGCGACGTCGCGGCACGGCAGAGTATAGGTCTCTACGTGGAGTCGAGGCGCAGGCGGCTATGCTTTCTTCACATTCTGCGCCCGCGCTTTGACGCCGCCTCGACTTTAGTTTGTGTGAGCGACGCGCCTAATATGAGCACAATAATAAAAGTATGACCTCTTCAGGAGTTCGCCTAGTGAAATGCTAAAACCCGTCTACATTATGCGTGTGCATAAAACGGACTGATGTGGATGCACCACTGGGCGCATACAAAGCATGACTAAACAAAAGCTTAACACAAAAGATGCTGAATGTCATTAAAAGGTCAGATCGCATCATAAACAAGGGGGGAAAAAAAACATTATGTTTGTAACTACGAAAAAAACATACCTGGTATTCTCTTCTCAATTCGCGTCACAGTTTCCATGCCATATTTCTTGATCATATAACACAAAATACTATCTTTTGGATCACAATCTGACTCGTCTGTATCTACTTCTAATACTGGAGCCCTCATTTTGTTTTCATGTTGTACGTCTTCAGAAAAGACATCAAAATCTTTATAGCTAACAACATTACTGTTATGTAGTAATGTACTTTCATTATTAATTTGTGTAGCACTCTCATTTTCACTTGGGCCCATTATTGATTTCGTACTACTTTTACCTTTTAAATTAGATAGTTCAATATTGTCTTCTGTGCACAATTTTGTATGTACTGTACCACTACGTAATACTCCGTTATGCTGTATAAGGGGTTCGTTAGAGGAACGCCTTCGTCCTTTCTCTAATGGTAGTTCATCAGATGGTTTAATATCTCCTTTTGTACTCATTGAAATAATGTTAAGGGGTTTGTCAGGGGAACGCCTTAACGTTTCTGACATTTTCTTTTCAAGTTGTATGTCTTCAGAAAATAGATCTAAATCTTCGTAGCTAACAACATTACTGTTGTTTAAGGTACTTTCATTATTAATTTGTGTAGCACTCTCATTTTCACTTGGGACTATTATTGATTTCTTACCACTTTTACCTTTTGACTTAGTTACTTCAATATTGTCTTCTGTGCACAATTTTGTATTCACAGTAGAACTACGTAATACTCTCTTATACTGTATATGGGGTTCGCTCGAGAAACGCCTGCGTCCTTTCTGTAATGGTACTTCATTGAATGGTTTGATATCTTCTTTTGTACTCATTGAAATAACGCTAAGGGGTTTGTCAGAGGGGCGCCTTAACGTTTCTGACATTTTATTTTTAAGTTCTATGTCTTCAGAAAATAGATCTAAATCATCATAGCTAAGAACATTACTGTTGTGTAAGGTACTTTCATCATTAATTTGGGTAGCATTGTCATTTTTTCCTGCGCCGTTTATTGATTTCCTATTCCTTTTACCTTTTGACTTAGATAGTTTATTATTGACTTCTGTGCACAATTTTGTATGTACAGTAGCACTACGTAATACTCTCTTATACTGTATATGGGGTTCATTAGAGGAGCCCCTGAGTCTTTTCCGTAATGGTAGTTCATTGGACGGTTCAATGTCTTCTTTTGCATTATGAGGTGTAGAAATGATATCTTCTTTTGCTCTATGAGTTGCAGAATTCTTATCTTTTGTTGCTATATCAGTTGTGGAATTGCTATTTTCTTTTGCATTTATTGAATAAATGGTAAGGGGTTTGTCAGAGGAGTACCTAAGTCTTTTCCGTAATGGTAGTTCATTGGATAACGCTATGTCTTCTTTTACTTTATGAGTTGTAGAAATGTTTTCTTGTTTTGCTCTATGAGGTGTAGAATTCTTATCTTCTTTTGCTCTGACAGTTGTGGAATTCGCATCTTCTTTTGCATTCATTGAAACAAGGTTAAGGGATTTGTCAGAGGAGCGCCTGAGTCTTTTCCGTAATGGTAGTTCATTGGATGTTTCTTCAATTACTTTATGAGTTACTGTTGTAGAAATGTTAATATTATCTTCTTTTGCTTTAAGAGTCGTGGATTTTTCAGATTTGCGAGGTGATAATATTATCGGGTCTTCTATTAATAAAACAGTACAAGGCTCGAAAAGTGCAGAAATCTTTCTTTTACTTCGACTTGAGATGGAACAATTACGCAGTACCTGTTTATCATCACTGCTTTCAATCTCTTTTTCTAAGCATGCTGTATGTCTTCGCGGCTTGTGAATGTCATTTGTGTGTTTAGGAGGTGTTTTTGCTTGTTTGGCACTCTGTTGCGAATTCAATTGCGCCATAAATTTCACGGCTTTTTCATAAATATCTTTGCGATTGAGGGATGCAGATGTATCATTTTCTGTAACCTTCCTTTTAACAGGTACAAGTTGTTTAGGTTTAACCCGCATATTCTCAGATTGTGTGATTTCCATTCTTATTTTATACTTTGGTTCTAACCTCTTTTTAAGCTTTTCCAATTTGGTTTTTTTCTTGTTTTTACTTTTTTTCTTAATGATGGGTGGTTGATTTACCTCTACGATATCATGTGAAGATCCATCACTATCAGTGTTTTTATACATTCCATTGTCTGTCACCAATTCCTCAGAATCTGAATGGTTAATTAATTGGTTTTCGTCCATTGACATAGGTAAGCACTGTAGTGATCCCTTTTCCACATGTTTATCTCTGTTAATATTTGTACCTTTATCCGGTGATGATGGGTTTGATATTGTTATTGATTTTTCGTCATTACAAAGCAATTGATTTTGGTTATCTTTTTGCAACAAAGACGCATTTTGGGATAATCTTTGTTCACATTTTTTAGTTTGGGATATATCTGTTTCTTTTTGCGATGGTGTTGTTGAAGATTCTGGGTTCGATATAGTACCTAAATTATTATCATCACGCCCCAATACACAATCTGAAATTTCCATTCTGGAGTTAGTATTTAATACAGAATGTTCAGGATTTGTTTTAGTCAATATTTGTTCAGATTTTAAGATAGATTCAAAACACGCAATCATTTTGTCGCAATCATTTATGTTAACTTTATTACGATCGCGACCTTGGCTTACTGCCATTCTAATTAGTGTTTGCATAAAATCAATCGTTTTATAACACAAGGAACTGCATCTATCAAACTTTTCACTAGGACTGGATGTAGAATCCACGTTGGTTGGCGTTTTTGGAATAGGAGATATAGCATTGTAATTAAGTTTCATTGTACTAAATATATTTTCTAACTCCAGTTCAGTGTGGCTCTCACATCGCAAGCTATTATTTATTTCCAGACATTCTTTTTCTTGAGTGCGTTTTTTGGGCCTTACGTTATTAGAAGTATCAACACTATTGGTAGCTTCCCTTTCATCATTGGTAGAATGGCTCTTTCTGTGAGGGACTCTCTTAAGTTCACAGAAATTTTGGTTTTCATTGTGATCAATGATTATAATAGTTGGAGTTTCTATTTCTTCTAGCAGGATTGGACTTCCTGACATAGCAGTATTTTTTGGTATTTCCTCATTTTCTATATTTTCTCCATTTGAAGGACTGTAATTTAAGAGGTATTCTGGAGAATGTTCAGTCTCGAATTCGCGTGGCACTGCAATGTCTTTACCAGCAATCAGAGATTTCTTGCCCTGGAGACCAGAAAAAAAAATAGTTAGAAAAACGTATCCCTGTAAAATTAAATATAGACACTGTCCTAATTTTGGAAACAACTCTTGTCATAACTACACGTCATTATACAAATTCCATTGCTACCAAAATTTATTTACAACTTTCTATTAATATAAAAATGTAATTAGACTATCTAAATCTCTGTGTATAAAAAACAATTGCCACATGTACGTAGGACGGAGCATCACTTTGTTGTTGGTTTGTATGAGAATAAAATGATATTTTTGAAATTCTTCATTATTAAATCTCGCACGTGCGGCTGCACGGGTGGATCGCTAGTATATACTAATATTATAAAGAGGTAAAATTTGTTGTAAGTTTGTATGTAGGGGTAATCTCTGGATCTACTAAACCGATTTTGAAACTTCTTTCACTAATAGGAAGCTACATTATCCCAGAGTGCTATAGGCTATATTTCCAACGTGCCCGTGGAATAATTTCCGACCAAAACGCGAGCCAAGCCGTTGGCAACAGCTAGTATTAAATAAAACGACTGCTAAAGTTGTGTAAGTGTAAATGAATTTATATTATCTAGGATTCTGTACTTACGATAGTATCATTTGGTATGGGCGACAACACAGGATTTTCAAATACGTCATTTTCGGCTTCACTGTCGTCACTCCTTTCGCTTCGTCTATCAGGCAACGATTTATATTTGCGTGTAAGTTTATTATGCTTGGTTCGTAATTTACCTGCAAGTTATAGATCGTAAATTATAATACAGGATGTATAAACAAAAAAAACAATTAGCTTTCCCATACATTTGGGTCGAGTAGATATAGAAGTTTTATATGAGACATCTGATTATTTTTTCGTGATTACGATGTTAGTCCCGTGGAGAAAGTTGATCAGTTTTATGGTATGTCTGTGAAAAGTGTGGTCATGTTTAAGGTTGTGAAATATACGCTCTAAATGAGGTCAGGAGACAGGGCATTTTTTTGTGGGAAGTGGCTTATGGACCAATAGTGGCACGGTTTACCTTTACCTTAACCGTGTATAAACAGGTATTCAACTCTATAGAACATACAGGGTTATATTTATATATTCGGATTAGAAGTAAGCAAGTATAATTTACCAGCATACCTTACATTTGAAAAGATTTCAATGTTCCTATTTGGTCACATGTTGTGGTGATTGTTTTTCAAAAAAAATGAAAAGTAAATGATGTTAGCCTCAGAGATGTTAAATAATGAAAACCGGTCAAGCACAAGTCGTTCTCGCGCACAGAGGGTTCCGTAGCAACAAACAATTTAATAACAATATTTTGAACACTTAGCCTATTTTATGAGATTACCAAAAAAATACATTCTTTACTATATCAGTAGGAATGATTCCCGAGTAAATAAATATGATTCTGTTTAGTCCGTCGGTTAGATTATCAAAGAATATTGGATACGTATTTTTTGTTTTATCAAATCAATAGAAACTGACGAAGATAAAACGCATCAAATAATCGAAGTGGGGGCTTGTGACGTCACGGGAGTTTTCTACGTACGTGTCGTCTTCATTTTTGTTTGAAACGTGAAAAAAGAAAAAATACGTGTCCAATATTTTTTCAAAATCTATCTGACCGACTAATTAGATTTTTTTGGTCATCTACCCTGTTACACTGTCTTCTTTATTCCATAAAACCGTTATGAAGTGTCACGAAAAACAAGGAAATTTAAAGAGAAAACGAAATTCAGAGCTACAGTCAACAATTAAGCCATTCTTGTAAAAATAGAACTGCTATGAATCGGAAAAAAGGTGGGACAAGACTTTATCCACGAATATTATAATAGTACCACATTAGCAAATACATAGGTACATGTCACAAAACAATAAACAGTATATCAAAAACGTTGGTTAATATTAAATAGCAAGATTAGCTGTAAACTGAATTAAAATCATACCATTTTCTTTTGTTGTTGCAGTGAGATTTGTTGGTTGATCTTCACCCTTATGTGGGATATTGTCAATATTTTTTCTAAGAGCTTTATTTTCTGTCTCAATTTCTGTGTTCTTGATACGAAGTATTTCATAGTCTTTCTCCAAGTTTGAGATTTTAATATTTAATTTAGAAAGAGTTTCTTTCTCACTCCCTAACTTTGTGAGTTTTACATTCTCCTTGTGAAGGTTTTCAATTTCTTTCATCAGCTTAGGAATTTTGGCATTTTCTTTCTGAAGGCATTCAATTTCTTTCTCCATCTTTGAGATTTTGGTGTTTTCTTTCTGAAGGTTGACCATTTCTCTCTCCAACTTTGGTATTTCAGCATTTTGTTTCTGAAGAACTTCAATTTCATTTTCCAACTTTGAAATTTTGGCGTTTTCTTTCCAAAGAGTTGCTATTTCTTTTTCCAATTGTTTGATCCTGGCAATCTCATTGTGATCATTTACTTTGTCTGAAATATTATTTAAGCGAAGATTTTCAATTTCTTTCTCTAAGTTTGGAATTCTGGCATTCTCTTTTCGAAGTTTTTCATTTACTTTGTCCAAGTTTAAAAATTTGGCGTTATTTTTGCGAAGAGTTTCAACTTCTTTTTCAATTAAGGTTTTTTTCGCATTATTCGTAACACCAGCTTTTCCTTTTTTATTTCTGCTAGGTTCCAATTTGTGCTCTTCAACTAGCACCTGAAATGTTAAGCATTAATCATTATTTTAACCGATTTAAAACAAACAATACATATATGAAATGTCGAGTCATCCTGCATATTTTGACCTAAAACAATAAATTGCCCGCGGCACTCTAGAATAAACACTTCCATAAGGTCAAAATAAAATCACTTTAATCATTTTTTTTTACTTGGATATCTTTGGCTAGATGTACTGAACACTGTGTTATAATTTGTCCGCCTATTTTAATGGGACCTTATATATATCACAGGCGATCTTAGCAGCAGTTTGCAGCACCCCTGAAGCAAGTTTTAATGTGTATCCCGCTTTCCATTTCATATTTAAATGAATGTAATTTGCAGCTCAGCATCGGAGTCTGCAGTGTACCATCATCATTTTCCTGCCCTTGTCCCTTGGCGGCACAATACGTTTTTTTTTACATTCTCCCCTGTCAATCGTCACGCTATCATTACATAGTTTGCATTGTACCAACAAAAATAAAATGCTTTGTAAAAAAAACAGTATTTAAGTATTTACAGAATACTAAAACTTAAAACCAAGAGCATTGCAAAACATTTTATAATACATACAGTGTGTACCAGAAAGGTGTAGTCTATATTTAAACAATCAAACTGAACAGCTTTCTCCATGGGATAGGGCAACATGGGAATCACAACCTGAAATATGCCCACACCTTTCTGGTACTGTCAGCATCAGAAGTAGATTAACTAACTTGTTAGATATTACTTGTTACTAACAAGGTATTGAAGAGTAAGGAATATTGAAACATTAAAAATAATAGCTGGAGACCTGTGCATCAAATAATTAAAATTCCGAAATGTTAAGCTACTTCTGTTGCTGACCGTACACACTGTATATTAGTTACAGTTAAGATGTATCAATGTGTATATGACCTTATACTGAGCGTAAATCTTTTGTGTGGCTGCAATCTTATTTTCCAGTTCAGATATTGTTTCATTCTTTTGCCTATCTCGAGCTTCTGCTGCTTGAAGTTCCTGAAACATTAAAAAATACTGTTCATTCTTTATTTCTTTATAAGTATTATTATGCAAAAGTGTCTGTTACACCCCAAAAAGTATTAGGATCTAATTTTACACACGGCTACACTTAGGATAATTTATCCCGGTAGTACATTCCTATAGGATAATTTCTGACCACCATGCGGGCAATGCCACACTGGCCGAAGACAGTTAAGCTATAAATAATTTGAGTCCACACCACAGGTTTGTTACCAATATTAGGTTTCTTGATTGCTTGGGCAATCTACTTTATGTTCTTTTTTTTTATAACAATTACCTGCAAGGCAATATATGTCTCCACATAGCTTCTTCCTCATTGTTTTTTTCACAAAAGCAATTAAAAGCTACTCACATTCTCCAATCTGGTTACTTTTTCTATGAAGTTGCCTATTTCTACATGATGCTGTCTGCATTGGTTTTTAAGTTGTGTTTCAGTAATTCTTAATTCTGCTATTTCATTTTTCGCAGCTTTAGCAACAGTCACATAATGGCTGAAAAAGAAATAAAATGGACAGTGTTCAATATAAGTAGCTAGAGCTGGAATGGAAAATTGTTACCCAAAGTAAGATGCAAAGTTTTTTTTTTTTTTTTGTCAAATAATGAATAATTTAATGTAACATGTGATAAAATAATATTAATTTTTTGAGCTTTTAATATCATAATCAAAGTTTTGACAAAATGTTGGTACATAATAAAAATCTGATTGAAACGAAAAAAATAAAACGGTGGAGCTCTTTCGAGGAGAAGGCAGATGGATGGATTAAACACCGAGCATCCAGGTGGATTAATATGTCTTATTGAACCATGCTTTACAAAGGCTCACTACAAAGGTACCCCTTATTGTTTGACATTGAGCTGCACAGCAACAATAGCGCTATCCCTTTATCACATTGGAACAATAATGAGTTTAAAACTTCATTAGCACCTACAAGCCAAAACAAATGATGATGATGTCTTGATACTTACTCAATAACTTTAACCCTTTTTTTAAAGAAAATAACAGATTTTCTCAACCTATCACACCTTGCTTGTAGATCAGGCTCCTGAAATAAAAGAAACAACCCTTTAGAAAGCTCATTATAATAATCATATACAGAATGAATTTTTCAAGTGGGAATGGATGGCCAAATGTGAAACTATGAGGAATAGCAAACAATACTCATTGGAGTCTCAAGCCTGATTTGGATAAATACTAAAACTGCATCATTTGATTTCAGAAAAAAACCACTGTATTTACTATTATTTATTTATATTCACATAACGGTAAGTAAACTTATAAACAGAGCCCCACAAAACCTAACCTAACTCTATACACTCTTTCTTAAATTTCGTACTTAAAACTAATTATTATTTGTAGGTATATAATACCAGCCTATTAGTGTCCCACTGCTGGGCAAAGGCCTCTTCTCAACAGAGAAGGCACGAGCATTGATCACCACGCTTGCTCAAGACGGTTGGTGATTTCAGACTTTTATAAGTCCAGGTTACCTCACGATGTTTTCCTTCCCCGATATCTGTGATGTCCAAGATAAACTTAGAAAGCACATGGATTGTAAGTCACATTAGTACTTGCCCGTATTTGAACCCACAACCTCATGCATGAGAGGCGAGGCATTAACCTCTGGGCCAACACGTCGTTTATAAGTACCATATAGCACTTTAATAAATCATATTTCTAATTAATATATCACTACACCACACCACACCACCATTATATTATTGCACAATTGGTTAGTTTTAATAATAATTTTTAATTTGATAATAGTGTCGCTAGGATCAAATTCTGGGAAATAATGACATACTGCAAACTAAAGGAAAGAGTTCATTTTTTATATATATAGTAGAGTAGAGTAGGGACTCTATTTTCCGCACTTAGACTCTCATATATGGTCCGTTGTGCGTCTTTTATATATATATATGGAGTTTCCTCTGTGCCTCAGAAACGCGGCTGTCATTTGTAGATCTTTGAAGCCGTTACAGGTAGTCAGTGGCCCGAAAGTCTTAAAGTATTGTATTACCCACTATTGACTGGGATGTGAAGGTCAGATAGGCAGTCCCTTAAAATACTGGTATTCAGCTACATCTGGTGAGACTGGAAGGCGACCACAAAATATTTGGGAAAAGGCCAGGCAGATCATGATAGCTATAACCTTAAAGAAACAGGGTATATACTGCTGCTGTCCAAAAACGTTACCTGACTTTTCCCTAACCATTTTCTCAAATTTATGCTGACCGCCTGGAATGGAATCAGTTTTCTTTGCTCTATACAGAAATAAGAATAAGTTTGCCTGAGCGAGCCAAACAAGCTCGAAAATTTTCAGTGGTCCGCGGACAACGGGTTGGGAATCCATGAACTAGTTCTTAAATTCAAAAGATCCCTTTTTTTACAATTACTGGGAAATTTGGGATGCAAACATTGTAGTCTTAATTTTTCCCTGACTCTCCAGGTAGCCCCTCGCCTTCACTGACTTTCCCTGACCACCTTGAATTTCCCTGATAACCTTGAGTTTCCCTGACTTTCCAGAATGTGTACACCCTGAGAAAGCATTAATTTTCTTTTTATTTACCCTAGTACTTTGGAAACAACATTTAAAATATGCTTTTACATGAGTACTCGGTTGGTTTTTAATAATCCCGTAGACGCTATGTGTTAATTAAATAATAACTTTGAAAAAGAAATGGAATCTATTTCATTTACAAATAATTATTTCTATTTCTAACCTAAAATACTCACCGCATTATTAGGCGGAGGTTGATTAAGAAATTCTAAATCAAAATCAAACACCGTGTTATCATATGTAGAACTCATTTTATAAACTAGAAAAACACATCAATAGCGGAAAGAATAATGTTTCAAACATTATTTATCTTCACCGGCGCGCGAACATGAAGCATTCACATCACATCACAAACAAAATCAGAGGGAGAGAAATTGAAATTGATTGATTTTGACCGATGTTGCAAGACGTAAATATAAAAACTTAAGAAAGCATTCCAAGTCACGTCAAAATCGCTATTTAGTGCATGAATTAGTCCAAAATTCGTATCACACAAAAATGAACCATAAAAAGCACGCCTAGGTTTACTTTTTATGGCCATCATAACCGAGGATATACGAGGCAAGAGAGAAAGCCTGAACGGAGCTCTTTCTCCCTTTTACACTATTGCCAGGAGATAAAAATGATAAGGATGGCAGATAATATTACACCGAAGTAAAATAAAGGGTACAATTTGTTTCTACGAGCTCGAACGATAGCTCTATGATACGTTTTAATTATTTTGTTTCATAGGTTTACAACCTGTCATCAATGGTGTTGTGGCGCCATTTTCAAATTCTTTGTTGTGAGAATAATCATAAGTTAGAGTACATTTTTATTTTTATTGAGGAGTGATTATCATCATCTATACCTACTAATATTATAAAGAGGTAAAGTTTCTGAGGTTGTAGGGATCTCTGGATCTTCTGAACCGATTTTGAAAATTCTTTCACTAATAGGAAGCTACATTATCCGAGTGCCTTAAGCTATATTTATAACGTGCAACGCGAGCGAAGCCGCGGGCAACAGTAAAAGTGACAGTGTCATGTAAAAGTGAATTGTAAAAACACAACTTTGATTAAAATACTAGTTTGTGTTGATTATCAGCTATAGATTAATACAGGTTTTATGCGAGGCATAAAAATCAAAGTAGTGTTGAAGTCATCAACAGTGAATAGTTTCTAACTTTGAAAGCTCATTCATCTCGGAAACATGACACTTTTAGACTCTTTTAAAACTTGTTTGTATTGATGCCAGCTATCGAATGATCTAGGTTGTACGCCTGAATTGCGGATGTAAAGCCGGCCAGGCTTCCTACAAAAATCTTCCAAGCCCATTGTCTGACTTGGATGTGTTCTTTGGTTCTCTATCGAAGTTCAAGCCTGTTGCGCTCTCATTTGAAACGACCATTTCTTCACGATGGTATAGCTTTAATGTATGAGAATGTTAACTATCTTTTCTCAATCAGCCTTGAACCTAATTAGATAAGCAATAATGTTGAAAATCTATTATAGTTTGACAGATTGTAGTAGCTTGATGTGCTGGGCGTCTGTACTGTTGGCGTACAGATGCCAGCACATCAAGTACTATTGTAAGCATGTAGTATTTTAAATAAATAAATCTGTAGAATTTACTTTATCTATTAATGGAAAAGCAAATTAGATATTTTTGCCTGAGAGACATATCAGCAGGGCTATTGCTTAACTCTGTTGACAGTTCATAGTGATCATCACTTGGCGAGTTTTGATATACAATGACAGTTCTGCACGGGTAGCGTCGGTTGAAAGTGTTGAAACCAACAGGAACGGTCATAGTATATCAAAACTCGCCAAGTGATGATCACTATGAACTGTCAACAGAGATACGCAATAGCCCTGCAAGACAGCGTATGAGCTATGTCATACTAGCGCTGCCCCTTCGCATCGGAATGCACGCAGCATAGTGAAAGGGCCTTTTAGTTTACCGTGGGAACCTTAGATTTCTCTGAGTTTGTACAATGCCACGAACTTATCTGAGCTTGTAGCTAAATAAGGAACTAACGAAATCGCCATAAAAAGTGACAAAATTTGTTATTTCACACGGTGCCATTTATCGGGTCTAAATTAAACACATCTAATGAAATGGGCGGTTTCGGAGATTAGTTTAAACGAAAATGTAATGAATAAATTATTCCCCGATAGCGAAACCGTCACAGAGCCATTTCGGAAAAGAATTGCAATTTGGGGCGAAAATTTGGCAACACTGATGATGTCCATGTCAAGTCAAACAATATAACAGAACTTTGTTTGCAAACATTTTGGACCTACCAGATTTGTCGAGTGTGTTGTCTTGTCAATCATTTAGCACTAGTAGCAATTTGTTATACTTTGGAGGTATCGTAATCTACTGAACGTTTTCCTCCTTCATAATTTCAAAATAATTCTATTGTTTCGTTCGAGGATAATTAGGCAGGCAGTAGCAGTGTTTTTCGCATCAATCGCATCCCTACCAGTCGCGTGATCATCTCAAGTTCAAGGTTACATTGTTAGATTTGAAAATAAAACTGTGTTGGTTTATGGTATGTCATCTCTTTGTTAATTCATTACCTAAAAATTCAAATTCATTAAAAATATCAGAACGCATAAACAGGAGCTTGAAATGTGTCCCACATACCTAACTGTACATTATAAAAATTAGGTCTTTGACCCTAGATAAAATTGTTCCTCATATTTTTTTATGTATGTGCTTCAGAAGTGTGTGATGTATAATATTGCTAATAGATATTCAAAGTAGAAAAACTAAGATCTTTTTAGATATAACTAGAAAACCTGTTCTGTGAGTGCTTGATACAAAATAAGGGATAAAAAACGAAAGCATGCCGCCTATGTGTTGCAAACTAAAGTCATTTTAATAGCCTTTTATTTTTTGCAGATGGGCTACTTGAAAGCTGACCAATCCACTTATAACCAAACAAGTTTATATGACCGTGTTAAGAAGCTGTTGGTATCATATGAATGGAGTGACTGCAGTTTCTCTGTGGCAGGAAAAAAAATCAAAGCTCATAAATTGATTCTGGGGATTAGTAGTCCTGTATTTGAAGCTATGTTTTATGGTCCACTGTCATCTGATGATGATATTCTGATATCAGATATTCAACCTGAAATTTTTCAATTGATACTTAATTACATTTATACTGATACAGTTGAATTAAGTAATATAGATCAAGCCTTTGAATTATTATATGCCTCAAGAAAATACATGCTGGAACACCTAACTGAGATGTGTATTGCATATATTCAAGCAAATATCAGTGTTGATAATGTGGTTGAGGTCTTAAACTACCCGGACTATATGCAAGACAAACAACTTATCACATTCTCATTAAACTTATTCTGCCAGCATGCCAATTACTTATTGCAAGAGAAGAAAAACTTAATTACCTATACTTGTCTGAAACCTTTTCTTGAAAGTGACCAAAT